>CM077016.1:28142670-29342670 GCA_039090855.1 Macrothele yani | reverse complement strand
TTATGTCTTTAAAAATCCTGAA
Organism: Macrothele yani; assembly: GCA_039090855.1. Taxonomy (NCBI): domain Eukaryota; kingdom Metazoa; phylum Arthropoda; class Arachnida; order Araneae; family Macrothelidae; genus Macrothele; species Macrothele yani. Next base: position 29,342,648 of record CM077016.1, on the reverse strand, counting down.
CCAATTTCTTTATCAAATAAATGTAGGATTCTATGTTTACAAATTGCTCTTTTACCTTGTTAATTATAAAATGGGATGTAAGGTCAGGTGATGCGTAACATCACAGCCTCTCCTTGACAAATGTCAACCCCGCCTTCTCGTGGTGCATCCTGTTCCCACTAAAGGGGCTCTGACGACCGCCAATAGCGGTATAACTATACCATCGGGATCAGAGGAAATGCTATCCCACACTCACCAACCCGCTTGGCCAGCGTGGTGAGTTATGGCCAAACACCTCCAAAATGACTCTACAACTTAAATCTTGGCCCTCAGTCTCCGGCAGCTGGAATGTACCTGGCCAAGGCAGCGGCCAGTGCGACATGAAGGCAGAGGGTGCTAAGAATCCCCGGAGGACCGGACTAGGCTGCCATTTGATGCTGACCTTGGCTACCTATAACGGACGCTCCCTATCTTCTGATTCAAGGCTTCTTGAATTGGAAGAGGAACTACAAAGGATCAAGTGGGACATCGTCGGGCTAAGTGAGGTAAGGAGAAAAGGAGAAGATCTCATTGAACTGAAAAGTGGACATCTCTTCTATTATCGTGGGACAGATACTGGCAGAACTAGTGGTGTTGGATTTATAATAAACAAGAAACTGAAGGATAAAGTGGTAGAAGTTGAAAGTTCCTCTGACAGAGCTGCACGACTCGTTATCCAACTATCGAGAAGATACCAGGCTCAGATTATTCAAACTTATGCACCCACCACAAGTCATCCTGAAGAAGAAATTGAAGAATTTTATGAGGAAATTCGTCATCTAAATAATAAAGGTAAGCAGCACTTGAAGATAATTATGGGAGATTTCAATGCAAAAATAGGGCAACGGCAACAGAATGAAACTTCAGTAGGTAAATTCGGTCACGGCAACAGAAACCAGCGTGGAAATACTCTCGTTGAGTTTGCAGAGGCAGAAGGATTTTTCATCTTGAACTCCTTTTTCAAGAAAAAGCCACACAGGAAATGGACATGGAGACATCCAATTGGGACGACAAGTGAAATTGATTTTATTATGTATAACAAAAAATTCGTCATCGAAGACTGCAGTGTGCTGAACAAGTTCAACACAGGTAGTGACCATAGATTGGTGAGATGTAAGATGCACCTCAACACTAAACTGGAACGTGGCAAGCTCATAAGACAAACAAAATGTATTGACATAACCAACCTTAAAAAACACCATAATACTTTCAAGTTGGAACTGAAGAACAGATTCTCTGCTTTAGAAGGCCTAACATCGGAAGAAGTGGATATTTCGGAAGTTAACAGAAGAGTAACCAAAGCTCTAATGGAAACAGCAACAAAATTAGCTGGGTCTAAGAACAAGTTGCATGTGAACAAATTATCAGGAAAAACCAAAATGTTGATGCAAAAAAGAAGAGAGATGAGGACAACTAAAGTAGATGTGACTTCCAAAGTGGAATATATAGAGCTATGCAAGACAACACGAAAAAGTATCACTGAAGACGTAAGGAAATTCAACTGTGAGGTAGTGAGGAAAGCAATTGAAAACAACCAAAGCCTTAAGATAGCAAAGGGACATCTCAGTAAGGGAAGAAAACAGATTATGGCTCTGAGAAAAGAAGATGGTTCTATAACAAGAAATAGAGGCGAAATTTTGACAAGAGTGAAAGATTTCTACTCCAAATTATATGAAAGGGATGATACATGTACTCCAGACATCATGAAAGGTACCAGAGTTCTTCCAATCCTCCCAGCAGAAGTTGCTCATGCAATCAAGAACATGAAGCGAGGGAAAGCTCCAGGAGAAGATGGAATTACTATAGACATCATACAAGAAGCAAGTGGAGAAATTGAAACAGTACTCGCCCAAATTTTCACTCGATGCCTTAATGAAGGGAAGATTCCTGAGGATTGGAACAATGCTACAATGATCCTGCTACATAAAAAAGGTGACATTGAGGATCTCAGGAACTACAGACCTATCAGCCTCCTATCAGTGGTTTATAAAATCTTCACTAAAGTTCTTTCACACCGCTTGAAGGTAACACTGGACATGGCTCAACCGAGAGAACAAGCTGGATTCAGGAGTGGCTACAGCACAATAGATCATATCCACGTACTGAGAGAACTGATTGAAAGAGCGAGGGAATATGAACTTCCATTGTGCATGGCTTTTATCGATTATGAAAAAGCCTTTGATTCGGTGAAACCATCAGCAGTTACCACGGCTCTGAAATCCTGCGGTATTGAAGATGCATACATTAATATTATTAATAACATCTATGAAAATGCAAGTGCAAAGATTCGGCTGTTTGAAAATACAACACACATAAAAATTGGAAAGGGAGTGAGACAAGGTGACACCATATCTCCGAAGCTCTTTAATGCCACATTGGAAAATGTCTTTCAATCACTGAACTGGGAAAACAAAGGGATAAAGATTAATGGAGATTATCTAACCCATCTTCGTTTTGCTGATGACGTAGTCATTTTTGCAACTACCCCATCAGAGCTGCAGAGTATGATCCAGGAACTTGCTGACAAGAGTAAAGAAGTGGGATTAAAAATGAACTTTCAGAAAACAAAAGTGATGTTCAATGCTTTTACAAGAAATGAAGATTTATCGATTGATGGAGAAAAACTGGAGATAACAGATACGTATGTTTATCTTGGACAGCAGATATCAAGTGAGGGTCACATTGATGAAGAAATTAATCGGCGTACAAAACTTGCCTGGAGAGCTTTTGGAAGAAACAGCATAATTTTCAAGAGCAATATGCCATTATGTCTTAAAAGAAAAGTGTTTGATCAATGCATCCTTCCAGTGCTTACGTATGGTGCAGAGACATGGACCTTAACTAAAAGAGACATACAAAAGCTGCAGACAACTCAAAGAAGCATGGAGAGGTGCATGCTTGGTATAACCAGGAGAGATAAGAAGAGGAACTCGTGGATCCGAAAAATGACGAGAGTGGAAGACATCATGATCAGAGTTAAATCCCTGAAATGGCAATGGGCTGGACATACTGCCAGAAGGACAGACCATAGATGGACAGCCGAAATTTTAGATTGGATTCCAAGGGACAGGAAAAGACCCAGAAAAAGACCACATGGGAGATGGGTGGATGAAATTCGTAAATATGCGGGAGTGACATGGAGGAGACTGGCACAAGACAGACCGTTGTGGAGGAAACTTGGGGAGACCTTCGTCCAGCAGTGGATTGATAATGGTTGACAATGATGATGATGATGATGAATTATAAAATTTATCATTTTCGATGACGTGAGGAAAACGTGGTGGCTTGACAATGTTTTGATTTTTCAAGTTTTAAATTAAGAGTATTTGGAAATATTTCGCATTGTATCCGTTTCATTTTTACTTCCGTAGAAAACAGCTATGATGATCGTTTGTTGTGACACCCTTAGTCAGTATTTTCCTCACGTCATTTCACGAGTCAACATTTGCTACCATTTTGCTAAAACAAATTGACAGTACTATCAACACCATTAATATCCAGAATTTAGCTCAGAAACTCACTTCCCGCATATCATTTGCAGGAAGCGTTTTAAAAGGTAAATTAAACTTCCAGGTCTTGTGGCAATATTTGTCAATTAATTAAAATAATTATTTTACGAGGAAAATACTGGTTGTAAGCAATCGAATGCACAAGGGTGAATATATTTCAAATAGGTGGAGATAAAGTAAATATACGATGTTATCGCTCTATCCACGTTATTTTATAAAAAAGAATATAAACTTAAAAATTGTTCATCCGGTGTCAGATGAACAATTCTTCAGTTGCTATTCGTTGTTTATAAAATAACATGGACAGAGCGAAGACATCGTATATTTACACAAGGGTACTGAAACTGGAAATGTATTTTCCATAAACAAGAATAATCATATTTTAATTTCTTTTGGTGTTCTGTTTTCGATATTAGACAGAGTTATTTTTAAAATTTGCATGGCATGAAATTCGTGATTTTTTCAATTATTTAATTTAACTAAGGATCGTTTCATCACAATTAATTTCCCTTTCCGAATATGTGCGACGGAGATTGTTATTACAATGATGTAATAAAAGAAAACATTGAAAATGGGCAAGTAATTTGGCACTTTTTACATAAATGGAATGACAAAATTCATATTATGGCATCTATCGGAAATGCACTTTTATATATCAGAACTGGAATTTGATCATTTCAAACATATAAAGTGAACTCAAGAAAAATCTATATCACCTGCAATGGTAAATTTTTGCTGCTCTCTAACTGCTAAGTTTTCAAGAACTAAACGCCAAAAATGCCTGAACATATTATTGGATGTAAGACCCATTATCGCCTAACCGATACTTTGTGTATGTTTCTAATTGTGTTGGTGTGTTTTCAAAATTTGCGTTATTGTAAGAAGTATTACATTCCTCGGTAGTAAAACGATAACTTCTGTCTGGAAATTAAAGAGGGAAGTGCAAGGATGTCCCACCAATAAGAACGGAATGAGACGAAACATTAAAGAGTCTAACAGACACCAATCAGTCCAATATAAATGCCAGTTGCAAACCCTTACCCGGTGTTTAAAAACCTAAAGTTTTACATATTTTCTTTAAATTTACGTGCGTATTATCATACGAACTTTGGTTGGAAACGCCGAGTGTTTAATTTATGCAAAACGGCATAAATAAGATAAAATTCGGGAAATATTGAAGTGATCTGCATATTTCGACCGAACGGCAATGATCTATTAGGAACAACTCTAGCAATACGTTCACTTAGTGAAAAATCCGTAAATAACCGTATGGTTTGTTAAACTTTATCCTAATTAAAATATGCAGATCACTTCAATGTTTTTCATTTCAAGCATGTAGCGGTATTTGTTATTTTGTGTTTTTCTCAGCTCATCAATGCCTTTTGCCCGTAAAATAAAACCGTAGTTTCCAACGAACGCCTTTGTAAGTGATTTATCCTGAATTTCCTCAAATGTTTCAAATGCATGAAATCTTTTCTTATGCACAAAAGCTTAATAGAGAGACTCAATTTTTAATAAAAGCTGATTAATAATTCATGGAATATGTACATTTAATGACTATTTAAAAATCCGGATACGAAAGTTTTCATGGTCCTTTGTAATTTATATGCAAATATTGTTCGTTGGTTTTCCCCAGTTAGGTTAGAATAAAATAAAATGTCGACGTTAACAAATCCTGCTTTTATATTTCATTAAGTTACAATTCGCCTATTCCTGAGATATGGTGCGATACCGTTTACATCCTCGTAAATGTCCAAATTGTGGAGTGGGGTGAATAGAAGAAACAATCATCTATGCTAAATGACCTCAGAAAATTGTCTTTGAAACTTTAAGTTTTACATGGTGTTTTCAATCAAAATCTTTCTCATTAGCATTAAACCGCATTTCTGAAATCGTATAGGCAGCGATGTTCCGAAATATTATGACGAGCGAATCTTTTGCAAATCGTAGCACCATCAGGTAAAAAAACTGCGCCGGGGATGGTTTATCATAAAACGGTGTAAATAACATCTGACATTAAGCTCTCTTATTCACTGTTTATTCTTCTTCTTCGGAACAGAAAGACCACAGACCTAAGGGAGTCTGATAGGGAAACAGTTGTATGGACAGACGACAAGATCAGAGCTTTACCGAGACTACCGATAATGTTAATACTGGTGACGCGAGTATTTTACCTTCAAAGATTGGACGAATGTCCTCAGCTCTGATGAATCCTCTTTCGTAATACACCATGTGGACGGTAGGTTACATGCGCGTTGTTTACTGTGGGAAGTTTCGCACAATGAATAAACCGTGGGATGAAAACAAGCCTTTCGGAATTGTTCTGCTGAGAAACCTTGTGTTCAGTCTTTCATACGCAAAAAATTAGGACTTTTACTAATTACCTAAACTCTATTGTAGACCAGATCTTGCATGTCAACGATATTTCTGCCTAGTACAGCCTTCTTTTAGCAAGATAATGCACCAATTCAGAATTTCAGACTTGTTCGAGATTGGTTCGCGGAGTTTGGAGAAGGCTTCCAAGCGTTGCATTGGCTAATAAAATTCCCCAAAGATCAATTTAATCGATCATTAGCCGTTTGTTTTGGTACAGCAATTTCTATCTGCGAAGACTCAACCATATAACTTACAACACTTAAAGAATATGATCGTAACGTTTTGGTACCAGTTATCAAAGACACCTTTAAGAAACTTGTACAGATATATAAGCGGCACCTGGTAAAGCAAGATCATATTAGGCAGGCAGTGAGACGTTTTTCACCATTCGTTACGCACAGTGTACGATAATTATATCGGCAACTTTGCTTAAGCATAACTGTTTCCTTGAAGGACTCTTCCTTACAATTTAGGTATCATTTGAAATAGAAAATATAAATGACAATTTTCCCTGAGAATCATATACAATTAAGACGCTAACAGTGTGACACACGTACAGTGTCAAAACGATATTAAAGCAGTTTCCAATCAGGATGGAGATTGCTCGTATCTGTTTCTATTATAGGAAAAATAACTCTTTGTTTCGTAACATAATGTCAGTCATAGTAGTTCTCTATATATGGTCTCTAACCTAACCCAGGAGAAGCAAAAACAATGAGGATGTTGGCACAAAATTTGTGCCCATACTTTCAGCAGATACAAGTAAACGGCCTTCACTAGCGCTCAATAAATTGAAATGAAGTTGTAACATTAAAATATTTCTTAAAAAAGGGCTTGTTTCTCAACTCTGAAATCTGCAGAATATAAGTTTTGCAGATATAAGTTCTTTGTGATCCTGGATTTTCAACCTCTACTTTTCGTTGCTTCATTTTGTTTTCTTTTTAGAACGAAACGAAAGTAGAATGGTCGCAAAGCTACGTCTTGGATCTCAATCCAGAAAAGAATGCAAAGCATTGAGGATTTTAAGAATTTCCACATTTTTAACTAGATACAAAATAACCGATCGCTTGCACTGATGCAGAGTTTTCGTAACCAAAAAGATTAATATTGTGGTTTTTATACATGATCCCTAAAAATTCCTAAATGTGTTGTGGAATTATTTTTAATCACGAATGAAGTGAAAAACAAAAACAAAAAACCATAAGAATAATTGTATGGCAAAAAAACAACAAGTAGTACAATGTAAAAGAATGTGAAATGAAATTTCATGTTTTACCGAGTTCACGGTTGTTCTCAGACTAATCCTTATTCTGGTGAAACTATTCTTTAAGTATTTTCCTTAGGGACACAGATTGACATGGCTATTGGAAACAAAGATAGGTAAATTATTTATGTGAAATTTACTTAAGTAAATTTGACCGAAACTCAATGTTCTGATCGATATAATAATCTGTAACTGAAAGAGAAAAATAGAAGTCCAATTACCAAGAAAACTATAACTAACCATCTGTTGTTTTAAGAAGCAGCAAATACTAATCGCTTTCAGTTTTCACTGTGGTCTTGCTTATACTTATAGAATTAAAACATGTAAGATAACTTTTCATTATGGTAAACAGTAAGAGGTATTCAAATTTTCTCCAAAATTTTTCATAATGACTATTAACTAAAAATGAAGAAAATTAACTTTACAACTTCAACTAAACTGAAATTTATTTCTTAATTGTTTTATTCCATAATATTATTTTAAATAAGCTGCTGACATCAATAAGCTTTCTTGATTCTTTTACAGTCTGGACCATTGAAGAAATAGCTCTTTCATTTGCCTGAGAATTATTTGTTCTAGTTTTTGTACTTATTGTCACATCATGTTCATCCATTTTCAAGCATCTTTCCTAATTATCTGTCACAGATACTTTTCTTGAAAATAGAAAACATTTGGTTGAATAATACGGTATTGGAGGTTTAAATTAACATTTGCTCAACCTTTGAAAGAGATGCTTTAGTGAAAGAAATTGCCCTTCGCTTGTTCTCATCCATTCTACGAAGCATACCCAAATTTGGTTAGTTCTTTTCCTTGACATTAAAGCCATTCTTACCTTTTAAAATTTTAAGAATGTATGCTGCAAAAATGTAATCTCGTATATAAGGCGAAACTCTAAAAATATAAGAAACAACATATCAAACCATGGCACCAAACATATATAAAATAACAAATTAGCTCCAAATTTGGTTAGTAAGAAGTAGAAACACGAGTCACAAAGATATCTGCAGTCTGATTGCTGAAGAGCGATGCCTGTAAGTGACTTCTTAGCATGAGTAACAGACATAGCTCCTGCAACATGAGGAAAAGTTTTGGCGAGCTGCCAAAAGATCAGGAGATTAGCAGCCATTCATCGTCCTCAATAAAATGTTGTTCATTATGAACAATTGATGCAAAGCATTTTAGACAATAGCATTCCAGTTTCATTCTTATTTCTTAAATGTCACCGTAACGCCTAGCTGTATTCTAGTTTCATTCCCATACGATATTCTAGTTTCATTCCCATTTCTTAAATGTCACCGTAACGCCTAGCTGAAAGCTCATTGCTCACTACATAACTGGTGAGATTTGTTAATTCCCGACATTACATTTCTTATTGGGAATTCGTTTACAAACTAATGGCGGCGGAACAAATTTAACGAGATACGATTTCTGTCGGTGCCGCAGCAATGGCTGATTGATTGGTCATGCACAGCGAGGAGATTGAACTGTTCACTATTAACGGTGAAGATTCATTTGTTGTTAAAGAATCGTTACCGAATATCCCTGCGCAATGTGCACAAACTGAACCGGAAATAAAGTAATACGTACTTAAAAATAGGTTATATGTTCGGAAGAAAGTAATCCCTAGGCAATGGGAAATAAAGTAATCCATCAGAATGGTAATGAAGAATTCTCGCAACACTTAAGAAAATAATGGATCAAAGAGCAGTTACACTGTAAGAAGCGACTGTCTTTTGCAGTAAATTGCCAAAATTTCGTGGAGAACCTAAAACACGCAAATTAATAGTGTCATATGTCAAATTTAGTCACAAAACAAATTGGTCAAAAATATAGGGTGAGAGGGACACGCTTCTCTTAAGACAGAACGTTGTGGGAACATTGCTTGCTTTGTGGATCAGAATTGTAATATTGTAAGAGACACTAAGAGTGATAACTGAAATATTTTAAGCCATAAAAGTGTAGGTAGTATTGATTTCTGCAACAAAACTTATTAATAGATTTAATAGATTGTGAATAAGTGTTTGGAGTATGTAATTTATAAAACGGAGAAGTCGATGTAAATCCTTACTTTGCCAAAGATGTTGGCATATGAATCGTTCACGCGAACCCTCTCGAGTTTCTAGAAAACGAAATATGTCTTCCAAAAGCAGTTACAAGATGTTTTTATTTATTGTTAGGCTAAAGGTATTTATTGTGATCTCTTTAATTGCACATGATGGTATGACTTTATCTTTCTTTCTCCAGTGTTTGTAAGAGTTGATACAGTAAAACATTATGTAAGCTACGTACACAACATTCATGTGATTTATGTTAATTAGTTCTTCTTTTTAAAAAATAAACTCTGCCCCTCAATATACATGACGCTGCATGGTAAACATTTCCCTTTTAAAGAAACACTGCATGAAAGCCATGAAATATGTGCTTCCCTTCACAAACTTATCATCTCATATTCGCAGAACTACAGACAATGTTTGGGTCACTAACACAAAGCATTCACAGAAAATGCACCGTTTCGTGTTCCTTTGTGTATCTTTATTTCATTGTTTCCTTCCGATGAATTTATTTTTTCGTTTCTTCTGGGTTCGAATTCATATTATTCTACTCATTGATTACACACCAAAATATTTGCAGGACACAATGTTTTCTAATCTGAAAAGAAAGACGCATAATGCTGTGTCAGCTTTGATTATTAGATGCGATATCGGAAACTCTGGGTTTTTGAAAATTTCGTTACTGAGTGCAACCATTCCATTAATTGTGAGGCGCCAACCTCCACACAGAAATTTAGATGTGCACTTTTTTTCACCAAAATCATATTTTAGGTTTAAAAAACATGTTTTGTGACAAAACAGCATTTTATTTTTTTTATCTATGTTACAACAATCAGACAATTTTGCACACACAATTAACCCTTCAGCTTTTAAATTCTGCATTTCACAAAACCTATTTAATCCTGTTTTGAATTACCGAGCAATTAAGCTTCGTATTGACCGTTGTTAAGCACTATTAGACTTCTTGCGGAAAAAAGCTAATTTAATAATACTTTCTTTTTTAAAATAAGTACCGAAAACATATTTAAACTACATTGCTGGCCACCCAAAATGCAACACCAGGAAGGAAGCATCCGATTGGCTTGAAATTCGCAGCATGCGTCGCCCGCGAGCGGACATGCAAACGATTAGCATTGCAGAGCATATGCAAATCATGTGCGCTCGGCACGCCACCGAGAAGCACTAGAAGAAGGGTGCACAGAAGGCGAGGTGTAAGTAGTGGAAGTGTGTTGTGCTGCCGGACCTGTGCGTGGGAAGCTTCCTGATGCCTCGTCGCAGAATACGGCAGCCATTCTAGCACGTTCCGGAGTTCAACAGAGGACGAATAGTGGCTTATCGTGACAGCGGTTTATCGTACCGATACATCGGCGCCCGTGTGGGACGATATACAGCCACAGTAAGTCGAGTATGGATTCAGTGTTTGCGGGAGGGACGGACGGACCAACGTAAGCGATTGCCGAAGCCGCGGCACACCACCGTATGAGAGGACCAGCATGTTGTGCGACGGGCATTGAAGGCTCGCACCGCCACATCACGAACGTTAGCGCAGGAATTAGGGTGTGCTGCGTAACAACCTGTGTCAGTACGTAACGTTCGACGTCGTCTGCAGAAGCGGGGACTTGTCGCATGGCGCAATGGCTTCCATTACCATTGGCGTTACACCACCGGCGAGTGCGGCGTCAGTGGGCCGTTGAACGCCGCACCTGGGCTACGCTATGGCACGACGTTGTCTTCTCCGACGAATTCCGCTTCTGTTTGCAACACCACGATGGTCGGATCCGCGTGTGGCGGCACCACGGCGAGAGACTGTATGACGCCCGCATTATGCATCGCCATACCGGTCCGTCGCCTGGCGCTATGAATTGGGGCGCAGTTGGATATGACACCCGAACTCTTCTGGCACGCATCGGCGGTACACTCAACAGCCACCGCTACATCTCGGACGTTTTGAAGCCTGTAGAAATGAAATATTAAATCACTGACAAGGAGAAAGTTGGACAGTACTAAAAATAAATTTAGTAAAACGTATATAATTTCTATAAAACTAAAACATGACCATGGCTAAAAACCACGGAAATATTCTTAAACATGAAACCTATGATAAGTATTTTGAACCGTGTCATTATTCAAGATACATAACTTTGCTATTATTATATCAAAGATCTGAGGTCTGATTCTTGAGATGAGCACAAAAAATGTTTTAATAAAGAAACCGCACACTTTGTAATAGAATGGAACTTATATTGAATAATAAAAACAAATTTAAATTAATTTATCTGTGATCATTTTTTTCTTCAAACTTCGAATTAGGGCGTCAAAGAAAATCTGCCGAGAATTGTTGTGTCGTAGGTGCGGTTATTATAGACGAGATATGAATCACAAGAAACAATAATAACGGTCTGTTAAGCTGAATAAAACTACTACTGCAAGAAAAAATTGATCAGTTGTGAATAAAATATAGGAAATTTCGGTGGTGCGGTCCGCGCAGTGTTATAAATTATTCGAAAGTGAATAACCAGAAAAATTCAAGGTTACAACACTAGGGCAATTCCCTTAATTTGAAAATTTAGCATGTACAGTAAGCAAAAGTAACCACTTTCAGATGAAATATCAGAAATGATGTTATACGCAAGGGAGGAACACAAAACGCAATTAATGTTCCTTCATAAGTAGAAATATATCGCAAAAGAAAATTATATAATGCTCATTGAAAACATAAATGAATACAAAAACCCTTTGACCAACTGAAATGGTATAATCGATATTTGTATAAAGTAAAATTGCCGAACCGGTGGCACAGTGGTCTAAGCTATGGCTACTGTTCTCCCTTCCGAGATGGGTCCGGGTTCTAATCCCGGTGTGGAACGCATGTTGTGTTTGTCTTACGGCACTGCCTCTCTCCCTTTCGTGTTGTCATTGACCCTATATTAGGGACGGGTGACTGCTTATTGCCCATTGAGTTGCTCGCGGTGGTCAATAAATCCTCAATAAAAAAAACAAATGATATTAAATTGATTCTAGTTGTGCAAACTAAAGATCAGTAGCCGTAGTTAAGGTATACGAGGATGATTTCAGAGGAATATTATTATTACTACTATATACATGGATTTATCACTCAATTATATCCACCTACTTAATATTTCGTCGATCCTTCTTATGCCCCAGTACATCAGTTATCCAACATAGCATCGATTCAGTAAGGTGGCTGAAGATGCTGGTAGGTATGGACAACCAAGTAGTCTGTAATGCGTCCTTCAAAGCAGCTATAAAGGTGACTGATGTATCCAGACGCAAGTTATGGTGTTCTATAGTGCCCCGCAAGTGCTCTATGGGATAGATATCGAGGGTGTTCGAATGGCAACCAATATGTCGAAAGTCTGCACTGTGTTCCTCAAATTGTTCCTGCACAACACTGGACCCTTGGCTCGGCGCATTGTCATTTTGGACGACACCGGGCGTAGCTAATCGGAAAAACGTACAACACTGCTAGGTGTAGCAAATCAGCAAATAATTAATGACAGTGGGTACTACTTATATCTTTTTCCACATGCACCAGGAGTGGAAGGTCATGTCAGGTAAACGCACCATACAAACGTCTTCACAGACGTAGACTCTGGAAACCATGACGGGCGGATCGAGGGTCTCATGTTGTTTTCGCCAAATACACTGCCGGAAATTAAAAAAATAACACCAAGAAGGAGACGTCTGATACCAACGAAATTTATTCAGCATAATAACGGAATACAGAGGATAACGTGATCAAAACATTATGACAAAATACAGCTGTATTTGCAGGTAAACTGAAAAATAGCATTTCCATGTAACATGGTTAGTACGAGGTTGAACCGCCATGAACTGCGTCACACTGTGCAATTCTGGCATGAAGTCTGCTGTACAGATGTTGGATGTAACTTTGGGGTATTGAGTTCCAAGCATCCTCAACTTGGACTCGTAAATCGGGGATGGTCGTGGCTGGCCGTGGAGACCGAATAATTCGTTGTCCGATAAAATCCCACACGTGCTCAATGGGGGACAAATCCGGTGAACGTGCAGGCCATGGAAGTTGTCTCACACAGTGAAGTGCATATTGCGTTGCACGTGCCGTGTGTGGGCGTGCGTTATCTTGCTGGAAAACACCACGATGGACCGACCTTACAAATGGCACAACAACGGGCTGAATGATGTTGTTGATGTTGCAGGTGCTGTTTAATGTACCCGGTACAAACACTAGTTGTGTACGGGAGTTATAGCTGATCACTCTCCAATGCAGGAGACCAGGTGCAGGCCCTGTGTGTTGCTGGCGGATGCAAGAAGGGTGGAAACGCTCCCCTGTGGGTCTGCGCACACGCATCCGGCCATCGGAGGCTCCCAAGCAGAATCTGCTTTCATCGCTGAACACGACAGATCGCCATTGTGTTCTCCAGTGCAGACGTTGGTGACACCACTGCCGCCGTTCCTGACGGTGGGCTGGAGTCAGAGGTACACATGCCAGAGGCACACGTACACCTAGTACTGCATGCAGAAGACGGTTGCGGATTTTTCGCACAGTCTCCTCAGTAGTAACGGTAGATCGGATTTGCGTCGCAATTGATGTTCTACTTGCCAACGCTGCTCTTATTATGCGTCGATCCGTCAGCTCCTGAGTCCGTCTGTGACAACCGGTTTCACGTCATCTCGTGTGGGATTGTTCCTTGGACCATCTACGCCACTATCGTACCACCACCGATACTTCCCGTCCAATTCGCTCCGCAATACGACGATACGACCACCCGGCCTCGCGGAGTCCGACTAGACGACCTTGCTCAAAGTCCAATAACTGCTGAAATCTTACACATCTTCCATGTCCAAGCATTGCAGCTTCTTCAGGGTCTCCGCACGTGTCCGTACGCCGACGACTGATTACATTCACTTCGCCGTACTCCTTAAATACCACCGACGATAATTTGCATATTATGCCGTGCTGAGGCATAATATGCAAATTATCCCGAAATTAACATCACACCTACGTAAACTCAACCCAATTAACATATGTAAATTTCATGATCGTCCTCCAATTCCGTCTTGGTGTTCTTTTTTTTACTTTCCACCAGTCTATGTACACGACCGTACACTGAGTGGAGTAAAAACAAGACTCGTCACAGCACCACACTTTTTGTCCAGTCATCCGACAAACCCAAAAATGATGAATTTCTAAGTCAATAATATTTCTGTAATTGCTGATTATATTTGCTAGAAAGCTGTTTTACACTTACACGTAACTTTATTGTCCTTAAGCAAAGTTTAACTGACAAACTGTTACATCCACCTACCTGACGACATATTGCTCAAACTTTTTGCCGCACGAAAGAATTCAGACCTCTTGGTAAGGTGTCAGTGAGGCGTTGTAAACACGGAGTTGGTGCTTTTACCGATGAACCAGGGGTTGCGTCTCCTCAATAATCAACAATTGACAGAATAGTCTATCGGGCTTAAAAATCACATTGTAATTACACCCACAGATTCACAATGTTGTTAACATAATGCGTTCAGAAGTGGTGGAGCTGCTCTCGACGGTGAGACAAGTCGGCGACACTCGAAACGGATGCGGTGCGGCAATGTGCTGTTTAAATATGGCATCATGGTGCTGAGATTGAATCATTTAGAACGTATGTAAATGATGGGAAAGAATGTTCATTTAGCTTGTGGGAGCTATGTACATCTTGACAGATACGACGGGCCCCAAAGAAGACCATGCAAATGAAACCAAAGCGGTTACACAGCTTCTACCTACTGGTATGTTCCTAACTTGTTAAGATAGGTGAATCGTTTTTGTGGTTTCAGCAACAAATCCGCACTTCAATCAGAGAGATAACGGTTAACTCCTGATTCGTCAGATCAGATGAGGATTTCCCGTCCTTCAAGTTCCAGCTTCGATTGCTTTTAAAAATTGCCCCCTAATCTCTCGATGCCTTGAGCCAACAAGTGGACACGACGTGGGCGCTGACGGTCGTAGCATATTCGTTTCTTGGTAAAACGCATAGTCTTACATGCAATCCAGGAATTACTTTTAGGAACAATGCAGTCATCCCATGCTAAACAATTTGGATACTGAACACGGCATTTGTAGAAATCAACAACACTTGAAACGAATGAGGCGACAGTTATGTAACAACAACGCGACATAAAGCATATGTATTTTGCAATAGATCTTTTTTACAAATATTAGAATTTTAAAAGTGGTATTCATTTATCGCCTTTTAAATTACACCAAAAGAAACATTTGATTCGCGTGCAAAATTTCTGTTTTACTCCTATAACGATATCTCCATACTCTAAGTGACATGATATTATTTTTCCTTAAAATGTGAAGGTTCCCCCTTTAAAGTGAAATTCGATACCGCTTAGCCTAGAATTCAAACCATTTTTGCGAAAATTATGCAGTTTTGTATGCTTTGGACTTGACAGGAATTATTTGAACACCGCTGGTAAGGGGAATTGCAGAATTTACGTTGCATATTTCATAATCTGACTTAAAACTCCTAGTCATAATTTCAGTTTATTCTTTCAGTAATGATTATGAAAGATTAAATACACATATAAGTAAAACATTTAAAACTTGATCTTGAAATGTCCGTAAAAATGTGTAAGGCTTAACAGTTGCATCAGGTGAAGGCAGGGAAAATAGGCGTCTTGGTTAAACACTGATTTATTAAACATTAAAGGTGAGTATGAGTCAAATACCTGGAGATAATGTAAATGGATGATATCATTTATTTTATTAAACATTAAATTGGCTCATAAATCACAGTCCATATGAGTTATGTTTTGGTTAATGTGATTTACTACACCACAATATTGATTCACAATTCACACAGTTTATAATAGCTTATACTGATATTTTGAAGTAGACTCTGATATTTAAATACCGAATAGTTTAGAATTTAACACCCTCCTTCATCATATAAAAAGAAGTATTGCATTTTTTCGTGACCTTGCGATAGTGTTGTGTGGACTGTTACTCAAATATATTACTCCTGAAACTCATATAAATTACGCATGTGTATTTCAATAAAATAATAAGAGTTTCCTTAAAGCTTGGTGTTACATTTTTATAATAATGAATTTCTTGAAAGCTTGGTGCTACATTTTTTAACGCTAACAATCATGTGCAAAGAAGAAGCAAGTTAGTGTTAACACCCAACAGCAATAAAACACATGATATTTCTCTCTTAATTATGTAACTGTAACTTTGACGTGTCCTTGTAGACAGATCATTTCTAAGTTTGCACATTTTAGGAAAAACACATAGTCTTAATATTGAAAATAATATGATTTAGACGACTTTGAAAGATGCTTGATAGTAGTCGCCAGGCTTACATCTACAAGCACCTCGTAAAGGGAAACTCTCTGGGATATGTAAGAACCAAGTGTATCGAGGTTTGCAATGAATGATGCTAAAAAGAAGAAAAAAACGAGCACTCCGTTTTCTTGTTTACGGAACCGGATGGACGTTGTTAAATGGCAACGGCTGCTAAAAAGAAATTTACGAGGAAAAAGCGTGGCTGCTTTGCGTCACGTAACCACATTATTATAATATCGGTACTTACAAGAGAATTTGATCACACTGGGCCAGTAGATGGGCCTATGTAATCAGATGTTATTTTCGTGTACGTCTCCTCTCAGATAAAAACCAAAATATTGATGTGCAGTGAGCACGGAAGCACCATAGTGAACCGCTTGAAGATTGGAATAAGTATTTTGGTTGATTAATTATGTTTTCTGTTGAAAAACGCCCATGGACAGATGACAGTGTGTCAACAGCACAAATCAATGGATCTCAGATTCCTTGCATTAAGAGTACGTGCTCGTGAAGGCAGTGAGATTATCTGGTGTCTGTATGTATGACTGCACTGTGATCCTTATTTCCTCTGAGATAGCGTTTGAATTCATCGAGGTAATTCTTCGTTATTTTGGACCAGGAACCACATAATATGTGTATGGAGTTTCCTGAAGAATGGACTATTTCCTACAAAAAAAAAAAATAAAAAATTATGCAAGTCAAAAATATTGACTTGCATAATTTTTCTTACATTTCTGTGCTTCTTAATAACAAAAACCTCTTGCTTAGAGTATCTCTCTACAGGATGACTTTTCACATAATATCAAGCCAGCTTCAGTAAATTGCAATTTATACACGTACAAATGCTTCACGGATTGTGCGAATAGATTGAAATAAAATTCTCTACTTTTAAATTCATAAACATGGCATACAAAGAAAATGACAAGTTTTTAGTAAATTTATTCTTTCCTAATTTTCTATTTTTCCGAAATCTGTTTGAGAAAAGTTATATTTCTTTTGTGGTGAAATCAAAAACATGTTCATTTCTCCCTAGAATCCGATGTAATCTCTTTCGTGTTATCCATCTTGTGCAGTGACAACAATCCAGCAGTCATCACATTATGTTAAAGTATTCCCTGCAAAAACTGAAGGATAGTTTCATTTTTGTTTGAAAAGTATTACATGACAAGAATTTTCTTTCGAGATTTCTTCTTAGCTGCTTAACACTAGAAACCAAAGAAAACCCATTTTTTTCACAAATCCCGCACAATCAGATGTAAAGTCTACAGGTGAAACTATGTAGTTAAGTAGTAGCATAAGGAACGATATAATGAGAAATATCGTAGTAAATATCCGCCCATTCCATTTGCTATAGATAGCGTTTATATGGACAATTTAGCTTCCAGCAATTGCTTACACATTCCAACAGTCCAAACTCATGTCTTTAACTGCGGTGAAGCACCAAAAAAGGAAAACTCACTAAATGTGTTGTTTGAAAAATGCAAAGAAGGTTAAGGTCAATATATTCCAGTTGCTGATTGTGAAATTTCGAATAATCTATGGTTCATATATTTGGAAAATTCGGAAACTTCATGACATTTCTTTTAAACTTGAGAGACAAGACCGAAAATTTGTGAATATTGGATCTTTCTGCTTTAGGGTTTAGCACTTTTTCATTTTTGATCACCGACGTGAAAAACTTCCAGAATTAAAGATATATTTAAAAATGATGGAACGCTAAATGTTTTTACTGTGCTTATAAATAGACTGGAGTTTTAATGTTGAAACGCAGTGTTCAGTAAAAACCACGAAAAATAAACAATATAAATATTGTTTAGTGATAATTGGTTCTAACTTTATCAGACATTTTTTTTTGTTGCAGTGAGTTCAACTCACATGCTAAATAAAAAGCCATACAAAAGCTTAGTAATACAGGAAAGCCTGTGTCTTTACAATACAGTGTTTTTTGTTTCTTATGCGGCGCAAATGTCTGCATATACACTATATTGAGAAATGTCACCGGACACCCCTTTAAAAGCAAATGAAAGGACCAGCTGCGTTATTAAGATTCGCGGTACAGTTGCAAAAAGGTACAAAAACAAGCTGCAGCGGACCGGGATCATATCGCACTGTGAGGTTGAGTGAAAATGTCGCGGCGGGAGAGAACTGACTTTGAGAAACGAAAGATTGTTGGGTGTTATATTAGTGGGTTGTACATAAGGGAAACCGAGAAGCGTTTAAACATACCCAAGTCAACTGTTTTGGATCTACTAAATAAGTGGAAGACACATGGCGTGTTTGAATTAGCAAAACGTACCGGCAGACCAAAGCAAATTTGTTATAGAGGACGTCGAAACCTCAGGTGAGTCGCTACAGCTAATCGACGAAGTGCTGCACAAGACTTCAGAGTACAGGCGAGAAAAAATGCTAGAACGTCGGTATGTACACGCACCATTCGCAGATAACTTCATTCCATGCGCTACCGTGGCCGTGTGGCTGCTCATAAGCATTTCATCTCCACTCGAATGCTACTCGTCGTTGAGCATGGTGTAAAGAACATTTATCGTGGACCGTAGATCAATGGAAACGGGTCCTATGGACTGATGAATCCAGATACACAATCAATCAGTCTCATGGCCGTGTGTGGGTATGTCGAAAGTAGGGAAAACGCTATTTACCACAGTGTACTGTTCCTACGGTCAAGTATGGAGCTGGTAGTGTACCCGCGTGGGGGTGTTTTTTGTGGTAAAGTCCCCGACCATTGGTTATTGTAGACAAACATGTTAACCAGCACGTCTACCTCGATATTCTGGACAATTATGCCCTACCACTTATGTGGCTATACTATGGAACCGAGCCTTGTTGGTACCAGCAGGATAAAGAACCGATCCGCCAAGCAAGCACTGTTACAGTGTGGTTGGACGATAATTCCATGTCGAGTGTGGACTGGCCAGCACAGTTCCCTGATCGTAATCCCATAGAGCGCCTATGGGATGAATTAGAGCGCCTCACAAGAAGTTTTGAACTAAGACATACTACTAAGCAACAGTTACTGGCAGCATTATGTACTGAATGGAGGTGTGTACCTAACGCTGTGTTCCAGAACCTTGTCCAAAGCATGTCTCAAAGAAACAGTGCATGCATTAAGGCCAAAGATGGACCAACACCGTACAATTCATCCCATAGATGTTCTGTGGGATTAAGATCAGGGCTCTGTATTGGCCAGTCCACACACGATACAGAATTGTCGTTAAACCACGCCGTAACAGTCCTTGCTTTATGGCTCCGCTTCCGTGCATTATCCTGCTTAAAAGTCTCAGAACGAAAGCTAACATCTCTAATTTGCTTCTTGGGTGCTCAGAAACTGTCCCTTTACATTTCCCAGAAAGCCTCGGATCGTTAAGCGCTTTGTCTTCTGGATTGGTAAATGAGTTAACTCATTGGCGCACAAATAAAATGGCGACACAGAAGTCAAGGGAGCATCTGCCGGTGTGTATAATTTGGGGCAAATAGAAGAAATTTCAGGGTGACACGCAATCGGATACTTAAAGTGTCAGGTAGCATGATTGCAACATTTAATACTAATTTGTCTTGAAATGCGAAAACATATCGCCATCACGTCACTGGCACGCGAAATTCTTCTAGGATGCTTGATACAATTACTTGAATGTTTAGTTCTGCGAAATTCAAACAAAATACGATAATCAAATTATGTGTAAATTTAAATAAACTTACAAGTTGTTTACCACTTTTCAAGGACAGAACAGAAGTTTTGTTATTTCTTATGTATTTTTGAAATTTTACAATGCAGTACTATCGTTTGCGGAAACATTTTTAACAACTGGTACTTTTTAGAATTGATTTCTCGAAACAAAGAATTGAAAATCAATAAATTATATCCAAAAAATTTGAATTGAATGAAATGCAGCTTAACAGAAAAAATATAGCGTTTCGTACAAGAGTAAGATATAGTATTTAACTAAACTTTAAATTTCTGAAGTTTGCAGTATTGTTTTCAATAACATTGCTACATAAAAAAATTAAGAATTGAAATTTCTTAATTTTCATGTAAATTTAACTTTTCGCATTTCGGAGCTTAAAACTTCATAATTCAACTAGAGCAAGACAACACTGACGGAACTGTATCACTTCGCCGTACTGTTTGTTGGTTCTGTGGATCAATCGAAAACAGATTATACCTGCTTGTTGAATGCATTATTAACGGACAATTGTGATATGAAGTTGAACAGTGGGTTGGACTTTGTACCGCCTCATCACCACAATCTATACTACTCGATCCAAGTCTAGAAAAGAAAAATATAGTGTATAGAATAATAATAGTTGAAACAACGTATCACGAAAACGCAACACAGTGATCCATTTCGAAACTATTAAAAGGAATCACAGGGTGACCTTGTACACTATCAAACGTATCATTAGATACATAATATTGCTTTAATGGACGCATATGAGAAAGGAAAAATTCGCCAAGGGATTGATGCAATGGCGACTGATACTTGCCGCAAGTGAAGAACCGTCTTTTAGATGGTTTTGAAAATTAACAACACATGGGCATATCCTTTTTGGTTTCCCTTTGCGGAAGAGTTTTCTTTTTATTTGCAGTCTGGGAGATAAGATGATGACTAGTTTTCTCTAGCGTATTTAATTTCTTTTTTCTCACTTCCACTTTGGAGCTGAATCTTTTACAGGTACCAGCATAAGCCTTCGCTTTCCTGCTGGAGTGACGGCGTGTGAATGTGAGAAATAGTGCCAAAACCTTTATTTATTTAGTTTTCCTTTATTTTGTACAGGATCAGCTAGATGCATGAGCAATCATGAAACGTAACCTGATATCCTTATTATTTTGAATCAGAGAATTTATTTTGTAGTGACTGACAATCGGGACCATTCTTAATTCATTGTATTGCTGACAAACTTCGTTACAGTTTCACAGTAGTACCCTGTGTGTTTCCGTCGCCTTCGGGGGAGAAGGATACAGAGACTTTTAAGACCCCGGTCAAGGTACACTTTCCAGTGTGTCCCACTGGGAAGACACTCTGACTCTGATGTAAAACTACAATTCATCAATCATATAAAGTACGTTTAAAATTAGAAAACGGAGTACGCAGAAGAGTAAGCTCGACTGAAGACAAAACCTGCACCGTGTAAAGGCAGACTTCGCAGGGATACGCGGAGCTCTCTCGCAAGGTTAGAAAAATGACGGCGCTGCGCGAGCAAGAACCATCAGTAACTGGAAAGCACAATATTTCACTCGGACAGAATCGGCCTTGGGACCTGTGGGATATTCTGTCCCCCTAGGGACAGACGTCGGGTTGCCGTCTGGAAATGTACAATACGTCGGGTTGCCGTCTGGAAATGTACAATACGTCGGGTTGCCGTCTGGAAATATAGGGACCGGTACTTTACACCCTTCGACCATAGCTCGTGTATGCGACGTGCTAATGCGCGCGGGCTAAAAAATTATTTTCACAAATCTGGCTGAGAGATCTAGTAGCCATCGCGAGTTTTATGGGACATACGTCCTTCAATGGTATCTAAAAAAATGAAATACATGCACATTAAATTGAGGGTCTCATGCAATCCCTCTCATAAAGATTCAGCTATATTAGAACACAACACACAGAAATATTTGCATCTTCCGCATGACTAGGGCCCGTGCTGCGGTGATAACTCCGGGCCAAAGTCATCAGAAACTCATCGATCATAGACCAACAACGCTGCATTCAAGAGCGACACGCCCCTGAATAGTTCCTTTGGCGATCAACCATAGTTGATGCGATTTTTATCCTGCTCAAGTTCACGTTGCAGACTGGGACATGTCTTACTGAAGCTGGAGAGGCGACGTCCAGCTTCAGACGGAACTTGGCATTCGCAACCGAGCAATTGCTGCACTTAGGTGTGGCTGCACACATATGGTGCTGGTGCCCACGATCAACGCATTTGCCACACCTGTCTTCAGACTTCGTGCAATTGCTCCGGAAATGACCGAAGCCATTGCTGCTGACGAATCTGTCTTCACGCATAACCACTTTAAGGCGGAGTACTTACCAGCCCAGGTCCAGTCTTCTCCGCTTCATTAAGAGCTCCACGTCTACCACACAGTGGACCCGGCCTCCCTTAGCGTTAATAGGAAAACAACCAGGTTTCGAGGTCGGGGTTCTGCTCACGAACCCCTCCCCCGACCTCCTTTTGCTATACATACTCGTCGATGCCATAGACAATCAAACGGGGAAATTTCTTTTGTGGAGTTTTGGGGAGTCTGCAATTTCTGGTCAGGGATTGCTTCTCAAATCGGTTCAGTTCTTCTAGGGGGAACACTCCACCGCCACCCCACTTCCGAATGTACAAGAACTTTTGAACCCAAGCTGCAGCTTTGCATGGTCTTTTTCCCGTCATCATAGGACGTGGTCCCGACTGTGGGATAGACCAGAGAACGTGTGTCCTGTCCTCCCATGTTGTGCCTACACGGGGCAGGTGAATGCCCTTTCGCCTTACTAGTACCCCTCCTAGCCGTTTCGCCATAAGAGGTCCCCCCGGCGTCAGTACGACGGCGCGGCGCCTTTGCTTCGTCAACTCTACCAACTAAGACTGCTGAAGCATGTGCTTGCTCGTTACAAGTCCTGTGGATTCTACCCCACTCTGGGTCGCCTTAATTTTATCTCTGATGAGGTGACCCGGGAGTCCTTAATGATGTACTCCACCTCCCCGAGATAAAAATTAATTTGACTGATAAAAGCTACGAGGTTAGATGCCGGTGCCGCATCGGGATGCTGATTAACCTCCAGAATGGGATCAGGAAGGCCGGCGAGCGACCTCTCAACTTCACTTGATGGCTCGGGGTGGGGCGATGTTTTCCCCTTGTTCGCCAAGAGTGGGGATGGCAAAAACGTGTCTACACCACGATTTGACCGGGTTGACCTGGTGGTGTTGGTGGAAGGCCCCTTTGCGGATGTAGTGGCCAGTGGTGACTCCTCGCGATGGAGAGCCTTCGAAGTGGTCTTCGAGAGCTTTGTGCGCATCACTTTTTTCCGATTGTATTCAGAAGAGGAGGGGGCACCCGTACGGAACTACCAACAGGGCTGGGTAGTTTACTGGCCACTACTATCATTGTCTGAGTTGGCCCAGATGGGTTAGTGGTTGACCCCTTATGAGCTACGGAACCCTTGTGGGCAGCTGACATCTCTATTACAGAGGAACTTAAGGAAACTGCTGAGCGCTGAGTTGGCACCCTAGGGTTTTTCATCTCTAGCCAACACTCAGAAAATCGGGGACGCCTGGGCTTTGGCCTAATCTAGGACAGAAGAGTCCAGGGGGACAAGCAGGACGGCGACATACCCGCAATTTCACACAAAAATCTCTAGTCCAGAGACTGCACCCAAACACGTTTTTCAAAATAAAAACCAAGCCAGGGGAGTAAGAACATTCACCAGCGCTCGCTACCGGCAATAGCCCTTGTGCAGTCGGATTTCACTCAAGGTAATCGCATAAAATCTTGCTTCCCGACAGTTGCCACACCAGCCGGTCTCTGAAAAGGTAGTGCAACCGTTGCGCGACATCATAAACGCAGCGTTGCCCTGCAAAAGTGACTGTAATAAAAACTATAGGTGATCTGGCATCTTAGGCAATCGCGCTCCACACCATGACACCAGACCTTCTATACGTGTGACACTCGACAACAAACCGTTCATCTTGGCGCTGCCCAGGGTCCTTCCAGGCACGGAATATTTTGTCGTCTCCTCCAAGCCAAGTGCGTGGCTCGTCACTGAAAATTACCCGCTGCCATTCCGAGTTGCTCCTCGAGAGTCTGGCATGACACCATTTCCGGCTTTGCCGACGATGCAATGGTGTCACGTTCTGTCATCGTAATTGTCTGCGTGCTTGTAGTCCTACGTCGGGTTGCCGTCTGGAAATATAGCTGACACTAATCGGACGATGCATGGAAGGCACCACTGCTGTATGAATATCCTTAGTCGTGGCTGTTTTTTCACTCCGCGCATGTCGGACAACCCGTCGGTCCTCTCTCTCCGTTGCTCGTCTACTTCTCCTAAACACTTCTTGTTGCTGCTGCATGCCTGGTTCTATCCACTGCCGCCAATAGCGTCCTACGGAGATATCCGCACGAGCGGCATGACGTGTAATACGGCGATAAAACCATCCCGCTTCCTGGAGCCCGACCAGGCTGACCCTCTCAAACTGCTGGAATTGCTTTCGAACATTTCCCCGAGACATACTTCTCGTGCAAAGGAAGCAGCCAACACAACAACACGAGTTAGAATGGCAAGCACGCGCAACCGGACGACGTTATATAGCCGGTCAGACACAAAGCTACGACACATATTTGCTGGCGTCACATGCGTGACCGAGCGTGATACTTGAATAATTTGCATGTCCCACGATGTCGATTCCGCCCACCAAGTTTCTGTTCTGTGGATTGCTTCCTTCCTCTATTAAATTATTTCTTCTATCCTCTGATGTAGCAAGATTCTCTGTATAATTTTTAAATATAAGCAAAGTTTTCTTCATTTTCATAATTTACAAACTCTTCCAAAATAAATTTGATACAGGTCACTCCCGTTGTAAGGAACTCTGATATAAGAAATTCACGGATATAAGAAAAAAATTGTAATTTCGGTTAGCCCAGTGTTAAAGTATAGGGACATTTCATGTTTATAAGAAAGCAAAAAAAGTAAAATTTCGGTTATAAGAAAGTTCCAAAACATTTATTCACAAAATACATTTTTTTTCGACCTATTTTGCAATGATTCTGCCTTTTATCTGCGATGGAATTTGAAGACCATTTTCGGAACGACTTCCACCAGATCATGCACGTCAGTTTTGTTTTGTTTTTTTCCCCTTTGCTCCGCCTTACAATGCATGATAAACGGTTTCTTGGAAGGGGTAAATCCCGTTCTTACTTACGCTTTCTAAAAGTTCTAGTTCGGCACCTGCCTGTTTGTAGATGAAAGGCGGCCCATTGTTACATACCGTATGGATATATTCGCTGTTCTGATCTTTTCATTTTGCAATGTTTGTGAGTTCTATTTCTTTCTATTTACATTAGCGAGCCAACTAGGGATTTGACTGTTTAATATGAAAGGACGCGCCTAAAATTGCACGCCTAAGATTGGAAGAACCGAAAATTTATGTGAAAATTGCCAATGATTTTGTATACACCTCTTGGAATTCAGTTGACTCTGCTGTAATTAAGAACTGCTTTTGGAAATCTGAATTTTGTAATGAAGAAAATTCTGAACTGGAACAATACCTGAAGATGAAGTTCCACTTAATGAGGGAATTCAACTGGATGTGGAAGGTGTTTCCTTTGAGGATTTTGTCACTGCAGATAACGATGAGGAAACATCGCATGAGCTGACAGAAGCAAAAATTTTTAACCCAGTGAATCTTGTTGAAAAAACTGGAAGCATCAGTGAAGAACAGCATGACAACTTTTCTGAGCCGCAGCTACCGACGCTTGTGGAAGTCATGCATATGGTTCAGAACAGAATGTGAAGAATTATATGAGTAGGATTCCAAGTGTCAAGAAGCAGAGAAAGAGCAATGTATTGTTGGATTAAAAATGTGAGACGATTGTAATGCTAAATGAAAAAAGCAGACTTCTATAATATATTGTTTTAAGAAAATGTGTGTATTGATGTACACTTGTTTATTCATAAAAGACATGTGCTATGCGTTATGTATCTGCTTTAATTTCAAAGTTTTAAACATTTTAATCCAAATTTTGTCATTAGAAATTTCGGTTATAAGAAACTGATTTTCAATTCCCTTTAACGAGTGCTGACTGTATACTTATTTCCGTGATGATTCGAAAACCAGCTCTGTATTATAATTTTTAACAACGGGAATCTGAGTACTAGCAACAAAACGGTGAAAAAAAGAATAATTTAAAATAGTTCTGAATGAGAAAAGGAACTCATTTGAGTCTGGCATCTTTGTATCGCACGTACTTCAAGCTTTAAAGAGTAAATGTGATGTAATTTGTAGTCACTGATAATTTAATAAAACAAAGAGCCTTATATACTTCTGTCTCCATTGATATCAGTTTTACTTTCATTATTTAAATGATAAAATAAAATATTTAAAATAACTATTCACTTTATTTTTTTTTGGAGGACATGTGGTAAAAAAATGCGAGCTTAGTTGCTATTTTGTGTAAAGTTAATTCATAACGATCACTACGAAATTTAACGAAGAATAGCATATTATCGATTTAATATGTTCCAAACGTCAGTTGTTCGTACATAAGTGCCCTGGGAGTATAGGTAAAGTGCTAGCTAAAAGACTATAGTTGTAGGACAGGTGTGTATGGAAATATCACCGGGAACACGAACGGCAGCTATCTGAGGTTTGATGAAATCTCTCTCGATTCATTCTTTCTTTTTGCCTCCTCGAAATCAGGAAAATCTCCCATGCAGGGCGTACATTTCTTGAGGTTACGGGATATGGTTATGTATGGTTCCTCCTATGTATCATGTCAATATTCAGTCTTATGACGTCGAAGCCAGAACAGATTAAGTTTAAAGCATACAGGAACAAAACGAGGAAAATAAAGAGAGGCAATGAAACACATACAAGGGATGTTTAGCGTGAATGATTTTCTTCAGCGGCTCAACATAATTTTTATGTGTGATGTTGGAGAGTACAATGAAAAGGAATGAGAAGGGTTGTTCTGGGTGCATAATATAGTCAATCTTCTCGGGTTTGGTAAACAAGGATACACTAATAACCCGAAGATACATTACGGCGTGAAGGCAAAGTACAATTTTAAAAGGAAAAGCTATATAAAATAAATAGCCAGAATTAGAGTTACCTAGCTTGAAAGCTTGCAGCTTCCAAATGAAAAATGAGCTTTTAAAGTTCTGCTGGAAAATATCAACTGTATACTTGAGAATTTAAACACGAAAAAAACTGGAATCAACATATGCCTATTGGAAACATTATTTACGTAAAACTTCGATATATTTCATTGGCGGGAAATTGGGAGAGATATAGAAATGTAAATTAATTTATAAGGAATATCATTTACGTACCACCATTTCAGTTTTGGTGGCACGTAAATGATTTGTGACAGATATGCATTTAAGTCTTTACCCACGTGAAGTCGTATTTAGGAAATCATCCCTCTGATCTTTTAAAAACTTTCATGCTAAAAGAAAGGCAAACTTAAAGTAGGATATTTCAGGAAGGAAAGTATGCACCGCATTTCATTTGTGGATTGTGTTTCCTGTGAAAACCTTGGTCAACCTCATTCTGTCGGTCTCTTTTCAAAGTGCTTTTATTCATTTATTTAACTGTTTAATATTTATTTTTTTGGATACTGTTTTTTGTTTTATGCAAATTCGTGTCACAAAACGGTTAAATGGAGTTAGGTATCTGAACTTGCATCTAATATCTTTAGTAAAATGTGAATTACAATTCACATTTCAATTTTGGGCTCCTGATGGTCAAGTGTTAAAGGACAGAACCATTTTATATAAAAATCTATTCCGTGATATTTTGGGGCGAATTATATTTATATCCGATATTGGGAAACTTAGGGTCGTATCGGTTACCATTAATGTAATTTATAGCTTTTCCTTAAAGCAAACTCGTGAGACTTTCGTGATAGAAAAAATATAATCTGGGAGTGGAAACAGAGTGCCCTGATGTGGAAGTAAAAATAAATGTTCACAAATTATAGAATTATTGAAATATACGAAATCTCGATTAAGGAGAAGCAGTAACCGTCAATGGTACATTACGTCATAATTACCAGACTCTCATTTTCCACCGCAGCAGATGAAAGAAAGCAAATCGTAAAAGCGCCGAGGAACTTAAGAGAAAACTGAGAACACCGAACAACGACATTACTACAAACTTTTGAGAAATTCGTAATACTATGTATCATCTTTTTCCTCATCATCAACCATTATCATTTCACTACTGAATAAAGGTATCCACAGGACTGTTCAACAAATTTTACTCTTGTGCCAGTCCCCATCTATGCCGCTCAATCATGCGCTGGAATTTTACCCGCCTATCTTCCACATGGTCTTTTTCTCGGTCTCTTCTTCTTCACATTTATTTATGAAACATACGAAATCTTGTAATACATCAATGCATTTCCCTTGTTTGTGCCTGGTCAAATCTTATAGCAATATGAACATCCCACTACCAGTTCAAGGAATTTTTCTTGATCATGATGTCATTTTCTCCTGTCATTCTCGCGATTCGTGATTTTCTTTTCATATCATTCGACGTCGTACGAAACATGTCCTTTGCTTTGTTTTGCATGCCTGTTTGGAAACTGCTGCTACGCTGTCCTGATGAAAAAAGGACAACTGCGTGCGGCTTCCAGAAGGGATGGATATATATACATGTGTGTGTGTGTGTGTGTGACAAAAATAGTCATCGGAGACTGCTGTGTGCTAAAAAATTTCATCCCAGGTAATGACCATAGAATGGTGAGATGTAAGATGCAACTCAACACTAAACTCGACCGTGGCAATCTCATAAGACAGACAAATGTATTGATATAACCAACCTTAAAAACATCATAATACCTTCACGTTGGAACTGAGGAACAGATTCTCTGCTTTAGAAGACCTAACATCGGAAGCAGTGGATATTTCTGAAGATAACAGAGAACTCACAAAGGCGCTTGTGGAAACAGAACCAACAATAGGTGGTACTAAGAACAAGTTACATAAGAAGAAAATTTCAGGAAAAACAAAAACATGAATGCAAAAGAGAAGGGAAATGAGGAAAAATAAAGAAGACGTAACTTCCAAAGTGGAACATATAGTGCTATGCAAGACAGTACGGAAAGGCATCACTGAATACATAAGGAAATTCAATTGTGAACTAGTGAGAAATACAGTTAAAAACAACCAAAGCCTGAAGAGAGCAAATCTCTGTAAGGGAAGATAACAGATTATGGCACTGAAAAAGGGGGATGGTAATTTAACAAGAAATAAAAGAAAAAATTTGACAAAGGTGAAAGATTTCTACTCGTAACTGTATGAGAGTGATGATACATCTATTACAGACATTACGACAGGTACCAGTACCAAAGCCCCTCCAATCTTTCCAGCAGAAGTTACCCATGCAATTAAGAACATAAATCGGGAAAAAGCTGCAGGAGAAGATGGAATTACCATGGACGTTATGCAAGAAGCAAGTGGAGAAATTGAAACTACACTCGCCCAAGTTTTCTTCAGATGTCACAATGACGGGAAGATTCCTGAGGATTAGAAAAATGCTACAATGGTCCTGCTACATAAAAAAGGCGACGTTGAGGATCTCGGAAACTACAGGCCCATCCTCCTCCTATCAGTGGTATATAAAGTCTGCAGTAAAGTGCGTTCACATCGCTTGAAGGTACCACTAGGCATGGCTCAAACAAAAGAACAAGCTGGATTCAGGAGTGGCTACAACACTGTGGATCATATCCATGTACGGAGAAAACTAATTGAAAGAACAAGAGAATATGAACTCCCATTATACATGGCTTTTATTGATTATTATAAGGCCTTCGATTTCGTAAAATCATCAGCAATTACGGCGGCATTGATATCCTGCGGTACTGAAGATGCGTACGGCGTTATTTATAATAACATTTATGAAAATGCAAGTGCAAAGTTTCGGACATTTGAGGATACACCAGTAATAAAAATTGGAAGGGAGTGAGACAAGATGTCACCATATCTCCCAAATTCTTTTATACCATATGGCAAAATGTCTTTCAATCATTGAACTGGGAAAACAAAGGGATAAAAATGAATGGTGATTACTTACTTCACCTTCGTTTTGCTAATGACGTAGTCATTTTTGCAACTACCCCTTCAGAGCTGCAGGGTGTGATCCAAGAACTTGCTGACAAGAGTAAAGAAATGGGATTAGAAATGAACTTTCAGAAGACAAAAGTGATGTACAATGCTTTTACCATAAATGATTTATTGATTGATGGAGAAAAGCTTGAAATAACCGATACCTACATTTATCTTCGGCAGAAGATATCAACTGAGGGTCACAATGATCAAGACATTAATCGTCGTATAAAACGTGGATGGAGATCTTTTGGAAGAAGTAGTACAATTCTTAAGAGGAATATGCCATTTTGTCTTAAAAGAAAAGCGTTTAATCATCGCATCCTGTCAGTGCTTACGTATGAAGCAGAGACTAGGACTTTAACTAAAAAAAATATACAAAGACTACAGACAACTCAAATTAGCATGGAGAGATGCATGCTTGGTGTAACCAGGAAGGATAAGAAGAGGAACTTGTGGATAAGGAAAATGACCCGAGTGGACGACATCATCGCCAGAATGGAGTCCCTGAAATGAAAATTGGCCGGACATGTTGCCAGAGGAATGAACCACCAATGGGCCACTGAAGTTTGTAACGTATACTCTATATTCACTTTCCTTTTGATTTTACTATCTCTGGTTATTTTATTTTACTATGTAAACTATCTTCTTACTGAACGAAATATTATTTCACCCGATGAATGAGATCTGGCAATGAGTGTAAGTCATGACGTGGTGGTAG
Organism: Macrothele yani; assembly: GCA_039090855.1. Taxonomy (NCBI): domain Eukaryota; kingdom Metazoa; phylum Arthropoda; class Arachnida; order Araneae; family Macrothelidae; genus Macrothele; species Macrothele yani. The sequence continues at coordinate 29,311,544 of CM077016.1, read as the reverse complement.
CCAGTATACATAGGCGCGTTCATCGATAGCGAAGGAGAGCGTTTGGTGTTGTACGGAGATATTTTGTTGTTATAAGGAGAACTTTTGTTGTTATAGGGAGATCGTTTGTTGTTATACTAGAGGAGCTACGTGTTATTTGAGTAGCTGTGTGTGTTGATACCAGTTGAAGTTGATAATAAAAGGTTTTATGTAAGTACGTCTTTTTCAGTTCATAGTACTGTCAGACCTCTGTCTGGCTGTTAGGTTTATTTCAATTAATATTACTAGTAACAACCAGCATAAGACTTTATTTATCCTAATTACTGCTACAACATTACTACCAGTTATAAGTTTGGTTAATACTATTACTACACTACTAGCAGGAGACTTTATTCATGATCTTAATTAACTAGTAACAACAACCATTTGAATTCACTATTCGAAGCTTAGTTCAAGCATATAATTCAGTAGCAGAAGCATTATTATCATTAGCTAGCAGGTAGAAAGAGCTTATTCATTATAATTAGCTTAGCGTAAAGCAAAATAAAGCTAATTCATTATAATTGGCGCCCGAAATTTTCTCGAACACGAGATCTTGACAATTATTACCCATGTCTTCACTACCTGAGACAACTTCAATTTTCCACCCTAAGGCAAGTCTCGAGGGTGAGGGTGTTTTTTGGACAATTTGCAAGAAGCCTGTGGATCTAACTTTGATATGAATGATCTACACGTACCCAGCCATTCTTCGCAATTTCGTAATACACCAGCTTCCTATTACTCTGAGTCGCAGGTCGTACCTGAGGGAGTTCAATCCTCTCAGCGAAGCAGAATGCTTGCCCATTTCGTGCCGCATGCAGGAACAATTCATTTCAATGATTTGGAGGGGTCCTTAAAGTTCCTCAAAGATTTGGAAGATCATTTTGATCTCTATAATATTCCTGAAGACTGCAAAGTCCAAATCGCCGGCACTTGCTTGAGGGATGCCGCTAAGACCTGGTATCGGCAGTGGAGAGTGTTGAACCCAGATTCTCATTATGAGAATTTCCGTGCAGAATTCTTGGAGATCTTTCCTTTCGGCCTCAGTCGAACTAGTCTTGCTCAACAGCTTTTTTCGCGTCAGCAAGGTCCCAATGATAGCCCTGTTGCATTTGCGTTGGAAACTACACGCTTATATAACCTATGGGATCCACATGCCAGTCATGTTGACATGTTGGATACCCTCGTGCAGCAGCTCGACCCATTCTTACAAGACTTTCTTGAGGTTCGACACCCTGCCACAATTCATGAATGCCTTCGCCTCATACGCACGTATGAAGAGCGACATGGCAAACATAGTTCAACTCACCATGCTCGGGCACCCCGCGAGGCTTATTACGAAAACCCTCAGCGGCATAATAGGCATAATAACTTTCAGCGCGAGCATACACAAGTGCACACCCAAGCTTAATACGTTCCACCACACAGAAGAGTGGGAAACCAACAGTGAGTTTCTGAACAAGCTTCGGGATATCGTACAAATGCACAGTATGCTCGACCCCGTTTCAATCAACAGCATTCGGAACGTTTTCATGCTCAGGGCAATGAGGATTTTTCTGCCCGTGCTGAGGGCAGACGTAATGGATATGAAAATGTCAACAGACACGCGGAGTTCCCGACGCAGGTTTCACGCAGTTTTCCTCATCGTGAAAATTTTCCCGATACCCGGCAGGGTCGAGGTTTCAGACCACATGATAATCCAACCAGGATTCCTTTAAACTTCCAAAGGAAGTAGACCAAGGGTCGGTCCTGCTTCCTGATACCAAGCATTCTGACCCTAAAACAGTATTAGTGACTGTTCAAACTCCTCAGTTGCCTGATGTATTCTTGACAATTGAAGATCTTATTGTCGAGACAAAGTTCGACACTGGTTCTGAAATATCAGCCCTAAATACAACGTTTTGCACTGACCATTTTCCTGCAGTCTTCGTTCAGCCTGCGACGCAGTATTTGCGAGGTGCAAATAACGAAATCTTCAGTATCACAGGAACTGTCACATTATCTTTAGGGCTGGGAAAAGCTCGTTTTACGCATTCTTTCCTGCTTATAGACGAGCTACCTGTGAAATGTCTAATGGGAATGGACTTTATTCATAAGTTTCAAATAACTTTGAATTTCGTACAACATGTGATTTCCTTTCCGGAACCTGTCGAAATGATTCCTACGGTTCCTGTAGATATAACGAGTTTGTTATTGAGTAACCAATTGAATGAGAGTCAACGAGACCAGCTTTCTCTCCTTTTACAGGAAAGCCCTGGTTTATTTTCTGATCAACCTGGTTTCACACAGGTGGTTTATCATGTCATTGACACTGATGGTTCGAAACCAATTGCGACGAAACCTTACCCTTGGGCTCCACATAAAAAACAGGAAATGCAACTTCAAATTTCTGAAATGATTAAGCAGGGCATAATCAGGGAATCCACAAGCGCCTGGGCTGCTCCTGCCTTTTTGGTTCCAAAGAAACAACCCAATGAATTTCGTTTCGTGACAGATTTCCGCAAGCTCAACCAAGTCACAAAAACGATCAATTATCCACAACCTGTCATGTCGCATATTTTAAATGACCTGTCGTCAACCAAATGGATGTCAACCTTGGATTTGGCAGGTGGCAGTGCATCCGGACTCTGTCGATAAAACAGGCTTTGTGACTCCTTTTGGGGCTTATGATTATCTGCGTATGCCCTTTGGACTAGCTTCTGCACCTGCTACTTTCCAAAAGCTTATGGATACGGTTCTCAGACCTGTCCTGGGTCCCCATGTGCATGTATATTTGGATGATATTATTATTACATCCGAGACTTTTGACGAGCACCTTTCTCTGCTCAAACAGGTGTTCCAACTCATATACAATGCTGGCTTGACATTAAAACCTAGTAAATGCCAGATAGCGAGGGACGAGATTATATATCTGGGGTTGAAAATCACTCCCCACGGCTTATTTACTGATAATGAAAAAATTAGGCCTATTGTTGACTTTCCTCGGCCTAAAACAGCAAAAGACCTATCACGCTTTTTCGGAATGACCGGATGATATCAGCAGTTCGTCCCCGCTTATGCTACAATCTGTGAGCCATTGTATGCTTTAAAACGTAAATACAAGAAGTTTGTTTGCACACCTGAGGCTAACGCTGCATTCGAAACACTGAAGTCTGCGTTGACTCAGCCTCCGGTGTTGGCTTTCCCGGATCATACTAAGGAATTTGATATTTATACTGATGCATCCGGAGTTGGTCTTGGTTGCGTTTTGTCACAAGCTGGGCATCCAATAGCTTTTGCGTCTCGTACTTTAGCCAAAGCTGAACGCAATTATTCAGCTACGGAACGTGAATGTGTTGCTGTTGTGTATGCGCTGAATAAATTTCAATGTTATCTTAATGAATTGACAGTTAACATAATTACGGATCATTCTGCCCTTCAGTATTTGAATTCTGCTAAGCACCTATCTCAAAGACTTATGAAGTGGGCTCTGAAGTTACAAGAGAGCAATATTAAAATTTCATATCAGCCAGGTCATAAGAATCAATTACCGGACGCATTGTCTCGCGTTCCGATTTGTGGTGTCCCCACAGAAACTACGCCTGGATGTCAGCCTTTACTTCTAATAGCTGATATAACATCCAGAGAGCAGATAATGGCAGAATTAATAAATGATCCAGATTTTGGGGATATCTATAATTTTTTGCTTGCGGGTTCGCCCCTACAAAGTGATCCTTCTCTGGCTGGAAGGTCACAGCATTTTGAAGTAATAAAGGGTCTTCTTTATTATACAAAATCTAGGACTACTAGGGCAGAGTTTCGCCCATGTATTCCGCGAACCCTTAGAATGGCCCTTTTAAACGAATTTCATGACAAACCTCTTGCAGGCCATTTAGGTATTCGCAAGACCCGTTGTAAATTGCGGGATGTTGCCTATTGGCCTGGCATGTACCAAAGTGTGCTCGCATACGTTCAATCATGTCACTTGTGTCAGATTAATAATTACCGTAATGTAAGACCGGCCGGTCACTTGAAATCTAGTTCAAGTTCTCATGTTTTTGATATTATTTCAATAGATTTATTGGGACCTTATCCTTTATCTGTTAAAAACAAAGCTCGTTATGTTTTAGTACTAACTGATAATTTTTCTAAATGGGTTGAAGTTTTTCCCATTAAAGCCGCTACGGCAGAAGTTATTTGTAATGTCTTAGTTAATGAAGTATTCTCTAGATATGGTGCACCTAATAAAGTAGTTTCGGATAATGGTCCTCAATTTATTTCTGACATGTTTGAAAGAATGTGTGCGAGACTACACATTAAACATAAATTCATTTCCCCATATCATCCCCAGAGTAATCCTGCGGAACGCGTTAACCGTACGCTAGTGAAAATGATTGCTACATTTGTAATGGGTCATCATGAACGATGGGATGACCATTTGGAGCTTTTTGCGTTCGCCCTCCGCTCGTCTGTCCACGAATCTACTAAAATTACTCCTGCAGAACTTTTTCTGGGTCGCAAAATTAAAACCCCTTTTGAAAATTTAACGGGGATTATCGACGAACTAAACCAGCGACCAACTCCGCAATCAGTACGCATCATGGCAGAAAAAGCTCGTGTTGCAATGCTAGGAGCACAAGCGGCTCAAGCAAGATATTATAATCCTAGGCGTAGGGAACCAGATCTTGTCGTTGGAGATCTCACTCTCGTGGAAACGCACTTCCAGTCTTCTGTTTCGCATACTTTAGTGAAGAAATTTGCACCCAGCTACGAAGGTCCATATCGGGTGGCAAATGTGTTTGACAATAATATTGTTCTTGAAAAACCGGACAATCAATTTCAATACGTACACGTTGATCAATGTCGCAAGTATCATGAACGAAATATCGATTTCATAATCAATCCTACTCAACCTTCTGTTCCACAGACTCAAGAGTCTATATCTCACGATCAACCGCCAGATATTTTGGACGAACCAACAAACATTTTTGAAGAATCTCCAGTGATTTTTTCTTCACCCTCCCCTCCTCCAGACGGGTTTCCAAACACGCAACCTGATTCTCCCTTGAGACCAAGGCTCGACTCAAGTTCTTCGAATACTAGTATCGTTCCTTTTCCTCCAACCATTGCCAAGACTATTGCTGCGCCGTTTCCTGATAATTCTGCACCAACGCAGGCCCATACTTCTTTGAATACCTCGTCAGAAAGTATTCCTATAGGCAAAAATAAACATCGCCCTGCACGACCACTGAATTACAGCAGCGACTCAGAGGCTTCGGACATTTCTGATTTATCAGTTATGAACAATAATATAAATATTACCAATCGTCCAGTAACACCAAAAGCTGGTCGAAAACGTAACTTGTCTCCCCAATCTGCTTCGCCGCAACAGCGACGACGGCAGAAATCTTTGCATCCGCCCGGGTTTCGCCCCTGGAACCTACGCTCCGGGCAAACAGGGCCGATGCCTGCTGCTACTCTTATGCCACGCGGGCGTAAGCGGAAGCAAACGATGTGGCCGGAGCCACGTCCGTCCAAAAGATTACTGGAAGGACACAACGGGCCCCAGCACAAAGGGACTCCATATCAAAAGCCTGGGGGAGCCCGTTCCTATCAGCCGCAGGGATTTCCGGATCGCCAGACTTCAGCCATTCCTGACCGTTCCTATCAGCCGCAAGGATTTCCGGATCACCAGACTTCAGCCATTCCTGACCGTTCTTCTCAGCCGCAGGGATTTCCGGACCGCCAGACTTCCGCCATTCCTGACCGTTCTTCTCAGCCGCAGGGATTTCCGGATCGCCAGACTTCAGCCATTCCTGACCGTTCTTCTCAGCCGCAGGGATTTCCGGACCGCCAGATTTCCGCCATTCCTGACCGTTCCCGTCAGACGCCGGGATTTCTTGACCGACAGCAGACCGATGTTCCAGATCCATTAAAGTCCTTGAAAAGATCTCAGCCACCTGATTTTACCAGTCCGATTAGGCCTGGAAAACGTTATCGCACTAGAGTTTTTTATGCGTCCTCGAGATAAGTAAGTTCTCGTGGACAGGTTCTTTTCTTAGTTTGTTGTTTTTCCTGCACGACCAGTTGGCGTGTCAAAAATTTCTTTTTTTCGTGTGGGCCTATGCATTCTTTTTTGTGTATATGTGTTTTTTTATATTTCTTCTATGTCCATCTACTAATCCCAATTTTTTTATATATCTATGTGCTTAGGGGTAAAATAATAAAATTGTTACTGTTAGGCAGCTCCAGGTAATCTTCGCTGCTGATACAGTTGGTATGTATTCACCGAATAATGCGAACGTAATTTGAAATTAAAATAATAAAATTGTTACTGTTAGGCAGCTCCAAGCAATCTTCGCTGCTGATACAGTTGGTATGTATTCACCGAATAATGAGAACGTCATTTGAAATTACAAAAGTGATTCCTGCTAGGCAGAATAAAAGGAAGGTATGCCGATGCAGGTTTGTTTTGTTCAACAATACAAGTTTCACAGACGAATACAAATTTCTTAATTTTGTCATGCCAAGTTTGATAATGTAAATACTGCTGCCACCAAACAACAAAACAAAAAAGAGGTCGCGAAACGTCATTCAACGAAGTGTAAGACTTACACTCCAAAATTGATAGGTTTTTCGGACAAAAAAAAAAAAAAAAAAAAAAAATTAAGGGGGAGATGATGCAAAGTATATTCTATATTCACTTTCCTTTTGATTTTACTATCTCTGGTTATTTTATTTTACTATGTAAATTATCTTCTTACTGAACGAAATAGTTCACCCGATGAATGAGATCTGGCAATGAGTGTAAGTCATGACGTGGTGGTAGCCAGTATATATAGGCGCGTTCATCGATAGCGAAGGAGAGCGTTTGGTGTTGTACGGAGAGATTTTGTTGTTATAAGGAGAGCTTTTGTTGTTATAGGGAGATCGTTTGTTGTTATACTAGAGGAGCTACGTGTTATTTGAGTAGCTGTGTGTGTTGATACCAGTTGAAGTTGATAATAAAAGGTTTTATGTAAGTACGTCTTTTTCAGTTCATAGTACTGTCAGACCTCTGTCTGGCTGTTAGGTTTATTTCAATTAATATTACTAGTAACAACCAGCATACGACTTTATTTATCCTAATTACTGCTACAACATTACTACCAGTTATAAGTTTGGTTAATACTATTACTACACTACTAGCAGGAGACTTTATTCATGATCTTAATTAACTAGTAACAACAACAATTTGAATTCACTATTCGAAGCTTAGTACAAGCATATAATTCAGTAGCAGAAGCATTATTATCATTAGCTAGCTGGTAGAAAGAGCTTATTCATTATAATTAGCTTAGCGTAAAGCAAAATAAAGCTAATTCATTATAAGTTTTAGATTTGATTCCAAGGGACAGAATAAGTCCCTGACGAAGACTCCATGGGAGATGGATGAATGAAATTAGGAAGCATGGCAGAGTAACATGGAGGCGACAGCCTCATGACAGACAATTGTGGAAGAAACCTGTGGAGACCTTCATCCAGCAGTGGATTGTATATATATATATATATATATCACAAAACTTTAAAAAGCTTCAACTTGCAAACAAATGCAAAATTATTTCTGCAAAACCGCGCCCTGCTGCATGTTTCAAATATAATCAGCATAGTAATAAAGTCAACCACAGATAAATAATAATCCTGATGGAGAACCCGAAATAACACCCCTAAATTCCTGATAAGAGAAATTTTTCGAAAGACAACAAAAAACATTTTTTTATTAAAAGTAAACAAGCATTTTAGATTAATGCACCCCGGAACACAGACCACTCATCAGGGAAACACATCCGCTAACCCGGGGTGGAAGTTCAGGTTTCATGAGAGTGCCAAATATTGCAACCAATAGACTTAATAAATTTGTAAGAGATATATATCTCTCTTTGGTATTCTGTCTTCCCTACCTGAACCTTTTTATAGAGCTTAAAGAACATCAAACAAATAGAACACACTTGTAACACTTACGTGAACAAAGTATAACCTGAAATAGAATAGTAAAATAGGTAAACTAAAAAAACTCAAACTCAAACTCCCCAAGACGGTAAAGTAAATACACCTGACGGTTAAGGTCGGTAATCGCTTTTTACGGTGAACTTTATTTCGATCGAGGTACTTTCCGGAAATAAAGCAAAGATGTTATTACGTCATGGATGAAAGTTCGGGCTGTTAGAGCTCTCTGGGGCGACTCGGAGGAAACGAAGTTTTTGTGTGGCCCTAAGAACAGGTTAATAATAGAGTAATTAAGATGGTACAATGGTACAAAACCAAACTGAAAAATATTATTAGAATTAAAAGATGACAATAAATTTTGAAAGTGAAACTCGCAGAAAGTAGGAGGATATTTATTTTTCAATAAATTAGAATATCATAATTTAAGAGCTTTTATGATACTACTTTTATTATTGCAAATATTTGAAATTCTTAAGAACTGTGAAATAATAATATTCCGGTGAATTGTTTTGGGGATTTCTTAGTTCCAAATACTTAAAAGTAGAGGAACAAAATCAAATTATGTTCTTTTATCGAAAGGTCTCGTGAGAACACCTTTACTAGTCCGAACTAAATCCAAATCCAAAAACGTAGTTCTGAAACTGAAAAAAAAAAAACAACATATATATATATATATATCATTATCATCATCATTGTAAACCATTATCAATCCACTGCTGGACGAAGGTCTCCCCAAGTTTCCTCCACAACGGTCTGTCTTGTGCCAGTCTTCTCCATGTCACCCCTGCATACTTTCGAATTTCATCCACCCATATCCTATGTGGTCTTCTTCTGGGTCTTTTCCTGTCCCTTGGAATCCAATCTAAAATTTCGGCTGTCCATCGATGATCTGTCCTTCTGGCAGTATGTCCAGCCCATTGCCATTTCAGGGATTTAACTCTGATCATGATGTCTTCCACTCTTGTCATTTTTCGGATCCACGAGTTCCTCTTCTTATCTCTCCTGGTTACACCAAGCATGCACCTCTCCATGCTGCTTTGAGTTGTCTGCAGCCTTTGTATGTCTCTTTTAGTTAAGGTCCACGTCTCTGCACCATACGTAAGCACTGGAAGGATGCATTGATCAAACACTTTTCTTTTAAGACATAATGGCATATTGCTCTTGAAAATTATGCTGTTTCTTCCAAAAGCTCTCCAGGCAAGTTTTGTACGCCGATTAATTTCTTCATCAATGTGGCCCTCACTTGATATCTGCTGTCCAAAATAAACGTACGTGTCTGTTATCTCCAGCTTTTCTCCATCAATCGATAAATCTTCATTTCTTGTAAAAGCATTGAACATCACTTTTGTCTTCTGAAAGTTCATTTTTAATCCCACTTCTTTACTCTTGTCAGCAAGTTCCTGGATCATACTCTGTAGCTCTGATGGGGTAGTTGCAAAAATGACTACGTCATCAGCAAAACGAAGGTGGGTTAGATAATCTCCATTAATCTTTATCCCCTTGTTTTCCCAGCTCAGCGACTGAAAAACACCCTCCAATGTGGCATTAAAGAGCTTCGGAGATATGGTGTCACCTTGTCTCACTCCCTTTCCAATTTTTACGTGTGTTGTATTTTCAAACAGCCTAATCTTTGCACTTGCATTTTCATAGATGTTATTAATAATATTAATGTATGCATCTTCAATACCGCAGGTTTTCAGAGCCATTGTAACTGCTGATGGTTTCACCGAATCAAAGGATTTTTCATAATCGATAAAAGCCATGCACAATGGAAGTTCATATTCCCTCGCTCTTTCAATTAGTTCTCTCAGCACGTGGATATGATCTATTGTGCTGTAGCCACTCCTGAATCCAGCTTGTTCTCTCGGTTGAGCCATTTCTAGTGCTACCTTCAAGCGGTGTGAAAGAACTTTAGTGAAGATTTTATAAACTACTGATAGGAGGCTGATAGGTCTGTAGTTTCCGAGATCCTCAATGTCACCTTTCTTATGTAGCAGGATCATTGTAGCGGTGTTCCAATCCTCAGGAATCTTTCCTTCATTAAGGCATCGAGTGAAAATTTGGGCGAGTACTGTTTCGATTTCTCCACTTGCTTCTTGTATGATGTCTACAGTAATTCCATCTTCTCCTGGAGCTTTTCCTCGCTTCATGTTCTTGATTGCATGTGCAACCTCTGTTGGAAGGACTGGAGGAACTCTGGTACTGGTATCTTTCATGATGTCTGGAGTGCATATATCATCCCTTTCATATAATTTGGAGTAGAAATCTTTCACTCTTGTCAAAATTTCGCCTCTATTTCTTGTTACAGAACCATCTTCTTTTCTCAGTGCCATAATCTGTTTTCTTCCCTTACTGAGATGCCCCTTTGCTATCTTTAGGCTTTGGTTGTTTTCAATTGCTTTCCTCACTAGTTCACAGTTGAATTTCCTTACGTCTTCAGTGATACTTTTTCTTACTGTCTTGCATAGCTCTATATATTCCACTTTGGAAGTCACATCTTCTTTAGTTGTCCTCATCTCTCTTCTTTTTTGCATCAACATTTTGGTTTTTCCTGATAATTTGTTCATATGCAACTTGTTCTTAGACCCAGCTAATTTTGTTGCTGTTTCCACAAGAGCTTTGGTTACTTTTCTGTTAACTTCAGAGATGTCCACTTCTTCCGATGTTAGGCCTTCTAAAGCAGAGAACCTGTTCTTCAGTTCTAACTTGAAGGTATTATGGTGTTTTTTAAGGTTGGTTATGTCAATACATTTTGTTTGTCTTATGAGCTTGCCACGTTCAAGTTTAGTGTTGAGGTGCATCTTACATCTCACCAATCTATGGTCACTACCTGTGTTGAACTTGTTTAGCACACTGCAGTCTTTTATGACGAATTTTTTGTTACACATAATAAAATCAATTTCACTTGTCGTCCCATTTGGATGTCTCCATGTCCATTTCCTGTGTGGCTTTTTCTTGAAGAAGGAGTTCAAGATGAAAAACCCTTCTGCCTCTGCAAACTCAACGAGAGTATTTCCACGCTGGTTTCTGTTGCCATGACCGAATTTACCTACTGAAGCTTCATTCTGTTGCTGTTTCCCTATTTTTGCATTGAAATCTCCCATAATTATTTTCAAGTGCTTCTTACCTTTATTATTTAGATGACAAATTTCCTCATAAAATTCTTCAATTTCTTCTTCAGGATGACTTGTGGTGGGTGCATAAGTTTGAATAATCTGAGCCTGGTATCTTTTCGAGAGTTGGATAACAAGTCGTGCAGCTCTGTCAGAGGAACTTTTAACTTCTGCAACTTTATCCTTCAGTTTCTTGTTTATTATAAATCCAACACCACTAGTTCTGCCAGTATCTGTCCCACGATAGTAGAAGAGATGTCCACTTTTCAGTTCGATGAGATCTTCTCCTTTTCTCCTTACCTCACTTAGCCCCACGATGTCCCACTTGATCCTTTGTAGTTCCTCTTCCAATTCAAGAAGCCTTGAATCAGAAGATAGGGAGCGTCCATTGTAAGTAGCCAAGGTCAGCATCAGATGGCAGCCTAGTCCGGTCCTCCGGGGATTCTTAGCACCCTCTGCCTTCATGTCGCACTGGCCGCTGCCTTGGCCAGGTACATTCCAGCTGCCGGAGACTGAGGGCCAAGATTTAAGTTGTGGAATCATTTTGGAGGGGTTTGGCCATAACTCACCACGGCAGCCAAGCTGGTTGGTGAGTGTGGGATAGAATTTCCTCTAATCCCGATGGTATAGTTATACCGCTATTGGCGGTCGTCAGAGCCCCTTTAGTGGGAACAGGATGCACCACGAGAAGGCGGGGTTGACATTTGTCAAGGATATTAAAATTAAAATCATAAAATAGTACTCAGTGGCCTTTCTCTTTCCTATACCACAGTGTATCAGATTATGTTTTTTAGAAATGATATACATTACTTGTCTAACTATAAACCACTATATTTCAATCTCTCAATGTACTCACAATAGCTATCTTCCCTTGCTATGCCACAAATCACTAAACTGTGTTCAGTAAAAACAATTTATATAAGTTGTCCAGCTATAAAACAGAATATTCCAATTTTCCATATAATTTTCACAGATTTCTTTACACACATGCTGACATTTTTTTATTCCAACTTTACCACAGTTCATTTGACTACATTGTTTTAGTAAAAAAGTTTGTCCATAATGCAATACAGCAAAGGTGAATTTATCTGTAACATAGTAGTCAGAAATTCAGAATAAATAAAGCAAGTTTTTTTTTTATAATGTACATGACCAAAAAAAGTCTACAAATAAGCTGTGAGAACCAGCCCTTGCCAATTTCACTGAAATTTTTGATTTAAAGTCACTTGTTTCAAAAGCAGTAATTATATTGTGCGTTATTTACCAGATAAGAGTTTGTTATGTCATGTGAAGGTGAGAAAATGGGGTTTTTCTATAAGACTTCTCAACCTCAAAGACTGCTAGAAATTTAGAAGTTATAATTTTCATATATTATGTGCATTTTCCAAACACAGTTTCATGATGCATTATCACACCATATTCTGAGGAACAAGTTTTTTGTTCAACATGCTACTATTTTTTTTTTATTTTTTTTACCAGTTCAGGCAGAAAGCCTTTTTTTACAGATGGCTTGATGCAATTTAGACATCCTGAGGAAGTGCAATGAGATATTTCTGAATTGCTTTCTACAGGAATCAAGCTATTTAATACAGTTCCATAATTTAAAATATTAACATTGTTTCTGCATAGGCACTGGTTAAACTGGAATGATGCACACTGAAACCAAGTTTTCATAACAGACACACAAACTTCCCATTCCACATAATAGAATGCTTTCAAAACTGCCTACCAATACATGTTTGTACAATCACACAAAGTTAAGTGTGTGCATTAACACAATAGCAACTTTCACAAAATATGAGTGATTAAATTACTTTTTTTAACTTTATCAGCAATCTTGAAAAAAAAAAAAAAAAAAAAAAAAAACATTTTGAGTTCTTTCTGTGGGAAATACTATGTCTGTGATAAAACATTTGAATGCTAAATCACAAATGGGTGGGTGGTGGGAAACTCCTAAAAAATAGCAGTCTTTCAATTGAGAGGCTTCAATATATATATATATATATATATATATATACACATACCGTTGGTACCTGCTGTGAAGGAAGCCCTAAACGCATTCACTGTATAAAAAAATTGATGAAGTACGTGAAGCTTTAAAGTGTATTTTCGTTGGTGAAAATGACGGTCTCACGAAATAATTTTGCCGGAAAGCACCGCGATGCTCTTTCACAGCCTTCGCGGAGCGCCAGGGCACAGCAGAAAACACTTCGAAAACCTCTGACATAGAGTCATGTTGTGAAACCTTTGTAAAGTTATGTATAGATGTCAGATAAATTTCGCATTAACTGATATGCGATACTGGAAAATGTTTGCTCTCGATATTTTATGTTGTCTGGAAGTTCGAAACTTTTAGTGTTTTAATATAAGATCTTTACTACGACGTAAAAACAAACACATGCCCAAGTTTGTTCTTATGAAATGCTTAATAAGGACGTCAGCAATTTTACATGATTGTAATCACATTAACTGTTACTTTCATAACAAAACAATAGTTTTGCATCTAAAGTTCACATGAACTATTAATAACACATTTTTGTCATATTTTTCACAAGTGCCCTTTTAAACTAAACTCACCGATGTCGCGACTATCTGGCTCTCAAGAGAGGTACTCTAAAACAATTCTCACTGAATTTAAATACTTCGAGGTAGCAACATTCTTCACACACATTTTCAAATTGTGATTAAGAATTTTAATTGCTGGAATGTTCTCTTTTTTTAACTTATTCAGCACCTTACGTCGTTGTAAACTTTAGGGGTATAATTTTCAACCTCGTCAGTAATGCAGCTTTGTCGGTTCAACTTTCTAAAGTTCCAGATATTCTGATACTATATTGTGGTAAGGAGAAGAAATCTGAAATAGAAAAGAAAGGTGTCATTAGATCCAAAATGAGAAAACAATAAGATGGCTTCAATATACGTTGCCTTACTACTTATCTCAGCAGATGTTGATGTCTAGAATTGACTTTATTTTCAAATTAAACAATGCTGTGGGCTGAAAACATTGGCTCTTCTAGCGGTAGAGAAAAATCCAAGCACAAAATGTTTCAAAGCGCTGGTTTTTGTTGTTGTTTTTTTCTTTGGATTTCGTGCATTTGCAGGCATCCGGACTTTAAGACCTACCAGGATTCCAACTTTTTGATCTATAGGTCATTCAGAACTGGTCTAATAATTCGCGAATAGTTCAAACAGACAAAGCCACCATTTTGTCAAACAAATATCTTCGCTCTTTCCACGTTTATAAGTAAGTCACGGGAAAATTCTCATTGGCCGCCAACGGGAATCGAACCCAGGGTCTTCCAGCTACGCGTCCGAACTAAATCCAAATTTTTTCATTTTTCGATGACTCACTTATAAAGGTGGAAAGAGCGAAGATATTTGTTTGATGTTCCTGTTCCACGTTAAATGTCTGTATGAATTATTCATTCGCCTTCTAATTACTTCTTCGCCGCCCCGGTGGCGCAGTGGTCTAAGCGATGACCTCTGATCATTCGTCCGAAAGGGGTCCGGCATAGAATCCCGGTGAGGCATGGATGTTGTGTTTGTCTTACGGCACTGGCTCTGTCCCTTCCCTGGAACCAGTGACCCTAAATTAGGGACGGGCGACTGCTTATAGCCCATTGAGTTGCTCACGGTGGTCGTTAAACCTACAATTAAAAAACAAATTACTTCTTCAGTTGCTGCTTACCATATTTGGTGAATCCCCAGCATTGTGCGGGGCTCCAAGAAGCAACCTGCCAAATTGGCTTGACAGTTAGCGTGTGTGAGTCTGGATGAGTTCGAGGCCACTGTGGTGTAGCGGAAGCATATCCCGCGCGAAACTGGAAGAGCCTAAGTTCGACTCCTGGTGGCGGCCAATGAGAATTTTTCCGTGACTCACTTATAAACGTGGAAAGAGCGAAGATATTTGTTTGATGTTCCTGGTCCACGTTAAATGTCTGTATGAATTAGCCACCATTTTGGTTTTTGGTTTTCGGACTTTAGAACCTTAATGCTGGCCAATGTTCAGACCTCTAGTTCATTTAGAAATGGTCGAACAATTCACGGACGTACACACTCGCATTTTCCCTGTGCTTTTTATATACCAAGCGAAAGCCGATATTTGCATAGGTATTCACGCATGGAGGCGGAAAACGCCGAACATTAATAAATACGTCGCTACGTCATTAAGCATTGCGTCATTACCAGTTTGATACTGTACCTTCCACCCAGTCAGAAAATAGTGCTAAATATAGCTTTGTCACCATGGCAGCAGGTCAGGTGACCAGAACGTTCCTCTATGGTTATCGTGAAGATAGACAAGCCGTTCGTTTCTTTCCTTTGCGTCCTTAAAAAATGCTTAAAAATCAGAAAATTTATTTTTCTTATTTTTTTTTGTAAAAAAGGAATGATAGTTTTAAGTTTATGCTGTAAAAATTGCAATATACTTATGATTTATAGTTGCCATATATCCGTTTTTTTTAAATGGATCCCATCGCGAAATAGAAAATTTTTCAAATTTAAAAATTTAATTTCGGGTAAACTAATTCAAAATTCAAGAAAAGAGCAACGAGGTGCAAAATTTCACTTCATGCCTACAAAGTTTCGTGGTTCTGTTGCTGTTAGCATGACCGGAACGTGACCCGATAGCACTTTTGTACTTACCTTGACTTTGAAATACAATAGCTCTTGAAGTATCGCCAGAATCAACAAGAAAGATGACTCCGAATTTTCGGGTGTAATAAGCACGTCTTTTGAATCCGTTCTGACGCAAATTAAATTTATCAAAGCTATTTAAAGTCAATGGAACCGGCATGGAAAACAATAGTATCTGACGGAAGAAAGAAGTTTTTCAATCGGGTTTTTAACCCCTCAGATATTGCTGTGAACGGAATCGTGAGCTTACGAACTCTTACAAACAGAGTTATCGACAAAAATAAGATGTGACTTTACGCCCCTTGGTGGGAAAACCATGCATTATTTTAGGAAGAAAGTATACACAAAAGGTTTATCCGTATGAGCGGTATCGGTCCAAGAATAAGAATTTGAGTCGAGTTTTCAGGATCACAGATTTTGCTGCAAATACATCAGAAGTAGAAATTAACCATTATGACCCCTGGTGGCTAAACCATTCTTTACCAAACATTAGACAATACGTGAAAAATATTTTCCGTCTGGTCTTGTAAGCGATACAGGAAGAATTTTTCAAATCGGAGCAGAAAACGCAATTTACCATTGTGCGCCCTAGCGGAAAGTCTATGATTTACTTGAAAATTTTGAATTTATAGGAAAAACATTTCGCATGGCAAACACTATCCAACAAAGAAGGAATTTTCCAAATCCGACTCTTAGAAGTAGAGATATTGACAAAAATAAGGCATACATCTACGCCCCTGGCGTAGAAACCATGCATTATTTCATGAAGAAAATGTTCCTAAAATATTTGCCGACATGAGTAGTATCGGTCCACAAACGACTTTTTTCAATCGAGATTTTAGAAGCTCATATTTTGCTGCAAATACATTAAAAGCGGAAATTAAAGTTTACGCCCCCTGGTTGCCAAACCATTTCTTACAAAAAATAGAAATTATGTGCAAACGATTTCCCATCAGGTGCTGTATCCGGTGCAGAAAGAATTTTTCAGATCGGAGATTTAAAAGCAGAGATATAGGGGGAAACGCAATTTACCTTTACGCCCCCTAGCGTAAAATGTATGAATTACTTGAAAATTTTGAAACTATATGAAAAACATGTCACACGGAAAACACTATTTAACAAAGAAGGAATTTTTTAAATCGGAATCCTAGAAGTCGAGATATTGACAAAAATAAGATATACATCTACGCCCCCTGGCGGAGAAACTTTAGGAAGAAAATATTCCGAAAAGGTCTATCGATCTGAATGGCATCAGTCCACGAAAGGATTTTTTCAATCGATATTTTAGAAGCTCAGATTTTATAACGAATACATCAGAAGCAAAAATTAACACTTACGCTCGCTGGTGGCCAAAGTATTTTTTACCAAAAATTCGAAATTATATGCAAAAGATTGTGCATCAGGAGATGTATCCGTTGAAAAAATATATTTTAAATTGGAGTTTTAGAAGAAGAGTTATCGGAAAAAAATGCAATTTACTTTTACGCCCCTAGCGGAAAATCTATGCGTAATTCGACAAAGAAACTATATCCAAAATACTCTTCGACATAAATAAAATGGAAAGATAAAAGATTTTTTTCAATCGGATGTTTAGAAGCAAATATGTGGAATAAAACGTATTTTTGATTTCGACATCATCTGCATTTACGCCCTCTAGCGGCGGAATTGTACATCGTAAAAAAAAACGAAATAAAGGATCATCATTCGCATATTTCAAGCTTTCGAATGCAAAAGGAATTTTTAAAATCGGACTAATAGTTGCAGAGATACCGTGGGTAAAGGCGGACGGACGGACAAACCGATAACATAAGCACGAGCTTTTTTTACAAAAGACGTGCTAATAAAACGGGTAATTTCAGCGTGTTTTCCAAACAATACTCTACAAACGATATAAATTTCATATAATTTGTGTTCAATACGTTTTGCGCTGCGAGCTAGGAAAGCAAGAGAGTCGCGAAATTTCTAAAACATCAGTAGCAGGGGCGGCAGTTACTTTTTTTAGAATAGAGAGAAAGAATTAACAACTCATGGTTGTTTTACGACGGACAGATGCCCCGGGCTCAGTTACGCTGGAAATGAAGCTAATGGCACAAAGAGTCTTTTGTCATGTGACTAGTTGCTAGGCGACAAGTCATGTGGGAGGCACTTGCTCAGCGACATTATTTATTGAACATGCCTCGTACCATCGGAGAGAATATTTGAGATAGCATACTCATGGGGTATCATTTTCTCAAAGGTATTTAGTTAATATCGCACGGAATAAGACAGTGCACGTACGTGATAATAATTTTCTAAGTTTTTATATACTCATACATCTGCATGCGTTTCCTAATCAATGTATTCGAGTAGCTCTTTTGGATTTACGTGAGACGTATGCGTATGAACTGAATAATCAATATAGCGATCAATATTTTTAGGGAGGTACATACATGACATGGATATACAAACCAACGGAAGCAAAGAACTTTATCACACTCTTACCATTTGCAACCAGGCTGAAAATCTAGGTGCCCATCACTTATGAGAGCTCAATGGCTCTCGGACTGATGGGAGGATTTCTACATGTCAGTTTCATACATCCAATTAACCAAGGTCTTTAGATATATCTCATAGTATAAGGTTGGGCTCGCTACGATGTCAGCCACTCATTGGCTGCTGAAATGACGTTGGAGTGGACGCTCGGGGTTCGGCAGCCAACATGGCAGCTTTGAGCGTCTTGTGGCGTTGGGTTAATGCATACGAAACGATCGTAATAATCACATTTAATATGATAATAACGAAATAGAAGTGCAAAAAACTGCTCATACATAAATCAAAATCATAAAATCAAACCATTTACCTTCCGTGAAGCGCAACATTTCCAAATTTATTTGCATATATGTGAACTCACATTTTAATACTTACCGCCAAACCACTACAAAATAAGCAACTACAAGAATTATATATAAACTATTATTAGATTTAAATACTGCACCATATTTAAATCCGTCTCCTGTGAATTGTAAGAATTTCATTTTTTCTCAAATGTTTTTTAACTACTATCAATTAAACCCAAATTTTCCTTTGAATGTACAGTTTATTCTTTACTTCATTTCGTTTTTGGTGTGCACGTAGCCCTCAGAGTTCATAGTCATACCTTTGACGATGTAGGACCTACTCTTGCTGAATCATTCCACGTTCGTCCCAAATCTAGTGATCGTGCATTTGCCGGCAAATATTTGAGTTCTAAATTGTTTCGCTCAAGGAAAAGATCAGTTTCGGTATTCCAGCGATTGATTTTTAATTTCTGGATCATAATGTTGAATCCATTTGAATCATGATAATCATTATTTAACATTTTTTTGTTAAATAATGACTATCATGATTCAAATCTTGATTTTTTCACTTTATGTCTACATTGCTTTGAGAAATCCTTCCAGTGGAATGTAAAAGCTTGGCGAATCTCTATACAAATTTACACCACGAAAATAAACGGATTTACTAGGCTGTAAGCGTTCCTTGCGTAATCACAATCAGATGTATTTAAAAATAAAAATTTGGATCACTTTATGACTTCATACGTACCTTTACGATGAAAGCTGACAAGCATTTTAAGTATAGGAAATCGCTTAGCACCGTCTTTAGCTACCTATCTGCCAGTTGTTCGATTTCGCGGCGGTATAAGTTGTTGTCCTTGGAGGAGAAGACCTCCTTCACCCCATATGCTATATCCTCCTCGTTGTTGAAGTGCCGCCCACAAAGGAAGTGCACCGTGGACCGGAACAAGCTATAATCCGGCGGGGCAAGATACTGACTATATGCTGCATGTGGTACCAGTTTGATGTTCTCAAACTAGTGGAGTTTAGCACCGGTAAGAGGCCGAGCATTATCCTGCTGTTGGAGAGCGCGCTTTCTGTTCACCAGTGCCAGGTACGTTTCCTCCAAAACGTCATAGATCCGCTCCATCTGTTCAAAGTAGAGGTTGGTATCGATGGTATGACAGTCTACAACAAATTCGTAATGGATTATCTTCTCAAAATTCACCAGACGCAGAGGGTCACTTTGTGCACCAAACGTCCACTTTCCGTAACAAGTTCAGGAAGTTTTACCACGCTCAACCACTGTCATTGCGGGTTAGGATTTAGGACGTAAACCCAATTTTCATCGTACGTAACAATTCTCTTGAAGAAACTACATTGCACGAGCTTTCTAGGAGTTTCGTGCACACACTTCCACTCTGCGGTGCGTTTCAGCAGGGGTCAGTTCGTGAGGGACAATGCGGCAGCTCTTGTAGACCTTGCCGAAGTCATGATTGTGACGAACCACGGTAGTCTGTGATATTCCCAGCTCGCCTGTGAGTGCTGGTTGTCCGATTTGCCTCTACTGCCTGGTGCAGTGCCACCGAATCCACGGTTCGCGGCCTTTCTCACCTTGGCTGCTCACGGAACATTTCGCTTTCGCACGACAAATGTTTCGTGTTCTTTGAGCTCCGTTATTTGAATAATTATTCTCCATTTGTCTTGATGAAGTCCATATAAACGTTCTACAAAACTACAGTAGACGTCAAATAAATATTTAATTGTAAATAAACGTGACTATTTTATTCTATGCATATAATTGGACATATTGTTTTGAGTAATTTATACTAAAAAAATTATTTTTACAATACATTTTAAGACAGTTGTATGTATATAGTGATAAGAGGGTGGATGTCGACTACCTTTCAACAATCTGAGGTGAAAGCTTGAGCTAAGCAGTAACGAAAGTTACTTTATTTCAAACTTATAATTATCTTGACACAGGCGTTTACCCAGTTAGATATATGTCTTGAATTATAATGTATTAATAACTGGCATAACTCGGAAGCACAGTATTGTTATATTTATGTTAAGAACTGCCTTAGCATTACAGTTAACATTACACTTATTGCAGTTCAATCATTAATTTATTTCAATTTTTGCATTACACTTGTTGACATCAATGATAAAATGTCGACAGTTTAAACACTAACTATTAACTCTTATTTCAAGCTTGCTTTACATTTCATAACACTTGGGACAAATATGAATAGTTTTAAACTAGTTGAGCTTTTCGAGGAAATTATCATGGTTGACATTTGTTGTTATCGTGTCTGATGTAAAGTAGTTATCAAGATTGATATTTTGCACCTGTCTAAAATTAAGGACTGAACTGTTTGAATATCATAAATTAAACTATAGCTTATCTGGCTTTGCATTAAGTGGTATATCACTTATTTTTTATTTTAACTTAAGAATTGGATTACTTTATCTCAACGACTACAGTCTTGTGACGATTATATATAGATTAAGATAATACAACGTAGTTGTCACATATGTTTTTTTATTTCATAAACCGACCATGGTTTCACTGGGTATTGGCCTAGCTTCATCAGGACGAATGGTACGTAAATATTCAAATTGTATATGACATCATAAGTTCTGTTTACAGTCACGTATTTTGGTTAGATGCTTCCACGAGTTTGATAGAAATGGCGTGGATGCCATGTCATTAACAAGTTGCGAATACTTCTGATATATATGGAAAGCTTCAAAACTATCAAGTTTGGAGGTTGAATCTGGTTTGTCAATAAGTTTTGCTTCTGCAAAGAGAAATCTGTGGTCCTTTTCGTAACAGCTTTTAGACATCGATGACTTCTTTAGGTCACAATTCCGAATGAAGGTCTTGTGCTCCTTCAATCGAAAACACAAGGCTCTACTGGCCTGTCCTATATACGAAGCGCTGCATTCACATGGAATTTAATAAATTCCCCACGAGTTTTTGTCTTCAACACAGTCCTTTGATCCTAAAAATCTCATTTTGTTTATGGGTTTAAATATCACCTTAAAATTAAAGGTTTAGAGATATTTTGTAATTTTGAAGGCAGTGTCACGGGACAATGGAATAATGGCAAAAATCTGTCGCAATGGGCGCATCACATGAGTTAATGTGGAGATGGACTTCGGTTTCTGGAATTTTGTCAGAGCTTTGTCTATAATGGAAGGGTTGTATCCTCGCTGTACTGCAACACGTTTAAGGAAATAAAGTTCTTTTTCCAAACTGTCCTTATCTGGACATATATGTATCGCGCGATATACGCAACTGTACAAGGCACTGAGTTTTTGTTGATAAAGGTGATTAGACTTGGTATGTGGAAGTGATAAAATAGCGAAAGCTTCCAATAAATTGTGGTTGTGAGAGAACGATTTAAACGAGTTACCAGGACGTCAATAAATGTTAGGCATCCGTTATTTTCAGTTTCATAGCTGAATTGAATGTGAGAATCAAAGGAACTTATGTTTGACTAATTCCGGAATTTCAGAATGTTTTCCCTTCCATAGAACGAAAGTATCGTCTACGTATCGCATTCACAAGTCAAATTTCACAAGTTTGAAAAGTTTTTCTTCAAATCGACGCATATAGATTTCACAAAATATAGGTGACAGTGGGCTGCCCATGGCTAGACCTTCCGTCTGTTCATAAAACGTTCCACGGAAATTAAATCTGTTCTATTTTATGCAAATGTTCACTAGACTTGTTATTTCCTCAGCTTCAGGTTGGCTGCAATGATGCTCCACAAGACTTGATTTTAGAGATTCCAGAGCTCCTTTTACTCGAACATTGGTGAACATAGATACCACGTCAAAGGATAGCATTAGTTAATCTACGTAGGGATGTAGTCTGAGTCGATTGATAAACTCAATGGAATTTTTCACAGATGTTTCGTTTGTAGTGGCCTAGTTAGATAATTTTGAAGATAAGAACTTCGATAATTTATATGCTGTTGTGCCGATATTACTTACTATGGGTCGGAAAGGAATTCCAGATTTACGTATTTTAGGGTGAGCATAGATCTCGCATAATGGGCGTATGAAGATTTAAGTTTGTTTTTTATGTTTTGGCTCAGAGTTTCTGAGTTTTTTGATCAATTTCTATATTTATTTCTATTGTTTATCAGAAGGATCATTCTTTATTTCTTTGTAAGGTCCATATGAAATAAGATTTTTGACTTTGTTATCGTAATGATTTTTGTCTAACACAACCACCTGACCTCCTTTGTCAGATCTAGTAATGATTAAATTTGAATTTGGGCGCAATTCTTTAAGCGCATTAATTTATTTGGTCGTTAAATTTGGTCTAGGTAATGTAGCGTGATTTGCGGTTATCTCTTGGCTGATACAATGTCTAACTATTTCTTTTTCTTCAAAGTTGAGACTGCTTTGTATTAGAGATTCCTCAACTGAAGCAACTATGTCTGATACCGGTATCTTTCTTGAGATAGCAAAATTAGAATTATATCGTAAAGTCCTCTTCTCAATTTCAGTGAGACTATGACCGTACAACGATGCAAAATACATAACATCTTACCGAACTTTATATCCTCGAAACATTACCTACTCAGAACGTAACAAGAGCAGTTAGCAATGCTTCTTTTGCAATTCTTAGAGCTGTTATTAGGGACACTCGGAAGGACATTGCAAAGGTGGAACATGAATTTTATGATCTACATCTTTGGCTAGCTAACAAAGTAGCAGATTTTGATACTTTAAACAAAAACACTTTAGTTCGTAGTATCAACATATCATCGAATTACAGAATTTCCCTCGAAAGAAAATTCCAAATTTTGATAGCAGGTAATAAGAATAAACAGGCTTATACTAATAGTAATAGTAACGGAATAGTGTATCAAGATAATCAAGTGTTTGTCGACTTGCCCGGTCATAGTCTCATTGAAACTGAGAAGAGGACTTTACGATATACACTGGCGGAAAGTGAAAAAATAACACTATGAAGGAATTAGCGGGCGATCATGAAATTTACATATGTTAAAGGGGTGGAGTTTACGTAGGTGTAATGTTAATTTCGGTATCAACCGGTGAGCGCTTACGCCACAGCACGGCATAATATGCAAATTATCGTCGGTGGTATTTAAGGAGTACGGCGAAGTGAATGTAATCAGTCGTCGGCGTACGGACACGTGCGAAGACCCTGAAGAAGCTGCAATGCCTGGACATGGTAGACGTGTACGATTTCAACAGTTATCAGACTTTGAGCGAGGTCGTCTAATCGGACTCCGCGAGGAAGGGTGGTCGTATCGTCGTATTGCGGAGCGAATTGGACGGGAAGTATCGGTGGTGGTACGATGGTGGAGTAGATGGTCCGAGGAACATTCCCACACGAGAAGACGTGGAACCGGGAGTCACAGACGGATTGATGAGCGGACCGATCGACGCATAAGAAGAGCGGCGTGTCAAGCAGAACATCCACTGCGACACAAATCCAAGCTGCCTTTCCACCTGAGGTGACTGTGCGAACAATCCGCAACCGTCTACTGGATGAAGGACAACGTGCACGTGTGCCTTTGGCATGTATACCTCTGACTCCAGCCCACCGTCAGGAACGGCTGCGGAGGTGTCCCCAACGTCTGCACTGGAGAACATAATGGCGATCTGTCATGTTCAGCGATGAAAGCAGATTATTCCTGGGAGCCTCCGATGGCCATATGCGTGTTCGCAAATGCACAGGGGAGCGTCTCCACCCTTCTTGCATCCGCCAGCAACACACATGGCCTACACCTGGTCTCCTCGTGTGGGTGAGCGATCTGTTATCACTCCCGTACACAGCTAGTACTTGTACTGGGTACGTTAAACAGCACCTCCTACATCAACAACATCATTCAGCCCGTTGTTGTGCCATTTGTAAGGTCGGCCCATCTTGGTGTTTTCCAGCAAGATAACGCACGCCCACACACGGCACGTACAACGCAACATGCACTTCAGGGTGTGAGACAACTTCCATGGCCTGCACGATGACCGGATTTGTCCCCCATTGAGCACGTGTTGGATTTTATGGGACAACGACTTATCTGATCTCCACGGCCAGCCACGACCATCCCCGATGTACGCGTCCAGGTTGAGGATGCTTGAAACTCAATACCCCAAACTCACATCCAACACCTGTACGAGAGACTCCATGCCAGAATGACACAGTGTGACGCATTTCATGGCGGTTCAACCTCGTACTAACCATATTACAATGGAAATGTTATTTTTCAGTTTATCAGCAAATACAGCTGTATTTTGCCATAATGTTTTGATCACGTTATCCTCTGTATTCCGTTATTATGCTGTATAAATGTCGTTGGTATCAGACATCTCCTTCTTGGTGTTCTTTTTCACTTTCCGCCAGTGTAAGAAGTTATTTTAATCGATGCTCAAATTTTCATCCTAGAGAACGCATTAATTATGAAGAAAATGTGTAAAGAAGTTTTTCCATAGGAAGTATAGGAAGCAAAATTACTTGACGTCCACTTTAATGGTAAATAATATCAATCCTAAGGAAGAAGTTGTATTATACTTTTATATGGTAATAAGTGCTGTCTGAAAATAAAAAAATCCGTTTCAGGTTTTCTTCGGAAAACGTACTCAGATATGTCAGTAAATTGTGCACAATGTGGATCGTCCCATAAATGGCTCACTCAAACAGCTTTGTCAGCAAGTCATCGCAGTGTGCGGTATATATCAGGGAGACATCTCGTTACGCACGAGTTGTTCAAGTGATATTGGGAATGGGGTACAAGAGCGATTTTAACGGTTTTTAAAATGGCATGAGAATTTCCTCCCGGCGAGTCGGTTCGAGTAACATCGAAAGGGAAATTGTTTTGGGCTCTTGAACCACAATTGTAATAAGGGTTGACGCGAATTATAAGATAAGGCAAAAACGTCAAGTTATCAGAGGTATTTTGGATAAAACTCCTTCATTTTTAAAGAGGAAAATGTATATATGTTGACAAAAATATTCTGAAGTATTATGCACATGACATTTTCAATGCTTTCTGTTTATCATATTCAGATAACCTGTGATTCGTTTCAGGAGCATAAAGTATTTACGAACCTGGTTTTAATGGTAAGACTTTAACTTTGACTGGAAGTACTTACTTTCAGTACATTATTGCAATCCTTTATTTTAAATATGAAATATCAAACACTTAGTTGCTATGTTGTGCTCAACACAAAAAACTTTTTTACAACCTATGAAAAGGCAAAATTTTAAAAAATGGAAAGTTCTGGAGCAAATCACATGCGCATCTACAAAGCTAATTTTAGCTTGTGCACAAATTCCATACGCATCTTTAAAGTTGGTGATCCCATTGGCTAAAATCGCAATGGGCTGGATATATTGCTAGATAAACGGACCACCGATGGACAACTGAAATACTGGATTGATTACCAAACGACAGGAAACACTCTGAAGGCCACGTGCCAGATAGATGGTTGAAATTAGAAAGCACAACGGAATGATGAGAAGACTGGCTCAAGACAGACTCTTGTGGGAGAAGCTTGGGAAGACCATCCATCAGTGGACTGACAGTGGTTAACATGATATCCCTATAGTTAAACTAAGGACACTCATGCATCAATTGTATCAATAGTTGAATTCTGGGGATCTTCAGTTGAAACACGAAATATAAACATTCAGATATTGCGGTGTAAGACAAAATATAAACATTCAGTAATGGTGGTGTAACACGAAATATAAACATTCAGTTACGGACCAAAATAAATATTTTCTATCTTTCATCGTCATACCAAAATCTGTCACACGAAAAATTGAAAACCAAAGGATTTTTCATTTGTTTAGAATTTGAAATATTGGATCGCATCCATCGTCTCTTCAACTGTCACAATTTATCAAAACAAACCAGATGCATCTCGGGTACGAGTTATGCATACAAGGCCCGGCAAAGAAAAAAATATGATTAAATTTAATAGCAGCAGTAATAATTAATTATTGATATCAATTATCTCACACTTAAAGAAAATCTACTGTGTAGTGACAAAAATTTGTTTCTTTAACGTTTTTTTTAACAACCATTTCCTAGGGAAATTGAAGAGCAGATCAATCCTTCAGCTTTTATTTTCACTGATTTCTGTTGGAAACGATCCTCGTAGTTTTTTAGATTTTGCATGCACCCATAGATAATACACTCTTTTGTAAAATTTTTGTTTTCGAGTTTTTTCATGCCATTCATTTACCTTTCTAATGCGTGCACACGAAATTGAATTTTTTTTAAGTTAATGATCTAATATCTACTGGAACTGTAAATTAATCAGATATACACATGAAGATCATTCTTTCCTTGTTTCCTGAGAATATTTTGTCATGCACTTGTTATACAGGTCAAGGTCGGGGGAAAATTGAGATACGATAAAATCTCGTTAGAACGATTGTCGGTAGAACCAATTTTTCAAATTAAGGAATTTGGGGAAAGTCCCCAAAGAAATAATCTATTACTTTGATGTTACAAAAATTCAATTTAACGAATTTTAGATTAATGAACTTTTCAAAATAACGAACATAAAATTATGGTAAAAGAATGCATAACCCCGGATCTACGAAGAAATGTTTCTTTTGGTCTAACCGGAAATAGGTATTCTTATCTTTCAAAAGTGTTACTGATTAACAAGTTTTTCCTCTAGAATGCTAACAAGGTTTTTTCTCCTGGACGAGCAGGAATGAACAACATGTAACAACCTGCGGTTCTTCCTGCGCTTTCGGAGCAGACCGAAACAGCTGGCTAGGTAGCCACGTTGTCAGTGGACCCGCCTCTTTTAACATTCCTTACGTCCAAATGAAATGAATACGTCCTGCGTGATTGACAAATCAGCAGAAGTCCTTTCTCCTGCGCAGGAGAGGTGCGGAGAGACTAAGAGCAGGTTTTTCGTTAACTTCTTTAGTAAGAAGGAACTGGTGAGAAAGAACAGGTTTTTCATTCTCAATATGGCTGAAAATAGAAAACAGAAGCAGTTTTCGCTTAAGCAAAAAAATTCAGATTATAGAGACTATAGAATGTGGAAGAAAACAGTTTGCGTTTGGAAAGGAATATAATATAGCCCCGTCTACTGTAGCCACCATTTAAAAAGATAAAGAGAAAATAAAGAAACTTTCTGAACAATCAACCCTTTGCCGGGAAGGAAAACTTCTGCGTTGTGGAAATTTTCAGTCAATTGATGAAGCTGTGTACACGTGGTTTAAAGATGTTCCATTAAAAGATGTTCCAGTGTCTGGTCCTTTGTTTCAAGCTAAGGATAAAGAGTTTGCAGATATTCTGAAAATTTAAAGGTTTGAAGCGAACACTGAGAGGTTATTTCGTTTTTGAGAATGGTATGGAATATGTCGGAAGCAGGTGTGTGGAGATGAAAAAGCTGCCGAAGTTTCAGCTGCTCATACTTGGAAAGAAAATAAGTTGCAGGATATTTTGCAGAAATATGAACTTCATGACATTTACAATGCAGATAAGACGGCCTTTTTCTACGAAGTTCATCCTATTCGCACGATGGCTATGAAAAGTGAGCAGCGTAAAGGCGGGCAAAAATCAAAATTTCGCATTTCTGTTATGTTTTGCTGCAATGCAACTGGAAATAAAAAACTAAAACCTTTAGTTATAAGAAAGTCTAACAAGCCTGGATGCTTTAAGAGCGTTACGTCACCTCCATGCCTGTACGAAAACAACAGCCGAACATGGATGACTCAAACTATCGTTTCAAAATAGGTAAAGGAACTGAATAACGAAATGAAGAAAATGAAAAGAAAATCTTTTTTATTGGTTGATAACTGTTCAGCACATCGAGTTGAAGCAAGATACAGTAATGTAACAGTAGAATTTCTGCCACCTAACTGTACATCCATCCTTCAGCCACTTGACCAATGCATTGGAAAAATGTGAAGTTTCATTTCATTCGTCGTCTTGTTGTAGAAACCCTTGTAAATTTGAAAATTGGGATGGTTGAAAATAAAAACATCGATCTCAGACAAGCCATAGAGATGATTTCTGCAGCTTGGAATAATGTATCATCTACTACAATACAGAATTGCAGGCGTAAATCTGGCATTTTTCCTTCTACAATAATGCAGTCGGTAGATACCGAAGACAGCAGTGATATTTTCCTCCAGATTTATGGGCAACAGCATCTCGGGAATTTAATTTTGATTTGATTTTTTGGTATCTATTTCCGACTAAGTTGAATGTTACAGTGAAGTTATAACATGAGCTGAATTAACTAGGGAAGTAATATCAAGAAGTGCAATGTCGTCTACCTCTTTGAAAATAAGGAAAGTGGAGATGACGATAAGCCTTGCACAGAGGATCCCCTTGACTCATCGAAGCTCTGACAAGCATTGAAAATTCGCGCAAATATTTATCGCAACAGAAAACAGTGCCCGAAAAATTGCACTCTATGATAACTGAAGTAGAGGACTTTGTAACAAAAACTACTTTATCGTTATCTGGTCAGTCTAAAATTTCAGACTATTTCTATAACGAATAATTACTTCCACTGAAGTACATTTTTTTAATGTGGTGCGTATTTAAGTTATTTTTTCCTTTGTTTTCATTCATAGATGAGGTTAAGGAGATAGTATTAGGTGCAATTTAATTTAATCTTTTTTCGTTATTAAATATACTATATTACTTGCCATATTAATATTGTATTCATCATACATTTAATTATTAATTAGAGCTTATATTTAATAATTGTACATAATTTAATGTCGGTTTAAATTTTGATCATGCACTGCCATCTTGGAATTTTAGTTTAGCGAATATTCCAAAATAAGGAATAAAATCTGCGGCTCCTTCAAATTCGTTATAACGAGATTTCGCTGTATTATTTATGCAGTGAACTAAAAGGTAACTGATGTTCCTAAACCTTACTGAGATACACGCATTCCTACATGCATTAGTGTAAATTTTCGACAAATTTTTTCGCTATGTTAAAAGTAAATAGCTATAACCTAACTTTGAACTAAAGAACAGCAAAACGTTCTGTTCATTGCATGGACAACATTATATGAATAATGTATATCGAGTTTCATCAATTTAAAAAAATATCTGAAGTTATCCGGATCTCCGTAAAGAACTCGGGACAAAAATCTCATCCTGTGAAACACGTGATTAAAGTTTAAAAGACACAGTTTTGATGGGATAAAAAGTATGTGTGGCACCCTCGCCAAAATAAATTGCATCACATAATTTTACCCAAAGTATTGCTAGATCCGTAAGACCTTGTAAAACTTTTTTCTACTACAATGTTATGCACAAGTAGTAAGACTAACCTAATTATTTCCCAACTTCCAGCGTTTCAAGTATCACTTCCTGTTCGTTTGACACCTGAGTTTAGATATTCCAATTGTTATAACTATGTATCTACTAATCGCAGACAAGAAACAAATAAAGTTTTGGAATCCTAAAGAACGGAGCTTTAAATGAACATATTTTTACAAAATGTGAAATTTGGCCCAACACGACCTTTTCGTAATTATTAAACTGTACCTTAAGTTGTATCACGTTTTCGCAGATGTTTTTTGATAGCTTTTTCTCACTCATTTATCTTGCAAATATGTAGCGTTTGAACTTTACTTCCTCAATTGATCAAACTTGTAATTCAGCGATTTTTTCTCTTTTCATACATCCGACTTTCGGTGGAGAAATGCCTCATATCATGAAATGTGTAGATGATTCGAAACATCACAGCATTATTTGCAGTTTCAGTGCGCAAGGTTCTTTACATAGGAAATACCCATGGGGTAATCACATACGCTTGTTCTGTGCGGGGCAGACTATAGAGAGTTTTTCTGGTAGGAGCGCTCTAAATCGCCTATATTCTTTTTTTTGCATTTGTACTGTTCTTTTTAGAACTTCCTGAACAATAGCACGTTATAAATTAACATTTTCCTTAAAATTATTTTCATAAAATTGATTTTCTTGATACTTTTTTTAACAGTGTGTGTACTATAAAATCTTCTCTCTACCCAATCTAGATTTCGCGTAATTATTAAACAGCAATTCAGCTGAAAACCTGTAATAGATGTCGTAGGTAAAATAATGTGTTGGAAAGAAAGTAGTGTCTGATAACGAGATACCCGAAGTCGAAACCCCGTCCAAGGCGCAACTGAGATTGCGGAGCATAACTGCGTGACATCAGCAGCAGTGGCGGCTTTTCAGGTGAAGTAGGTGAAGTGCCTCTTCACCTATTTTATTTGAAATAAGGTTTCATTTAATAATTTCGTATAATATATTCATTTTTTGCCTTTATTGCGTGCTAAATTACACAAAATTTTGATTAGATATCAATTCACAATGCGCGTCCAATACGGAAAACAAATCCTTATACGTAAAACAGTTCAAGAGAAGAGCTGAAATGAGAATGCTTGGAAGTCTGCACTTTTCGCCCGAGTTGCAATGGTAACTGTGACGTCACCCTCCCATATCTGCCGGACAAGTGAAGTGTTTTAGCTTGAGACGCCAAGCCTCTGCACCTGAAGTCGTGACCTTCCGAAGAGATCGCAGTGGAACGGGAATCCTTGGCAATCCACTAGCTAGGGCTTTGCGGTGTTTTGGTACATACTTTCCGAAAGAGATTTGTTTTTTCGTGTTTTGTGATTATTTGTAAAAAACTTCATTAGTTACTTTAGTTTCGTGTACAGTTTAACTGACAGTGATAGTTTTAGTTTTCGGTATGTATCCTGTGAACGACATTGTCTGTAATTTATTGCAAACTCCGTTCAATCGGTGGAAATATGAAAATAAAAGAGACGTTTTACTTCAACGACGACCGACGGATTCACTGACAATTGTCGCCAAGAAAGAAATCAAGAAGAGCGGCAAATCTTACAATATTAATTTTAAAAATTGGTGGTTTACTGAATATAAATGGCTTTGTAGCCCTTCTGTGTTACAAAAACTATTTTGTTGGCCCTGCTTATTTTTTAGTAATAAAATTGGGCGTGGAATAAAGACAATTTTCAGATTTCTTAAATATAAAACGGTCACTTCACAAACGTGGCGATTCTAGCAAACACCTGAAATGCGAATTAATGCTGAATAATTTTGAAAAGAATCAGAATACCATTGCAGATGCCCCGAGGGAAGATGCTAAGCTTTTGAAAATGTATTTCAGCGCAAGCGTTCGTTTAAATAGACTTTTCCTGTAGACAATGATTTATGCAGTACTGTATTTGAGTAAACAAGAACTAGCATTCCGTGACCATGACGAAGGCATTGACTCGATAAATTGTAGAAATTCAAGGAATTGCTTTCACTGTTGATATCAAGAATTCCTTTAAAAATTCAAAATCAATACGAAACGATAATAAATGTCTTCACAGGTGACTTAAAAACTATTCAAAACGAATTAATTGAATGTATTTCTGACCATATAAACGATCACGTCAAAAATAAAATAAATGAAGTTCAATGCTTTTATATTCAAGTAGATGGGAAGACATAGCCAGACTTCCGAGTGCTCTTTAATAATAAGATATGTTGATTCGTAAGGTGTATTGGTTGAGCGATTTTTGGGTTTCCATGGTGTGAGTGAAGATAGAACGTCAGAAGCTTTATACAAAATGCTAGACAAAGTTTTGGAACAGTGTGATTATCTACACACAAAAAAATAAAGCATAAAGCTTCTCAAGCTGTTTTTGTTATTGCTTAGTACATCGTTTGAACCTTGTATTACAGCAGAGTTTTTCTAAAATTTCTAAGTGTTGAATATTTTTTGCAAGCCTCAGTGTAATTGCTTTGTTTCTTCACCACTCAGCGAAACGATCGCTTCGCTGAGTGGTGAAAAAACAATATACTCACATCAACAACCCCGAGGTGCATGCCAACCATAACGGAAACTAGATGGTCCTCCACTTCGAAGTTAGTATGTGTAATAGTTGAAGATTGGGATAAATTGAAGGAAGTATTCGAATTTCTCACAAATAGTGACCAATCAGAAAAAAAAATCAATTCAACTTGCCCAAGGGTTTTTAAATGATATGAACACTTTTGAATTTACATTTTTGGGAATAGTATTTAATTAAATATTTTACTTCACCGATCTATTATTCGAAATTTTTCAGACAAAATCAATAGACATAAACTACTACTGTGTTACTCAAATTAAAAACAACTTATGAAATTTTGAGCCATAAAAGGAACGATGAGGTATTTGGAACACTGTTTGGAAAAGCTAGCGAAATCACAGAAATAAGCAGATCTAAAGGGGAATATGCTGCTCTTACACCAGAAACAATTTTTCAAAATTATAAACAATTGTATTTTGAAATTTTGTACCACATTCTTATGGAAATGGATATAAGATTTCAAGACTGTGAGAAACTTAAACTTCAATTTGCCTGGCTTGCTGACACAACCAAATTCGACCAATGTAATCTGCTTTCCCTCTCACGTTTTTGAAAATCTACAACATTTTTACGGAAAATTTTTTACTAAACACCAGCGCCTTAAAGATGAACTGAGTCTTGTATATGCTGATAAAAAATTAAGGAATATATCGACTCATGAACTTCTTCGAGTGTTTCATGGAGATAAAGGCATTTTTACAGAAGCTAATAAATTGGTTTCCCTGATTTTAACAATTGCATCTGCAAGTGTTTCAGTGGAAAGAAGTTTTTCTTGCCTTAAAAGAATACAAACTTACTCTAGAAACACTATTTCTCCAGATAAACTTGCTTCTTTGGCAAATATTTCTATTCAGAAAGGCATTTTCTTGATGTCACGAAGAAACACCCATTTTCTGACGACATAATCGACAAATTTCCAGCTTAAAAGGAAGAAAAATTAATCAAATATATATAAAAATAGGTAAGTTCTCATTAACTGATTTTCATTTAAGACAGTAGATATCTTTTCATATTGCTCTTGTAGCTCTTCACCTATTTTTCCTACCACGAGCCGCCACTGAGCAGCAGGTAGTTAATTTAAGTCAGTGGCAGTTAGCCGTCAGAAGGCGAATAGCATAAGTACTGGAAAGCATATTAAGGATAGCATTTTGACATTTTATAATGACAATAACCATTCCTTAGACATCACTACGGTAGGATGTGATGGAACTGTCACTGACACTGTTGGTACTATTGGTGTCATCTTTTTATGAGAAAGAAAAATAGGAAAGTAGCTCCAATGTATGATTTGTATATTTCATGCAAATGAACTGCCCTTACGTCACCTCTTCTGTTTTCTGGATGGAAAGACAAAAGGAAAAAGGACCAAATGGGTTTGGTGGAGAAATAATCAACAAACTTGAGAACTGTCAGTAACTACTATTAACTGAATTCGCTCCAACTGAAAACAACCTGCATCCCTTGGAAATTAGGGATGGCATAAGCATGAGCACAGACCAATAATATTTATTGGAAATGTGCCATGCAGTCTCTAACCGTGTGCAATTATGATCTATATATGAGGAAACCAGGAAAACTTGCACATTCAAAGTGGCTGACAATGACAAAAGGTATACTTCGTTTGTATGTGGCCACAGAAAATCCATAAGAAAATATCTGTACAATGGCAGAATGCATTCTCAAAGTATATGCACCTGTTTGGTTCCACATAAACTTAAAACCGTCATGTATTCATGGCTCAAAGCTCATATGGATACAAAGTATTATTTTTACCTTCCAGAGCAATTTCGAAACATAATTGATCCAGTCATTCAAAGAAATGGGTAATTTGCATCAACCAAAAACCTTCTACTGTGCTTGGTAACTGACCAACGCACACATATGTGAGAGCTAGGCCTAAGTCTGCTACTAAAAGCGAGAATGGTACACAAGGGAAGAATAAGAACATTTCTTACTCCAGATATTAACTTCAAAGCCTAAGACTACACTCATATGATCACTTGGAATGCCATTAAATGAACAGAGCCACCAGTGACCAAGCATGTTAGTGACGAAGAACTAAAACTATTGAAAACAAATATAGCACAATCCAACGAAGGCCTTCCAACAACAGACTTTCCCTGCTATTCATGTAACGCACAAGCCTTTGAAAGAATGGTAAAGTTATTTACTGAATCGTCGTTAGCTGCATGTGAGACCACTGCAAGAGATGGTTTTTTAAAAGCGAAATTACCATCTCGGAAATCGATGCCAAAATTTGAAATTAAGAAATATTTCAATATAAAAGTAAAGTGACAATTTTGAAAGTGAAATTCTTAAACAAAGTGCGTTATTGCGTTATTAAATTTTTATCCATATTCTGTTGACTGTTTGTAATATGTATCTCAATATATTGATAAAGTTAATCGTGTAATGAATGTCTATTGCCTGTTGCTTTTATTACACATACATCTGCTAATATAGTATTTATATCAGTTTTCGATAGAGTACTTGTATCCCTAGAATTTCCATTAAAAATAACTAAAATGTGTATATATTAACAAATTCATTATACACAAATAAGCTCCTTCTTAGGACTCTTATAAAAATTTAAATGAACAATATACTTTTATATTTGCCAAAAGTATTATTTAAAGGAGATTAAATTAAAAAATATAGTTTATAAAAATTCTTAAAAAATTTCAGATTTTCTGCTTAAAATCTCAGTTTTTAATGTCCCTGCGGCAACCAAAAAACTTTCACTGAGCTTTAAAACTTTACAGTCTTGATACTGATCCCAAAAGGCAACTTTTGCACCCTGTTAGAAAACTGAATTTAAAACAAGTATTTTAAGAGCCATTTTCGTTCCACTCATTTAATGTTCAGCTTTCGTCGAAAACACTAAAAATGAAGGAAATTTGAAGAAAGACAAAGTAGAGTACGTAGACGAAAAGCATTATTTCTTTAAATTATTGTATTATATTTTTTGTAAAATTGTGTCGAAATCTAATGCAACTTACGCATAACTTAGATATATTCACAGCATATAAAGAATCGTTGATATCAAATTCCTTAACATTTCCATAAAGCAAATGGTCCTTTCTCCTTTGACGGATACTAGATAACAGTACAATTATCCACTGAGTGCGGTTGAAATAATACCCATCCGATGTCACAGTATCATGCCCCGTGAAGATGATTTAGACTTTGCCTCTGTCGTCATTATTCAGTTTCTACGGATATGTCCACAGCAGAAATTGAATTTATGACACGAAATTTTCTCCCGATTTTTGCAGGGAGAATATGTTTTTTCAATACTAGAAAAGGGAACTACGATGTTAAACGCGGTGTTTAACTTAGACAGCGCGGAAAACAATTTGAAACGAACTCAAACGTTGTTCATTTCTTTTTTCGCCCAGCAACTATGTATTTTGATCATAATTCGCAGTGGGTTTAGATGATAGAGATATTTTCAGCTGGGTTTTTCCCTAACAGTCTTCTGAGATCATATATATTATTCCACGCTTTTCATTTGGTCGTTCATTAGAGAGATGTTCTTATTCTACTTTTCTCATCGCAATCGCTCAAGACGATAGAAGTCGAAAGCTGATGTCGAATTTGTTTTGTAGATACTAAGAATTTATATAGTTATAAATGTGATGTGGCACTCCGGTGGCGCCATGGTCTAATCACTATCCTCCGATGATTTGTTCGAGGGCTGCCGGGTTCGAATTCCCTTACGGCATTGACTTCGTACTCTGGCAGTCGGCGAAGTAACTGTTGGTGTTAATAAAAATGTGGTCGTCAGCTTTTTCAAAACTTTCTACTCATTCTGTGGGCAGGAGTTATTTCTTGCCTTAGGAGGAACAGCTTCGACTCATGAGCCGACATTTGTGTATTTTGATTGCTCATCATCACTGCATTATACCAATGAAACATTCTAGTGTGTGTTGTGGCATATCCCAACGGTGCGAATGAAATATATTTTTGGATCATAATGTTACGATTTCTCCAAGTTCAAATTGTGTTACGTTAACAGAAACATCGCATTTTTTGATATCTTCCTGTATTTTCAGTGGGCCGGTCTTCAATACCACCGTAATCTTCTGAGGCTCAGTGATACCGTATGAGGGCAGTCAACATACTATACCTAGATCGGTTTTAAGAAAGTAGTGACATTTCTTCTGGATTGCTAACAGTACTGCGTACGCTTCGGAGTTGCCAAGAAGCAGTGAACAGCAGTTGATCTTAAAGGCACTGGCTTACCAATGGAACCTCTGGTGCATATCGTTTATTTCAAGTCAATAAGGATGGACTTCTTATTTCTGAATGCAGTATCACATAGCATGTTTCTTCTGACGGAGTCGAACTGGATAATCGGCATGGCATTTATGCCATACCACTGAATGCTCCGCTGGAAGAAGGGTAGAACATGTTGTATGTGGGTTCGACCTCTTTTTTTCCTGAAATGAAGAGTTCCGGAACAAAAGTACAACATTAAAACCTCATCAACCTCTACAGCTCTCTTCAGAATCTACATAGCGGGTACGTATACCCCTATTTATGAGGCAGCAATTATATTTATTACCCTTAGATTTCGTTCTAATATTCTTTCCACAGAAAGTTAACTGATTTATAAATATAGTCAGCTTTGCTGTAATGAAGATTCCACTTGTACTATCCCCCTTCCTTGAAAAAATTAATGGACCGGGAAAAACAACCCCAGTCTCCAGAAATTGAGATTGATCAATTATTTCTTCATATGCGTTAACGTCATTTTGTGGACATACGTAACTTGGGACACGACTATCAAGGTATACATGACAAACACCTCGTCGCTTGTATTTGTGCATTATTTTCCATCTGAGAAGGAGTTTATTGTAAACTCGAAAGGTGTAAAGTATATATAAATATATATAAATATATTTAAGTTGCATATATCTTTTTAATGTCGAATTTTTAAAGCGGCCGTAAGATGGCATTGTTTCTTAACTTAGACTCCTCATTGCAATAAAAACTCTCGTTGACAAATATCTACATCTATTAAAATAGGACTTCTTTTTACCAACCAAATAATGAAAATTAATTACAAAAAGGACATTCCGTTTTTAAAGCTTTCTTACAGCAGGGGCTGAATGCTTAAATTCCGGTGCATGAAAATATGGGCTGTAGAGATGATGAAAATAATACTCGTTCAAGTAATTTATAAGAATATCAGGATAACTTGATAACATCGCTTAGTATAACCTTACAAAATCCTGTACAGGTTACGTCAACTTCTGTTAATATTTGCCACGGTTTAGAATTTAAAAATAAGTAACCCTATATACACTGCTGGCCATCCAAAATGCAGCACAAAGAAGAAAGCACCTGATTGGCCTGAAATTCGCAGCATGCGTCGCCAGCGAGACGGCATGCAAGCGATTAGCATTGCAGGGCATATGCAAATCATGTGCGCTCGACACGCCACCGAGAAGCACTATAAGAAGGTTGCACAGAAGGCGGGGTGTAAGTAGTGAAAGTGTGTTGTGCTGCCAGATCTGTGCGTGGGAAGCTTCCTGATGCCTCGTCGCAGAATACGGCAGTTATTCCAGCACGTTTCGGAGTTCGACAGAGGATGAATAGTTTTTTTTTTTTTTTTGATTGGAGGTTTAACGACCACCGTGAGCAACTCAATGGGCTATAAGCAGTCGCCCGTCCCTAATTTAGGGTCACTGGTTCCAGGGAAGGAGAGAGCCAGTGCCGTAAGACAAACACAACATCCATGCCTGACCGGGATTCGAACCCGTACCCCTTCGGACGAATGATCAGAGGCCAACGCCTTAGACCACTGCGTCACCGGGGCGGCGAGGATGAATAGTGGCTTATCGCGACAGCGGTTTACCGTACCGACAGATCGGCCCCCGTGTGGGATGACATCCAGCAACAGTGAGGCGGGCATGGATTCGGTAGGTGCAGGAGGGACGGACGGAACGACGCGAGCGTTTGCCGCGGCTGCGGCTCACCACCGAACAAGAGGACCGGATTGTTGTGCGGCGGGCATTGACGGCTCGCACCGCCACTTCTCGAACGTTAGCGCAGGAATTAGGGTGTGTTGCGCAACAACCTGTGTCAGCACGTACCGTTCGACGTCGTCTGCAGGAGAGGGGACTTGTAGCATGGCGCCCATTGCTCCGATTACCATTGACGTTACACCACCGGCGAGTGCGGCGGCCATGGGCCCTTGAACGCAGCACCTGGACTACGGAATGGCAAGACATTTTCTTGTCCGACGAATCCCGTTTCTGCCTGCAAAACCACGATGGTCGGTTCCGCGTGTGGCGGCCCCGCGGCGAGAGACTGTATGACGCCTGCATTATACATCGAAATACTGGTGCGTCGCCTAGCGTTATGGTTTTGGGCGCAATTGGATATGACACCCGCACCCCTCTGGTACGCATCGCCGCTTCACTCAACAGCCACCGCTACATCTCCAACGTTTTGGAGCCTGTAGTCCTTCCTTACCTGTAGGACCTGCCAGCGGCCACGTTTCAACTAGACAATGCGCGTCCGCACGTGGCACGCATCGTGCAACAGATCGTCACGGCCCACCAGGTGTCAGTGCTACCGTGGCGCGTCTGTTCTCCTGATATGTCGCCCATCGAACACGTCTGGTCGCTCATCAGCAACCGAGTGGCCTGGCAAGTACCACCCGCGGCCACGCCTGTTGAACTGTGGCAACGTGTGGAAGCAGCCTGGACCGACATACCCCAAGCCCACATCCAAAGTCTCTTTCGTTCGATGCCGCGGCGTGTAGCGGCCGTTATTGCCGTTTAGAAAATTGAAACGCGTAAAAAAATTGTATTTTGGAAAATGAGACGGGCATTTTAAGAAGTATAACATGTTACTAAATGCGCTGTTACATGCCGTACCGCGCCGTGTTTCCGTCGTCTATAACGCATGCTTTAATTGAAAAAAATTCGGTTAAAAGGGAGTATGTGATTTTTTTTCAAAACATATAGTTAATATTTGCATGTTATGTTACCTAAAAAAACTAATGCAATCATAATTCTCTGAGCATGTTTTTAACGCATTTGCAGTAGCTTGTCCTCTTATCATAAACACTGCAGTGTATTTTCAAAATATTAAAAATAAATAGTGTACAAGCCATATAAACGACTTACTTGGTCTATTAATCGAAATCGGTTACACTACAATTCTAGAATATAATTCTGTCTTTGAGGAAAACAATGGAATCCCATTAAAGTGGAATTTAAAAAGATATTTCAAATAACAACTAGGTATCTCAAAATTTGTCTTCTTTCTCACTTTTTACGATCCCGCGGTTGCTTCTCAGAAGCGATGTATGAAGATCACATATCACATTTTCGATTGTGAATAAATGGTGAGCCAGAACTCAGAAATAAAATTGTCAACTCACTTTGTGTAATGAAAAAGCTAAGAGTTTATTTAAGTAGCCTAATTTGAGAACTTATTACAGCTTAATAAATAGTTTTTGACAGTTGTTTTATGTAAATATTTCTCCAACAGTGCATTATTCGTAAAGTTATCAAACATTTGCCATTAAAAATTATGGATATTTAGCTGAAACATTTATCATTTTTACGTATCAGAAAGAGTATAGGGTAAAATATATTTTGCCATTTTTTTAAGCGGAGGAAGTGATATTTGAATTAAATAACTGCCTTTCTTTGAGTCGGTACGTTTTAATTGCGACGGTAATGTGCTCTAATGCTTAAGAACATTTTTAAAAATATGAATTTATTCTCATCTTTAACGGTAATCCCTTATAGCATTTTTGAGTGCACGATCCTATGCAGTATAAAGCTCTAATTGCTTAGTGTAGTATGTCCGGAGATAAAGTATACCGAATGTTATGTCAAGCAATAATGCAAGGAATCAAAATAATATGTGTTTAATTTCTGAATAATACATAACAAAGATCTTACTTTACGTGTACAAAATTCATGTGAGATATGTACAAGTTTAAGATAAATGTGGACAAGATCAAGTTATCGTAACAAGGACCTTTCCGTACTCGTAAAAAATTCAGATGACATACTACAGGTGTAAACCATTTACTTTAGACATTTTACTTACTGATACTGCAGGTTAACAAACATGCAACAATTGTGTTCTGTGAAATTTAATGCAACACACGTCTCATATTGGTTTTGAGAGGTGCAATATTACAAGGCTCTGGATAGCATTAGACGCGTTATTTCAGTATGCTCCACAAATAAACATCCGATGATGTGAGATCGGGAGAATTCGAAGGATGCAGATTGTCTGTTCTCCTTAAGTTGATGCGGTTTTGCAATGCGTCTCGAGCGGTGTTTGCTGTCATACCATCCTGCTAAAACGAGTGTTATCTGAAACGCAGATTTCTAGCGCGATAAATTTTTCCCAAATCTGCCACAAGGGATGAGACAATCAGTTATCTGTATCTTTTTTGACTGACAGCAACACCTCTACCATTCACATCTTCCAAAAAATAGGGACGAGTGATGCCATGCATGATACAATATTCTTATTCTATTGCTCTATTGCTGATCGTGATTCCGGCTTTCTGAATGTGCAGCAAGTTTCATGTTATGATGATTGTGTATTCAGATATTTTCGTTTTTTTAACACAAATCTGTGATTATGCTCCATCTGAGATCTCTGAAAATAATAATAGTAATAATGATTATAACACTCCAGGTTGTATTACACCACAAAGGTCATGAAAGGTAAAACATTTTAAGTACTCCAAGACAAAGATGTAGCTGAAACAAAATTTCAAAAATAGTCTCACATGCCGGAGTTCCGGCCGGTACGGCAAAGATTTATCGGAGTAGGGATAGGTAAACAATATCTTTTTTTGAGCATCGATGATTTTGCAAGTAATAATCGATGTTCGGAACTGCAAAAGGATATTTTCTACATTACATGCAGAAAATGAATTTTACTTTGATGCATTCTTTCAAAGAGGAAGGGAATATAATCTTCTTATATGATGAATTAGTGATTTTTTCGCCGTTTTATTCAATGTTTCGTCGTCCGAAATCGAGTTTTTTTCCTCGATGTTAGAGGAACCAATTAATCCCCCCCCCCCCCCCCAAAAAAGAAAAACGAGGTTTCATGACATGTTTGAAACCGAAAAGCGTAATCAACTCGAAATGTTTTGCGGTGAATGAATGAATTTATCTTTTTTTACACTCATATCAAGTGAAAGGGAACATCACTTTTCTGTGTCGCGAATTAACGATTTGTTCGCCGTTTTTTCGATGTTTCTTTCGTCGCTAAAAATCGTGTTCTTATCCTCGATGTTACAGGAACCGATACATCAAGGTTTACGATACATCAACAGTTGATATGATTACTCGATGTTGAATTGGTGTATTATCAACGATATATTGAACGGCATTTTATTCATAGATGTGCGCATAACTGATGCAGATGGAAAAAATGCGAGTTCTTCGGCTTTTTACAAAACATCGAGGTTTTCGCTGATACTTTGAAATTTTCCACCGATACGTGAATATTTCGAGAATCAGTATCCATCAATGTGCTCACAACGTCCGGAAACTAAGCCCATCGCTACTTCTAAATCAGCCTTTGAAAATGCATGCTGGGAAAAAATGATCCCATAATGATTCGGGGAGCATTTTTCCCTGCATGCCTCAGCTGCAGCTAGTGATGACGTAGCAATTAATACGTATCCGTCAGAGCCCGTTTTACTAAGAGCAATTCATAGCAAAGAAAGAAAGAATTGTAAAAAATGTATTCACGTCGCTGGCAGGAAGGCGTAGGGATATATTCCCTATAATATTTCTTATCTTCCATATTTCTGACTGCAGCTGTTTTCGTGTTCTGCATTTTTTCACGCTCGAGTCACCCCAAATTCCTGTCTGCCAGTGACGCGCATGAAGAAAGAAACACATTAAATACCACAATATTCAAGACGTCTGCCACACAAAAATATTTTTCTTAAAGTAAAATTTAACTGAAATGGAAAACACCATCATAGTTCAAAATATTTTTGTGAAGATGACGCCCAACGGTATCAAATGCCGTCTGGATCGACCACTGAGAAGTTTATGGCATTTGAAAGTAATGCTTTGCAGAAGCAGGTAATATTTGACAGAATGTTTGTTATTGGACAGTTTTTTTCTTCATAAAATTGATAATAATGCATGAATTACTTTTCATTCCTAATTCTTCAAATATAATCTGAATTGTTCAGCTTTTGAATAGGCCTGAATTTCAAATGTAGCTCTCCTCGTTTACATTTCTGGGTTTCTGGACATGCTTTTCAAATACTTCATTGACAATTTATGGCACGATATAGGCAGTACGCATAACGTAGAGGAGCATAAGGCATGTGAATTTAATATAATGTAAATGCACCATATTTATAACCACCAATACTACTCAGAATTTCGAAAGAGGCCGGCTCTCTATTTCTGTTCTTTGTTTAACATGAATACACTCGCTAGTACGGTGTACTCGTTCATGTAATCATATTAGAAACACGCTATTTTTCAAAGAAGATTAGATGCCTGTTTGATATATTACACACTATTAATATTTATTTGTAGAAAATAAAATTATTGTGTTGACTAATGAACATGCCTCACCATATATACGACAGAAGTAATTTCAACAACTGCCCATTATCTCCGCTTTCTTCGATTTTCAGTTTCGCGAATTGCTGTTGTACATTTCAATTGAGTTAACCAAGAAGAACCTCAGATTGTGTTCACAGCAAACGTATTTGAAACAAATAAGACCCAAAACTTCACATAACGCATGTTTGTATCTTTATTCATACATCAGGAATCCATTCAGCTGGAGATACCATTGATAGTAGTATCAATATTTTTTTCTAGAAAGGAATATAGATAATGAATCGATATTTTTCTAAGCCTATCTTTAGTTTTCCGGTTTTCTTTTTCTTTTGGGGTTTCAAGACGACCGTGTGCAACTCGATGTGCTAAAAACACTCTCCCCACCCTGATTTTGGGTCACTGTTGCAAGAAAGAAAGAGACCCAATGCTATAAGACAAACACAATTTTCATGAGTCACCGGAATTAGAACACGGAACCAACTCGGACGAATGTTCTAAAGCTAGCGCTAAGATTACTGCGTCGGCGGAACATTATTCTGGCTTTCAGTGCGGTAAATGCAAACAATTCAACTTGGACCGCTGACAATGGAGATTTGAACGCCCGCTTGTAACTCATTTTTTGGTGTCAAAGAATGGAGCACATCATTGAGATTATTCATTTTTCTTTCAATATAAGAAAACTAATTTATTTTGAACGTATGCTTTAGTAGTACCGTTGCATTTTAATTTCGCAAATCGTTTCCCTAATTCTTTATCTCTAAATGTTTCTATCGTGATGTTAAATGTGAAAAAAAAAATCTGT
The DNA here is from genome assembly GCA_039090855.1 of Macrothele yani. Taxonomy (NCBI): domain Eukaryota; kingdom Metazoa; phylum Arthropoda; class Arachnida; order Araneae; family Macrothelidae; genus Macrothele; species Macrothele yani. The sequence goes on along the minus strand of CM077016.1, from coordinate 29,267,730 downwards.
GGCTTAATGTATTTCGATTCCATTCCACTACGATTCCCAAGTGGGATCAGTGAGTTCTATTTTCTTCTTCGTTTTGGCTGCATATTTTTCAAGTTGGAAATACATTGTGCCCCAGACGATTCCAAATTTTGTAATTACAGGATTTTTATATTTATTTTGAATACCAATTTTTGTTGAACTCGAGGTATGCACCCCTCTTCAAATTTGACACTTACTGTTTCACTTTTTTCTCAATCTCCTTCTCTAAGATTTTAATAAATTATTTCTTGAAGGACAAAGTACTATTCCGTCGGATTGCTCAGCTAACTAACACATTCACTATAGTCCCCGCGTACTTCCGATCCGTTGATTCTATTCCATTACGGGGTGTTATGCTGTTGGATTCGTCACCCAACTAACATATTCACTATTCTCCCGTCGTACCTCCGAACCGTTGATTCCATTACCCGACGAAGTACTATTTGGTCGGATTCGTGAGCCAACTAACACATTCTCTCGTCCCCTTTCGTACGTGCGGTCCGTCGATATGATCCTACTGCAAGGTACTATGCTGTAGGATTCTTCAGCCAACTCATATATTCATTCTCCTTCCATTGTACCTCCTATCCATCGATTCTATTCTCCATGTTAACTCAAAATAGTTGGGCTTACGAAAGAATTTGCAGGAAAATAAAGTAACTGAGGACCAATCGTGCTGAAAACTTATTTATTTATTTTTTCATATTCTCACGAATTATTTCCGCGATTTGTCCAGTTTCTTTACACTTTGAACAATTCCTTTGCTTAGTACATCTACGGAATTACCTTCTTCAGCAATTGTGGGCAGAAAACTGAAGATTATTTCATACAATATTCGATATCATACTTCCAAAATCCATCATTTTGGAAGCTAAAAGAGTTGCTTCTACTGCTGCTCCTGTCGTTTGAGTACGTACCAGAGATTTTCAATGGGGGATGAATTCGGGCATCTAGCCGGCTACGGCAGAAGTGGAACGTTGTTATCCCGGAAGAAGACGCGTGTTGTCTCTGCAAAATGTGGTGTGACATAATTCTGCAGAAATGTTACCCCGGGGACGTCCTGCAGTTACGGAAGGGCAACCTGCGGTAGAATGTCATTGACTTAATGGGTACTCGTTATGGTGAAACGAACTCTTACGAGAGGTGGTCTGCTTTTATATCCGATAGCAACGCTCGCCATAATGCCAGGTTTTGGTGCGGTTATTCTGGTGCGAATAAACTCTTCCGCTGTCGTCGGTGGACACAGATACGTCCATCGTTTTCACCTAAATAGAAGTGCGTTTCGTCCAGGAATATGATATTGTGCCATACATAAAGCCACCTCCTTAGTGTGATGCCCCATTGCAATCTGCTCCTCCGTTGCACTGGCGACAAAGGTAACATAGGGAGGGGCCGACGATCCAGCAGTCAGAACTTTAACAACCGGAAACGTAATGCCACCTTTGATACGGTAGAATGCGTCACAGTTCAGCACTGCTACGCCAACGCCGTTAATGACGCAGAACGGTCAGTCAAAGACAACCTCATGAGATGACGGTTGTTCCTCTGCATTGTCTGTGTACTACGTCCATGTCTTTTTCCTCGTGTCGCACGACCTTCATTCAACAATTCTCTGCAAACCTTTGCTACGACTAATGCACTGTGACCCACACGACCGGCAATCTCCTGAAGGTACGCATTTCAGTCTTGTATGCTGATAATGTGACCTCTGCTGAACTCGCTGTGTGCTGATAATGTGACTTCTGTTGAACACTTCGTCGTTGCCTTACACAACGACGAAACATCCCTCCCCACTGCTGAACGCACGGTGACATGTGGTCCGATCCACGAGTCGTTTATTAGAGGAAAACTAGCGGTGTCCGTTCCGTGACGTTGCGTGACCTGATTTGCATAGACGCAGTACTCATGCACCTACGACGCCGAAATGATAATATTTCTGCGATATTTCCGGATTAGCATATCCTGTAAGTATGGAATCCGAAGCTCGACAGGAGTCGAGCTACGACTTTGGAAGAACAGGATATGTAAGAGGAATACAGATGCAACTAAGCGTAGAGTACGACAATGGTACATACCCGTGTAGCATTCAGAATCAAAGTGATTGCTCAATTAGTTGATAAATGTGCTACAAACCACTAAGCACTTGAACATCTAAAAGTTTAGAAGAAACGTCCTAGGTATATCCTACCACACATCAGGAAACAACAAGTTATCTCATTCCTCCCTTTAGGTCCAATGGTTTTGGCAGATGGCATTCCAAGTTCTAAGACCTAATCAAAGGTGTTCAAGTATTTTCGGACTCAAGATCTATCACCGCAAGATTTTTTAAAATAAAGTTTTGTATAATTTATTTTGCAGATATTTTACTTAAAACATGTATAAGGAGGACGTAATGATTTATCAGCGAATCTGGCTTACAAAGAAATCGACCTGTGATGTCGGGAAGTAATTGCTCTGAAAGAATTTCCAAGTAATCAAAATTTGAAACCTCTTAAATGGTAAAATATATTTACTATTCTTATCGAAAATAACAAAAAACATCTCGAAAGAAAGCCGAAACAAAGTTCATTGCAAATTGACATAGATGTATACTTTGTAGTGATTTTAAAGCATTCCTGTGCTGCATACCTACAACGTTTCGATGAGAGAACGAGTTTAATCACTCCACAATTTTGCATGCGAAAAATTGACATTTGAAGTCTATTTTATTCCTCACGAAATCATTTGATCCAGTTGTGTTATTTACGTAGCGTTTAATCTATGCGCTATAAAGTATACTGCAGATACCCATGCCATTTTTCAGATGATAGGTGCAAGACATCTTCCTACATACTGAACATAAACTTTAAACTGTTCTTTTCACTAAAACTCCCACGTTGTGCCTTTTCGCATAAAGCTTACTAGATACGGTTCTCCTAGAGCTTTACCAGTGAAAGGGATTGAATAGCACCTCCTCAGGAGAAGGCTAGGAAATGAGAAACTAGAAAATAAATTGCAATACATCTGAAGTGTTGTGATATATATATAAATGACACATTGCGTGTATATATCTGTGTCATGCACATACCTTGTGAAAGGGAAAATGACTTAAGTTTTTTTACATCGCATTTCTTCAACAACCACGTGTGCAAGGGCAAATGTTCATATGGTAATAAAATTCTTGCCATATCCTCTTTACCGTGGTGATAAATTCTTCTGTTCTCTGATTTAGATCTTGGATTTCACGTGGCAAGGTGGTATGTAAGCAAGATTCATTTCGTAGCCTCAGAAGAAGAAACCACACGGAAGTAAATCTGGTGAACTCGGCGGCCATTTCTAGAAACATATTTTCTTTTCTCCACGACGTTTTATCCAAAATACGTTCAGTCGTTGTTAAGGTAGTCCCGAACGTCCGTATAGAAGTTGTCGGCGCCAATCTTGTTGGTAAATAAAGTCATCACTATCTTCCTGAACTTGAGCATCAACCACTTTTGCAGCACATCGAGGTAGGATAGCCCACGTACGGTGACTTTGGCAAAGAAGTCTGGTCCGTGCAGTTTTTGGCGTGACAAGGAGCAGAAAACCGTGGTCCTCGGCGTAAAACGTCCATGACCTCTGCTGGTTTCAGGGTGCCCCAGATTCGACAGTTGTGCCGTTTGACCTTTCCATTGGTGGTGAATCCTGGCCTCATCTCTAACCACACAGCGCAGAATATGCCTTATGTGTTACAAGTACGTAGCACTGAAACATTGAGACTTTTCAGATACGTTGCACAATGTAACAGTAATGTTTCAGAAACCTAACGGTTACATCAAAATGCGCTCAAACGTTACATAACTTTAAAACATAACAGATACGTTACAGTGAAATGTCTTTATAATTTCAACCTACCACTTCATGTTACTGTTACGTATTTGAAAGATATTTGGAAGTTCGTTACATTACTGTTACGCATTTGAAATATATTTGTGACGTCATAATATTTTTTTTTTGATTGGAGGTTTAACGATCACCGTGAGCAACTCAATGGGCTATAAACAGTCACCCGTCCCTAATTTAGGGTCACTGGTTCCAGGGAAGGGAGAGATCCAGTGCCGTAAGACAAACACAACATCCATGCCTCACCGGGATTCGAACCCGGACCCCGTTCGGACGAATGATCAGAGGCCATCGCTTAGACCACTGCGCCACCGGTGCGGCGACGTCATAATATTAGAGTTACGTATTTACTACTTGAACATTATAGTTTTAATAAATTTCTTAAGGACCCCGTTCGGACGAATGATCAGAGGCCATCGCTTAGACCACTGCGCCACCGGGGCAGCGACGTCATAATATTACAGTTACGTATTTACTACTTGAACATTATAGTTTTAATAAATTTCGTAAAATCACAATCAGATTATTACACTCAATAGCTGTTTCAAAAGCAACAATAGTCGTATTACGAATTGTTTACGTTTTCAAAGGTTAAATGCAGTCCGCTGTTCATTAGAAACAATGGCGGCGTTAATATATTGATAGAAAAAGAACTACAAATCGGTCCCAAACAATGGTGTCGAATTTCTGTTGAAGAGTGAAAGAAAGAAAGAAAATGAAATTCGTCATTTCTCTAAATATCTACCAATAAGAAATTTCTCAGCTTCAAGTAAAAAAAAAAAACATGCTGGTATGGTATACTAATACAACAACACAGCCATCTTAGATTTTATAAAATGATTTTTAGAATTTAAAAATTATAATAATCAAAACAATTATTTAGTTTCAGATTATCTTGAATCACAAAAACCGAGGAAATGTTAAATCAACTAACTAGCTAACTCGAGTACGACAGTATCACCAAAGAATATCCCAGTAGCACGTGGAAACGCGACTACGAGAGTGCTTCTGTGAAATGGCATAAATGCGCATGCGCATCCACGCTATTGCCGAACCAAATATCTTAAATATCTCCGGTATGTGAAATCTAGGCAGCAATTATGTACAATGGAAACTGTAAAACAATAGTATCAGTGAACGCTATTTTTAACGTAACCGTAATGTACAAAGAATTATGTTCCAAATTGATGTTGCTGAAACGTAATTGTAAGATATCTCTGAAAGTGTAACGAAAATAAGAGAATGTAACGTTATTTATACATATCTGAAACGTTTTGTGCTGTGTGGGTAAACACTACGAAATTAAATAAGTCTTTATGTTCTTCTAACAGCCATTGCAGTCCACAACAAAACAGAAAACGATTCCTTTTGTATAAGGTATGCATTATCTGCTGTTTTTACGGTTTTACCAAAAAAAAAAAAGCTTTTTACAAAAACCTTTCACACTATCGTGGGTGTCATTTGCAGCTCACGTGATGTTCTGATTTATCGGAGCTCCTTGTGTATGTCTCTCTCACTCGTTCCACATTATCAACAAAAACATTATGTCGGTCATTGTCCTTTCCCGTCACAAGCAAACCATTATTACAAATTGCTGATGCCACTTGTAAATAGCCGTCCTGGCTGATGGCTCTTTATATTCCGCATTTCGAAATTTTTTTGAACTTCTGTTACGAACTTGTTCTTATCAAACAGGGACGGTATGCCTTCTTGGGACGGTAAGCTTCTATCGTTCAACAAGGCCTGTGGTAGGAATGCGGCATGTAACACTAACTGGCGTGAATGACGAAAATATACGCCACGGAAGTGTCAACTGAGAAACTGCCAGATTATCACTTTCACTTTCATAGATAACTTAAGTGTATATGGACGAGCCTACTCGGATACCTTCTTCTTGCTTTCCACTCCAATCTAAGGCTTGTGTCATACATGTTGACAAATTGAAAACTGAAATTAAAAAAACATTTCTTATTATAAGCGGTTTCTAGAATTTTAAACTGCATCTGTTCGTGCCATAGACAGTAAATAATAAATAAGTGTACCGGACAAAAAATCAGTCACCCGTAACAGAAATGGCAGTACGAAGTTACCAGTCACAGTGAGGGCTGCAAAATACCATTAGTGCTTAGTGGGAGATAAATAGCACTAGCGTATTCAATAGAATCATTTTTTTCTCGTGCAGTGGCGAAGAGCAACGTGTGTGTTGAATTTAGTCTCCAATATGGGTCGTAAGGCAGATGTCACTGATTGGCAAAAAGGAGCTATCGTCTTTGCACACAGACACAGGAAGTCGCCCAATTTGTTGGTGTGTCGAAGCGTACTGTCCAGCGGGTCTACAAACAGTAGTGTAGTCTACAGTTAACGACAAAGCGGCGGTGTAACTGTGGCCGGAAAACGATTCTCACCAACAGGGACCGCCGCCATGTTTCACTCCTGGTAACTGCAAATCGGTTTCAAACCAGGCAACAATTGCTCCAAACAATCAACGAACATCCACCCCAGCCAATTTCCGAAAGGTCATAGCGACGATACACATAACCTTACCCCCTCTAGTGGCACATTTATGCGCTAAGAAAAATATTAAATATGTGAAAAACATTTCGCTGCGTAAATGTTCTCCAACACAGAAATACTTTTTCAAATTGGTCTTTCAGAAGCAGAGAAATCAACAAAAATATTACACACATTTACACCCCTGGAAGAGAAACTGTCGTCATTTTAATTAGAAAGTGTTCTAAAAAGGTTTCCTGCGAGGTGAACGGTATCAACTCACGAAATATTTTTTTCACTCGAGTTTCCAGAAGCTTAGATTTTGCTGCAAATAATCAGAAGGAGAAACAATCGCTTTTGCCCCCTGGTTGCCAAACCATTGTTTATCAAAACTCAGAAAATATAATCAAATCATTTCTTTTGAGAAACTGTAGTGGCTGCAGGAATAGTTTTTCAAATCTGAGTTTTAAAAGAAAAGAAATCAGGGAAAACTCAATTTGCGTTTACAACCCCAAGCAAAAAACTATGCATTACATGAAAATTTTGAAACTGTATGTGAATTATTTCGCACATGAAACGTTCTCCAACAAAGAAAAATTTTCATGTCGGACTATTAGAACCATAGTTATTGGTAAAAATAAGATATATGTCTTTGCCACCGACGGCAAAACTGTCCGCTAATTTAGAATCAGGAGGTATTGTCAAAAGGTTTTTCGTAATCACCTGTATCACCATGTGGAAGAATTTTCGGAACTAAATTTTCAGAATTTTCAGAAGCTTAGATTTTGATGCAGATATGTAAAAAGAAGTAATAAATTCTTACGCCTTTTGGTGGCTATTTCGTTGTGTATCAAAAAATAGAAATTATATGCAAAACATTTTTCACGAGGAAATATTTCCGATGCAAGAAGATTTTTTTAATTCGGATATTTGGAAAAAGAGATGATGGGGGAAATGCAATTTACCTTTATGCCCCTAGCGGAAAATCTATGCATTACGTAAGAAGAACTCTAACTGTGCCCAAATTAGCCTCCGTTAGAAATGGTATCGAATGGAAGAAATAATTTTTTCAATAGGATATTTATAAGCAAATGAATGTAACAAAATTCATTTTGAATTAGATGTCATCAGCCTTTATGCTCCCTAGAGGCGAAATTTTGCATCGGGAAAACAAGCGATCATTATTCGCACGTTTCAAGCTTTCAAATTCCAAAAGATTTTTTTTTTAAATGGGACCGCTAGTTGCAGATATATGGTGTCCAGAGTCGGAAGAAAAAACCCAAAACCTAAACACAATCTTTTTACCCAAAAAAGACGAGCTAAAAATTCAACTAAACAGTAAAGATGCCACCGAATTTTCTGTTTTAATGAACATATCTTTTATAAACCGTTCTGACGCGAATTAAATTTATCAAAGCTATTCAAAATCAATGGATCTGATTAAGAAAACAATCAAACGGTTTCTCCAATCGATAAAACATTGAGAAATAGAAACAGCTACAACAGCAGCTAAACAGTAAGTTACGAAAATTAATAAATGACGCGCAAAAAGTTTCACATAGCACAAGAAAGCTATCAGTGACAAAACGATTTTCAAATCAAACAATTACAAGAAGAAATGCAGTAGGAAACATGATATGAGTGCACCTTCTGGCGAAATAATTTTGAATACTTGAAAAGTTGGAAATACGCGAAAAACATTATTCATGGAAAAAGACATACTATGGAAAAATAAATTTTCCAACATGTCTCCCGGAAACAGAGTTATCGAAAAATAAGAGGTTTCAACCTCTCTCCCCCTAAGAGGAACGTTTTGAATTATTCAAGGAGGATAATGCTGCACATCTCTATTGTAGCGAATGGCAAACAGCAAAGAAGAAATTTCTCAATAGCCTTTCAGAAGCGGATATACAGCTGCAAAGAGTAGTACACAAACACCACCTAGTGACAGAACTGTGACTACAAAATTCTTCAGATACTTACCTAAAATATTCTGAAGGTAAATGGCATCTTTTGTTGTAAGAATTTTTTCAATGACACGTATTAGAAGCAGAGATATTGAGAAAAACAGACTAAACATTGACATCCCTTTGAGGTGAAATCGTGCGCTAGAAGTAACGGGTTGATTTCCGGCCTGACGACTCCTCTGGTGTTGTCACCTCACTGGTGACAATTCCACGCATCACCTTTGAAGGAGGATCCTCCTCCTACTTATACGTAGCAAGAACGTCAGCCTGAGTCAACATAAACACAATTCAACCATTAATTAGTACCTTGCAATGCTTCATTATTAGGAACTTCAAATTCTTTTACAATAAGCAACCATCCTGCGGAAAGTAAGGAGTGCTCTACCTGACTTGATTCCAAGAACGTCCATTGTAAAAGATAATGATATGTATTGCATTATAAATTACTATTTATTGAGTTCGGCAGAACGTACACAGTCGAAAAACTGTGAAATTCTATATCGTGGAGACTTGTTGATATTTCTTCTAATCAGGGGTCGTCTTCAGGAAAGTAAAGGATGTTATTTGGAAGTAGGTGATGCGAACATTCTTTGGGGAAATTAATGCGACCTGTAATTTTCCCAAGGGTAGTCACGGAGTGCATGACATGTGTTCTCCCGAAATACTGTGTAATGCTCTATTATTAGGACCTTTACATCCTTCTTCCAATTAGCGGTCTTCGGGCAGAAAGTAAGAAATACTACACTGAAATTGTTCGTAGGGACGTGCTTCTGGGAAGATACAGCGATGTATTATATTTTAAATATTACTTATGGAGTTCCATAATTTTGAAGTACATACATTTGGTTATTACTTTAAAATGCCAGTGGAAGGAGTGGAGGGGGATTAAATAGATTCACATCAGTGTGAAAATAAGTAACGTGTGTTACGGCAGACAGAAACAGAAAATGATTTATGTGCGCACGAATTGTGTGAGAAATAATCAGCAAATAGTTACAGAGAATGGGACAATGTTTAAAGAGAAAGGAAAATCCCTGAGATTTTACCAAAAAACGCGCAGACAAACTGATGCTAGAACTCATGAAAAAGATGGTCACTGATTGTCAGTTAACAAAATCCATTTTGGCATACAACGACATCTTGTGGATTTGAAACACATATGGTAAAATGCGTCGCTGGTGAACTGGCCATTAGAGTACAAGATGGGGCCACATTCCCGGGAGCCAATGATTTTAATGAGAAGAACCCTTTTAAAGGGCCTTTTTATTTCCCAAAATAAGGATCTTTAATATGAAAAGTGTCTCCTACAGAGATATACACTATCTACCAACACGTAATGGGATACCCCTGCAATCGACGATATCTGCGGTCCTGATACACGTCACGGCCGCCGCCGTTAAGTATCGTGTGGAAAAGAACAACGCAACCAGTCGCCTGCAAAATTCCACGCAGTTCGGAGCTCTCTGATTTCGAGAAAGGTGTAATCGTCGGGTATCACAGAAATGGCCGATCCATACGTGACATATCCAGCGAGTTGAAATACCCAAAATCGACAGTGGCCTACGTGATTGGCAAGTGAACGATGAGAGGTGACTGTCGGAATGTACCCCGACCCAGCAGACCCACAAAACTGGGAGTTACAGACCGACGGGTGCTGACCAGAAAAATTCGGAAGAACCGCACCAAATCAATGGGCTACATCCGCGAGGAGTTTCAACAGGCATCCGGGAGTAATCTTTCGATGAATACCATCCGTTAGGAAACCCATCTGCTCGGTTTTCATGGACGTGCTGCCGCCCACAAGTCTTTGATCACCAAGTCCAATAGCGCTGCTCGGCTAACGTGGTGCAAAGAACGTCCACAGTGGACCGTTGAACACTGGAAACAGGTTCTCTGGAGCGACGAATCAAGGTTCACCCTCTACCGTTCGGATGGCAGGGTCTGGTTTGGCGTCTGCCTGGAAAACGCCTCCTACCGGAATGTATTGTGCCAACTGTGAAGTTCGGTGGCGGTGGCATTATGCTAGGTGGGTGTTTCTCCTGGTATGGCACGGAACCCTTGGTCGCAATTCCTGGTAGACTCAACGCCGAGACCTACTGCACCATTTTGGATGACCATGTACTTCCTACGTTGTGGCAGTTTTACGGGGTGGACCCATGTTTCTTTCAGGATGACAATGCCACCTGTCATGTTGCGAGGTCCACCATGGCTTGGTATGGTGACAATGGGGTTAATCTAATAGACTGGCCGGCGCCGAGCCCGGACCTTAACCCTATTGAGCACCTCTGGGACGAGTTGGAGCATCGACTTAATAGGTGCCCCCACCGTCCGAAATCGGTGAAGGAACTGACCTGTCTTCTCCAAGCTGAGTGGAAGAAAATACCGCTAGACGTCGTACAACACCTGGTTGAGAGTATGCCCCGAAGGGTCGCAGCTGTAATCGCCGCTCGTGGAACCTCCACCAACAATTGAAGGTGAATAAACTTCATTTTCCTTTGCTATCACAGGTGTCCAACTACTTATTGGTAGATAGTGTATTTATTCTGACGTTAACGTTTTTTCCTTCATGAGGGTGAAGTTATCTAGCTAGCAGAAAGAAATCAACTAAATTGATATACTTCCAGGGAAGAACTGTTTGATGTCGCGAAGCAAAATATGGAAGCAGTGTTCTATGGAAATACGGCAGTTCCGTTGGAATAAATACTTCGGACTTACCTGCCATGTAGCGTCTTATTAAGTAGTTAGTGGTCTGTGATCATAGTTTTTGTTTTTGTTTAGGAAATTCCTCATATTCTTGTCTCTGTCAATTTCATCAGAAATGCTTTCAATTCCGCATCTTATCTTAACCTCTTTCTCCAAAAATTAAAAGAAAAATATAGTTAAACATCTTACGGGCTTTCACTTCAAAACACGCGTTAGTAATCTGGGGTGTGAAACCTAAGTGAGCGTTGAAGTGTTGATATCTCTTGACATTCGAGAACTAGATCGAGTGGGAGTAATTCGGAAGATAAGTTACAAGATACATAGGGTATGGCCTCCTAATGTGGAAACTCAAACGTTCCGCTACCAATACGTAAAGTGCTATCTCTATATACTTCTTCTGTCTCATTCCAACTGTACGGGTAGAAGAACTAAAAATAACAATTGTCGCAAAGAAAACCCCAAGCATTAAAGTGGCTTATGTGAGTACAGCACTGCATAATTGCATACATGTCATCGTCACGTGAATCTCTTATTATCCCAGCTTATGTACAATATCAGACACAGCTCTAAACCAATTTCGTATGTGATATGGCCTTGATCCCAAATGGGTATATACACTTATGAAATACGGCGCCCGGGGCAGAAGCCCCGCCTGTTCCGTCCTAGTTACGTCTCTCAAAAGATATGCATAGATTGTCAGCGAACAAAATCCATTCTGGCACACAGCGACATTGATTTGATTTAGTGCGAACATACGGTAAAATGTGTCGCTGGTAAGCTTCTCATTCGTCTACTAGATGACGTAACACTGGAAAGAGCGAATACCCCTTAATCGGAAGAAGTATCAAAAAAATAATGGTTAATGCCCTGAAAGAACCAATAGACACTTATTTCACATGTGGATGCAAAATACTGACTCTCAAGAAATAAAGTTACAATGAAAATCATTTTACATGAAATTTGTTGGAATGAGTTTCAGCATTTAATTAAAAACTGAGATATATACGTTAAAAATTGTGAATTTATTCCAGTTTATTAGATATGTGCTTTAAATTTAATAAAAACACTGATATTCCTGACGGAATGTGAGTGCACTTTTAAGTATATTGTTGCCAAGAATTTTTTCCGAATTTCGACGTTTGTAGTATAACGAGATACAAGGTCATGTGGGTCTCGATGGTTTTCTCTCTCTCTCTCGTCAGTAGACTGAAAAGATTATTTCTGTTTCTTGAAAAAAAGGAACACATTTTTAAGCATTTGGTCAATAGTGTGGAATTTTTCCCCAATGTCCGTTTTGTATTTCACCCACTTCGGAGCTGATTTCAGTACAGGTTACAGCAACCTCACACGATGCCAGATTTCTTGACGGTGTATAAAAGTGCGAGAAAGGGAGATAATGATTTAGTTTTCTTTAGTTTACTAAGTGTTTATAGTTGAACGGTTACGACAGTGGGAGAATGTTTTACCTGTGTTTACTTTAGCAATCTCTGTGTCTTCCTGGCCTTCAAGGGACAGGGATAAAGGGACTTCTGAGCAGTGAAGACTGGTGTCTCCAGTCAGGTTTCGCACCCTCTATTCGTTATGTCAGTGGATGGCGCGGACCAATTAATAACGAAATGGCATATTCCTTTAAAGTGATTGTCGAAAGTGTGATGTGTACTGTAACCTCAATATTAAACACATCTCAGCTATAGTGGACATAAAATATGAAAAAGGACACAACGCTTTTCTGCTTCTGTCCTTTGTTCAGAATATAGGACATCGTCTAAGCGTTCTTCAAAGAAAGCTCCAAAGCTGGCATCCAAACCTATAGAAATGCCACTTTACTGCGCATCTGAGGGCCGTAGCGGGGTTGTTAAAGACTTTCGGTTTTTTGTTTTCTCTGTTTCTGGAAATTACTTTTGTAGTCAAAGTGCTGTATCTTACTTGTGCATTGAGTTTCTCTTTAAAGTAAATCAGATGAAGCAGCACTTCCAATTTCATAAAAATGTTGCTAAGATATATCTTAGTCTGAAGCAGTAGAAGTATTTCCGTTAGTAATTGTGTTCGAATAAAAATATATGGCGTGGTAGTTGAAGCCGGTTTTTGGTGACAAAGTTCCGTTAGAATGCCAGGAGTATTTACTAATAATCGAGGATTACTGAGTGTTTTGAGAAAATATGAATGTATACAAAGTGCGTCAAAGAATGTTTGAGACTGGGTCTGTAAAATGAAATAGAAACAAGAAATTATAATTTGTTTGGATTTGTTATTCAAAGTAAGTTCCTCCGACTTCAATGCACTTGTTACAGCGATTTAATAACGATTCTAATGCCTGTTCCAGTTCACTTTGCGGAATTGCCTCCAAAGCACGCGTCGAAGCTGTTTGTATGGTTGAAATATCATCAAAATAATACTCTTTTAACGTCATTTTAATTTTTGGGAACAAAGAAAAGTCGCAGGGTGCTAAATCAGGCGAATACGGTGGATGATTCAACACACAGACGCTATTTTTTTGCCAAAAATCTACGAACAAGAAGCAAGGTGTGACTGGGTGCATTATCGTGCGACAAACACCAACTGTTTTCATCTCAATATTCTGGACGAATGCGATGAATTCTGCCCATCAAACGCCTCAAAACATTTAAATAAAACTCACCAGTAATTGTTTGTCCACTTGGAACAAATTCTTTGTTTATAATACCCTTACTATCGAAGAATGTAATGAGCATTGTTTGATTTTCGATGGAACTTTTCTTGTTTGTTTTTTTTGGCTTGTGGCGAGTTTTTGGATTTCCATTCCGCACTTTGTCGCTTTGTTTTAGGATCATATTGAAAACACCATGTTTCATCACCAGTAACAATCGAGTTTAAGAGGTTTGGATCATTTTCAGCGGCTGAAATGATGTCTCTGCAATGTGCACTTCTCCTTGATTTTTGTTCATTGGTTAACGTGTGTGGAACAAATTAAGCACAGACTTTTGTTTTGCCCAAATCTTCATACAGGATGGTTCGAATCGTTTCTTTGTTGATGTTTAAAGACTCTTTCATCATTCTTAGTGACGCACATCGATTGTTTGCCACGAAATCACGCACTTTTTCAATAACCTCAGGTGTCCTAGATGAACTTGGTCTTTCGGTATGCTTATCATCTTCTAGCGTCTCTCTTCCGTACAAAAAACACTTGTGCCACAGGAAAACATTTGATCTACTTAAACAAAACTCACCGTAAACTTGTTTCATGATTTGGTTACGTTTCCGAGGCACTTTTACCAAGTTTTGCGTTAAATTTAATAACAGCCCTTTGTTCCATCTTAATAATTAAACATGAAAAAAATTTTACTTCTCTAATGAACGGCCGTTTCGTTTGAGTTACTTTAATAACTGCGCAGTACTTTTTGCAGAAAGCAAGCAGATTGTCACGGTTTATAACGCATTCGCGATTACACTGGTAGCGCCACCGTAGGCTGAAATCTAGCGCCAGTCTTAAAAATTTTTTGACGCACTGTGTATACCTCTTTTTACAGTTAAATAATAATATAAAAATTAATGTAAAGAGAATGTTGCATAAATGTACAAATACTCGTTTTAATGTTGGCCCATAAGTGATTCAACTTTACTGATGCACCTGCTTCTCACCCTCGTGGTTCTAAAGTGTTTTGAAATACCATAATTGAATTTCTGTGTGAATCTCAATTTAATTATATTTTATAAAACTTCTTTCGTACTAAATAGCGCACGCAACTGTCCAGGTATGATATTAAGTTCATGATCTTTAAAAATTAATATAATATAAGTTTAGGTAATTTATCACCTTCTACCACGATACAAACGATAATTACGGAGTGAATTTACACGAATATTTATATGCGACAACAGTGTTTCTCATTTACATCTTATGTAAGTTTCACGGTATCTGCTTCCATGGAGACTTCAATGTATCTTAATATTTCATTGCACAGCCAGTGGAGTACCAGAATATCAAGCCCCCCCGCCCCGAAATTTCTTCGAAGCCCTTTTGCGAAAATATATCAGCAGGAATTCGTTATAATTTTAATTCCATATTATTAACTACGTTTTATAGGCTTTTAAATAATGAAAATTCTTTGGAACTTACAGGTATTTTTCACAAAACCAATAATATTGCATTTTATCGGGAGCACAAATTTGCACACTCTAATTGAAATAATTTTCCTAGTTTTATACTAATAGAAAATGCTGCGAAAACGTTACACAAAAGTTGAAAATAGCACGCAATTTTTGTACATTTAGAGAACTAAGGACAGCCACTTTGGAATGCATCATGATTGCACACACAAAACACAAGCCGTGTGGAAGTGTCTAATGAACTTTGTGTATTTATTTAAGAAAGTATAGAACATAAGTAAGTAAATCAATAACAATTAAAATTGTTGCACAAAAAAAAATACAACAACAACTACTTAAATTATTTACTCTTTAATGTGAAATACACACATAACCTAATTCCACAATATTTCGCACATTGAACACAATTTTCTCTTGACTGTGTTATGAAAAAGGAGACGGTCTATATTCCTTCATCCCCGCGAAGAAAACCTTTCAGTTCATTGCATTCCGAAGCATGCGTAGATACGTGCAGACTACTGTAATACATGTCACCGTATTAAAACTAGTTCCATTCCGGGAAAAATATCTCGAGCGTCTCGGTTTTCATGTTGAAAAATAGCGAATAAATGTAGTTCACCTGTGCATACGTTCTGTTGTGCCAATCAAATAAACTCTTGCCAAAAATAATTGGGTGCATTACTTTACGATCAACCAACGTTGTATCAAGTAGCAGCAGTTATTTTTCCTGTGCCTCTGCACGTTTTAGGTATTATTATTTAATAGCAATTTATTCGATAACTTTCTCCTAAGCATCCATCACTCACCTTTATTCCAACGAATTCATTTCAAAAGATGTGTTCTTCAATTGCAAGAGAAACAGGTGCAAATTTTTTGTGTCTTCATTGGTAATCACAGAAAATATCAGTAGCGTCTGCAGACGGAAACATCTCAGGTGCACCCACTCAGCTATCACAGAAAATTGAATCCACTACTTGGCGAGATTTGAAATGTATGTGTGACGTGTGATGTTGAAACACAGCAGAGCATTAGCAGATCAACATTGGCAGTTGTTAGGTTTATGTGAATGTTTTCTCACATTTTCTCATTTATCTCTACACTGCAGGACGAAATTTAACACAAAATCGAAGGGACATAGCCAGTTTCTTGCTTTGGAGCTTAGGGGATCTTGTGATATCAAGTTGACGGCATATTTTGAAAATGAACTAGAAAAATAACTTTTTTTATATACTGCTGGCCACCCAAAATGCAACACCAAGAATGACGCGCGATAGCAAAGCCAGATATACTTGATACATAACAACACATACAAAGACGAAACGATTAAGCTTACAAGCCCGTACGACTTGCGGAACACGCAGACATCAATAGTTCATATGGCCCCCATGGCTGGCAATACGGCCTCTACACGCAGCGGCATCGAACGAAAAAGGCTTTGGATGTGGGCTTGAGGTATGTCGGTCCAGGCTGCTTCCACACGTTGCCACAGTTCATCAGGCGTAGCCGCGGGTGCTGCTTTCCTGGTCACTCGGTTGCCGATCGGCGACCAGACGTGTTCGATGGGCGACATATCGGGGGAACAGGCGAGCCACGGCAGCAGTGACACCTGGTGGGCCCTTAAGAATTGTTGCACGATGTGTGCCACGTGCGGGCGCGCATTGTCCTGTTGAAACGTGGCCGCTGGCAGGTCCTGCAGTTAAGGGAGGATCAGAGGCTCCAAAACGTCGGAGATGTAGCGGTGGCTATTGAGTGTACCGGCGATGCGTACCAGAGGGGTGCAGGTGTCATATCCAATTGCCCCCGAAACCCTAACGCCAGGTGACGGACCGGTGTGGTGATGCATAATGCAGGCGTCATACAGTCTCACCGCGGTGCCGCCGCACTCGCCGGTGGTTTAACGTCAATGGTAATCTGAACAATCGGCGCTGTGCGACAAGTATACGCTCATGCAGACGACGTCGACCGGTACGTGCTGACACAGGTTGTTGCGCAACAAACCCTAATTCCTGCGCTAACGTTCGTCATGTGGCGGTGAGAGCCGTCAATGCCCGCCACACAACATGGCTATCCTTTTGTTCGGTCGTGTACCGCGTCTGCGGCAATCGCTCACGTCGGTCCGTCCGTCCGTCCTTACAGCACCCACCGAATCCATACTCGCCTCACTGTGACTGGATGTCGTTCCATACGTGCACCGATGTCTTGGTACGATAAACAGCTGTCGCGAAAAGCCACTTATCGTCCTCTGTCGAACTCCGAAACATGCAGGAATGACTGCCATATTTTGCGACGAGACATGAGGAAGCTTCCCACGCACAGGTCCTGCAACACAACACATTTCCACTATTTACACCCCGCCTTCTGTGCACCCTTCTTATAGTGCTTCTCGGTAGCGTGCAGGGCGCGCATGATTTGCATATGCCCTGAAATGCTAATCGATTGCATGTCCTCCTCGCGGGCGACGCACGCTGCGAATTTCAGGCCAATCGGATTCCTCCTACTTGGTGTTGCATTTTTGGTGGCCAGCAGTGTATATTTCGTTATAAAGACGCAGACTGGCATGGTTAATATGAATTCTGTCTAATAATATTATAACTGATAAATAAGTACGTTCTAGCTTTACAGATGCCTTATCGTTTTATCTATATGTGAGGAACATCAATACCTCGATTCGATATAAAAATAATAAAGAAATATTCGTCTGCAAAAAAACAGAAGAATGAAATCTGCGTATTTCTGTTAAATTTCTTTATTGTGGATATATCGAAGAAAACTGTTTCTCTAATGTAGGAACTTCTCAGAATACGCCACGTGGTTATCATTTGCATTCCAAATATCTAGTCATAACTTTGATTTAAAGTTCACAAATTACACTGACAGAAAAAAAATCCCAACACCACGAAAAAATAGATGTAGAGGAATGAAATGGCGGCAATACATTTGCATAGGTAACATATTTAATCGATTAAGGTTTCAAGATCACAGCTTAATGTGAGCGCGAGAAGAGCCATTTTAAATGTGAAATGCTGGTACATTACTAACCGGTGTAACCGCCAGAATGTTGAATGCAAGCATGCAAACTTTCATGCATTGTGTCGTACAGGTGCTGGATGTCACTTTGTGGGATGGAGTTCCATGCCTGTTGCGCTTGGTCGGTCGATACAGGGACGGTTAATGCTGGTTGGGGGGACGCTGGAGTTGTCGTCCAATGATGCCCCATACGTGCTCGATCGGAGAAAGATCTGGTGATCTAGCAGGCCACGGCAACATATCGACACTCTGTAGAGCATGTTGGGTTACAACAGAGGTACGCGGGCGAGCGTTATCCTGTTGGAAAACATCCCCTACAATGCTGTTCATGAATGGCAGCACAACAGGCTGAATCACCAGACCGACGTACAAGTGTGCCGTCAGGGTGCGTGGGATAACCACGAGAGTGCTCCTGCTGTCATAGGAAATTACTCACCAGACCATAACTCCAGGTGTAGGTCCAGTGTGTTTCGGCCGCAGACAGGTTGGTTACAGGCGCTCACCTGGCCTCCTTCTAACCAACACACGACCATCACTTGCACCCAGGCAGAACCGACTTTCATCAGAAAACACAACAGAGCTCCACTCCGTCCTCCAATGAGCTCTAGCTTGACACAAATGACGTCGCAAACAGCAGTGGTTTGGAGTAAGAGGAATGCACGCTACAGGGCGTCTGGCTCGGAACTGTCCTTCAAGTAACCGATTTGTAACAGTTCGTCGTGTCACTGTGGTGGCAACTGCAGCTCGAATTGCTGCCGCAGACGCATCACGATGCGCCACGGCCATACACCGTACACGGCGGTCTTTCCTCTAGGCTACACGGCGGTCTTCCCTCTAGGCTACACGGCGGTCTTCCCTCTCGGCTGCCACGTGTCTTCCTCTCGGCTGCCACCGTACACGGCGGTCTTCCCTCTCGGCTGCCACGTGGCCGGCCGGAACCCGGTCTTCTTGAGGCAGTACCTTCCCTTGATCACCGCTGCCAACAATCATGCACAGTGGCTACATGCCTGCCAAGTCGTTCTGCAATATTGCGGAAAGAAAATCCACCTTCTCGTAGCCATATTACACGACCTCGTTCAAACTCCGTTAGCTGTTGATAATGGCTTCTTCTTCTTTTTAAAGGCATTCTTGACTAACATCAACACACTACGTTGATTCTCAACGATAACTAGCGCTCACGAACGTTACAGCGCGTATTTACAGCAAACCTGCTTTGCATGGCCGGAGGGGCGCTACTAGCGCCACACGTATGTGCCGAGCGCGAAATTTGCATAGACGTGATCTTACAGATGTACTCTCACCGCCTACCAACTGTCGTTTATCTAACACAACCCCTTTTTGGTGTTGGAATTTTTTTTTTCGTCAGTGTATGTTGTTTTTATAAATATCATTCCCACACCCACCCCCAACAGTCATATTTTTTTTCTTCTGTTCTGAATGTAATAATAAAACAATTAAATTTCTAAATTAATGGCAATGCAGTTAAGATTACTAGATATCCTATATAAACTTTGATGTTCTATATCTTTCTAAGCAATGGGAAAGTGCAAAGTACCAACAAATTATTTATATTGGTGTTGGGCACAACTGTCACTCCATCCATAGTAGTGTGGGTAGTATATGCTCATTTGAGATACTTCGAGAACCCATTACTGCTGAATGCTAAAGCAGCGGTATTTTATGGGAAGCGTCAATGATGTTCCCTGATGATTCGGGATGTGTCATCGTAATAGGGTTGGTCGAAAAATAACAAAAATTATCTTATCAAAACGCCTTAGGGCTAAAACGTTGTGCGAGAGCACCACTACCAATTTGTGTGAAATATTTTTCGAACCGGTTAGTAACTTTGGCTCTAATCACAGGCTCAAAATTTCGAAATTTCACAAAAAACATGAAATATTCTAGTGTCCGTCAAAAATATCAGAATTACACGGATCGAAATGCCATTGTGTAGAAAATGTTTTAATAACCATCAACAAAAATGTATAAAGTATAATTCCAATCACATATTTTTGCAAAACAAAAGAAACGATTGATTCATTAAAAAAAAGTAAGAAAAGTAATTTTAAGTTACGTAGGGAAAAAGAAGAAACGAATGACGAAATGAAATAGAAAAATAAAGTTAGAATAAAAGTTTACATGAGGAAATGCAGAATTTGACGCGAAAAGGTGCGCTGAATGCTTTGAATAAGGGAAACTTGTTTCAGTGAAATATTTCTAATTCTGGGGATTTCTTTATGAAAAACTGACATTTTCAGTAAATTTATGCTTCCCTATGAAATGTTTTCTGAAAGGACTCTGTAAAGTTGATCTCAAGTCTTTGGTAAGAATTGGAAGAAAAAAATAACATTTCTATGTTATGAGAAAATGAAAGAATTTCCTTAAGATAGAGAGAATTGAAATGAATTGAATATTAAGTTGTTGTAAAATGTTTTAATATGGTAATATGCACATTCATTTTGGGAAAATATCTTCTAAAAATATAGAAAAAAATATATGAATATACAAAAAGTGTTTCTTAGACGTACAAATATAGTTTTGGAAGTAAAAAGCGGCACGGAATGCTTTGAATAGAAGTATGTTGTTTCAGTGAAGGAAGTCTTATTCGGCGAGTTTTTAAAAGAGAAACTGACATTTTCAGGAAATTTCTGTGGGATTCGAGCTTGGATATTTAACAAAATTCTTGGAGGTATAGGAATTTGTGAGAAAGTTTAAGGAATGAAACATGAAGGGAAAGAATTGAGTTGGAAGATGTAAATTTCAAGTTTCAGCTATATTTGTTTTGTTCATGTAATTATGGGGAAAGTTACGTTTCCGTGAGAACGTTTTTTTTTTTTTTTTTTTCCAAAAATTAACCCTTTAGAAGTTTTTAAGGTAGCAAAAAATTTTGACTCAGGGAAAATTCTAAGTAATGCAAATTTTGACTTGAAGCACTTAAAGGAAGAAAATATTTGTCTGAAGACATTTTTCAATGGTAAGCATTAACATCAGACTAATCGTTCGTCCGGAATCGAACCCTTGGGGAGGCTTGAGCGATGGGCTTTTGAATTACAACACTAGCTTTCTACCTTCTCTGGAATCAGTGGTCTAAATCAGGTTCTACGATCTGCTTATTTCCCTTCGGGTGGTTCGCGGCGGGCGTCTTATCTCCTAAATGGTGAATGAACGGCTAAGTTCAAACTGCTGAGTCATCAGTTTTAGATTTTTTGACACCTTAGACAGTTTACCTTCACTCAGTAAATTTAACTTTTACGAGTTTATGTCATTTCCTGCCATGGTCCATTCTCAAGAAAGTCAGCTAAATGCGGTGAATCATGAAGAGGGGATTTTTTTTTTTTTTTTGAAATTATGAGAAAGAATATCTGAAATTGGCTTAAAACTTCGTTTCTTTTCAGTATAACGAATGCTTTTGATCTAAGATGTTTGTTTCAGTGAAAGATCTTTTATTTTGAAGGGTTTTTAAAAGTTTCAGGAGAAATCATACTTAGAATACGATTGTTTGTTTTTTAAGTGTACTACAAATATGTTCATGAAATAATTAAATAAACCAAATGTGAACTTTAATCGGAAGGCATACTTTCTTTAAGATTGGTATGGTATCAGTTCTATTACCTTGTCTATCGAATCGATGGAGGAAATGTGTTTTTAATTGCTTGAAATGGAACCGACAGGAAATAGGGTAGTGTTTCAGATAAGCACCCAAGCGCTAGGAAACGAGATTCGTGATTTCAGTGCAACGGGAAAGAGAATTAACTGGAATTTCTTGGTGATAGCACACACAGTGGATTACGCTGCTGGTTTCCTTGAAATGTTTAGAAATGGAAGAAAGGTAGCGAGAAACACTCTCCTTTCATGTCTATAACAGAGAAGAAATTTCGAAAATGAAATCCTAAGGGGGAATATTCGTAGAAACTCGAGAAATTAGTATCTAACTATAAAAAGTAAGTAAGCTCTAAAGATTCACTGAAATCCTACAATGCCATTTTGTGAAATAGGGTAGAATCGGCTTTAGAGACTAAAATATATCTGAAGTTTTTTTATACATTTGTGTTGAAAAAGAAATTCGTATTGAAAAATGAGAGTAATTAATCGATAGGAAAAAATTGATAGGTTGAATCAGAAAAGAAAGTAAGAAGCAAAATAAAAAGAAATTTTATAAAAATAAGGCAAATTTGAAGAATCCATAAAACATTGAACAGAAGGGAAAAATATAAGAAATAAAATAAGGGGAAAGATGTAAGTATTTCTTGAAAGTTTACTTTTGCTTAGGGGGATATGATATTTTTAGATTGAATGTGTTGTGAATGAACGCTTTTCTTTTGGATTAGTAAAAGAAAAGTATAGTAAAATAGCAAAGAATAAAAAAATGCATATTTGACATACATGTAAGCTTTCAGGAATACTTTAAAGAAAGTTGGAAAATATGCTATACAAAAAAAAAAAGAAAGTCTGAAGATTTGCAACATTTAAAATAATCGTTTTTCTGAAATGAAATAAAAAAAATAAAGTCTGAATAAAAGGAGTCATAAGTTTGACAAAGTAAGAAATAAAATGCTGACATATTGAGAAGTTAAACGAAATTTCTATACATAGATTAAATTATATAAGGAAAATGGAAAGAAAACGTTTTTTTTAGAATGACGTGCGAAATAAAGTAAGAAAATATTGTTTCAACAGAATTGTAACTGTGAAAGATCTGTAAGGTTCTTGAACACACACGAAAAAAATTCGAATAAATGATATTGGATTGGTGAAAGATTCAGAATTAACATGAAGTCATTTCTGCTTTCTCTCACCAAAAAAAATTGCGAAAGTCCAATAATTACTGCAAACAAGAACAAAATCGTTTCTAAAGAAGCATTTCCTCGTCTCATGGCCTGAAATAAAATTGAATGGAAGAAAAAGAACAGTTCTTCAGAAAATTCCTTACATCTACGCGAAAAAATTCCTCAAAACATACAAAAAATATAAAATATATATGAAGAAATAGCGTAAAAGTTATAAAAAAAAAATTGAGGGAATACACAGTCCACGAAAACCTCACAGCTAGAAAAAAAAATATTGGAGGGGCGAAAGATTCAGAATTAGCATGTCTACATTTCAGCTTGATTTCCCAAAATTTTTGTCAAAGTCTAACAGTTGCTGTGAACAGGAACGAAATCGTTTCTAAATAAGCATTTCCTCATCTCATCGCCTGTAATAAAATTGAATGGAAGAAAAATATCAGTTCCTCAGAAAATTTATTACATCAACGCGAAAAAAAAATCCCTCAAAACATAAAAAACAATATATATATATATATCCATGCCTCACTTCCCGCCAAGAGCCTTCATTGGAACGCCCCACTATTTTCTTGGTTTGGAACTCGAAACGTATATGAGAATGAACCAAAGTTAATAATCTCACTAACCAAAAATAACACTGGAAATATAATAAGAAAAAACACAAAAGAAATATAAAAACTCGGGTGCCGCAGGCCACTCATCAGGGAAAGACGTCCCGCGACATCCGAGTTAGGTTCGAGTTTCGTGCAGGTGTCAGGTTAGAAAATTAAAAAACGAATTCTCGAAACGAGGGTTAAAATTTTTTTTTACCAAACTTTTTACTAATTTAGGACACCTGGCCTTCCCTACTCGAACCAAATATACAATAAATGAAATATACCTATCTTACCTTGGCAATTAGTCCCCCCACTATCATCTCCAGTGTGGACGGTAGGTAACTAACTCCTATCAGAAATATGTCCCTCCCCTACTGAATTTGAAATATCTGTTCCCTGTGCAATGAAACTCACAAACCTAAGGAGTCGGGTGGCGACTCCTGTCGGAACTAATAAAAAGGATAAATGAAATAAAATAAAATGGAATAAAAGTAAAACAAGATGTTGCTAATCTAATAAGTGCCAGTAAAATTTGTTAATGGGTCCGGGGCGGCTCGGAAGAAGAGATTTAAGTTTGAGGCCCGAAAATAATTAGTCCAAAGTATCAGAAGTACTGATATTGCATAGTCTGATTTTAAATGGATTTCTAGAATTATAAGGGGTTAATAAGTTTTCGAAGTGGAATAAGCAGTACCTCCTTGGATAGTGATTTGTCAAAAAGGAAGAGAAAAGTATTTTCAATTGTCTGGTACTGTTGTGTTTGTTATTGCATTATCTGGTAATCCGGATAAATTGAGATATAATAATATTTCTGAATACATGTTTCCATATATTGGAGTTCCAATCACTGAGCATTTTATTTTGAAATTAAATTGTAATCTTTTATCAAAAACATCCGTGATAATATTTTTGTTTTGTATAACAAGGTCTAGGTCAAGGAATTGTACATGATTCTAGTGGTTAGTTTTGCATAGCACTAGACTAGGAGGGTAGATATTATCTATGTTTGTAGATGGAGAACCAAATGAAAACATTATGAGGTCGTCCACATATCTGAATGAGAAAATTGAATCTGAACTGAAGAATCCCTCATAATAATGAAGGTAAAGTTTTGCTGAAAGACTGGAGCAACTGGAGCCCATGGGTACACCCTTTACTTGTACATATATTTGGTTGTTGTCATAAATGTAGTTATCCAGTTGCTCCAGTCTTTTAGCAAACCTTTACTTTCATTATTATGAGGGATTCTTCAGTTCAGATTCAATTTTCTCATTCAGATATGCGGACGACCTCATAATCTTTTCATTTGGTTCTCCATCTACAAACATAGATACAATCTTCCCTCCTAGTCTAGTGCTATGCAAAACTAACCACCAGAATCATGTACAATTCTTTGAATTAGACCTTGTTACACAAAACAAAAATATTATCACGGATGTTTTTGATAAAAGATTATAATTTAATTTCAAAACTATAATTCTCAGTGATTGGAACTCCAATATATCGAAACATGTATTCAGAAATATTATTATATCTCAATTTATCCGGATTACCAGAATATGCAATAACAAACACAACGGTACCAGACAATTGAAAATACTTTTCTCTTCTTTTTTGACAAATCACTATCCAAGGAGGTACTGCTTATTCCACTTCGAAAACTTATTAACCTCTTATAATTCTAGAGATCCATTTAAAATCAGACTATGCAATAGCACCACTTCTGATGCTTTGAACTAATTATTTTCGGGCCTCAAACTTAAATCTCTTCTTCCGAGCCACCCCGGACCCATTAACAAATTTTACTGGCACACATTAGATTAGCAACATCTTGTTTTACTTTTATTCCATTTTATTTTATTTCATTTATCCTTTTTATTAGTTCCGACAGGAGTCGCCACCCGACTCCTTAGGTATGTGAGTTTCATTCCACAGGGAACAGACATTTCAAATTCAGTAGGGGAGGAACATATATATATTTTTTTTTTTATTAGAGGTTTAACGACCACCGTGAGCAACTCAATGGGCTATAAGCAGTCGCCCGTCCCTAATTTAGGGTCACTGGTTCCAGGGAACGGAGAGAGCCAGTGCCGTAAGACAAACACAACATCCATGCCTCACCGGGATTCGAACCCGGACCCCTCACGGAAGAATGATCAGAGGCCAGCGCCTGAGACCACTGCGCCACAGGGGCGGCGGACATATTTCTGATAGGAGTTAGTTACCTACCGTCCACACTGCAGATGATAGTGGGGGAACTAATTGCCAAGGTAAGATAGATATATTTCATTTATTGTATATTTGGTTCGAGTACGGAAGGCCAGGTGTCCTAAATTAGTAAAAAGTTTGGTAAAAAAAATTTTTAACCCTCGTTTCGAGAATTCGGTTAAAAATTTTATAAACTGGCACCTGCACAAAACTCGAACCTAACTCGGAAGTCGCAGGACGTCTTTCCCTGATGAGTGGCCTGCGGCACCCGAGTTTTTATATTTCTTTTTGTGTTTTTTCTTATTATTTTTCCAGTGTTAGTTTTGGTTAGTGTACTTTGGTTCATTTTCATATACGTTTCGAGTTCCAAACCAAGAAAATAGTGGGGGTTCCAATGAAGGCTCTTAGCGGGAAATGAGGTATGGATTTATACTCTACCAGTGGTTCTAGCAGCTAAGCGCGGATCCCCGGTGAGTAATACAACTCAATGGTACACGGTTTTATAGTTATCGTCATATATATATACTTAAGAGCAGAGCCGAAAACATAAGAAAAACACTTAAGAATTTAAAACAAAAGTTACAAAATAACCTGAAGATCAAAACGCGCAACGCAGCAGTTATAAAAATTCAGAATTCACATTCTATTAAGAAGAGACTGAAGCAAAAAGTCTTTTGACTCATACCAAGTACAACATAGAAAAGGTTATATATTGACCGGTGTGAGTAAAAAGAGAAAATAATAATAGAAAAACAGAATCTAGAAAGTGTCGAGAAGACCGAGCCTTGGCTTTATCAAGGACCAGCAAAACTCTGCATTTTCTCACTTCCACGAAGACCTATTTGGAAATGGGTTTCTGCAAAGCCATAGTTGCAAGTAATAAGCCCTCAAAAAATTTTTTAAAAAATATATATATATGTCATAACCTCCACAGAGTTGTATGACGAAGCTTTAGTTAACATTTTACCATGCATCCATAACTTTATTGGCCCAACCCATGCTCTTCATCTGTTACTAATAAACAGAAAGAAGATGATTATTATAAACCCAAGTTGTAAGAGTGACATAATGAATCAGAAGTAATGTTCAGCAATAACACATTGCCAAGTCACCTAGTCGCCAAAGACAGAATTTAAACCTGAATAGCAATACTAAAGTACTACAAATTCTTAAACATTGCAATAAAAAAAAGAAAATATTAATTTTTTTTTCTAAAGCACAGATTCCTGAAAAAAAAACTGGATTACAAAACCCCTACTCCACAACTTCTGACTACACAAAAAGGAGAATAAAATAAAGACATTAATAAACTAAAGAAATGCTTTGTGAAAGTTATATGACATAAAAAATTAGTTGCAACATATACAAAGTATTTCAGAAGTGCTTTAAGTGCATAATTAAGTAGTTATTAAGATCTAAACGACATTGAAAACACGTCGTTGACTACAAGAACAAAAAAACTGCCAGCTGCTTAGCCTAAGTGCCCTAAAAACGCGCAAAGATACCAAGAAAAGACAGAGTTAAAATCCGCAAAAAAGTTAATAGACTTGCTAGTGCCTAAAAGCTTAAAGCAAAAATTAGAAAAAATGTTTAAAAAGTTCAAACATTGAAAACTTGGAAAACCCAAAACCTAAAGACGATGAAGAGAGCTTACCTCTTATGCAACTTAACTTCTTCCACTCTTGAAGAAAACATGACCGAACTTTTACCCCAAACTTTCATTCACCCCTGCCACTCCCTAGTCGCTGGGGGCAGTGTGGGTGGGGCTGAAGGCCTCCACTCACTGAAAAAAATCCTACTCGCGGAGGTTGCAACTAGAGAAAAATATAAATAAGAATGTGGACCTGTTTGATCAGAAAGAGCAGAATTAACTCTCCAGAATTCATGAGAAATGTTATGAAATACACAAGTATTGTATTTAATAACATTTGCATGTATTTAATCACCTTGGTGAGCTTCTATAGACTATTCAGAATCCTATTAATTTTAATGTTAGTTTTACTATTTTTAGTATAGCTATTCTACTGAGTGAATAACTAGTTTTATTTCATATTTATTTTTATTTTCTTTTATAAACAGATTTTTAAGTTTTTCTTGTGATTTTGCCTATATTTTTATTTTTTATTTTTAATAGGACCTTCTTATCCATAGCACTAAGGTTCTTTTTTGTAGTTAATATGCATCCTCTAGGCCAACTTCCAAAAAAAGGCTTTCATTGGTCAGAATCATATTATTAACTGTGTAGAAAATTAAAGCAGATCTGCCAACCTTACTCTATTATTATCCGAAAAATGACAAAAGTGGAAGACATCATGATCAGAGTTAAATCCCTGAAATGGCAATGGGCTGGACATACTGCCAGAAGGGCAGATCATCGATGGACAGCCGGAATTTTAGATTGGATTCCAAGGGACAGAAAAAGACCCAGAAGAAGACCACATGGGAGATTGGTGGATGAAATTCGAAAGTATGCGGGAGTGACATGCAGGAGACTGACACAAGACAGACCGTTGAGGAGGAAACTTGGGGATACCTTCGTCTAGCTGTGGATTGATAATGGTTGACAATAATGATGATGATATACATGAAGAGAGAGCGTAAAAGAAATAAAAAAAATATAGGGAATACATAGTACATGAAAACCATTTGACCACCCGGTCATTTTTGAAACCAAATCATCGTGAGTTCGAAACTTGCTTACAGCATCAGAGCATTTTATTCCTTGGAAAGAAAATTTCCTCAACGTCGTGACGTAAAAATTTCCTCCGGGGAAAATCGCATCGAAGAAGACAAACCAAAATCCTGTTTGCAAACCACAGGAAAAAATAAAAATCCCGATGGACCCCTCTCCCGTGTTGCCATCCCTCAAAATCAAAGATCCATCAAAATAATAAAGTGCCAAGAAGCACCGCTAGGGGCACCACATCAGGATCAACATATCCAACACCTATGCAGCCCTCTTTCCCCCTTGGTCGTTGCCATCACTCAAAATCAAAGATCCATCGAAATAATAAAGTCCCAAGATGGGCACCAGCATCGGCGTAAAATAATTGTAAGGGAGAAAACTCAGAATTCACATTTCTGCTTGATTTCCTTCAAAATTTGCCAAACAAATCTCCCGAGAAATTAGAAATGAAAAATATAAGTTTTTTTAAATAAATTAAAGAGAATAAATAGGATACGAAAAAATTATGAGTAAAAAAAATATTAGAAAGGACAAAAGGATCAGCTGCTGAACGGCTGAACTGCTCCAGTAGCGGTCATTTACTACAACTTTTATTGTTCTACCAACTAGGAGCACTGTGATAATAATTACGAAAGCAGAACTGTATTTGAAGTGAATTTTGTCTAAAGTTTGAACACTTAAACGAGCTAAAACAACCTTTTCGGAAGGTGAAGATGAAAATTACGATTCGTGTAATATCATTAAAAATATTTCAATAGATTTCGTTTTTACACGTGTCTTTTGAAATTGACATTGTTGAATTTAAAATGTTTCTTTATAATAATGCAGCACGTGAAAACGATTCAAAATAGTTAAGCAGGTCTTAACCAGGAAATCTGGCAAAGTTTCAAAGCAGCAAGAGGCACATAACTCCAGTTAGTGCTTCAGTTTTCCATTCCAATAATCTTAGTATTTATTTGCTTTAATGCAGCATTATGTTTATTTAGAATCATCATTAGCAAACCCAAATCAAGTTCCTTCCAGATGGAAATATTCATAATTAATGTCAGTTAGACATGAATGCGAATAACCGTTCACAGCTGTTCTTTCATTTATTCATTTTGCTGTAATTTGCATTCACTACTGTGTCAGCAGCTTACAATAGGCAATTTGGCTTTGATTAATATCAAACTTTCGGAACTTGCCTTGGAACCGGGCACCATGGTTTTATACGGAAATCGTTCTGTTAAAGTTAAGCGCTCACATTCCCGACTGACGGCTAAACATTCTTATACACCCTGCTGGGATTTGTTGATTTGTTTGCCAGAATAAACGCGGAAGCTTAAGCATTTTATCCTTATGATCAAACTTCATGTGTTCATCTGCATAGTGTAACCATGTTCCTCAGAAACACTTTGTTCCCATTTTTCACATGAGCGCATATGAGTTGTCCTTATTTTCTTATAATCTAATTGACAGTAGTTTTGCTTAGAGAAAACCGCATTTTTGAAATACCCAGAATGACTGTAGTAAGTAATTTTTCATATAAAATTGGGGAAGAATTTACAGAGAATTGTTTGCATACTACGGTCTGCAATTTTTTGACATAGACGTGTGCGCACACAAGGCGTAAATAAATTGGGACGTGATTGGATGCAACAAAAAATTGATGTTGGAATGCATCCTCTTTTCTTGGGTAAAAGTATGTTTGAAATAATTTTAAGTCATCTTATGTTACGTGGTTTTCATACATGTTATGAGATATTTGATATAATACTTGTATTTATGACAATTTTATATCATCACTAAATTTGTTCACCATTAGGCATTAATTTCGACACATACAGAGATTTGGCCTTAGCACGTACTTTAATATCCGAAATATAATTTAATTATAAAAATTCTTGGATCTTAATGAAGCTTAGCTGTGTAAATGATTCCATTCAAATTCCTTTGATAAATCCCATGCTCATGTTAAGAAGTTGATCTATGCAAACCTATTTGTGGAGGCTCTTATTTATACTAAACCAGTCAATACGCAACTAAAGAAGTTGGTAGAGAAATAGAATTTCCCAATGCAGAGTTCTTATAGTTAGTTTTGGGGAAATAAAATTATAATAGAAAATGTCAGATAAACCTCCCCAATAAGAAATTTTAATTGGAATTTCGTGCGCATAATACTTCAGAAGTTACACGTTACGTGTCGTACTCGAATAAATGATTCTTTGTTTTATAGGTGTTCTTGAAATCTCCGTTTCAGAAATTCGGTTTAAATGAGATGTCCTCTAACATGCATGGCAATTCATATGCATTGTTGACTACAGCCTTATGCCCAGTCCTTATGAAACATAGTGGAACGTTTGGTTCTGAATGAATGGATAAAGGAATACACCTGGTTTGCTTGCTTCAGTGAGGAACGGACCGCAATGTGGTGTATTGTGTGCCGTAATATTCCTAATATTGCTGATGGATGAAACTCCTACTTCAAAGCGTCTGGAGTTGTAGGCGATGCCGTACGAAATGCTTCTCTAAGGAAACCTAAACATTTTTTTGAGAGTGCTGGCAAAACTGGGCATGGACAATCCTAAAGATACTCTATCAAATAAAGGTTTATTGAATCTTATGGAGGAGCAGTGCAAAGTAGTTACCATTCTTTTTAACACAGCAAATTTTTGTGTGAAAGAAGAATTGCCTTTTACCAAATTTGAGAAATTGTGTAGGCTCTAAATTAAGAACGGAACTATATGTGGTCCCAACTATTTGAAAAAAAGGTGGGCATATATTTATTCACCATATTTCCCAAGTACTGAAAAGTCAACTCAATGAAAAACTGAGAAAAGTACGATTTTTCTGTGTGATGGAAGTTGGCAGCTCAGATGTCAGCACTAGTGAAGAGCACATACAGCAGTTTATGTTTGATATATTTCACCTGGTAACCGTTCCACTAAATTTGTGAATTTGGTGGAGTTAGAGCATTTTAATGCATCAGGAGTCCTCCGTGCTCTAACACAAACTCTGGATGAAATTCATGTAAGTGAGGACACAAGACTGTAGAAACGTCGGATTAATCTGCATGGTGCGTCCTTCAACATAAGAGTTATACTGTTGTCACTGTGCTATTAAAAAATATCGCACACACACTGTGGCTATAAACTGCATTGCCTACAATTTGGAGCAGTATGGATATAGTAAAGAATAAGTATATTAGAGGGGTTTTTGAATGAACCGTCAAAGGCGTGATCAGGTTTTACAATCGGTCCCCAAAGCAACGCAGAAAGATTACTGTCGTAAGGATAATCCTTCTGCGTTGCTAAAGTTTAGACTGGATTCTAAGACAAAGCGGGAGTCCACTTTTGTCTTGGTGGTTGTGTTCTCCAAGACAAAAGTGGGACTCGAAATTTTAGACTGTATTCCAAGGGACACAAAAGGACCCAAATGCAAGCCACATAATAAATGGATGGATTAAATTCTAAAGCATGCAGGAGTAATATGGAGGAGACAGGCTCAAGACAGACACTTGTGGAAGAAATTTGGGGAGATATTCACCCAGACGTGGATTGAAAATTGCTGTTGATGCTGATAGCGATGATATAAAATTACATATATCAGCACACTGATATTTATGTACACATATTCTGTGCAACACAAATATGATTTAAAGTTATTTATACCTCTGCATAGGATAAACACGAAGTTAACATTTTTTCTATGGCATGATGGTAGATGATGCGGTGAAACAGCAAACGCTGGTTTTGATATATTATATTCGCAGCATCACTGTTCCAGAAACATGTAATTTGCTTTAGTTCAGCGCTTTTCGCTACTATGCAGTTGTGCATGCCGTTTCCATGAAGCCGTTTCCATTCGGAAATGCGTTCCCGCAGCAGTCAAATAAATGATTCCTTTTTAATAACACAACTTGGAAACATTATTACCTTAATTTTTCAGTGGAATGCGTTGGGCATAGGATCATTTTAAGCACACTTGAATAGAGACCGCATGCGAACCCTTACGAGGCCATAAATAATGTGTTCTTAGTTGAATGATATCTGTGAAACTAATATTGTAGGGTTCCTAGAGGCTTTATATATGATTGCAGAATGAATTGAAAATCAATGTTCCTTTCAGTTTAACAATCAAAAAAATTACTTTACTTCTATTTCTTAAATATTTAAATTTGATTGTTTATATGAAATAATCATATATTAGGTTTCCAGTTACAGTGACGACAATCACTAACAGCACAATACTGAGTGACCAATCCACACAGTAACATGCAATCAATTTTAAGATACACAGCAAGGTGACAAATTGGAAATTACTAAATATTCAAGAATGACAATTTTACAATTCAATACTAAACCTAGTTAAAGGCTCACATAAATAGAAGAGTGCCGACTAGAAAGAAGAAAACTTTTCTAATTCATTATTACATAATATTTTACGAATAATAAATTAAAACTGACAAAGTTGATTTTGGATTAAAACTGACTAAGTTGTTTTTTTGTGAGCAACTCAATGGGCGATAAGCAGTCGCCCGTCCCTAATTTAGAGCCACTGACTCCAGGAAAGGGCAGAACCACAAAGGGAATGTCAGTATTGTACGACAAACGCGACATCCATGTCTCACCGAGATTCGAACCCGCATATAATTCTGACTATGTCTTTTACATGCTCTTTCATTTTGCATGCGTAATTCATATTTCCGTACATTTTAAGACTGATCTTACACCAAACACATATTGTGCATGAAATATTTTGGAAAGCTTCAGCATCAATATATTTTCTCTATTTCTACAATATGTAAGTTACTTTCGAGCATTTTAAATAAAACTGGTGCTGCATCATTTTAAAATTCATAAAACATATGTGTTCTGAAAATTAGAACTAAGATTTTCAATGTCACTACCCCTTAATAACTTCAGGCGAAAATTTCATGCTATAAGATGAAACCGACCACTAAGTACACGGTGATCATACTATGAAACAGCAAACATAACGGAATTGGCAAGAAACGATTTACAAACACAAATATTATTTCCAAGACCCTTTCTCAAACAGCTTTCATTTTAATATTGCCTTTAGCAATGCATCATTATATTGTATGAGAAAATAGAATGGAAACTAGGTATATTCATTTCTAATTGTCTGAATAAACGGAAAATAACCTAACAATGATATTCTTCTGGATCTGAAAACCGATGACCACGTTTCAAATATTCAGTTGATTCAGAATCTTCTAATACCATGTTTCTAGGACGATTAGAAACAGAACTCATACGGATATGCAATCACTGTGAAAGAGAAGCAGTACTCAATCGATACTTTCCGTTTCACCCGTGTTTTCCAAGAACTGAAAATAATTATTTCCATCGTATTCTGCATTTATATCCAAAACATGGCGACACCTATTTCTTTGTCCGAGGGACTTCTCACCTATTTCTGTGTCCGAGGGACTTCTCACCTCTTAAAACACAATTTTGTTTGGATCCTGGATAACCTTTTACGGGACAGTTGTTCCTATTCAATTTCGTATAAGGGTAATAATAATTTTTCCAGATATAAAATTGGCATTCCGTGATGCAAGTAAAATTTGGTATGAAAATTAGATCTTTCCCATTCTTTATTTGTCGGCACAACCTCTCAGCGTAGACGACTGAAATGATTATTGAATTTTTGTTTTATGGCTTTCCTAGAGTTCTGGCAAACGATAAAATTACGAGTAGTACAAAAAAATATTTTTCAGGGGAAAGCTCTGAAAATAGTGAAACAAATCTTTTTACGTTCTGTGTCTCAGAATTTTCCCTTTATGAGCAGAAACTTATGGTTCTATTTCTTATTATGTTGATATTTTCTAAGTCAAAAAATGTGCACTGTGAGTTTGGTTCTCGTCAGTAAGAGCAAAATTTCGGTGGAGCAAAATTTCATTCCGCGAAGGAAACGTTTTGCCTATATTTGCCAAACATTTCAATTTTGGGTAATTTACGCACCTGCTTTTTTATGTTTGATTCTACATGTCTGTATTTAACTGTTTTTCCTTCACAAAGTAGGCATTCCATGTCATCGATTACAAGTATCAAAATTCACACATTCTTATACTATTACAAAATGTTCTTTGTAGGTGAGTTTAATTTGTGAAGGATGATATACGCTCATCGTCAAAAACATAATTGCCCTAGAATGATGTGTCGGACTGCAATTCTATTTGAGAAGAAGGTAAAGGTTACCAGAAAAAATAAATTATTAAACATTGAGACTGATATGTCATATGGGCAATATTTATTCAGGTACACGCCAATAAGTAGCATCTCTTAATATGGCGTAAGGGCCGCCATGCTTTTCACACATAATGCCAGACGTCTCAGCATTCAGTAGTACAGGTTCCTAATGGTGTCTTGCTGTAAGCCATCCCATGCAGCTTGAATCATCTCAAGCAGTTCCTGCATATTGTGCGGTAGTGGTGGATTGTGGATAGCGCGTCCCAATAGCATCAGATACAGTTTCAATCGGATATAGGTCTGGCAATGCGTCTCGCCATGGCAGAGTGTCAGTGACTTGAAGGCAAGCCCTCGAGACAGCAGCAGTATTCGGACGAGCGTTGTCTTGTTGGAAATTCGCACCGGAATGAGCGTTTATAGAAGGTAGGACTACTGTTTGCAGGACCTCATTTACGTAACATTGGGCTGCCAAAGTGCCGGTAATGTACCCCAACGGTGATCTGGCATCGTAGGAAATTGTACCCCACACCATGACAAAAGGTCATAATTTTATATCATTTGAATTTTTATTATTATTTTTATTTTTGCGTCTTGTGTTGAGATGTTATATAAATAATTTTGTTTTCAAATAAACTGTTCTGAGATCATTAACGTACAGATATATATTCAGTACAGCGTGATATACCTTAACGTACGAAATTGGGACAAAACGAATTTTGAGGTCAGTCGAACATAATATTTGGAAAGAAAGATAGCCTTTAATTATAGCAAAAAATTTACGACATCATCATGGTTTAAAAAACACAAAAAGGCGGCATTTTGCTTATAACCCCATTTCAAGACAGATTATTTGTGAAAAAGCTGAAAAACGGCAAAAAACAGTGGCATCATTGCTAATGGTTCTGAAATTAATCGGTATATCTCTCTATAGCAGTCATTGAATTTCTAGAACTATTTTGTCTTATTAGTGTAGATCCAGCTTTCGTTTTATCGTTGGATATTTTTCAAATGTTGTCTAATTCCAAATATCTCAGGCATTTACATTCTTTCCCAGAGAGTTTTCGAAATGACAACTTCGTCATTGCATGTTAACAGCGGATTGAATTATGCAAATCAGTATTTTAGCTGTACTGAAAATGTTATCTTTAGTATCCATACCTACAAAATTTTGACAGGCCACAGCGGAAGTTTACTTCAAAAATGAATTGCTGTAAAATGGACAAGGAAGCAGTTTTCAAACCCTTGCATGTCACTTAAACGTGCGCAATGAAATTTATTATTATTGGCAAGATAGCGTTTTATGATGTTTTTGAAAGGAGTGTAAAACTGTCTCTCTGGTGATATACATAGTATTCTGTCATAATGAAGAAGTAAATTTCTGGTCATAAAATAAGTCTACAACTTTTTTAATCACAGATCCTTAAAATTCTTAGCCAAAGATGGACAAAACGTTCTATTTTCAGGGCAATAACTTGCATATCGAAATTCAAGCTCATCTTTCAAAACTGAAGATTTTATGAATAATCCAATGTCGGCCAAATTTTATATGTTTCAATAGGAACAGTGTTGAATCTTTGTAGCTGTTAAAAGTTAGTTTTTAAGATAAATTCTACATTACGGAGATTTGCAGGTTAGGCCTTGATTCATATAAAACCTACTAAAAGGGAATTAGAAAATCAGACCTTCTTAAGCCAGGAAACTAATTTTATTGATTTTATAATAATAATTAATGTTTAGAACGATTTACTGCACATTTCCTGATTTAACAATAATATTGAAGATGCACCTTTAGGAAAACAAACCTAAATCAAGAACAAAGACAACATTCGTTTTTCAGGTTTAAACAGCATATCCTCGTGTTTTTCTCATACGAAACAAATATTCTAAGAATATTTTCTAAAAGAAAGTGTTTAGTAATAAAATAATGCTCTTGCGACGTCTGGGGTGAAAACTGCACATTACGTAAAAACATTTTTTTCTTTTTTATCTTACGTGAAACAGGAAACGGGAAAAATATATTAATATTCAGTCTGTACGATCAATAAAACTTCCGTGAATACTGCCGTTATATATATGATAAGGTGCACTAGTGGCCGAAGTCTGAATTACACAGGTTCAGAATTTTTTTCAGAATTCTTCAATTAAAAGTATTAAACATGGATGTAGAAACGTGCGATATATTTCTACGTGGAATTTTGGAAAAGGCATGGATCATTCAAAGAAGAAATTTTTGGGAAATAGTATTCATAAAGAAGAGTCATACGAAAGAAACGCTTTAACAAGGAATTTCAAAAATCAGATAGTAACTTTAAAACGTCACTTTACTTTGACGCCTCTTGCGGCAAAATGAGAAAATGAGAAGCAGCTCAAAATAGTGCACGCCATGCGATGCAGTAATATCTTTCTTCACCCAAAACTCAGAAGACTAAAGGAAGATATAAACCATTTTCCCGTATTTCTACGAGAGGGTGAACTAGACAAAAGAGCACAATCTTCGCCATCTCTTCCGCAATGCATATCATACAGTACAAGAATGTGTTTTTTCAAAAGTGCGTTTGGATGTGGGCATCACACAATCGAGTACCCTTAACACCTCAATCTTTTTTAATATACTTTTCCCGTGGGAAGGAATGGTGGAGTTGAAAAAAAGAGTGAGAATAGCGCTGATCCATAAAAACATTATTCTACGTTTTTCCCCTTTAAGTAAAAATTCTTAGAACCAAAAAAGAAAGAATTTCGAAACTTCATTCTGACAGCGTCGCTTAACCAGGTCTCTAGAATTTCGGAACTAATTGTAAGTGATGATATCAGTTATGAATTTCGTTGTTATTTAGAAATTAGTACTATAGAGTATACTTATATTCTTTTTTATGAACACATACGACAGTCGGATTTATTACGCTTTATAATACCTTACTGAGTTATTTATCAACCATGTTTCCATTCGAAATAGAGGTCAATTATTTTCTGCTTCTCTTTAGATCACATATCATTTCAGGTTCACCATCTAATTTAACAGTTGTGTTCGTGACTTCCTCGGTGTTTGTCTCGTGTTCTTCAAAATATGATTAATTTCTTCTTACTATCAAACAGCTTCTTTGCAGAAAACTGGCTCGTGATCACGGAACGTTCGTCAAAGGCATTATTCAATTCGATCATTGGTGCATTATTTTGCAGCATTACGAATAGCGATAATATTAGCGATCTCTTATGGACAGGGTTTTACTTTATATTACAGACGACTTTTTGTTCCCTCAGTTAGGTGACAATTTATGGGGCCGCCCCGGTGGCGCAGTGGTCTAAGGCGCTGGCCTCTGATCATTCGTCCGTAAGGGGTCCGGGTTCAAATCCCGTCGGGCATGGATGTTGTGTTTGTCTTACGGCACTGGCTCTCTCCTTTCCCTGGAACCAGTGACCCTAAATTAGGGACGGGGGACTGCTTATAGCCCATTGCGTTGCTCACGGTGGTCGTTAAATCTCAAAAAAAAAAACAATTTCTAGGCTAGAGCAGGACCGGGTAGAGAGTGCACAGGAAGGTTTAGCATTTTACTCCGGGAAGGAAAACAATATTCGCCTCACACAACGAAAGCTGACGATAAATAATCAAATGATGCAATTCAGAGATTTTTCCAACCCAGTGTGTTGATTAATGGCTGTTAAACCGATAAGACGAGATGTAAGATGCGAGTCTGAAATGGAGCGGTTTATTTGCTTTAAACTTGAACTCAAATTTAAGTTTCACTTTGTTGGCTTGAGACACTAAAACATGTGATTTCGGTTTTTTTCCAAGAAATGTTTACTTAAAAAAATTATGGCTTCATGAAAACAAACCGAGCTTTTGGGGATATTCGTTCCTATGACGGAGATGAAATACCTCGAAATATGTGTTTGCATATTTGGGGATCGACGTATACGTTGTTTATACTGAAGTGTTGAAGAGAAAATGACTTTAAACACGTCACGAAGGTATGTAATCACCATGTCCATACATCTTCTGCGGGAGGATGTTCTTTGAGAAATGATCTCTTGTGTTATGTATATTTTTTACATTGTAGTAAATCAGTTCAACATAGCGGTTATGTTTCTTTAGGGTACGGAGGTTTCAGCATTTTTTTATTGTGAAGACATTTTGCAAAATGGAATAAGACTTGCTGACCACATGGTAAAGAAATGTAGAAATGAATATCGGTTATTTTTGAATAGCTTAGAATCCTTAAGTCTCGGAAAAGGAAATGATGCAGTTAACATGATATCTATGTTACAAAGAATTCCAGAGTACATCAGATAGAAGTCATCGCTCTTTTCACGTTTGTAAGTGAGTTACGGAAAACTTTCGTGATTTTTGGTCCACGTCAACTGTGTATTTATCATTCACTTGCCTTTTAGTTATTAGTTCAGATGTTGCTGTTCATCTTTGGTGAATCGCCAGCATTGTGCGCGGCTCCAAAAAAGCAACCTACCATGATGTTTGGTAGGCTGTCATTAGTGAATCTGGAGAATTTCGAGGTCGCTGTGGTGCAGTGGAAGCATATCCGACGCGTAACTACAAGACTCTGGGTTCGATTCCCGGTGGCGGCCAATGCTAATTTTTCCGTCACTCACTTATAAACGTGGAAAGAGCGATGCCTTCTATTTTATGTTCGTTGTCCATGTCAACTGTGTATTTATAATTCCAGAGTAATTAATGATGTTCAACATTTTTAGACATTTTGAAATTGCAGTTGTAATGTATCAGCACATAGCGCATTTATATTTAAGAAAAATTCAAGTCATACCGCATTCACTGAAACTCAAAATCCAATGTCCGTATTCCCAAGGCACCTGGAAATTCATTTTTTTTTTTTCATTTCAAACGAAAATGTACTTTTTGGTTAAAATCAGATTTTTTTTTACGGTCAACATCTTGAAAGTAATTAGAAAGTGCTCCATTGGACTTTCCAAAATTCTCCGCCTGCAACGTATTGCAGACTACAGATATAGAATAAACCTTGTTTTAATTGTAGTAATACACTGCTGGACAATTGCTAAGGACCGATAATAAACGGCTGAATAGCGCATAAAAAAGTAAGTGTGGTTGAATGCCAAGTGAAATTAAATAATGTCAGAATGCCAGGACATTACAAGAAAGACAATTTATTGTACTCTGAAATACAGAAGGCTTTGGAACGTGTTAAAGGGACAATTTTTTTTTTTTTTTTTTTTGATTGGAGGTTTAACGACCACCGTGAGCAACTTAATGGGCTATAAGCAGTCGCCCGTCCCTAATTTAGGGTCACTGGTTCCAGGGAAGGGAGAGAGCCAGTGCCGTAAGACAAACACAACATCCATGCCTCACCGGGATTCGAACCCGGACCCCTTACGGACAAATGATCAGAGGCCAGCGCCTTAGACCACTGCGCCACCTGGGCGGCTTCAAGGGACAAACAGGGCATTTTGTGCAGAATACGTAAACATGAAAAAATGCAATTACCGTCCGCAGGCGTTCCGGCGTAAGATGTCAATACGGGATATGGCCACCATGGAGGGCGATGCAAAATTCCACACGTCGTGTCATGCTTTGCACAACATAATCAAGCAGCTGTTGGGGTAATTTATCCCATTCCTCTGTCAGTGCACGGATGAGGGTGTCCTTGTTTATTGGAGGGCGTTGGCGACCAGCAAGTCTCCTCCCCAAAGCATCCCACACATTTTCAATGGGATTCTGATCTGGAGAACGTGCTGGCCATACGAGGCATTGAATATCCTCGCCCTCAAGACACTCCTGGACAGCGACTGTTCGATGACATGTTGCGTTGTCGTCCATGAAAATGAATCTATCACCGACAGCACCACGGAACATGCAAACATGAGGTAGCAGAACATCATTAATGTATCGTTGGCCAGCCATAGTCCCAGTTGGAAGCACATAGAGGGACATACGGCCATTGATCATGATGCCAGCCCATACCATGACACTACATGTCGGATATCGGTCCCTTTCCTGTATGTTTGCTGGACAATATGCAGTACCACTATCACGCCAGATCAGTTGTCGTTGACAATCAGACGATATACTGTATCTACTCTCATCTGAGAAGAGGACAGCAGACCAGTCGTTATCAGTCCAATTGCGATGTTGATGGCACCATTGCAAACGGGCGGTACGGTGACATCTGGACAATGGGATGCACACAACAGGACGGCGGGCGTATAGTCCTCCTTCATGCAAACGTCTGGTGACAGTTTTTCGGGAGATCCGCTTGCCAGTAGCAGCCATAAACTGATTTGCTACCTCATTAGCTGTGCTGCGCGGGTGTCTTTTTGTTGATAGCACTGTGTACCGATCTTCTGCAGGTGTCGTACTGCGAACACGACCTCCCCCATGACGTTTGCTACACTCTCCATTTGTTTGAAATAATTTCCAAAGCCTTGAAACAACACTGTGGCTGACGTCGAACTCCCTGGCATCATCTGTTATTTTTCGCCCTTCTTCAATCTTGCCAGTAATACGGCCACGCGTAAAATCATCTAGGTGATGTCGGGAAGACATACTGAAAATTGCAAGTTTGTCAATTGATTCTTTCCCTTTCAACTTTGCGTTTGAACAACAACGGTCAATACGCGTCAAATCCTTTATATCTCTTATCAGCGCTATGACGTCACGAACAAGTTCGGCAATCCAAAATTTGCATATGCACAACACGTCATACGCACAACACGTCGCCAGGATGCATAGAATGCCAGGGCATTCTATGCATCCTGGCATTCTATGCAAAATGTTTGTAAACCTTTAAAGAACAATATGCAACAAGAACTGCGGAAATGCATAATGAAAGTGTAAAAGCTACTTAAGTACCAGTAACAGATTTCTAAAAAAGATTATAAACATAAGTTATAAAATGTTCGAAAGAAATACGGAACAAAGTTCAACAAATTTTGCAAGATCCGATGACGCACATTGCATGAAGGAAAAGTAACTTAATTTTATACTTTCAATCTTTATGTTATAACTGGCTCTAAAGGCAGCAGTCATTACCCATTTAAAATTAATTATTTTGAGCTCATGTACCGCAATTGAAAAAAGCAATGAAGATTGTTAAAATTTAGTATTTTCTTAACACATTTCCTACAGTTGAAAACCCAGCTCGACTGACAACCATTGGAGAAGCACCACAGCTGTAATCGATACAAGCTAGTGTATTGGGGAACGTGACAAATAATAAAACGCTTAAATGAATTGCAAACATATTGACAAATTTTTTGCATCTCCATTGGAATAATATCCAACCGAATTATTATGAGGGACATATGGAAAACCATTTGCAAAGTACGCCATTTGGTTCTACCAGTAAAATCTGTCTACAAATAAAATTAAAAGAAAGTTGCATCTACGAAACGATTTGGTCAAAATCGCCGACATTTTGAGTGATAATTTCTGTGCTAAGCATGAATTTCACGACAATAAAATATGGATTCAAGCGAGAATTTAAGATTTAACTTTAAAATTCTAAAACACTGCACCTCCAATTTTAATGAAAGTTTCTTACATGCGTTCTTTGAGACTGCAGTTTTTCTATAACGCCTTACGAGAAAATCAGCGACATCTCACAACACTAATTTCTCAAAGCCCAGAATAACAACAGGCTCAAGGAACGCATGTAAGTCACCTGCTGCTAGTTGACAGCAGCACAAATATCGGTGCGTACAAAAACGTTTATCCCGTTTAATTCCTGTTTATAATCGATTTCCCTGTGAGGATGTTTTGCACTAAATAAATTATTTTTCGTCTAATTGCAAATTTAATATATTTAATATTGAAGAACTATATACACCATTTATGAAGAAAAATAATATAAATATAATAGTTATCCGAATTTATTGGCGTAGAATAAAAATCAGTTTTCCAAGCTATCGCGTATCAACCAGATGGCTTTTTCAAGGAAGACAGACAGAAATTGCTGTCTTTTTTGAAAAAGCAATCTGGTTGATGTGCGAAAGCTTGGAAAACTGATTTTTTTCTACGCCAATAATTTTGGATTACTGCTACAATTATATAATTTCTCTGAGTTGAATCTAATTTTCTAAATGGCTAGGCCCAAAGTAACGCATAACAAATTTAAATTCCTTGTTTATCTGAAAAAGGAGTTTCTTTTCCCAGCAGGAACCATTTTGGAAGCACTTCTGAAGTGCTACTGACATTCCTCCCCGACATATGACGCCGTGTTTGTTTAGGTATGCGATCGTGGCTTTGTGATTTAAATATCAAGCACAAAATTCCAGCAACTTTAAATTTTCATTACATTTCTTTTATTCTCACCTATTACGGTAATCATATCCTACTTCAAGGTTTATTTCGTCCCGTCCCACAGCTCCATCGTGTTATAGTTGTAGATTCGGATTTTACTCCCTGCTTTTGAAAATTATAATAATAACAAAAAAAAAGGCTCTTTTAAAGGCTAGTTGCAGTACTTGGCGTCTGATTATTTGCGATCGATTTTTCTTCCCGCCTATTTTCCGGCACCACCGTTAAAGTTGTTTGTTTTTTTCTCTTTGTTTAGAAAGCTCTAAATTCCAAAGTAGCAGAGAGAGAACCACCGTAAAGTTGTGTGGTATGAGCGCTTGTAACACCTTTCTCAACGGAGAATGTGGGTTCCTGTAAGTGGATATTTCATCACCTTCTCTTTTATTTTTCTTATGAGAACATACTGATTCCGCTTCTTTTCATCTCTCTTTTTTTATTCTTTCATATCAGGGTATACTGTTTCCTCTTAATTTTTTTTTTACCAATTTTGCACTCTCAAAGAATGTCCATTATGTCGCAACAACGCAGTTTCTAAACCTTGTTTCATTCTCATTTATCATTAGTATTATGTTCGAAAAATTAGATATATTTATCATATACATCAGGTAGTTGGTTAATTTAATTTTTTACTTTCAAGGTCAAATCTTAAACTCACTGCTAACTCTTTGGGTAAGCAGTATGTGTGGAAATTGCAGGTAATAGGATATTTTGGAAACCGTGTCATATTCATTCGCATGTTGCTGGTGCATGCTTGCCAATGACTGTCTTCTTGCCAGACAGCTAATGGTGGCGTTTGGTTGCCTGGCTGAAGAGGGCTATGCGTGGCATGAACAAGTTCTGTCGGAAAAGCGCGCAACCGTGTTCGAGTTTTGATGAAGGTGGGAGCTTGGTGTGTTTGTATCGTGGCGAGCTTGGTCGTGGAAATATCACTAGAAGGGGACTTCAAGTTGCACAAGCTTTCAAACCAACCGTTACTTTCAACGTCTGCCACCTAGGGTGATTTCCGACGTTCGGGGTTTTGTTTTGTGCTAACGTTGTAGTATCGGATGGTATACTAGCAATCAAAGCACGAATTACCTTTCAACGTCGTTTACCTAGCGTAATATCTGACGTTCCGGAGCAAGAGTCCCGTTTACATAGTACCTAGAATGTATAGTGAGTTTTTGATCACTGTAATAATGTTTAGAAATGAAACACTAAGCACTAGTATGATTTCCATGTGCAGAGCATGCAATTCAATGGCGATTTAAATGTTAAAATAACTTTTGTAGCTAAACTTTTGTTTATGCCTCGACCCTTGTGTTGCCCTCAATTGGCGGCCGATACCTAGAAACCTGTGTATCTCACAGAAAACGGATGGATCGACACACGGAAACAATAACCATCTTACCCAAATTTAAACTGTTGCAAGAAAGATATGAAATCACGATCTCTATTTGTACTCCATTGGCGAACAGGAGGGTGAGCTTTTCTATGACGAAAAGCAGCGGCATCTCACAACACTGGAGGGTGAGCTTTTCTATGACGAAAAGCAGCGGCATCTCACAACACTGGAGGGTGAGTTTTTCTAGAGGGTGAGTTTTTCTACAAAAGCAGCGGTATCTCACAACACTGAATAACAGCAGTCTCAAAGAAAGCATGAAAGTCACGTTCTGCCAGCTGACGGCTGCACAATGTTCGGC
Source organism: Macrothele yani (assembly GCA_039090855.1). Taxonomy (NCBI): domain Eukaryota; kingdom Metazoa; phylum Arthropoda; class Arachnida; order Araneae; family Macrothelidae; genus Macrothele; species Macrothele yani. The sequence continues at coordinate 29,223,147 of CM077016.1, read as the reverse complement.
GCATACACAAAAGTTTAGACCTGTAATTCCTCTCTATAATCAATTTTCCTGTGAGGCTGTTTTGCACTGAATACATATTTTTTCGTCTAAATGCAAATTTTAATCTATGTAATAACGAGAAACTATATACACCGACTATGAAGAAAAATAATATAAATATAGTAGTTATCCGAATATATTAAGGTAGAAAAAAATCAGTTTTCCAAACTTTCGCGTATCAACCAGATGGCTTTTTCAAGGAAGACAGACAGAAACTGCTGTCTTCTTTGAAAACAAACATATGGTTCATGTGCAAAAGCTTGGAAATCTAAATTTTGTTCTACGCCAATAGTTTTAGATTTCTGCTACATTTATATAATTTTTCTAAGTTGAATCTGATTTACTAAGTGACTATTTGCACAAAGTAACGCTTAACAAATTTAAATTCCTTATTTATCAGAAAAAGGAGTTTCGTTTCCAAGCAGGAACATATTGGGAGCACTTCTGAAGTGCTACGTGCATCCCTCCCGGACATATGCTCACGTGTTTGTTTAGGTATGCGATCGTGGCTTTATGAATTAAAGCACGGATGATTAATTATAAGATAAGGTATATCCACAGATGTGCTTACCCCAGCACTGCCGGGGGACGATACAATTGGAAAAACGAATATGGAGCCAGCAATATAAAAATGCTTGCGTTATAAAAGTATTCCACGCATTCCAAGGAAAATGATTTTCCAGTAAAGCCTCATAGTAACAAAAAAACATATTGGCTAATGCTCGGTCGTTTTCGAAACCCAAGCAAATGTCGAAAGACCAACTGCGGATTAACAAAAAAAGTGTTTCACTTTTCAAATGTCTATTATTGTCGTTGTGAAACAATTTATATCCTGTAGTTTTGCTGGAAGCTAAGTCGTTCGGATTAATGAAACTCCGGATTAAAAATCAAAAACTATAAAATGAACCACGGTACATACAGTTGGAATGACCTGTACACAAACAAAAAACATTTATTTTACACTTGAAGTAATACAACATGTAAATTAATCCACAGGAAAGAAATCCATATGTGACTTACGTGATATTTAGGTGATAGAATATAACTTTAATTTAGTACTTAGAACATGACGGTCCAGGCTCATCCACACTCATGTCACTTGACGCGCCCACTGTTTTGAAGAAACTACTGATCTTCTGTTGTCAATTTATAGAGCTAATTTCTTGAACTATTAATTCACGCAAGTGTCTCAAATATTCGTAATAACCAGATATATTTTCATATTTGCTGTCTTCGACGTATGTATTTTATCACGAATTTCAAATACATTTTGATTTCAGCAAGTTTTGGCTTTGGTTCACAAATATCTTTTGCCTCATCGCTGTCGTCTTCATCCCCATCAAAACTTTCTGCTGTTATCACATTTTCAAAAATCTCCTAAATTGTTAAACAATGACAACCTGGATATTCTTCGTCTTCTGTTAGCAACACGTTAATGTCTTTCAGTGTGACAGCCTTTCCAAAATCCTGGGGAAACATAAAATGATCAAAGGTACATACAGTTGGAACGACCTGTAAAAAATCTTCTGCCGTGAAAATCTTCTATTTCGAACATTGTTGTTTCTAGTTCAACCTCCTTATTTATAAAATTTTTTTCGCAATTTAACCAATATTGTGGGCTTTATAATACTTTCATCAGATGCAGAATTAAAAATCATAGATCTCAGATTGTAAGCTTTGAGATTTTGTAACGTCTTCTACCCTCTTCTGTCTTCTCCTGCAGACGGCTCCTCTACTTCCAGAACTTCAGTCAAAAGTTTTTTTATGGAAATTTGGCTGTGTAGCTGATGCCTTGTTTCATAGGCTGAATAAGGTATGTTGTGTTCGGTGGCATGAATATGCACATAATCTTTTTAACATCACTAGTCAGCTTCCCCGCATCTAGAATGTGCTGGAGCACTGTCAAATAAAGGAAACCTTCTCTGACACGTTATTCTTTTATATTCGCTTAGTATGAACGAAATTCACATTTCAGTTGGTCCTGATCTACCAAAATAGGAATGTGCCTGAAAACAAAAGATCTTCTTCGTCGTCTAAAAGGTCCATGGACTTCAATTGATTGGGATAAAACACCCTACATGCTTTGAAGAAATTTGCGGCTGGCTGACAAAATCGATGCTTTTTATCTTCAAAAAAAAATGCTAATTTTTTCATAACAAGTGGATAGAGCTCTTTCTGCAGCGACGTTATCGCAGTCTTAAATTCCTGCTAAGACGACGGTTTGCGATGTCCGACATTTCATTATATATTTTGTTCGCGGAAATTCACTGTTTTTTTAAATAAAGTGAGCTGTCCGGAAATATACGCCGCATGAACCTCAACCTGTTTCAGATTTTTCTTCCAAATCCCTATCTTGACAATACCCAAGATTTAATCCACAAATTGACTGCTACTGTTGTTGTTTTTTCTTTTTGAAAAAAACTATGCGTATTCTTCCAAATATTTGCACCAAGAAAGCACGGCCTCAAACCAACTGTTCCATCTAATCTGCACAGGTACTGGTGGCAAGCAAGATATTTTGTCCTTCTCCTGCAAAAATACTCGAAAACGTCCTTTACCAGAGGGACAAGCTGTGAAGGCGCGTTTAACCGCAAGTACTAAAGAGTTAACATTTTCAAATCCATTCTGCCAAATTTAGCCCAAACAATTTAAAAGATGTGCATTGCAGGAGACGTGAATCCCATTCAACAATACGGCTTTCAGGCTCTTTCACCACGCTTTGGACATGTAACATGCATTGTCTGTTACAAAAGCGGTTATATTAGCAAAAGGTATTTCATATTTATTAACGCAGTGAAGTATTGCCAAGCTGACTGATTTAAAATTTCTGGATTCCAAAGTGATGACTCAAAGAAGATTGCATTCAAAATAGTTTCATCATTGCAGCTTTCAACATTCGGTTCAGGTGATGGAACAGCAAGAATATTCAAAATGCATATATCTTCAGATTCAGTTGTTTCGTCAGCTACGTTGCTTACACCGGGTACTGATTTAAAATAATATTTCACTTGTTTCTGTTGAATGTCATATAATTTCGGCATAATATTTCCGCATTCAATTTGAATTTAGAATAAAACCAATATCTTTTAACGAATTTTCCAAGTAAATTTTTTATGTTTTGTTATCCAGTGTGTAAAGTGGGATGTTAGCTGCACAAAGGCACCAGTTAATTTCGAAAGTTCCATTGAGCGATGCTGTTCCTGTGCAGTTCATTCCTCAATTAATTCATCAACACATTTCTGCATTATTTTCAGTTAACTGTTCAGACACTCCTTTTTTTATGCAACTTGCTTGCTAAATGCTTTTCACAACTGTTATTCTTTGAGCGTGTGCAAAACACTCTTTTCTGTGAGCTGCTTTCCCAGCTAAAAGTACTGACACCACTGACGCAATCCGGTTAACTACTCTGGAAAGTCGCAAAGCTCATTCTTCAGTACAGATGGGGGAAAGAGGGGGAGAAATCACGAAAGACCACGTGTGCACTCTTTTACAGAGTGCATGCGACCTTAGATTACCCGTCAAGCTTTTTCGAAAAGAGTATCTTCGTAACGAACAATCTTGAGAAAGTAATTCAAGGTTTAAAGCTCTGGTTTGAATTTTCGAGTATGTTTACTTTGCGGTAAATTTTTCGAGTAAATTTTAAAGAAGGCTGTATTAACATTATTTAATTATCAAAAATACAGGAATTAAAAAATATAGTAGAAATTAGGCAAAAATATGTAAAAAATCTGAAATTCGAAGATATATTTGATATTCGCGAAATTACAGAAAAACCCCTAAAAGTCGCGAAAAAAATCGCGGAAATTCGCGCCAGGAAAGAATTACTGCCCTTACTATGGTGACACAAAAAGCAGGTTTATAGTACAGATATGTACAAAAAACTTGAGTAATTACATTTTTGAATGAATTGTTGCAAGCATTGCAGATATAAGCTTTTTCATTAATAAATTATATATTCTTTAGATTTTGTCTAGAACTGTTTAAATTTCAGAAAGTTCGTTGTTATGGAAAATGGGGCGTAGATAATTGAATGTCCTGATAAAAATATTTGAATTTTGTGCGAATGGATATTTCAAGAAAGGAGTTTGAGATTTTTAAAACATTGGTAGAAAATTACATTCTGTAGCTCAGTCAATTGCCATGGTAAGATGGAAATGATGGACATAAACTTTAAATAACATTAAATATTTCGATTCTACAAAGTTATGTAAGAAAATACCGGTACAACTATTTCCTGGACTGTTCTCGCCATCAAAATTGATATGCAGAATACCAATAACTGTAGGATACAAATATGCGACTGTTCTCGCCGTAAAAACTTACGATGCAGAATACCAATTACTGCAGGATACAAAATCAACTTTCTTCGGCAGAACATGGCCACGCAATAGCGCATGATGTACGTATGTGGAAATTGTGCTTCGAACGAGCTGGCAAAGAACTGAATCTAAATTTTGGAATAGCACAAAATTGACGAACTGACAGTAAACGAAGGAAAAAAAGACACAATACATTTAACATTACTGCCTTTTAAAACTTTTTTAGCAGTTTCAACATCCTGAACCGTAAGTCGTTTCTCAGAGCTGTTCATTGAATAAATTATTTTTCTTGACCTTCAACTAAGAATTTAATATCTAGGTTTCCATGGCCACATTTGGTTCATTCGGTAGCGTTGTGAAAGAATATATTAAAAATATTAAGAAGTAAAGAACATTAGTGACACCTTTATTAAAATGTAAGAGCAGATACAATGATGATTTGTTAGGTTACCAAATTGTTAGCATCTGCGCAGTTTCATCTGGGGAAGTTCTTTCTTTTTTCTGCTCTGTGACAGGGATACATTTCGGAATGAATATGGTGTACATAATTGATGAAGTTTTAGGAATCACGGTCCCACAACCCTTTATACGACATTTAGAAAATCAGTAGTATATTAATCATAGCGGGGTTTGAGCAGTGCTACTTGGTTTCTCCTAAATGCATGCACGACTAGTAGCAAGTCATCCGCATTTGCAATCTTAGCACTTCCGTAGTGCAATATATATGTGGGTTTTCGGTATGTGACGTCATGATGGTGAAATGCCGAGATCGCTACGCGGAGAAGTGGCTGCTGGGTGACGTGAGCGTCGGACGTTGGCGCGTCACTAAAACATGATTCCACAGACAATAAGTAGAGCTATAGAGAGTTCTGAAATGTAAACACCGAGACAGTGCTGTGTTCCGAAGGGTGTTCGATGTGTTCGCCATGTTTGTATTTCTTAGCGGAACGAGTAAGCTCCGTTGTTAGTGTATTCTATATCAATTGTAAGTGTACATCAGATTAAATGTGTGTGTGTGTGTTCACAGTTCGTGCAGCCCGGCCATTATTTAAGAGCTGTGATTCAATGAAACCATAATGGGGAAGTTTCCCAGTACCCCACAATTCTGGTGTCAGCAAGTGAAATCTGCCCCGAATCGCCTGTGGATTACGCAGTGGTAAAGACAGAGCTTTTATTTCACGTCTTGAAGGTAAGCTTTATTGTCAACCATGTATAGAAATTCTCGCAAAGAAAACTTGATTCAAGTAACACAAGAGATCGGTGAAACGGCGACAATAGGAGGGACGATAGTTGATTTAAAATTAAAAATAGAGAGCACTGAAATCTATAAAAATGATCCGGATTTCGCAAAAGACGTTTTAAGTTCTATAATAGAAGAGAGGAAGGCGAGGGCTGAAAATGATCGAGTACTAGAGATGGAAAAAATCAAATTAGCGCAATTGGAGAAGGATGTAGAACTGGAAAGTATTCGAAGCCGTTCGGCATTGGAGCTGAATGAGCGAAGTGATAATACGGGATTTCAACGGCCTATGTTTAATCTTGAAAACCTGATTAAAAGTGTTCGTACACTGATTATGACTATTCTAGTGAAACCAGAGAACCTCAATTTGTTTTTCCTATCTGTGGAACGAGCTTTTGTTATAAAAGGGGTACCGCTGGACATGAGGTCAGAGATCTTGATAAACGTTCTCGGGGAAAAAGCTAGCAACGTATTGCTTTACATCGGGGAGGAAGAGATGAAAGATTATGATAAGCATAAGTCCCTAATATTACGAGAGTTTCAACCGACAGCGCAGGAATTTCTGAATAATTTTCGGGAAGCTCGTCGACAGCCGAGTGAAACCCATTTTCAATTCGCATCGAGATTAACAGCAAACTTTGAGTATTATTGTAAACTGCGTGAGGTTAGTAATTTTAATTCGTTAATCAAATTGATGGTGGCGGACAAAGTGTACCAAACCTTAGACAGAGACACGGTATCTCACATAGGGATTAAGCAGGGAGAAAGTTGGTTTGACCCTGTAAGATTAGTGAAAGAGTGTGATGTTTATTTTGTGTCGAAAGGAAAATCGTTAAATGATGCTCAAGCAATTGAGTACAAATCGGTGAAAAATACGGGTAAAGGTGGAAACGGAAATTTTAAGAATGTACGGTACGAAAGATCCAACAAAAATAACTATGTGCAAAATAAGGGAAAACCCAGATATTACGTTTGTGGAGGAACACATTTTGCAAAATCTTGTTCTGAAGTTTTCGAAGACAACCTGAAGTCGTAAGTGAGCATAGTGGGCGGGGTGAAAGTTCAGTCAATGTACTGAATCGGAACAGCCCTTTGAGCGAAAAGGTTTTATAAACGAACTGGAGTATGTTGACATCTTGATTGATGGTAAAGAAGTAACTGCTCTTATTGATTCAGGTGCCCAAATTGCGGTAGTGAATAGCAATGTGGTCCTCGCCAAAAAAAATAACAGAGGGCAGAGTAATTCTTTCTAGTTGTTTTAATGATAAACATGAAGTTCCCCTGGAAAAGTTCCAGATCTCACTAAATAGTTCTGACTTTTTTTTCGAAGTAACGGCAGCAGTTTTGAATAGCCTCAACGCTCAGTGTATAATACCTGCAAACCTGTTTGCCAAGATGAAAGTGGGTCAATGTCAGAAGCTGGCGTCGTTGAGCCAAGCCTGTCAGAACAACAGACGGTTATCAACGCTTCAGGAGAACGAAGTGAGAACATGTTTAATAGTTTTTTGCTGCACGTCGTGAGTGTGACGGAAGATTCGAGCATGTTGAACTTGGATTATATATGAGATTTGGAAATGCGCAGAAACGTTTCGGATCTTGTGCATGGCTACAAGCCGAACAAAACCAAAAGTTCCATTTTAAAAAATAACAAGATTTCAAGAAGCACTAAATACACCCCATTTGATCTGATGACTGGCGTTAAAAAGAAGAATACTGGAGATCTAAAAATGAGAGAACTGTTAAAAGAGGAACATTTAAACTGCACACTACGTGATAGAGATGATATGCGTGAAGACGCCAAGAGTAATATCTTGAGACTACCACAGGAAAATAGTCGAAAATTCAACCGGAAACGAAAACCACCTAAACTGTATAAAGTCAACGATGTAGTTGCAAATCAGAGGACGCAATTCGGTGCGGGGGTAAAGCTGCGACCAAAGTTCGTTGGCCCTTATCGTGTGAAGGCAGTGAAGGCAAAGAATCGGTATGACGTCGAGAAAGTAGGAAACCACGAAGGACCGAACAACACATCTACTGCAGCGAACCATATGAAGCCATGGCCTACAGGGGGTCACTGAAGGACTTCCAATTCCTTTTCCAGTGACTGTGAGTATGTGTTTTATTTAACTGTTTTCTTTTGTTGTCTAAATGCCCAGAACACTACCGGATGCAGGAGCCGCTGAGGACAGCGCCTAGTCAGCATGTCCGAGACTGTGTATTTTGGGTATGTAACGTCATGATGGTGAAATGCCGAGATAACTACGCGGAGGAGCGGCCGCTGGGTGGCGTGAGCGTCGGACATCGGCGCGTCACTAAAACATGCTTTCACAGACAAAAAGTAGAGCTACAGAGAGTTCTGAAGTGTAAACACCGAGACTGGGCTATGTGCCGAATTGTGTTCGATTGGTAGTCGTTTGGTTTATGGCATGTTTGTATTTCTTAGCGGAACGAGTAGGTTCCGTTTTTAGTGTATTCTATGTCAATTGTAAGTGTACATCAGAATAAATGTGTGCGTGTTCAGATGTCGTCCAGCCCGTCCATTATTTAAGCGTTGTGATTCGATGGAACCATAATGGGGAAGTTTCCCAATTCCCCCATATATTCTCATGCTGTATGAATTCAAACCTGTAAACATATCAATTTCCGACTGTAATTATTGTGGAATAAAACCTAAAAATGAGTTAAAGTGACAGAATGCGTTAAATTGGTTTTGTTCCGAACTTCGAGATGCAATTATTAACTCCATAAATTGTCAGATTTGAGCGTATAGTATCATTTACTAATAAAGTGGAAAATTAGAAATCATTCAAATGAATATCTCAATTTGTCAAAGGCAGACGTTGGCTCTGAGAGTATCGTGCCATCTACCGCTAAATTAAAGTTAGAAATCACTGGACTTATTCATTAGATGTTGTTATTTTAAGATGCTATTTTTGAATTGATTGAGACCTGTTCAAAGGCTTCGAAACAAAGTTAAGCAAACAGTAAATAAAATTTGCATTTAATTTATATATAATCCAGTTTTCAAATAATAAAACGAAAACTGAAACATTTTTGCTCTTGGTAGTAGTTAGATATTACCATCAGACATCATTGTTCGAATTGGACCTCCATTTGGATTGCAGCGTTACATTATAAATTACTCTCTCGCATTATTATTCTAACCTTTCTCAATGTAGTTTCATCACTCTTTTAAGGAGAAAAACACAATATGTATTTTCGCTTGGTCTTACTGTTTTATATCTTGAACTGTATATTATTACATATATTTTCAATATAAATAATTTTTTGCGGCCCAAAGTATTGACGATTCTTGTACCTGTTTGAACACGAAGTAATCTGAAATCATTAGTAATATAGATAAGTGTTTAAGATAGCTATTCATGAAATAAAATGAACGGGCGTGTATGGATTCCAGCAACATATTCTATCATAAAATGGACAGATCATTCATTGCCACTGAACTCCATGTAGGCTGAACGGGTTGGGCCGGAATTCATCGCATAAAATATAGTGCAATTTAGTGTCCTAGGCGAAGATTATTTACATACGCAATACTTTACGACTACTGCCATTTAAAATAACAACAAGGAAACCTAAGATACCTGATAAAAAATTTCACTGTATCTCAGAAAACCGAAATGCCGAATACGGAAATGTGTATTTATTCAAAAGAAAAGAAAGCTTCCAACAATAAAGTTATTGAGCCATAAAATAAAGTCTTACCAATACATGCAAATGACAGAAATGATCAGAAGGATGTTTAGTTTCCTTGACTTGCTCTTAAAGTGCGCATGTTGTATCTCTCTTATTACTCATTTTATAGGCCTGCTTTACTGAGATTCAAAACATACCGTTTTAAGAAAGAACTTTAAATCTTGGAAATACAAATTACTACTTATCATGCTTGGAATAATGAAATATGAACATTTTACCATTCCTAATTAAATTTGAAACATTTTACCATTCCTAATTAAATTTGAAACATTTTACCATTCCTAATTAAATTTGAAACATTTTAAACCGATAACCTCTCTTTTCGCCTTCATTTCCATGTAACAGATTTTTCGTAATTCCAGCAGTATGAAAATGTCCTGAAGGAAATATCACCCTAGCATTCACAAGATTTTTCATGTACTAAGGGCACTAAAACTTTCCACAGCATGCTGTGTGCCATTCGTAATCCACGATTTACGAAGGTAAGAATTTAAATTGGGGCATAAATGTTTTTCAGGCGGATAAGTTCTTATTCTTACAATTTCTAGCTCAATAAATAACCAACGACACGCGACAAAGGATGTCTCGTTAGGTTAGTCGTTCCTTACTTAATTTAAATGAGTGTATCACTGCATTTGTATCACACAGACTATTTCAGGGAGAATTGCTATTAACATTTTCTTTGTTTTGGGATTTAAAGACCAAAATGAGCAACTCATTGCGGAGAAGAACATTCGCCATTTTCTTGCATGTTTCCTACTATGAAAAAGAATCAGGACGCATCGCAGGCAGGCACGGACCCTCGAGCCGCTAAACATCTGCCTTGTTTTCGTTGAGCACGTTATGGTTTCGGAACCTGTGGAATGGCCTCCTGGTTATGAATAAAGGGGCCTTCATCCCGCTTTCTGCATAGCTTCCGTGAGACATTCCTGTCAAGTATTCTCTCACGAATCTCATAGTTTCGTATTTCTAAGGAGTATTTGAGACTAGGGGTCAATCTCTTCCTGTAAGTTTGTACATTAATCTCTAAATCTCTCTCTAATTCATGGTCCTAGGTTCCATGGAAGGAAGACAGTGTATTTAGGCTAATACACGAATTAGGTTTCACCCGGGACCTGTATCCGGATACATCTAGGAAGAATTATTAGAATCTACCGCCCGTAGCACTCGACCACTAGGGAGGCGTGTTTGAGGGTTCATCAATCCCTCTGACTTTTTTGAGTGTGATAGGATAGAGTAGTGTAGTCATACTCATTTGTCTCTTGCTAAAGAGTATAAAACCGATCCCGATGGTCTCGTTTATCAAGTGGCGAACAATGCTTTACCGTTCAATGCATTTACTTCATTCTAAAGCAGTTTATCATACCAATAAGTAATTGTAACAAGCGACTCGCGCTATTCTCGGTCTTATCTCTTTCACTCTTTCTCCCTTTCTCTCTCTCTCTTCTTTCTCTGTCTGTCTGTCTGTCTCTCTCTCTCTCTCTCTCTCTCTCTCTCACACTCTGTCTCTCGTAATATTGGTTAAGTCCCCATTACTTCTGTACCGTAACGTAACGAGTGAAAGGCACACCGCTAATACCATTTCTCTAGCTAGTGATGGTTTTCAGTTTTCTGGGCATCTGTAAAGTTATGTGCCCTGCTTTGCCCCCTTCCCCATCTGGGTCGGATCGGAACAGTTAAAGGTAATAATTGGAATTTAAGGATATTAATGTGAGAGCTTTTTTCGCATGACATTGTATTGTGATTTGTAAAGTTAGGAACGCGTGATACCGCCTATGATAAGCGCCTGTGCCATACTGATGTGCTTGGCATCTTATACATATATTTAAACAATAATAGTCCCTCAAAACAGATTTATTTCCGATAACCTAAGTTTGAGGCTTTACAAAGGGGAACATTGTAGCTCTCATGGTCTGCTGACACCTGACTGCGCGATGCATGCTGTACGAGCTACGACTTTAAAAGAAGCAGCATGCGCGATGTCTTTCCAGGAGAGGAGACAGGAAGGGAAAAAAATTAGAGATGAAAGAGTTGACGCCGAGGCGTTGAGATAGAATATTGTATGCACTTACTTATGGTCATCAGCATGTGATCCTAGAGCTATTTTGAAGAACACCCAAGGTGCGTACCTAATTCTTAGGGAACACGTTCCGGATACTTCTAGAATTAACCGAGTATGATAAAGTGTGATCATCACCATCCTAGTGTCGTAGGTGAACACAGTTGCTCTATACTCAGTGAAGCAATTACTCAATCTATCAGTGTTTTATATTTATTAGTGCTGGCTGACTGTGTTTACGTAGATTGTTATTAAATTGTGGAAAGTCATATTGACTCTGTAGTTCCTTAGCCACAGTTCGAATTTTCTTAATGTTTAGTCAGTTGTTGAGTGTTACTCATGAGGTGCATGCTGTATTCTGATGCTCCCTCTGACTAAAGGAGTACTTCTCCATCACCGCAACACCTGACCCTATACGGATCGATCAATCCAGCAGGAAATTTAACACATTGGCTGGTAATTTCTTGAACATTCTTCTTACAGCCCCGAATTAGCTCCGAGCGATTTTCCGTATTTGTTGCCCTGAAAACTCCCGTTTGTGAAAAAGGGATAACAAAGAGGTTCAAAGTAAAGTGCGAACGTGTCTGTGTGACCCAAGATTTTTTTTATGCGGCTGGTTTCAACGCATTGCAAAAGCTAGGGGATAAGTGTATCAACACTGGTGGAAATTATGTTGGGAAATAAGGGAAAATATATAGGAGATAACAAATGTTTTAGAGGGTTCGTATATCAACATTTTAACAGTCCGTATATCGTCAGGTGGCTTTGTGTTTAAATATTTTTAACAGTTTGTTTTAACAGTTCGTATATCGTCTTCCTGGCTTTGTGTTTAAATATTTCTTAAGTGTTAAAAAAAATTATTGTTCTAATAAAAATATTTGGGCTCAAAGAAAGACCATTAAAAATATTCAAATATCAATTATTTTTAATGGTCTGTCTTTAAAAATATTATTTTTAAAGAAAGACTATTAAAAATAATTCAACAAATATCAATGCTTCTGCTTAAAGAAGCGCAAAAGTGCCTCCATCCGTATAATACTTCAGATAGGTGAAAACGATGATACCAGTTGTCAAGTATTTCACGTGTCAGATACGACTCATCAAAGTGTGAGAAAACTTGATGGTTTAGCTAAATATCATTAATTTTTAATGCTAAATTTTTTTCAATTTTACATATAATACACTATACTAGGAACATTTACAGTAAAAGTCTGTCAGAAATTAATCTTTTTGCGGTAATAAATTTGAAACCTAAAGCACATTTAAATTAAACTTAAATAAAATTGTTGTTAATATTCACATTGCATCTTTAAGTTTCGTAACAGCTAGTTAAGTTTTTATTTGCAATTAAATGGTGCTTTGGGGAAGTTGGAAACCCAGGTTGTGAGTAGCTTATAATATCCATTGTGGTGTCGTAAAGAATAAAGAAAAAGACCTAAATTTCCAGAAAGCTATTTGTTTTTGAATTATGTCGTTTAAATATTACCTCCGATATTTTTGGCATAAACCCTTTTAATAAAGAGAACAAGATTCACTAACTCGTTTTTATGGCTTTCACATTATGTATTTCTAAAATTGAAACATTTCAATGCCGTATTTATGATAGCGCGACATACTATAGAAGATGGGTATTAATTATGTAAAGAGAATTATGATGGCATACGTCCACTTCAATTTTAGGATATTAAAGGCTTATATAAATAATTGTTTTCGGCAGAAATACAGTATATTTCATTTAAAGCATGCATTAAAAATGACACAAGCATTTATCAATATGGTTTATTGTAGGTAATAAGTAAGACGTAATGATGCTTGAAATGCCTGCATCTTTGTCCAATTCTTTACAATTTGTGTGTTTAAAAGTTTCTCACTGTAGTCAAAATACGAAGTTTTGTATAGTATTAAATATTACATAATAAAATAGATTTTTACTACACTATAACCTTACTTGAAAACTGGTTTCTATGAAGATCGTAGCTACTAGCGAACACATGCTTGAATCGTAAGAACTTATTTTGCGGATCAATTGCAATCATTCTGACAATTCCCCTTCGCACAGAGCTACAATCAGACTTGCATAGATTCCACCCACACTTATGGACAATAACTTCGTCAATCCAAACTACATCAATCACAGTGAACCTCTTATCCACCCAGGTATGCGGGTGATAATGATAAATGAAGGCCCTTTTAAAGTTCTGACACGGGAACTGAAAAGACAATTGACAATAAATTTTGTGATTTTAGTGATAATAGGTACTGCGTCAGCATATTAAAATATTTTTATATGTGATAAAGTCCTAGTACAGTTGTTCGCTACAGGCCAATGAAACTTTCAAAGTTTCTGATGTCAATAATATTACGTGAAGGACAGTTAATACCGTCAATTCAGAGATGTCTGCTTACTTTGATAATTATCATTACCCAGGACTTACATTTTCATAAATGTTACTAATTATCTCAATGTTTTCCTGTTCAATACTGTAGAATGTTTATGGTTTTCCATTATATGTCCATCATAGTAATACTATTGAGTATTATTCCAATGAAACAGCAAAATACTGTCAATACGTTTACAATATATTGAACCGTTTAACTAATTGTCGCGTTTCCCAATCCATTAGCTAGAATTCATTGCAAATGTGACGCTCCAGCTATGGTTGTCAATCAATCTGGGGACATTTCTCTAGAAATGTGTTGAAGAAATACTGAATTTTAACTATCACTGCATTGTTTACGTACAATCCTTTTGATCTAAAGAATTCAAGTTAATAAAGGGTAATGTGTACTTACTTCCGAGAAATATATGCCATTAAGATAAAAAATATGAAATTTAAGTGATTTCTTTTTCATGCTATATGGGTTACTAGAACTTGAAAAATTTGCTCAAATGTGTTCAGTATTTCATTCAGAAATTTTATTATGTTAAAGAAAATAATCAAATTACCTGACTTGTAAATGTAGAATACTTAACTCAGCTTTTCCCTTTAATTAGAACAATCGTACAGAGTTTATTGCGAATAATTTTTAAGCCTCTTGAAAAAATCTGATATGCTCAAAAAATTTCTACTTTCGGTTTTACTAAAGAAAAAAGTGAAGCTGAAAACTGTAAACTCGTGCCTAATGGGTGTAACTACGTGAGCATCGATGGGCCGTCATAGCATAACCATATAATCGCTCCGGAAAATATATAAAGAGTACTAAAATCGTTTTCAATCGAAAAGTAAAATCCCCTGTAAATAAGGATTACATAATCTTAAATGCGTGAAAACTCTTGATCGCCTTGTCTGCGATATACTGCAAATTCCATTTTTTGGAACGAGATATGTGGCGTGCTTCCTGCAACGGAATAAATATTCTGCCCGCAAGATGCATACGTCGTGGTTAAAATATGTTGTATAGTATACTTTCAAGATTTCGGAATCATTCAATCAATGATTTTATCACGGTATATAAATAAATTGGAAGAAAAAGCAACGCCTCGATACAAATCAAAGGTGCACTCAAATACATATATATTTCCCAAACAAAAAAGTTTTGAGAGCTGTTTTACTAGGATAGAACATTTCTACAAGTGCTATTTAATTAGACGAGATAAAGCCCACTTAATGAACTTCAAATATTTAAACACTAGGTTAAAACATAGTAAAACTAACTACATCTATATCTAGATATAGATGATATGTCGAATTAGAAACTGAATTTATCTTTGAAACCTTTAGATGCCCACAGGTTTCAAACATTTTCATTTAATTGGAGAATGAAATCAAAAGAAAGCTAAACACGAGACAATAATTATTTTCCTCCTATTGGGTGATGTGTCGCAAATTTCTATACTTTATGATTTTAGGAGACGCCATCAGAAAGCAGCTACTTTTTTTACGTAGTTACTAACTAGCTGTTCCAACGTTCTCGAAAAAATTAGTATATATTTTCCTGACAACGTTTGTTCTTTATATGGCACGTAGGATGGAAAATAAAATTATTACAGTCAGTTTTTCCTTTTTAATTACTGATTAGATTTGACCAAGGAAATGCTGTTCTATAAGTAACATGATAATTTTCAGAAACTTAAAGTAACTTTCAGTAAATGGCATTCAATTCCTAAATGCCTTCCCCTTTTTCTTCTCAATAGGGATTTTTGAAGCATGGTGTCGGCTTAAAGTATGTTGGAAACGACAAATTTCACAAAACCTTCAGAAAATTAAATGTTTTTACATACATCTCAGAATCTCTTCCTATTATACCTAAGAGTCAAAGGTGTTTAACTCGATAGTGATACAGATATATTAAGTGCCACCTTTTTTAGGAAGCCATGTTTCCTTGAATCCTTCACATGATATAAATTCAAAAGTACGTGTTTTGAAATAGGAAGCTAGTTACACTAAAAATACGCTTGACAACACATGAAGAAAATCACATTTCCACCTTTTGGTATCGGGGACAAAAACATATCGGGAACAAACGTGAAAGAAGTTGCTTCTATTCACATAAATTGGTCATTTAAAATTTCAAAATGAGCGCCATCGCTGAGGGAATATAATGCCCTCTCAGGTAGAACTCCCGTGAGAAATAATTAAAAACAGCCTATTAAAATTAGGTAGAACAGAGGAGGAAATGGGAGAAATTTGGGAATTTCGTCTTAGAGAAAATTTAAATACCTAAGACGTGAAATTTGTAATAAAACATTAGGAACCCTTCCGACTGCAAAACGCGGTCATATTAATCATCAGATATCATCTGCCTCCACACCGTCGTTTGGTGTTGACAGAAGGATCTCTAAAACTTCTTTGCAAGTTTAATCTTCTGCACAGTTTAATTGACAAAATATTTCACTTAAGAAACCTAAATGATATCTGTTTTTGAAAACAATGGCGAAATCTCTATATCATACCTGATTAATTTGTATAATACTGCACTTTTTCTTTGTAAAGCAAATATTTCTTACTGAATCTTAATTTGAAATCAAAATACACACTCTTTACTGGATTATGTGTGAGTCCTTGTTTCTATCCAGTGGCATTAGATCCGTTTCAGGGAACTAGCCATTCCCTCTTCTTTCATGCTCATAGATAGGTATATTCACGAAAAGTGAGGAATTCATTTTAGGCACAGCTCGGAGTATTGCAGGAAAGGAATCGACTCGGCATGTACATTGTCAAATCTTTATAAGGATAGCTGGAAATTTTGCAATGATTTGATTTAGGTACAATTCACTGAAAAACACGAATTTCTAAAAAAAAGTCGAAGACATTTAAACACTGCATAGATACTAGGTTTATCATGTTTACATGTCGTTCAAATACAATTTCCACATTTTATAAAAGGCAAATTGTGCGTAGATATTCTTCATGTTGAACTGCACTCGTAATAAAACATTTTAACGCCATATTCCTTGATTCGGTAAAATGTTTCACAAAGAAATGAGAGCTTATGCTAACAACGCGTAGAATACTTTGCGAACGATCAAAAACACAACGAGAAATGTTCCTAACGGAAGATATACTATTACGTGTAAAATTTCATTATAGGAAATACTTAAAAATTTTAGACTTTAAGTAATAAAAACAAACAGGATTTAAATACAGTATTTCAAAACGTAATTAGTTTATATGTGTCCCATCTTTTATCTGCTATTGAATAGAACCAGTAAGAAATGAGTTTCTAAAAGTATTGCTCAGTTCAGAAACGAACAAACGTACTTAATTTATTTGTGTCTGACATTTTATATCATATTAAACAGAACTATTGAAAAATCACCTTTGAATCCGGTTTTTTAAATTTTGAAACTTTTTTCACAAAGATATAGGTGTTTACACCTACATCGAAAGAAACATAGTTCATGGGAGATGAAGAATTGTAAGTAAAATAATCCAAATAGCATATGTTGAGAGCGAAAATTACTATTTCGCATAAGGCAAACAGAGAAAATCAGAGACAACATAAAGAATTAAGCGCGTAAATTGGCGACTTTTTATATATATAAATAACAACTTCTATCATAATGTCCGATATAAATCATCGCCCGAGGTTCCCTGATATTCTTCGGTAAAAAAATATTTGTTTTAATAAGTGTATATCAATAACCGAAACACAAAAATTATGTTTGAAAATATATCTTTTCTGTCCTGGGTTACTATTTCAAATGAACATTAATATTCGCCAAATACACCTCTGGAAAATTCAGAAATTTCTCCAAGTCGCCACGAAGGTACTCCACGCCATATATCTCCATTCAGGTCCTTACCATTTTGCCCACCTCTTTATCTGAGCCTTATAAATGTCCATGGAGAAGTTCAATCACTTTTGTAAATGGTAAGAACCCCATGACGACGCCATGTCTGGAATTAAAGGAGGATGTTTAAAGAAAATGATATCCGATTTCTCAATTGCCCTTAACAGTGATTCGTACCGTCGATCGTTCAGCGTTGTTATACTGAAGCGAAATGTTCTTAAGACTGTGGTCGTTTTAAATGTAGATTCAGAGTTTTCAATGATGGAATGTAATTCTCTGTGTTGGTGCTTTACACAGGCTAAAAGAAATCAATACAAATAATTAACCATCTTCGTCTTGCAGTATTGTGATCATGTGTTTTCATGACAAGACTGGGATTTTTTTGGTTTCGTTGGTGAACATTTGTTATTACACTCTATTATCTCTCGCATGGATTCGCATTTTAGGGGGTCGTATGCATTGTTCGTCTTTTCTTTTGCTTTCACTGTATTGAGAAAGAATTATCACGTTCTTGCTCATTCCGACACAAAACGTTTTGGATAATTTAAGCTCCCTAAACTTTCATCTCTGCGGCCTTCATGCAAAACATTCTTCGTCAAAAAGCCTTCGATATTGATGAAAATGAACAATATGATCCAAAACGTTCCTGTGGAATACGAAAACATACATCAATTTCCCTTTCAGTGATCAATCGATTGTTCATAAGAAAACTGATTTTACATATGATTAAAATATTTTACAAAAAGTATAGAAATAAAAAAACCCCAATAAAATCTAGGAACATCGAAAATATGTAAAAGAAATGAAGCTTTAAGGGTGTCAGCGGAAAATAGGCTGTTCCTTATATCAGCGTGCAAATGCTGCAACTACTCGTGTAAGTACAATAATAAGACACCTATTAAAGAACGAGTATTTTTGAACTATCAAAGACATCAGAAAAAATGCTTATTAGCTCGGTAGATCTTGCAGGTGCCCAAAATCTCAAACGTGCAATATACTAAGAATCTAAAGAATTTAAAATTCCTTCGGTCATGCCTTTAAATTTTCAATCAGAGGTAAGTAAGCTAGTATCAGATAATTCAAATAGCCAAACATGAGAGGAAGCGAAGATTAGGGATGAAGAATCTGACGCTAAATCCAGCATGAAAAGTGTTTGGAATGAAACAGTATCTCGTTTGGAAACCATTAATGAAAAGCATGTGCGGATTAATTTGCGAAGTCTAGCACAAGTCCGTGATTGCACGGAAATTTCTGATAGGTCAGCTGCTGTAATAGCAAGTTCTTTTTTAATGGATGTGGAATTAATAGCAGTGGAAAGTACTAGCAAAATTATAGATCAAAGTAAAGTTAGAAGGAAAAGGAAAAGAAAGTAGGAAGAAATTAAAGAAATCTGTTAGACGTGAGACTGTCATGATTGCTAAACATGGCGGCCTGAAGGAGTTTGATACTGGGCAGATAGTCAGGTCACTGAAAACGGGTTCCTTTGTCACGTAACTTAAACGGATTTAATAGGCTCTAATTTGTGTCGGCTGCTCGCTGTAATTTCTGCGAGCAGCCATGTGACGTGTGTACCTTCTCAACGTCACATTTGGTGCCGCCGGACGAATTATAGCCGTCATTGATGTGGAAGGAGACCCGCGTCCAGTATTGCCATTTCTACCTAGTACCGGTTTTACTCCGATAAATTACAATTTCCCATTGTGCCGAAGAAATTCCTCTGCTGTTTTCATATAATTTTTATTTTTAGTAGGGAGACTGTATTATAATTATTTAATTTCCGTTTTATAAATTTTAATCCAATTCCATTAAAGCCGTTTCCGACTTTGTTTCATTAGTTTCATAAAGCTTAAGTCTTAGAAGTCATGCACATTTCGGAGATAATTTGTATTGGGTAGTCATGCAAATGTATTTGAGAACGAAATACAATGACAAAAACAATGCAAATTTTAACTACTTTTCATCGTTTAACTTCGCCTCAGAATTCCTGAGCACATTTCTAATTCTATAAATTACAAGTCAAAACACATCTCTCATTTTTTATTTGGCTTAAGTGGTTTAACATGCAAATTGGAAACATTTCAACCATATGTCCATTTTCAATTCTTCATGCTATCAGACTTGATAAAAAATATATTTATGAAATATCATTTCATTTTTGTTAGAAAAATTCAATCCAAACTATCTTCCTCACGTGGATCCTGAACGATTACACATACTGGTTTGTCGCCACTTTTCGTTTGGATTATCAGGACAAGCTCTATAATTAAAAACAATTAAAAAATTCCAAACATACAAAATTCAGATATTCAGAATATTTGATAAAATTGGCAAACATTCTATCTGGTTCAGTAAAGTGATATAAAATCCAGATTTGGATGCATTGAGGAAATAGCTTTTCTTTAGCAAAACCGTTTGTCTAAAATAACCATTTTTGTATTAGCTCTTAAATTATTTATGAAGGAAAGGATGTGACTTTTGAGGCAGTATATTATCAGAAAATTTAAGTATAAATAAGTAATGAAAAGTTTAATTAAAATCCTTCTCAGTCTACAAAAAATAGTAAAACAACACCTACGAAGGTGGTTATATGTAAATAATAAAAAGGTAATAGACATTTCAGCAGTGAAAATACTAACTTCTCTCAATTCCCAATCGGTTTTTGAAAAATAAAAGTTCAACTTGATATTTGGCTTTTTTTTTTTTTTTTTTTGATTTTAGGTTTAACGACCACCGTGAGCAACTCAATGGGCTATAAGCAGTCGCCCGTCCCTAATTTAGGGTCACTGGTTCCAGGGAAGGGAGAGAGCCAGTGCCGTAAGACAAACACAACATCCATGCCTCACCGGGATTCGAACCCGGACCCCAGACGGACGAATGATCAGAGGCCAGCGCCTTAGACCACTGCGCCACCGGGGCGGCGATTGGAGGTTTAACGACCACCGTGAACAACTCAATGGGCTATAAGCAGTCGCCCGTCCCTAATTTAGGGTCACTGGTTCCAGGGAAGGGAGAGAGCCAGTGCCGTAAGACAAACACAACATCCATGCCTGACCGGGATTCGAACCCGCACCCCTTACGGACGAATGATCAGAGGCCAACGCCTTAGACCACTGCGCCACCGGGGCGGCATGATTTGGCTTTGTAGGAGGGTGATGTGACAAACAAATTGCGTATACAAGTATATGTAAAGGTAAAATACTTTTCCACATACTCGCCACCTAAAATGGAACAATTGTAGTATCACAAAACGAGCATTTTAATTTTCAAATTAAAAAAATCAGCCGTCTGTGGATTCAGTCATGATGGTACGCTAGGTAATAACTCTTCTTTTTCACCTCAGCTCTCTGTACTCCACCAGCTTTTTTTTTTTTTGGTTGGAGGTTTAGCGACCACCGTGAGCAACTCAATGGGCTATAAGCAGTCGTCTGTCCTTATTTTCGGGTCACGGGTTCCAGGGAAGGGATAGAGCCAGTGCCGTAAGACAAACACAAAATCCATGCCTCGCCGGGATTCGAACCCGGACCCCTTTCGGACGAATGAGCAGAAGCCATTGCTCAGACCACTACGCCACTGGGGCGGCCCACCAGTTTTTGATGTGTCCTAAAAGGTGATAGTCGCTTAGAGCAGAGTCCGAGCTGTAGAGCGATTGATCAAATCTTTTCCATTTCAAATGTTCCTGCAATTCTCGGGTACATTCCACAATATGAGATCGCACGTTTTTCTGAAGAATAACCACGCCGAAGCCAGCAAGCCGCGCCTTTTTTTTAATTTTTTTTATTTTTTACAAAAATATTTTTAGCGTCTTACCATAAACTTCCGAATGAATTCTGGTACTTTCTGCCCAGAGGTAATCAAGCAGCACTATCTTCCGTTTCTGAAAGTCAGCTGACCTATGCTTTCTGGCGGATATAATTTGCCTGAACTTTCATGTTTTTTTCGGTGAATGAGGTAGACCCCATTGCAAAGACTATCCTTGGTTTCAACATTCCCATACAAATCCGATTTTTCAACTCATGTTGCGATATGATCTTGTAAGTTATTTACCTAATAGTGGAATCGCTTCAATAAATCGATAGCTGAGGTCATTCAACATACTAGCTTGTCTGTGCCAGTTTCATGCAGCAAAGTAGGTAAAATATCTGAAAAATGGAACGAAAGTTCAGGTTATGCAAGTCGCGAATTTTTTGATATTTTGCATTGCCCTTCTGCACAAGCTTAGCTGTCATAACAGGAAGATGTCCAGTTACCTTTTTCTTCTGCGCATTCCGTCTGGAATTTTTGTGCATTTTAGAGTGTCCACTTAATTTTTTTAATGATAATGTTCGATACGTTTATCATGATTAGTTGACTTGGAGCATTTGTGCCTTGTCCTTGAAGAAAACAAGGAACTACGAAAGAGTCACAGCTAGCGGGGTACCATATAAAGAATAATTTTGTTCACAGACTTTTAAGCGTATATAATGAAATATATTTCACACATGAAATTTGGGGGCGACTGAGAAACGTTTACACTTTGACAACTTTAAAATGTACCAAATATTATTCTTTCTGTTCCAGGTGCTATTTTCTTTTTCTTTGTACATAATAACTGTACATATAAAGGAGAAAGTTGAAGTTCGTGTGGTGTAAAATACCTGGCATAAAAGCTAACTGCTCTGGCTATAGCCAAAGGTATCCTACTAGCTGCTGATAATAATATTTATTAATCACCTGAAAACAAATCGCGGGGTTCCCCTCAGATTGATCTTTTAAATGGAAAAATAATGAGAAAATCGTGAATGGACAGTTTTAGCATATTCAAGGATATAACTTTAATGTAAATATCGGCATCTTACACTACTTTTCCGTATGTAGGTTATACTGCTTAGTAAGGGTACAATTAGGTGTTTCACTGCAGGCTCTTCTTATTACTAATGTTGGAATGTCATTGTTTAAAACAACAGTGAACGTGTTTATTTATTTCAAGCAGTTGGATCGATGGCATGCTAAAAGTTCTTTACAGAACAAGTTATAACTCTGTTGAAGTTATACCGCAAAATTTCAAATTTGTTTAGAATATCTGGTGCTAGAAAGATGTGTAGTATTTAAAAAATATAATATATGGTTTAAATGAATACCTAGAGTTTTGTTGTTAATGAAAAATTACGTCAGCAGATATAATTCCCCTTCTACTCAAAACGGTGTGGAAGGTAAACGAAAAACTGCGAAGGACGATTTGTATTTGCAGAAAAGTCAAGATTGCCATTTTGTGAGAGCATTGTTAAAATATTTCTGAATATTTTGCGTGATGAAATCATGTGTGTGCTCTTGATCTCCGTGCTCCCCACATAATTATGATATGGAACTAAGTACCTTTGATTCTTTGTCGGCTTGTATTTTTTCGAAACATAAAAGTATCTGCTTTTTGCAAAAAATCAAAAAACGGAGATGCCCAATAAAGTAGTTGCATCCTGATGGAACTCCGCATGCAATTACCTTATAGCTGAATTCGCAAATGATTAAAAATAAACGACCAATAACGAGATGGTGGCACTCCACAGCGCATGAGAACCGCGCATCGAGGAGGGCTTCTCAAGAGCACAGCTCGCACGCAAAGACATTTGTAACAGTGAATTGCGATTGAACTAAGCTCCACGGAATGTGGGGATGTCTCCACGTTGGACCCGTGCACACAACAAGCAATAGAGGGAGTTTGAGAGAGGACGTAGAATTGAGCTGCGAGAGGCTGGTGTTTCACGTCGCCGTATCGCAGAGCATTACATTCGGGCGACACGGAAATCACACGACGTTGGCGCTAATGGCCCGGAAAGAGCACAACCCAACGGCACGCGGGCAGTGAACGACCGACAGCAACGACAGAACGCAATGATTGGGTGATTGCTAAAGCCCCCGAATAGAACCAAATTCGTCGCTATAAACCAACCATAGCTATGTTGTGTCATCTTCAAATACGGAAGTGGTCATCTGAACTGTTTCTAGACGATTGGCAACATAGGGACTATTTTTTAGGGTGCCATTCCGCAGCCCGTCACTAACCAGCGAGCATCACCGGTACCGGTTGCAGTGCTGGTGGGCCCGGTCAACGTGGAATAGTGTCCAGTGGCGTGTTCTTTTTAGTGACGAATCACGGTTTGCACTTGGTGGCGATGACCAGAGCATGCAGTGTATTTCTCGGGAAACGAGCCGACAAGCGTACGGATCCTGCCTTTACCTTGGAACGGCGCAAGTTTCGCACACTGGGAATGACTGTCTTGGGAGCCATTTCATAAAAATGCCGCACACCCTTTGTAGTCCTCCGTACAATCCTCACGGATCATCAGTACGTCGACGACATTCTACGACCTGTTGTGTTGTGTTTCTTGTCGCAGCATAACCCGGCAATTTTTTCAGTAGGATAATGCCGTGCCACACAGGACACCGCGCTCCCAGGACTGCCTGCGTAATATCAACATCCATGCAATGCCATCCCGTTCGCCAGATCTCTCACCGGTTGAACATGATTGGGATATGATGGGGAGCCACCTACACCCATATCGGAATGTCGGCAAACTGGACCGAAATTCCGACACCACCTAGCCTAGAATACCTCAGAATAGTATAGGTAAACTTTGTACGTCCATGTCAAGCAGGGTAACCGTTTGTATTCGGGCCAGAGGTGACACTACAGCCTGCTGACTTGTTCACATCATGTAGCTATTACATTCGAATAAACGGTCCAACTGCTCTCGAATTGCAATAATTTAGATTCCTGTACATGTTCATTGCACATACCAATTTTCATGTTGATTGGACAATTCCTTCTGGCCGCTTTTTAGCACGTTTTTTCTAAAAAAAGATCGTGCTTATGTTATATGTTTGTCCGTCCGTCTGTCTGTGGACACCATATCTCTGCAACTAATAGTCCGATTTAAAACTTTATTTTTGCATTATAAAGCTTGAAATGTGCAAAAGATGACCCTTTATATGTTTTTGTTTTGTTTTTACAAAGGATGTACATCTGTTTGACACACAGGGAAACCATTTTTGCGAGAGTTGTGTCATTATAATTGCCCCTATTACTGTGTTGGGTTAGTTAGAATACAAGACAAAAACTTTGATTTTCAGTGTTCAGAAATGGATGACTTTGATACTAAAAATTGAACAATTTTATACCTTAACTGTAACGAGTTACCTGCAATCCGAGTGTATCAGTAGACTAGATTTTTGATGAAGCAATTTTTTACCATTAAAGAGATAATGGTCCTGGCCATTTGTATGTGAACATTAGCGGAAGCATAACCTTTCGAATTATAGATGCGCCATACACGAAATTTGCAGTCTAATGAAATTCGGAAGAATACTTTTTAGAGATCGAATGTAAGTTAATTTATATTTTTTCAGCTAAAAGTAATAGAACATCCTACAGGAGTGTGGAAAGTTTAATATCTCACAAGTGATTTCTTTTAGGAGAAGGATATGCCTAAATGCTGGAATGTTCTGAAAGATTAGTCCATAATCATAAGAGAAGCAAATATAGAAGAAAACATCATACGAAATCAGTCGTGCTGGATTTATTGGCCAGTTTTTAATTGTTAGCTTCGTTCAAGAAATGTGCATACATGTCTCCATAATATTTGAAGGATTCTCTTCCAAATTTCTCTAAGGTTACGCGATTTTAATGGAAGTGATCATTATAGAAATTATACTAATTGCAGGAATACATCGTCTGGTAAAATAAAGTCGGTTCCGTAACCTCTCAAAGAAAACAAAGAAGCAACTTTTTTTTCTATAGGAGGATTCACATCAATAACTGACTGCATTGATTACATTTATCATGTAAAATTGGTCCTAATGGTATTAAAATCTCTTGCATAATTTTTGAAAGGAAACACATGAACTGCATAATATTTAAATTTATCAACATACGTGACGGTTGAAATAAAAGCATAATTCTAGTAATATGAAGACTATCTTTTACCAAAATGATATGCGTCACGTACAAATGTATTTGCTGCAGGGTGATACAAATTTGAAATCATTGTTTTGGTTTTACCTCAAATTAAACATTAGGGTTGAAAAAACAAAATTTTCACTACGCGTTTCAACCTGCGGCTGAATTCTGTTTCTTCTGCCTATTCACCTATAATGAGAAGTTACATAATATAACCTATGACCAAAAAGTTCCAGAACTGAAGTAATAAAGAATATAAAAAAGCACCATATTCACAATTAATATTGATCACATTCAAACTACCGCATTTCTGAATCAACACACAGCATCCAGCGTTCCTGAACATCCCGAAAACAGTTCGGAAAGGCACTTTCCGTGATGTCCGCAAATTGTTTTGTCACCGCTGCTTGGATAGATGTAATGACTGTATGATACTGCCTTTTTAGTGCCCGTTTTGTCCTGGTGGACAGGAAAAAGGCACATAGCGATAAATCAGGAGAGTACGGCGCATGTCACAGCAAAGTGAGTTGATGGTGAGCCAGAATGTTTTACTGACAACAAGGTTTCTTGCGTTATCATGGAACAAGAGCCAATTTCCGGGTTCCAATAATTGGAACGACGGTGACAAATCCTGCTGCGTAAACGTGGTAAGACTTGCTTGTAGAATTCTTGATTTACCGTTTGACACCCTATTATGGTTTCCTTGTGGACTTACCTTTGGAATCGATAAAGACTATCAGCATCATCTTTGTCTTTGATGGTTGCATGCGGGCTTTCTTGGTCGATTGTGAGCTGATATTTCTCCATTCAGCGCTTTGTCACTGGGCTTGTGGATCATACTGAAGGTCCCAAATTTTATTTCACCCATAATCTGGAGCGAAAAACAGGATAATCGTCTTCAGTGCCCAGCAGTTCGGAACAGATCGATGAACGAGCCTTGTTTTGATCATCATTCAGAATGTGAGGTGCCAAACTGGCATTAAGTTTTCGTTTTCCCAGATCCTCCCGTAGAATCTCATGACAGATACACTGTACTTACAGAAGCCAATCGACGCAGATAAAATGTTTCACTGTATTTGGGCAATCTTTAACTTATTCCGCACCTGTTCGATGTTTTTCGTTGTCTTCATTTTGGAGGGTCGACTAGATCTCAGATCATCATCAAAGGATTCCCGCCCGTTACGAAACGGTACATACCATTTGAAAACTGCTGTGGAATAACGCTCTGCCCCTATTCACTTCTTTTAACCTTCAGTAAGTTTCAGTACTGATTAACCAAATTTTAAACAAAACGGATGTTTATTCTCTGTTTTTTCATGGCTAAAACGAAATGGGACGAGAACCCTTGCTATGAATCCTTCAATGCCCGTTTGCCACCTATCGATACCAGTTTATGCCGGAATGCTGCTGTTCGTTGACTAGAGGACAGGATTCTTCTGTCATACACACGATATTTTGATCCCACTACCGTTACGTCAGTTATGCGGTCAGTCCTGGGATTTATCGGACGCGTGTTGTAATAGTGAAATACTTCAAATTCCTTGTTCAATGTTAAATTCAACTTAACTTTCAAAAGAGTTGGACATAAGGCCTAAATATTTACTGTTGCCTTTCACTAACAAAATAAAATTTCGTTATAATACACGGTCACAAATAACTATTATGTATACGTGGTTTACCTGAAGTCGTGTATAAAATGTTCTAATAAATATTATGCCTGAAAAGTTTTTCATTACGGTTGTTTAGTCTTGAAATACCAGCAAGAATCGCAAAATATCTGCTGTTGAAAATACATTGGTCTTTGAGAGTTTGTATGTATTAAATGTGTCTAAGATAATTTTCCTATGAGCATCAATGATATTTCGTAACGAGAATATTGAGGAAAGCGAAGTGGGTAAATAAAATGTATAAAGAAACGTCCACAAATTTTTATTAGTGTTGGCATTTTTATTTTGGGATTTTCTATGGGAATAAACGAAATTGCAGTAGACGTAGTTATTCAAAGGGCTGAGTAATTTTTTTAGCTATAATTTGCGACCAAATTAAAAAGAACAACATATTTCTCATAATGTTTTTCACTGAAATATTTTGTACATATTTGATTTTATACTGTTCCATCAGGTCATATAAATTTCCTCGTTCTTAGAAGGAATGTGTAGCATTCAAATTACATGTACATTTTTTATAATCATTACACTTCCTTTTTATCTTAAATTTTGTTTAACATCATTTTATGATGCATTATTATATGGAAAGGTTTTGCTTTCATTCTTTTAAAAAATGTCTTATTTAGATTTACTCAACAAAATATTCGATCTAGAAAAATTAAAAAGGTGTTTAGAATTTTATTCGAAAAATAAATTATATAATGAATTGATTAAACAATTTCTTGGTAAATGTTTTACTGGTTCAGGCTTTTAAAGACGCCTTTAGATAGGCTCAGCCAGCAAAGATGTATTCCCTTATTTCCTTATTTTTGTTTGAGCGGTACAAAAAGAACTTTAGATTGTGAGATTAAACATCTTTCTGAAAACGTCCGGTAAGGACATCACGCCACTTTGTCGTAGTTGATTCCAAAACTCAGATTTTAAATAGGTCGCCACGTAGAAAAACAGAAGGCTGCGACATTCGAACGTTGTGTTCGATTTTTGAATGCGGCGTTCGAATGTGACGGAGTGCCTCGGCAATCCCGTGGGGTAACATGGAGGAACTGCCGCCCAAACAAAGCGATAAGGCCACCACAACCGAGAGGAAAGACCGTGAAGAAAGCAGTTTAGTACGTGGAGCGGGTAAGGTTTTAAAAGTCGTTACCGATCTGAGATTTCATGTTTCATCATCAAATCGTTTTCTGCATACAGTTATAATTGTGGTCTCTGCCTTAGTTCCGGCATACAGTGATTAATGATGTTTCTGCCTTAGTTCCTCAATACAGTGATTATTGGTGTTTCTTCCTTGGTTCCTGCATACAGTGATAATCGATGCTTCTGCCTTAGTTCATCAATACAGTGATAATCGATATTTATGCATTGGTTCCTGCATACAGTAATAATCGATGCTTCTGCGTTAGTTCCTCATTACAATGATTACTGGTGCTTCTGCCTTAGTTGCTCAGTACAGCGATTAATAGTGCTTCTGCTATGGTTCCATCATACAGTGATAATCGATGTTTCTGCCTTAGTTCCTTCATAAAGTACTTAATGGTGCTTCTGCTTTAGTAGGTGCTTACAATGATTTCCAATGTAGCCTTTAGAGTGTGTTTCCTATGGATAATGTGGATTAGTCTGAGGGCGAAGACTTCAATTGGAAGTACATTGCTGCATATTTCTTCTCATAATGGCACTGTACTATTCCGGTACTTTTGTGACTGAATATTCGGGTTCCCCAGTACAGAACTTAGACAAACAAATTGGCAAAGATCATATTTTTTCCAGAGGATATCAGTCTGGATTTCTTGAAGGTCTTCAAGTGATTTCACTGAACAAAGTGTTGTTTCTGTTTTCCAGGAAAAGGCGAATAGTTGGGACAGTTTTCTGGATGCTTCCTATAAATTTGGAAATGGACTAATTGATTATTTCGTTTTATAAGCAGGAAGAGCATAATTGTTTCGATGATTCGGTTAGAGATGGAAGAAACTGAAGTGAAAGAAGTGTTCAAAGCCTATGCCAAAGTATTATCATATGAGAGGTTAGGAAATTAGATGATTCATTTTTAAGCGGCACCTTTACGGATAGAAGAATTCATGTAATAGAAGTGAAAAATGATGTTGCAAATGTTGTCTTTATTAAATGTTACAAAGCATTCGTGACTTATCCAGGTGTGATGTTTCAATGTCGCTTTTGTAAACAGATGAGATACACAGCTGCGAGATGTGAGAAACTTAATCAAAGTCTTAGGGTCTCCACCTTTCCATTAGAAAAGACAATTTTTGATCAGTAATCGGTTTTAGAATCTGGTGATCAGATAGGATCAGATGAAGAGTTAAGTGATGTCGCGTCTGGAGAACTTGGAGGTGCCTCTTCGGACGAAGAGGTAGGAGAAGAAGAGGAGATTGCAACATCAGGAGGAATAGTACCGAAGATCAAATTGAAAAAAAAAAGGACCAGGTTGAGAAAAATGAGAACGTAGAAGTTTACAGCAATAACAGTGTAATCGTAGGAAATAAGTCAGATGGACAAAATAATTTACCAGTTCCTTAGAAACACCTACCTTCCCCTACACGAACAAACTATCAAGATATAATTCAATCCTCGCAGATAAATCAAGACAATAGCTTACCGGAAAGTAAAGGAAAATAATTTGTAGATGAAAATGTTCCAGAAGAGTCGAGAAGCCGACAAGCAGCAAAAATTAATATAAAGAGGCTCAAAGTTTGGATATCAATAAAAGAAAGAACACAAAATAATATCTCAAGTGAAAATAAAAGGACCCTTTAAGAGCCTTTTTTAATTTTCTTTCAATTCTCATTTAATTGTATTTATTCGTGGCTTAACTACATCATAGAAACTTTAAAATTAAATTTATGAGCTTGGCCTTGTGTAATAATATAATTAAGTACTAAAATGAAGTGACTAGTATTTTACACTTTGTCATCCTTATCGGCCATTTTTGGAGCCTTTAAGTTTTATTAATTTTCTATATTCATGACTGAAATATTTAATGTAAATCTTAAAATGAAATTCATGAAATTAGTTTTGGTACTTTTAAGTCACTAAAAATAGAAAGAAGCGACTCATTAATTTTAATTGAGTTTTTTCTCCTTGAATCATGGTTTATTGTAGTGTTTACATTTTGTCATCTTTGAACGGCTTTTTGGAGTTTTTAATTTTTTCAATTCTCATTTAATTTTCTTATTTTGTAAATTACATATCTGATTGAAACCTTAAACTGAAATTTTCGAGCATAGTCTTTGGTAATTTAATAAGTAACTAAAATAAAACGAAGCGGTTTGTAAATTTGATTTGAATATTTCATTGTTTCATTGTTTACTGTAGTGTTTACACTTTTTCTTTTTTCCTAAGCATTATGCATTATAGTTGGGATTTTTCTACCGTTATTTTTAGATATTTAGGTATTAAGAATTTTGTGCTACTTATTTCGATGTTAATTGCATTTGTTAAACTTAGTTAACGTAAAGATAAAAGAATTTCATGTGTTGTAAGAATTATTATTAAAAGATTGTGCGCTGAGGCGCTGGAGATCGAGGTGGGTTTTTTTTCCGTGTTGGGGAAGGAAATGTTTTCCACTTCTTCATTGGATGTTTTTTAACCCCCTTTGGATCTGTGTATTTTCAGGCGACGAGAGAAGACCCTTCCTGCTTTCGGAACGGTGACATACTACCAGTGTTACTTGTTGTTCTGTCATGTTCTGTGAACTGTGAGACTGTGTGAAAGAGAGAATAATAATTCTGTGTAATTCAGAGTTGACTCTCAAGATTCCTCCTAGTGTTGAATGGTCGAGAGAGTTTCACCGTTGTTTCTGTGTATAAATCGCTGTGACCCCTCGCCTTCAGGGAAGTGGGATACAGGGACTTCAGAGATCCCCAGCGGACTACGCTTTGTTGTGTTTCCTAAGTGGTGCTTTGATCTTTGAAGACAAGCAGTATAGAAATCAACAGCAAGTATTATTTGATTTAAGAAAGGACATACAGTTAAAGAATGCTTTGTAAAACCAAAAGTTGGAAGGAACCAAAACATAAATATATCTACGTGAAAAATATTTCATATTTATTTAGTAAATAGACGACCGAAGTCACAAAAGGTGGTTTCGATGGATTATTCAGGTGTGCAATAGAATATCTGAAAAATGTTTGCATCTTTTCAGAGATTTCTGGTGCTGATATCAAGAAAAATAGTAATACACACTACTGTTATATATAATACAAAAAAACATAATACAAAGAAATCTAATACACAAAGTTACTTGGTACTTAATTACTTGCAATTACAGCTTTTTTTTTAACTAGTATCGAATTCCCATATTTCTATTTAACAATTAAAATGACAATAAAAAACATTTGGGGTCTATTTTTTTACTACATAATTATTTTTTTATTGTTCTTTGTATACTCTGTGGTTTTTTCCATTTCTTTTTTATTTTGCGTGTATGATATATTATTGACTAAGATAACTATTTGACAATTGGTGAAAGAAATTCACCTTAGATTTGCCAAGCTTTCACACATCGACGGATAGCTTTTCCAAGGCAAACAAATGTATGTTTAATATCTTACGTCAATAAACGAATAATTATTTTAATGTCATAAGCTTTGTGTATCAAGTGTTTTGATATGTTATTAATTTAAAAGCTTTGTGAAAAGGTTCAATGGTTTCAGTTTAATACCTGCAAAATAAATTATATTTATTTAAATTTACATTTAGGACTGAATAATTACATTATTAGGCATCAAAAACGCCTCTGAGTGGGCGGCTTTGCTATAATTTTCAAACCGGGAACATCATTACTCTGTATGAATAACGGTTTTATTTTAGAATATTTAATCTTCTTTGCACTTTGTTCAGAATTCTTCATCTATGTTTGTTTCTCATTTCCTCCGAATGTTAATATAGACACTTAAAGCTGCTCCTTTTGTTGAATGGCGAAGAGGGTTTGACAGTATTTTCTGTGTATGAATCTCGTTTGACTCCCTCGGCCTCGTGGGAGAGAAATCAATTTCAGGTGTTAGCGGTTTCTACAAAGTTTCAAATTTTCATGTTTACGAAAATCTGTATTTGATTTGTTTGGCAATTTACGGAAAGTAAAATATTTGTAATACAATTAAAAGGCGAACAAATCTCTTTAATTTCAAAATTTTACTAGAGAAAAGGATAAAATTACAGCACAATTTGCGCGCATGTACTGCATGACTGATGTATGCATTAGGTGAAAAATATCATTATTTTATTAAAAGTAAAAATATGCATACCTTAATTCAGTGTTTGGGAAACAGGACTTTCTGATTTTCATTATTTGACTGAAAATTGTATTCATTTTGTACAGTTGAGGAGAGTATGAAACAATATATGTCACACCATTTAGCAATGTGTTTCGTACATTATGTCGGTAATTACCATTGGAATGTTTTTTCTTGTCTATCATTTGGCTACAGTTTATAAAAGACATACGCAGCGGTATGATTACAACAACGTCATGCATTGCATTTCCGGGAATGTAAGCTCTATAGCTATAATTTTAGGTCTAGTACGGAAACTTCAAATTCAGTGTACGATTTTTATTGATGAAAGGACAAGCAGTTTCTTCCCGACAATTTTATTTCATGAAAAGCAATGATAAAATGGATCCCGTACCTGATAAGCGCTGCAGTCAGTTTCCTTGCAAGAGGTTTATTAGCTGATGCACTATATTTTGCTGACCCGTATATATCAGTCTTCCTGTAAAGTACTTTATAGTGCAGGTAGATATTAATATCACGTATAATTTCAAAGTAATAATGACGTGAAGAGCAATAGGATCGGGAAAATATCATATCAGTGTTTCCCTAATGTTCTTTAGAGTGCAGATATACAAAGAAAAATTGCTATCGGGGTTTCACTCAAATACAGTGAAACCCCGATAGTAATTTTTCTCAGCATAAAAAGCCGTACGATACAGAAAAACTTAGAATCGAGGTTGATATAAAATAAACTTTACAGGCATGCATATTATATACAAAAATGGAAACTAATATAAACTAGCAGCACAGTATTGTACTAATACATATTATGTATTGTAGATACATGTAAGAACAAAAATGCAATATAACTACGAACATACATGTAAGATTTGACGGTATTTAGTGCTAAGTTGTATATAGGAAGAAGTCAAACCTGTCGAAGCACGGTGACGTTTTTGGAGCAGCCGAAGAACACACAGCACACTTTATTTTTTTTGAAAAAACGTAGGACCTAAAAACATCATTATTTACAATTTAAAATATGGTAGATAAAAGCTCTGACGATCACTTTCGCATCCAGTATGGTCGCATCATCAGGCCGCTTAGTGAAACCAAATTAGAACGGCACAAGGTTAAATAGTGACAGATAGGAGCACAAGTAACACACATTATGTAAATGAACACTTAAGTCATTGCCATTCACTACAAATTATTGTTAAAAGTTCGTTTTTAATAATTCGGATTCTTCCGCCCGAGATTACTGCAAAATCAGATTCGTCGAGGTAGAGGGAATGTATACAGGCACGTCTTCATTACAGCATTTTGGTCCACGTTTTATAATATATAAACTTTCAGTAAAGAGCATAGAAGTTAATTAGAAGCAGTAGACAGTAGGTTCACATTGTCCCAATCAGGTTTTAAGTCTTTCTCAATAACAGTTTTTGACAATGTCGAAGCAGCAGATTGTTTACGGATGGCATATCTCTGTTTAGCCCAGCGAGTACCCAGGCATCGGTAGGTCGAGCCCACATACCAAAGATTTTCAGATTGTTCATTCCTGTCCAAGACAGAGATGTTATATACTACAAAGCGCTAAGTTGTGGGAACTACGTCCCTATGATGCCTAATTAGTGAAAATAGGTTTTGGGTTTTAACCCAGAACCCAATGGAGTATTTTACATGTGTTTTTAATTAAGGTGACTACAGATTTCTGGTAGTCCATGCTCCCCACATACTTAATTGTGGGCAAGTCTTTGAACACAACCAGCGGGGTATTCATGAACATCAGCAATCTCAGTAATTTTTCTTATTTCTAAATTTCGGCAATCAGAGGTTGATGAGTGAGTAAAAGCTCTATGTACAAGGAATCTAAGTGCTGAAAGTACGTAGGGGTTGGAGTGAATGAATTGAAAGGAATAGTACGTGGGGTTGAAGTTGGTTTTCGATAAACCGAAAAGTCGAAATGTGAGTGCTCAGTAGTGTAGGAAACCATAAATTCAAGATAAGGAAGTTACCCTGATTCCTCAATCTCAACGGTAAACGTTATACCGGGGATGATAGAGGAAAAAGTCGAAGCTAAATTAAATAATTCAGGGACAGCATAAGACTATACAATAAAGACTTCATCAGCGTGCCTAAGATGTAAAGATGGTTGAATGAAACATGATTTTAGGTAATTATTTTCCAGATCTTGAAGCAAGATTTCAGCTAGAACGGAGGACAAAGGGGAACCTAGTGGTGCCCCTTCATTCTGCTTAAAAATAGTCTGTTGAAATCGGAAGAAACATCGTTGTCCAATAAGTTTCAATGCTTGTAAGATAGTATCTATTGCAGCAGGGGAGTACGAATTCTGCGTTTACAAGATCCTTTTAACAAGAGTGTAAACAACGGAGCGAGGTATATCGGGGAATTGATTCACAACATTTAATGAAGCAAGAATAAAGTGAGATTTCGGGGACTATAATTATTTGATTTTTGAAATGGCTTTGGGCGTTCTTCCAACAGAGTAAGTTGAATTAGCTGTAAGATGTTTCAAAATACAGCTAAGGATTTTTTCCAGGTTTCTAGTTATATTAGCATAATCTGGGATCAGGAGTCGAACTGGGTTACCAGGTTTATGGGTTTTGACTTTGCCAAAAGCTTCCGGAACTTTAGATCCCGGGGCGGTAGCATGTTGCTAGAAATACAAGTAGGTGGAAGGCCAGAATTACGTAGTTTTGACCGTTTTTAAATGGTATATGCCGTTGGATCAGTATTAACGATGGAATGGGGAGTATCTTGCATGGTAGCAAGCATTTTAGCAACATATTCAGAATGATCAAAGATGATCATTCTGAATAAGTTTTGTCGCTACTAAGGATTACTAGTTCTGGGTCTTTAGCAAGAGTAAGCAGTTCGGACCTGAGGTTTTTTAAGGTAGACTCATAAGGTGTTTGCCTCTTCTGTAAAAGGTTAAAAATTTTGTGTCTAGTGAATTCCTGAACCCCAGGGGAGATGCTTAATAATCTCATCAACTTGGGGTACTATTTTCAAAGGGTTAGGATTAACGTTAGGAAAGCTGAATTTAAATCCCATGTTTAAGGCCTCGGTTTGGGAAGTCGTAAGTGCCTTAGAGCTTAAGTTAAAAAAGATTTGTCCTGGTTGCTATCGAGGCTGGTCTTTCGAGGGACTAGGGTTTCTAGAGGTTCTTTCGAAAACAAGTGATCTCAGTTTTTGGATATGTCCCTTTCGTTTAACCTGAAGATACTTATCTATAATAAAGTTCACCATGACACAAGAATGATCAAAGTACAGAGAGTGGGCAAGATTTTCAAATTTTGAATGTGCCAGGTATGCTTGTCTGTTGAGGAGATCGATGAAACTACGTTTACGCCTAATTTCAGCACCGAGTCTCTTCTTCTGTGCCAAAGCCAGGACCACAGCATCACGACGTGAAATTAAGGTTGTTTTAATACGAAGAAATTTAGGGATAACCTGCAGTGAACGACAGTTAAGTAAGAATGATAGGTGCTCACTTTCCGTCATAAGCTTTCTCCTACTTAGGAAGAAGATCTTTACCGCTCCTTCCATTAACGTCAATTGGATGACAATGATAACATTCAAGATTCTTATTAATTCCATAAGCAGCAAATATATATGTAAGAATTAACGGTATTCCGTGCTAAGTTGTGTACAGGAAGAAGTCAAAGCTGTCAAAGCTCGGTGACTTTTTTGGAGCAGCCGAAGCACACACACCACACTTTAAATGTCTTTTAAAAAACGTAGGATCTAAAAACGTCCTTTATTTACAATTTAAAATATGGTAGATAAAAGCTCTGACGAGCACTTTCGCAACCAGAATGGTTGCATCGTCAGGCCGCTGAGTGAAACCAAATTGGCGCAGCACAAGGGTAAAGAGTTACAGATAAGATAAAAAGGTAATACACATTATGTAAATGAACAATTAAGTCATTGACATTCACTACAAATTATTGTTAAAAGTTCGTTTATAATAATTCGGTTTCTTCCACCCGACAGTACTGCAAAATCTAATTCCTCCAGGTAGGGGGAATGAATACAGGCACGTCTTCGTTACAGCATTTTGGTCCAAGTTTTATAATGTCCAGACTTTCAGTAAAAAGCATAGAAGTTAATTAGAAGCAGTAGACAGTCAGTGCGCATTGCGCCAGTCAGGTTTTAAGTCTTTCTCAGTAATATGTTTTGACAATGTCGAAGCAGCAGATTGTTTACGGATGGCATATCTGAGTTTAGCCCAGCAAGTACCCAGGCTTCGGTAGGTTGAGCCCACATAGCAAAGATTTTCAGATTGTCCATTCCTGTCCAATAGAGGGATGTTATAAACTCCAAAGCGGGAAATAGTTGGAGCTACGTCTATATCATGCCTAGTTAATGAAAATAGATTTTGGGTTTTAAACCCGAATCCAAGGGAGTATTTTTACATGTGTTTTTAATAAGGTGACTACAGATTTCTGGCAGTCCATGCTCCCCACATACTTAATTGTGGGTACATCTCTAGTCAGTGTCGTGAAAGTTTTCCGTTCATAGTGTTGAACAAGTCTTTGAACACAACCAGCGGGGTATCCAAGAAGAGTAGCAACCTCAGTAATTTTTCTTATTTCTAAATTTCGGCAATCAGAGGTTGATGAGTGAGTAAATGCTCTATTTACAAGGAATCTAAGTGATAAACGCTTGTAGGGGGTTGGAGTGAATGAATTGAATCAGACCACACATAGATAGAAGAACCAAAAAGAAAGTTATATTAGAGTACACGTTACAGAGTTCAAACGCTTTCTGCTTCTACTCAAACAAGAGACAGTTTTTACTTTCTCACACCGCTGTTATGGGAAAGTATAAAGTTCTATCAAAAATCTCACTTCTGACATAATTTTATTAAAAATATAAATTCTAGGCGTATACCCACGAGCCAAGTGTTGTAAATATCAGCTAAAACGTAAAATCTATGTGAACGCCGACAACACAGTGTTCCCCGAAAAAAATGCAGAAAGAAAATAAAAAAAAACACAACACGGAAGAATATTACAAAATTAACATTACAGCTGTAAGTTGTTTTGGGGGATATATTTTGGAAATATTGGATTCAAGGTTAAACGCTCAGAGGAGCTAGTTTTCTGCGACATAAAATACATGATTTATTAGCTGTTCATTCCTACGACGTGTTTGGAAAGTTCTGGAGGTTAAGTAGATCCGCACATTATCTTATTTGCTTCCATCTGTTGTTTCGGATAATTCATTTCGCACATAGGAGGTGTTGTCGCCTCAGATTGTAGGTTAGTCTGTATCCTGGTTAACTGATCGAAATGCTGTACGCAGCTAACACAAGACTTAAGAAAGAAAATACTAAGTTGTATCATTTTCTTCTTTTAATTTCAATTTTCAGTAAATTTATTCACAATTTATGTCTTTGTATTTTTGATGCCTTTCGCTCTATGAATTTACACCCATGGTCTGACCATTTTGGGAGGGCAAGCACTCTCCGTGTCCTCCATGCAGCTACTGCCTAGCCCTGGAGTATAGTTTGCCGTGATGCGTTAGCCTCAAAGTTTAATACACGATGCTGTCAATAAATTGAGTGGAAAATACACACCCT
This sequence comes from Macrothele yani, assembly GCA_039090855.1. Classification (NCBI taxonomy): domain Eukaryota; kingdom Metazoa; phylum Arthropoda; class Arachnida; order Araneae; family Macrothelidae; genus Macrothele; species Macrothele yani. The sequence goes on along the minus strand of CM077016.1, from coordinate 29,185,111 downwards.
TTAAATTTCGTGATCTATTTAAAACGCATTAGAGAACTAATTCTAAAACTGAAATTTTGTTCTCTACTTATTATTATTGAAGTTGTTTTTCAGACTACAGTGCTTTTGCATAATACCTTGCCCATTATCTATTAGTTTTCATATTCTTGGCCTTTCAACCGGGCAGACTTTACGCTATTTCGCTTCCATATCAAAATGTTACTTTTCCTTGTCTCACCTAGATTATCAGTGCTGATATTATCCGTAGTGCCCTAAATTCTCACTTGAAAACTGCTAAAAAAAAGCTCACAACATTAAAATGCAGCAAACAACATTATGAGCTTGTTAACAGGCAGGGAAAATACTGTGAAAACACAAAAAGCTGTACTACAGTCCTGTGATCTAGTAGTTTCCATAGTCGATTCCGGGCGGAAAGGGACTTCAATCCAGTGCTCAAGCCTTTTCTGCTTGGAACAAGAATACTACTCCCTCTGTTCTACCCTACCTAATCATTGGACTGAAGCATTTACTGCTTAGTAAAGACCGTCTCTACTTCGGAAAAAATGAGACTCAATGGAGCGATTCAATACGTTAACGCCAAGCGCCCAATTAGATAAGGACTAGGTCAATCTCTTACGTGTCACAAGACGCAAGTGAGGCATATAATATAGGAATTGGTAACAGATAACTCAATCGGAACGAAATTTGGATGAGCCAACATGATATCTTAACACATACACATGTGTATGCATAATATTCAAGTCGCTAAGTTAAGCGTTTTATTTAATATTATATATAATTCTATTATTTAAATTTATTACTGAACATGATTTATTTGTATTCATTCAGGCAAACACAATTTCACCATTCATAGTGCTTTCAAATATATATGTTGCACATTTTTGTTTTACGCATCTACTTGATTGCTTTACGGTTTTCCAAAATAAGTTTTAAAAACCGAAATACAGCTGAGCTACAGAGAAAGATGTTAGTTTAGGATCCACCCTTAAAAAAGTCAGATTCGCCCGGTACAAATGCCGTTACTTCAATTACTTGCTTACTCATCATGAGTAATTTAATTACACTCTTTGTAATCGAGATTACGATATCTAGTATCCTAAGACACTAAAGAGAACAAACCTTTATTCGCTTAAACTGAAATACAATAAGTATTTTAGTTTAAAGAGATAAATTACGTTACCCACGAACCATTCAAGGGCCAGCTAATTTATGTATTGCGTTGTCCAGAGAGTCCAGTGTATAATATATATCAAAATCAATAGTTTTTCGAAGATGGGCTATCAAATAATATCCCATCAGATCTCGTACAACACGATTTTTTCGGACACAGAAGTGCCTAAACGTAATTATATTATTTCGATTGCCATTGAACGGTTCGAGGGTAAAGCTAATTTTCTCCATAAACCGAAATAGTTATTGTGACGGAAAAATTTGGTTTTCTCCTGAGTGCGAAGCAGTTTATCTTGCAGAAAAATAGGCACATGGAATATTAGGGAAGAACTGTTTCCAAAATAACTTTTAAAGCAGTGATTTATCTTAATTCGACGCTTACGTTGAAATAAATATTCCAGAACTGGCTATCATGATCATCTGTTTCAATAAGGCAAGATACGCGCAGCCTCACCAGAAATGATTCCCAATGAAGAAAATATTTACATATGTCAGATATATTACACCATTAACTGTACATGAAAAATGAAATTCAGAAATTCACATTGCGATTCGTAAATTTTGTAAACAACAAGTTTCAAATAGAGAATGAATTCTTAATTTTTGAGTATTAAATCTATAAGTTTAAACACGAATTTTACTAAGAGTTTGAAACTAGAAAAATGCTAACGACCGAAAGGCGATTCTCTGAGTCGTCTTTATTACAACAGCCAATACATCGCGCAAATGTGAAAAAACACCTGCTCTCAAGATTATGACTCCCGGTAACGATACATAGTTGCTTAAAATCGACTTGCTTCTGCATTTCTTTTCGAGGAAGGCAGAGATTTCTTTCGATGGGAGCACGCAGACCACAGCTGATGTCCTAAATGAAGTAGCTATATGAGGCAACGATATCCTTCGGGCCAGTTACTTGGGAGAACGTCTGTTCCTATTGTACCATTATAGACACAGCTTTTAAGTCAGATTAATCAGTGCACTGTTTATACATCCTCATCGATATCAACCATTTTCAATACAATGCTGGATGAAGGTCTCACCATGTTTCTTCCACAACTGTCAGCCTTGAGCCACTTTCCTCCATGTTAAGCCGGCATACTTTAGAATTGTATCCATTTATCTCCCATTTGTTCTCCTTCTGGAACTTTTTTCTTTCCCTTGGAATCCAGGGTAAAATTTCGGTTGTCCATCCGAGGTCCGTTCTTCTGACATGTCCAGCCCATTGCCATTTCAGGTATTTCACTCTGATCATGATGTCTTCCACTCCTGTCATTTTCCTTATACACGAGTTCCTCTTCCTATCTTTCCTGGTTTCACCAAGTATGCATCCCTCCATGCCTCTTTCAGTTGTATGAAGTATTAGTGTGTCTTTTCTTGTTAAGGTACAAGTCTCTGCTCCATAGGTAAGCACTGGAATGATGCATTGATTAAACACTTTTCTTTTAAGACACAATGACATATTGCTCCTGAAATTTAATTGCTTCTTTCAAAAGCTCTCCACCAAAATTTTAAACGCCAATTAATTTCCTGATCAATGTAACCCTTGCTCGATATCTGTTGTCCAAGGTAAACGTTGGTATCGGTTATCTCAAGCTTTTCCCCATTAATCGCAAAATCTTGATTTCTTGAAAAAGCATTGTTCATCAGTTTTGTCTCGTGAAAGGTCATTTTTAATCCCACTTCTTTACTCTTGTCAGCAATTTCCTGGATAATACTCTGCAGCTGTTAAGAGGTAGTTGCAAATATGATTACGTCATGGGCAAAATAAAGGTGATTTAAATAATCCCCATTATTCTTTATCTCTATGTTTTCCCAGTATGAAAACATGCCACACGGAAAACACTACCCAACAAAGAAGGAACGTTTCAAATCAGACTCCTAGAAGTAGAGATATTGACAAAAATAAGATGTACATCTACGCCCCCTGGCGGAGAAACTGTGGAATATTTTAAGATGAAAATATTCCGAAAATGTTTATCGATGTGAGTGGCATCAGTCCACGAAATAATTTTTTCAATCGATATTTTAGAAGCTCAGATTTTATGGTAAATACATCAGAAGCAAAAATTAGCACTTACGCCCCCTGGTGGCCAAAGTTTTTTTTTCCAATAATTTAATATTATATGCAAAAGATTTTCCATCAGGAGATGTATCAGATGAAGAAAACATTTTTCAAATCTGAGTTTTAGAAGCAGAGTTATCAGGAAAAATGCAATGTATTTTTACGCCCCCTAGCGGAAAATCTATGCGTAATTTGAAAAAGTAACTATATCTAAAATACTCTTCGACATAAATGGAATCGAAAGATGAAAACAAAATTCAATCGGATGTTTAGAAGCAAATATGTGGAATAAAACGTATTTTTGAATTCGACATCATCTGCTTTTACGCCCTCCAGCGGCAAAATTGTACAACGTAAAAAAAACGAAATAAAGGATCACGATTTGCATATTTCAAGCTTTCCAATGCAAAAAAAATTTCAAATCGGAATAATAGTTGTAGAGATATCGTGGGTACAGACGGACGGACGGACGCACAAACCGATAACAGAAGCACGATCTTTTTTTACAAAAGACGTGCTAAAATTGAACACGATCATCAAATATCTAAAAGACAACCACGGGTTCTTCTCAAAATTTTTATTCCTCTCGATGTAAAATTTATTCAGCACATGTGCAAAATTACTACATTTTCTTTGATCATTTCAAATTCATCGGGAGGTTGAATTCTACGAATGGTCCATTTGTTAAAATGCAATTATTATTTTCATGCCTGAAAGATGTAAGTACCCTTTCAGTAACACAGCGAACTTTTTGATGTCGTTTTGAAGATCAAATGGTTTTCAGTTCAGGTAATTTAATGCAAATTCATGGGATATACCTGCAATTCTTTACATTAAAATTAAATGTAGAGCAAAGACTGTTTAAATACGTTTTTATGCTCAAATCACCAGTTTTTAAAGGGATATGCTTAGTAACAAAGAAGGGATTAAAATTTTATTCAGTGATGCTTTCGGTTTCAATATTCGCAGACACACTAATTCATTATGTGTAAACAGTTTAAGTTTAAAATTTGAAAAATGTGTTACACTAATTTTATTTAGTTCACTGAGCAAAGTTATATTGAAATAGTGACTTCTCTGAGTTAGCCATTTAATTGGCATCCAATTTTAGAAATGTGTAATCATTTCGAAGTCCTGCGAATGGCGTTTGTGTTTTTCACGCAGTTTTGAGTTAGTGAGGTGCACAACATGCTTAGGCGGATCCAGCATACCTCCTGTCTGAAAATAAAAGCAAGGATTGCGAGGGTCCGGTTACCCACCAATGTAGGTCGGAATAAAAAGCAAAGGAAAACTACAACAATAATCAAGCCTCGGTATCCTCACTTGGCTAGATTCATCGGCCATCTTACGCGGTATCGTGATGAGGAAATTCTGGTCCTATGGATAACTTTACATATCGTTTAATGCTGAATACAATTAAAAATATATTGCCAAGGGATTTCATAAACGCGTGTAAAAATATGTCCATACGATTTATGTATGACTTTTACTTCCAGGACAGTTATAGCTATGCGAATGTACTTTTTATGTTGATGATGTAGCAGTGTGCCTAAAGCGGTGTTTCATTTGAAGCCTGTTCACTTTAAAATTATAAGAAAGCCACTTACTACACATAAAAATGGTCAATAAACAAAGAAATAGTGCACGGTAAAATTATTCGCATTAAAAGTGTTCATGTTTCCGAAGTTCGATTGTATATCTAAATCTAAGAATTACACTTCTTGACCCTCAAGTTGCCCCACCCAGAGGGAGCGAGGATAGAGGTCTGAAATTAGCATGAAAATATGAGTTTACCTTGATGTTATTTTCAGCCATGTACAGTGTTTATGGGATGAGATAATGAAGCACATTATGCACGCCTCAAGAAGTGGTTGTACCGCTGCGAACGGCAATACATGTAGCAATTAGGCGTGATAATGAGTCTTACTTTCGACGGAACACCAATCATGGCTGCCTTGCTTCCATAATTAATCGATATCGTGAACAGACCAATTCGACTGAAAAATTCGTCCAACGTGGTTCCGTTAGTTTTCGATTGGGGATAAATCGAGCGATTTTGCTGGCCATGGAAGTGATTGAACACGTGTCTGAGATCCAGACAATGTTTTAAACGGTGTGTACACGGATGTGATGTTGCTGGAAAATATGACGTAGACCATTCAGAAACGATATCGAAATGAGCAGCACAACCTCGCTCACGTATCATGCTTCTCTCAGTGTGCCTGCGATACGGAAAAAGATGACCCGATGTGATGCGCAATATCATCTTGTATCATGGGGCATTCCTGACGGGTGGTGTGGCGGTTTCGGAAGGAACCGGGATCCGTCCTCTCACCAGAGTATCACCGGACACGGATCCGTCGATCCTAGAAAGAAACGGGATTCGTCATTGAAGACCATAATGCCGATTCGTGACTCGAGTTAGCATGACTTCGGCACCAAGCCAGACAAGTGCTGCGACGTCTGGCTATGAATGGCAGCCGACGTAACCGTTGCATAAGGCGCAGGTGTGCCACATGTAACCTTCGTTTGACAGTTCGGGTCATTATAGAAACGCCCATGGCCGTTGGGACAGCACGTACTTAGAATATCGGCTGCGGTACTTTCTGGGAAAGAACGAGCTTGTCGAACAACCCGAAGGTCCACGAGTACTGACGTCTGTTGGACTGCACCACTGCCACTCCAGCGCTCGTACGAACCATCCTGTATCCACTGGTGCGAACAGCGTCCAACATTTCCTGCATCCCGTTGCACATGCGCAGTGATACGACGTGTAGACCAGTCAGCTTCACGCAGGCCTACAATTCTTCCTCTCCGAAACGCATCCACACCGCGTTAAACCTGCCGACGGCGTATACCCGGTATCTTCAGCCTTCGCTGGACAGTTACCCAGCACAAACAACAAATCTGAAACGACCGGGACTCTTACACCAGCGACCACACTTTACCATCTATGTTGCTGCCGCTGTCTTTATCTCACGAACGTGTGTAGTCATCGGCTCCGTTTCAACAAATTTGCAAATCTCTAGTGGGTACATGCGCCATGCTATTTGCATGTTTGTAGACACGTCCATCTGGGTGGGCAATTTCTATGTCAAGCAGTGCATCTTTGATGTTTTTCCTCATCTTTTTTTTCCGGAAGTGCAATTATTTATGGTAATTCGTATTTTATTTTATAAAAGAACTAACTGGGCCAACATAAAAATATTACAGGAGTGTAAAAGTTCGGATTTTGCCGTATAAACCCCAACACAGCAAGTATGCTGTCCTACCTTAGCAAAACTTATTATTATTTTTCATCTCGAATTAGGAAATTTTTTACATATAATAAGATAATAGGCTTCTGAACAAAATACGTATGAATCGGTCAATTCATCAATCTAGTACGTCAAGAAAATCCCTATTACTTGTTTTCGGACATTCGAGCTGAATTTTTGTCTTACTAAGGATGAATTAATATCACGCTTTCATAAATGTTTAAGAAAATGACGTGTCTATGTGCAGCTGATAATTTCACACTCATATACCTGTCGTTCTCATATTCTTCGTGGGGTTTTCTTACGTAGGATTTTAAAAATGGAATTTACATTTTGCTTCATCCTCGTAAATTTAATTTTCCATAGAAAAGGACACGACTGCCTTGCATTGAAAAGTAAGGTTTCCATTCATTAAGAAATACGTTTCCATCTTTGGTGAAATCCTTATTGTTGGTGAAACTGTAAGTTTTAATTTCAATTTAGTATATACGAAAGACAAGTTGAACTTGAAGTATTCAGGAGAAAGAACACATAACTTCTATATATCAGAAAAAAGGAACAGGGTATTCCGTAGTAGTAGGTATGCATTATGCCAAACATCAACAAAATCAACGTCCACAGACCAAATAGATTTACTTTTTGTGACAACATCAGATGAATGCAAAATCTTAGGTTTAATTGCCGTCTTAAAACTCAAACAAGTTAAACAGAAGCAGTCATGTAGAACAAAGTAATATATCAATCAACCGAAAAGGGATGTACAAGTTTGTGCAATACTTGCGAGGTCATAGAGTTTTTATCCGGTTTGATATGTAAAATATAATAGTGTTACACACTGCATTAGAGATAACTGTCTTTGCTCTTATTTTTGTTTTCAAATCAAGTCTTCCACAAAAACGGGAAAAATTTAGAAAATTGTAAATTCTTGAGAAATATCATTTTTCAAATTAAAGCTAATAAATCTTTCTCTTGACCTTTTCAGTCAGACGTTTAACAGACTTCTTTCCAACATTTGATCATAAATACTTTGTATATGAATTTTTTTGGTGGTAAATAACTCTCGGCTGTCATTAACAAAACATTTTGGCAGCATTCCTCTAAAAACATGTAATTGTTTTTTTTTATTTGGCATTTAGAAGTTGGCCCTTATACATGTATATGGCTAGATAGCAGAAAAATTACTGTGTCAACACCAATTAAATAAGAAAGCACTACTTGTAAATTTATTTTAAAGAATCATTTTTGAAGTAAATAATTCTAGGCTGGTATTATTAAGACCTTGCTTTTATTAGTTGTATACGTGCGTGTGTTAAAGAAAATAAGTAAGTCACGTTCATAATATACATACCAGATTTAAATTAAACGAGGATGAAATGTTCAGTCATGCTTTCGTACCTCGTCTCCAAAAAACTCCAATTTAGGGTCATTACCTACATAGCAAAGAAGGACGTAAGTATATCTTAAGTAAATACAAAGTTACTTTACAAGCATCTTATATTTCCTGTCTTCGAAAACATACTAACTTCCTATGTTGGCGAATTGAAAACAAGATTTCCGTTTAATACGCACTAACAATGTAAGAAAAATGTGTATATATAAATACGCCCATTTGTGTTTTTACTTTGGTGGTACAAGATGTTTCTTAGGGAGTTACTGCTCACCCATCAACCTTTTAAGTTCCACAAAGAGTTGTACATGATCATTTAGATAGCTCATGAATCATAATGAACAGTTCTGATTTCGATTGACGAGGGAGCAATTTGGACGATATATTTTGATATCTTCCGGTAACATTTGATTTCAGATTATAATTTTGGGGGCCCAAATTTTTTTATAAACGCTTCTTAAGCTAGCAGTCGTGGTTTTCAAACGTAAGTCAAAGTATGAGTAGGAAACGTTGTTAACGAATAGTGTTTGTACTGCAAACACCTTTCGTTAGCAAAGGATTAATACAGGCTACAGAAAAATTAGGCTAATACTGAGATGACTGTTAATATCGAACTATTTCAATGATCAATGTATTGTACAATCGGAATATTTCGAACGGAATTAGCTCTTTTGAAAAGATTGGCATTGCTTTGGGAGGAGAGCTATCGGTGAAAGTATAATTATTACTTTAAATTTATTGTTTTTCTTAACAAACTTTGAATTTGCGTCATTTAAAAAATGTGCTTCTGATGAAGTCAAATTTGCGGTTTCATTCGACATATTATTTTTCTTCATTCAACATCCTTCTGTATGTATGCATGTTCTTGGCATTTAGAGTTTTGGAATCAATGTGCGATAATGTACATGAATAAGAAATATATCCAGATCTTTCACGTAACAATAGAGTTATAATTGAAAGAATCGCGGCATGGTTGGGGTTCACCAGTGTGTCCACAAAAAAATTGACACACCAACAATGTGCTTCATATCAACTCTGGGTTATAAGGTATGTAATAGTATTTAGGTCCGCAAGTGAACATATTTCTTTCTGTATAAGGATAATTTGTCTGTATAGCTTTTAAACATGTATACTGAAGTCACCGGAGCGCACGGTAATTCGTATTGCTACCTTAAATACCAGTTAATTTAGTTTAATGGAGGAGTTTTCACATATCCTATGGAGACCGAAAGTAATCGCCTTTGAATGTTCCACAAATATTATTTTGACACATATTTATAAACATTTTTCTTAATAATGAACTGAAACTAAAGAAAACATGCTTTAGGAAAACATTGAAAAATGCTTAGTTAACGTACCATCTAAAGTAAAAAATTCTAGAAATTGTGTAAAAATAAAAATGAATTAAATTCAAAATTCAGATATCACAATTCTCTTAACATAGTAAAGTACACTTGCTTTTTTTTCAAGCATAAAGCAAAACGGGAAAGATTTCATCCATGTATTCGATATTATGTGCTGTAAACCAATCCATAGATTCATGAAATTATGTATTTGGACGTTTTGAAACCACCCCAAGCCTCATTCATTCCCTTTCCTTTTCATGGAGGTATTCTTTTTGTACAATAAATGCTCTTGATTTGCAGCAAGTGAACCCGTTTATTTTTGTCCTTGATATGTTAAAACTCCAGAACAAACGCGCCTTAACAGGCAAATATAGGCGTACTGTTGCAATTGTATCCTCTAAAGTCTTCTGAAAACAGGCCATGAATTAAATAGCAAATGCATACTTCATATTGCCATGTAACTAAAATAATTATCAACAGCTAATCCTTCTATGAGCATGAAAGAATCGTAACACGCAAACCGATATGCCACGCTAGTTTTAAAAATTTTCATCATGGTAATACTGTATTAGTGATTGATGAAAACAACATGAAGGTGTTTACTTATTCCTATTTATAAACTTTTTTTTTAAGAATAATTTTGGAATTCCGAGCTATGTGTTATATTTAAGACATCGGTGATTTAGATCATAGAAAAATGCAACAATTTTTCTGCAACATATTATTGAAAATCATAATTAAATAAAATAATTTTTAGAGTTTGAAGTTTTAGTGTTAAATATTTTAATAACTCACGTCTGTTTGATCGTTTCCTCTCGCGATGTTTGGAAATAATACTTCGTAGTTTTGCATTTTGCATTCTGATTTGTTCCCTACATTTTTCGAAATTCGGATGAGTTTTACAATCCTGAGACTTTTCTTTGGATAAGCAAAGTTTTTATCGTGAATTTAATTTAAAGTGCATGCAACTGCTTGCAATAATCTCAGTTAAAGTCATTAGCAATCCTTTGTAGAATCAGAAGTACTTCGGACTGGCTAAAGCATAAATCATTATATTTTTTGGAGTTTATTATTTATCATTCACTCATAGTCATTCAAACGATTGATATAATTTTCAGTTCATCACTATGTTCACTGAACAAAACATTAGTTCCAGGTATCCAAAGTTTACGACCAAATGCGCCTTCAAGGCCACAGCTGTTTTCGGCAAACCAGGAAAGGAGCGCTTGCATTCACCATTCCCGGAGAATGTGTTGCTAAGATCCGGCGCGAGCCGAACGATTCGAGCACACCATTGAAATCCATCATATTCACGTATTATTCACATTCATACGTAACACCGTCATATCACCCCCTCCTGCCAATCATTCTGTCAGCACATCCATAAACCGACGGATACCGATGCCTCTGATGCGGTGTTCGACATCATTCGTGAGGTTTTTCGAAGAGATTGTCAAATGTCAGAGTAACATAATACTCCAAAAACCTTTGATTCGGAAATCCAGTTTGTCTTCCGAAAAACACCATGATAGATGGTGTGTAGCAGATGATGTTAAAGCAGCTGCACACTATTTAGCAGGTACGTTTACCAGGGATCATGCTCAGAATTAAGGAGGTTTATCTCTGAAATGATTTTGAACCGCTCGGTAAGGAAGTCTTGCTGTTTCTCAGAGATATCCAAAGCACTAGTTTCTGAATTGTTTCTTATTTAAAGAGAGAGATAAGTAAATTACACCCCAATACAGAAAAGGGATTTAGATGCTAAAAGGTATAAATAATACTGAAAAATATGGTACTACACTCATGGGTAAACGTACAATGTTATTAAACCTAAATAGTCCTTACATTTAAAAGAAATTGTCGTGTTTCCAAGGAAACTCTCATTAGCTCATTGATAAACATATTTGATTTTTGATATTTTCTAACACTCTACCAATGTAATGACGAGTTTTCTACATTTCTTTGCAGGAAATGCGTTTACATATTGATCAGTGGAATGAAATATTTTAATGTGCACTATATAAGCGCAACTGTGCCGTGAGCTTTTCTTGAACGGAGCCAGATTTTTAAATATCTCCGTGGTAACTTCGTACGAAAAAATCGTTATAGCTAGAATTTAAATATTATGATAGTGAATATGATCAAGTAGGTTTAATGCATTATTTTACATTTCGGCTGTTTAAGTCTAAGTGAGACAAAGTAAAGGATAGATGTTTACTGATTTAATTCAAGTTCGTCTTTCCGAAAAGTAATTCCAGATATTTTAGATAAATTTTCTTCATAGGGCAAAAAGGAAAGAAATATCCTTTTAAATATTTCCAATTTTAAGAGAGAAATGGAAATATATAAAAAATATGTGCAAATTCAGTGAAATGTATTAAATCCGAGAATCTGTTCATGATAATTTGCATCAATGTCGAACACATAGTGTGCCCTGAATTATTCCTAAATAGTGCATTAAAAGAACGAATTTTCAATTGGGAACATGATATATAAGGAATGGAAATGCATTACAACCTCATGTGACGTAAAGCGGGATTACCTTGTGATAGCTCAAGAATTATATTCATTTTTTTCAAATCGAGATAATGTGGATCAAAATAATTAATCCCTTACAAATCGGAATAGGTAAAACAGTTGTGTATTTAAAACGTTCACATACCTTTGGAGTTTTACGAAACAATTGATGGCAATCAACACGCAATTGAGGCCTCACAGTGTTGAGTGACAAACGTTCCTGCCATTTGGAGCTAATATTCTGCAAAATACAGGATTTTTTCTTGTAAAGGATTTATGGATAAATATAGGTTTCCAGACAGAGACTCACTGTTACTTAAATGCTTTGTGGGTGCGTGTATGAGAGAATAACGACCTCCGTGAACAAACCGGCTATAAGAAATGGCACGTGCATTATATAAGGGCACTGGCTCCAACGAAGGTAAAGAGGCAGTGCCGTACGACTAACCAAGATGCAAATCTCAAGAGGGGAAGTCCTAAGGTTTGGCTCCTGACCATTCGTCCAAAGGGATCCACCCTTGGACGAATGGTCAGTAGCCAGACCTTAGGTACACTGCGCCGTCAGGGCGCTCACACCGAGTTTCCGCATGAGGAAAAATACCTTCGTTCTAGAAAATGTCCCACATAGCAAAACGGGATGTAATCGCCTACCGAAAAGTTCTGACTGTCTGCAGGATGGGGAAGCTGCTCCACTACTTAAAATTCACGTAATTGTTAGTTGACCATCTGATAGTGCGACCTCGAGCATTTTTCCCTTGTGCCACTAAGCTCGCTCATGGATAAGCACTGGTCATTATTGGCGTTGGGTATGTATAGCAGGCTTACTTTGCCTTCCCTGTCGAAGAGCCGACTCTGCAGGGATAGATAGAACTCCCTCTCTCAATGGTTGTTAAGTAAATGCGTTGGGTGAGCAACTCTGTGAGGATTAGATGAGTCTTCCACCCAGATACGACAGGTTCGAGGGACCAGCTCAACTCTGCTTCTCCCGCAGAAGCAATACTTCTCACCCCTTTGTCTTAGCACGTATGTGCAACGTGCTAATAAGCCGGGGTTCTTATTTGGCGTCTGGTTGGGAGATTCGATAGCCACTGCGATGAAATTTGAGACCTCGACCATCTATTTGTGTCTAGGATAAGAAGAAAATGTTATATGCACTATAGTCGATAGTACATGTAACACTATACTGGAAGGTCTCATTTTTTGGGAAATTAATCTTTTAGGACCACCGTGAGCCCATTGAGTTGCTCACGGTGGTCGTTAAACCTCCAATAAAGAAGAAAGAAGAAAGAATAAATTTTCATAGGCTTTGATATATCACTTTAGTGCCGTTGAAGACTGGTAGCTAATTGTATGCATTAAAACGCATACGACGCTACTGGAAACAGAGAGATTGAAGTCGTTATTGACTATGTGTTAAATACGAAACTTACAATGAAAATATTTCCTATGGTGCAGATTTTAGAACAGTAATACACTTTTTCTGAGACTCACAAAAAAATCTGTCATAAAATGCCGTAGATGTTTTCGTTAGTTATAAAATGCATAATTAAATTATTAATTAATTTATATTTTATTCAGTCTATAGGCACACCCGTGTACCATTTAAAACGGAATACATGTCATATAGACCACGAATAGTATTAAATATGCATTTTGAAAACAAACGAAATCTTTTTTTTTTTTTTGTTATAGTTATTCGGCGGTATATTTTGTTTACTAATCTACACAACACTGCATGATTGTAAATTCCTAGTTTTTGCCAGAAATTGCTAGAGCACTCCATAGGAATGACTGAGAATGATTTTTCAGTTTAAATTTGTATATTTCAATCAGCTTGATCCCCTGGATATCTGAAATATGTAGAATATTTTAGGATTTAAGATTTGCATAAAATAAAATAAAAAAAAATAAAAAAAATAATGTAAGGGTTACCGTGAAATATGGTTTCTGACTTTCTAAAGTAGATTTTCGGGAGGATCATAGATCGTTATTTACAGGTCAACAATTTCTTATTTGATGCTATTTAAAACAGTGTAGTTGTGGTAAGAAATATTTTGAATGTGAAGATAACTTACAAGTGTTCAAACTGGATTCTTCGTTCAACGGACAAATAGAAAACCGCAATCGATTTGCCTTAGTGGTCTTCAATCTACGAATGTTTGTAGAAATCAAATTCTGCGTAAGAAGAAAATATTGATTTACACTGTTATACTGATTGGTAGCTGAATCCCATCTAAAAACATGTATACAACTTTACTTGTTTGGAAATGGAAATCTTTAATTTCCTGTGTGAACTCTGTTTTACTACTTTACTTGACAGTATAATTTGAACAAAGCACTTTACTTAAAATTGTTTTCCGACTCAAAGGTGGATTCCTACGGGCTATCCACTAAAATCATGGGCAATGAGTTCGCTCTCACTTAAATAAACTGTAAAGAAAAATCTCAAAGAGAAAATAAATAAATATTTTCTGCGGCAAATCCTTACCAAAATGGCATTGCTAGTTACCTATGATTTCTAACAAACCATCAATTACAAACTACGACATAATCGTTGAAAACTATGCATCAGCAGGGGCAACATAAATTTACTGCCTCAAAATACTTGCATGTTCTTTGAAACTTCTAATCAGAAGTGGTTACCGTGTGCTACTGGTGAAACCTTATTTGGAATGTGAAATTATTCATCTGGCAAGACAAATGTCACACTCAAACTTCGTATTCGGTATTATCTTTTAACATAGTTTCTTGCGTGACAGCACAGCACACCAAATAAGCATTTGAAAGGAGATATATGTCGGAGTGCAATTTTGCATTTTTCTCATTTCATAATAACAATGGCTTCGAAAGAGGAATGTCACATTGCTTTGTAACAACGACAAATAAGCAAGTCCAAAACTTTGGTGTAACTTCGTTCTTTAATAACTTTGTTTTTTAGATATACGTTTATTTGAACATTTTATAAAGATCACATTTTATTTAATCTGAAAGTTTGCAGCAGAATTATTGTTATCTGTTTCTGATTCCTGAAGAGCTTCCAGTTTTTCTACCAGAGATTTACTATATCAATAAATTCATTTCAGTGTTCAAGATAAGGTATTGATTTTTTTTTATTGTCGAAAATCATACCTGCAGTATGTTTCTCTTACGTGTATTTACTTAGGTCGATTAGAAAACAAAATCTAACAAACGCTATAAAGTAAATGCGGGAGGTCGTTCAAGAATTATAAGTGACATGTAAGTTCGAGAAATGGCACAAGTGCTCCAGGCTCCGCTGGTAACACCTGTGCGGAGCATGTGATGCGCAGTGACATCTGGAAATGAAGACACTGTTGAAAACACCACAGGTAGAAGTGAGAGCGTTGAGTGTTCCGTTCCGACCAGAAAGAGAGTTTCCGTGAAACTAGAACACGCTGCTTCACCGGATTTTAAAATCACATAGTCTGCTGAAAAAAATCATGGCACCCGTTTTCTGGTTTTTCTCGGGTTTGAAGTACTTGCTACACAAGTTCCGGTGGGTGGTGTGGAAGGACCTCGCCTACAACACGGAATTGGCTTATAAAGACTTTCACCTCTTTTCTGCTGTAAAACAGCACCTGTCTGGTAATCGTTTTACGTGTGACGACGGCGTGAAAACTGTTGCGGCAAACAGGTTACATCAGAAGAGACATGAATGTTTTCGTTCAGAGATGGATAAAGTAGGCGTGTGGTCCGACAAATGTCTGAATCGTCACAGTGATTTTGTCGAGAAATAGTGCTTCATGTTCTTTGTCACATTACACAGACTCTTATCGGTTGGTGAGCTTACCCGACGTGTAACATTTTTTTCTGGTCAATCCTCGTACCAACCATTCCAAAAATGTATTTAAATTCTTTATTAAAATCCTTTGATTTCGACTTACCGAAAGCGGTTCACTCAGTACGGCTGAAAGGAAAAAGAAGAATTATCATGCACTTTTCCTTTGGTCACGAAGAGTTCAAAGGAACATCAAATCTCGAATTTGAATTAGACGTAGTGTAAGCAAACTGAATTGAATGTGGAGACATTGATCTATTACAACCTGAATGTTAATTACGATATATAGACAGCAGAAACCTTCAACATCTGGACTCAGGCTTAACATTCTTATTATTTTACATTACGTGTACCTCATGACAAAGCAAATCATTGGAGCATTAAAGAGAAACCTCCATTCAAATCAAAAAGAACAATTTAACATGGTTTTCATAAATTTGAACAAGGCCCACAAATTTTACGCTAATCTGAATTAAACTTTTAAAGAGTCGATGTGTCTGAACAAAATGAGGCTCATAATGTTTTGCGTTCCGGGAAAGAATTATTCAAAATTGGCCGGGTTTTACGAAACTCCTGCAAAACAGTTTCTTTCCCCATAAATCTGTCCTTAGCGATATGTACTCCATTCTAGTCCTTATCTACTACCCAATGATTCAAGGTATGATAGGAAGTGGCTAGTCCCCTTGACGTGTACATCATGCTATTGGGTAATAACAAGTGACTCAGCCAAGTGTAGGTATAATCAGGCTATGTGGAAATCAACCTGGCATTCTAACACCTTTTTTTATTCCATTTTTTATGTACGTCACTATTGTTATAGCCCTTTTAGGCGGTTAATAAGCAGAAAAGTATTAGTGTCAATCATTCCCTGAATAGTCATTTGAGTAAAAAAGCGAAGGTGAAGTCAATAAAGAGAGACTCAGAATTGGTTTCAGCTTCGGTCGTCGGCTGTGACTTCGTCAAAAATACTTGATGATTAAAACTTCCGGCACTTAGTGCAGGGATTCCGTTAATTGTGAGAATCTAGCGTTTCGATAGAAATATGTGCAAATGTTCCAGAAGAACCATCTTTTGGGTAAAAACGCATGTTTTCGAATAAAACAGGTTGCATTGGGTTACAATCACACAACAATTAAGAAAGTCACCTCAAACGTACAGCACATTTAGCTTATCAAATTTGCATTTTGTAGAAGTCGAATTAATCTATTAACAACAAGGAAGCAATTAAGCTCTTTATTACATATCGGAGGCAAACTTCATCTTAAAAAAAATCTTTACTGTGTTTAAATAATTAATTTTTCGAAATAAATACCAACAACGAAGCTACACAAGTATACATCCTCAATAAATGACATTTTCAATTGTCTACGAAACGTATGCTGTTAGAAAAAAGACCATACATTTATCTTTGTTGAAATTTCTGGAGCTTTTCTTATATATTAAAATTCTTTGCAATTTTTAAGCGACATGACAGTCACTGTATTCTTTTAAGCACGTGGAATCAACTAAATAAACCCTGAGACTAATCCAGGGCACCAGGTCATCACGGCCACTAGAACTTAAGTTCTCGCACCTAAGCTTTTGTACTGACACTTTTGCTGTCTTACGTCAATAGCTTTTGCATACAAATTGTTGCTTCAGAACAACGTGTACAAAAAAGAATGTAAAGCAAAATTCTGAACTTTTAATTCCACTAACACGACTAGCGTGTAATCTGAAAAAGTGTCTGCATTCTTCAATTTTGTCACGTGGTTATTCCGTATTTCCTCAGAATCAATAATTATTCTGTACAATTGTGACCTTCAAATCCAAATATTATTTCGTATAGGGGGCGTAGTGTTCTAAGAGCTGGCTTATGTCCATTCGTTCGAGAAGCTTCAGGGTTTGAATTGCGTTGAGGCAAGAATGTTGTTTGTCTCTTAGCCTAGGCTTTCTCCCTTCCCTGGAACAACTGGCCCTAAATTAGGGACCAACGACTGCTTACAAACCTTTGAGTTGCTCACGGTGGTTGCTAAACCTAGAATAAAAAAGTCATTAATTTAACCGCAGATTTAACACTGAGATTTCGTTTGCTGATTTAATGTGGGACAGCACTACGCTTGCCGGTAAACTCAAGTGATATTTTCCCGTTTTCCGAATCACTGTACCTCTTCGGATGTCAGCTGTCGGAAGTGATGTATCACTTTGATACTGGAACATCGTCTATTAGGGACTGAAGATATTTGATTTTGTTTCCGATTGACAGAATGCAGGAGTCAGAGTTATTCTCACAGATACGATAATAAAGGTACAAGATTGAAAGTCACACTCTTAACATTGAACACGCAAAGAGTGTTCGAGGATAAGCGGTGACTGCACAGCTTGTCAAGCCACGCCTCTATAAAGCCTCTGGCAAAGAAACAATTTTAAAAGGGGTGTTTGGCTCTTAGAAAGCTTTAGGGAGGGTGACAAATGGGGATAAATGTAACAATACAGCCGAGCTCTTCTCTTAGAGCCTATGCGTTAACTGGGACTCCAAAACTTTGGCAAGCTTAGCTAGTTGATCTCGTAAATGCCACTCTGGTACCTTTAAGCTCTTTGTGCTTATTTCACATTTATTGCTTTTCTGTAATGGAAAAATATACTTCAAGTTACCTCACGGAATGCTTTCGTCGTATTACAAAATATGACGAAAGAAAAGGCAGGGGATTCATTGGTAGTAATAAGATTCATCAGTATTTAACACCAGGAACTTTCTGTCGAAGTAAGTATTGCATATGTGTTCAACATTGCCATGTAGTTTATTTGAAAAAATATTTCCTGCTTGATAAAAGTACTTACGAAATATGGAAAAGCAAGTTGGTGAAAGATAAAATTAATAATATACCATGTGACATTTCTAGTGATTACATATCATTGCATATTGGTTTTAACATATTGGTTTTAACAATTTAATTCCTAACACTTTGCGCCCTGAGGGTCGTTGAATTTCGCACTGCCGAGTGCATAACAACAATTTGTGAACCGGATCCTTTCATCTTTGTGTTGACGTACTGAAGTCATTTCGCAACTTATGTTTTACCACCTGCAAATGTTCTGCTCATTATTTTCGTATTGTATGCTCTAGATATTTTGGTGTTTAACACATGATAGCTTTTTCTTCTCATTAATTATCAATTATACTTAAAATGAAGAATGCTGGCATTGCTAATGACCAGAAATGTCTAAACAGATGAAATTAACTGCCTTTGTGAATCATCCAGCTAAAAAGTTCTTCCAACAGTGGCGTTGAGAAATCCAACAATCAACGACACTGAAACGGTACACGGAAAATGACTAGAATCAAGAAAAATGGAGACATAGGACGCAAATTTGAAGAAAAACTGAAATGGAATCAATAAAACGTGAGAGAAGACGTACCTTTAACACACCAGCTTGCAACCGCAACGAGGTAGAAATCCAGAGAAGAGAGGTGCAAAGATTTCAAGGAGCTGAAATTTGGTAAGAGCATTGATGCAGAAAGTTGTGAGATATGTGTTTCTTTAACTTATACTGCAGATCAGAATTCGAAAGTTGTGAAAGGTATTGCAGGCGCTTTCAAACTAGAGACATTTTAACAGTATAACATATCATTTCAACATCATAATTTTTTTTTTTTTATTGGAGGTTTAACGACCACCGTGAGCAACTCAATGGGCTATAAGCAGTCGCCCGTCCCTAATTTAGGGTCACTGGTTCCAGGGAAGGGAGAGAGCCACTGCCGTAAGACAAACACAACATCCATGCCTCACCGGGATTCGAACCCGGACCCCGTTCGGACGAATGATCAGAGGCCATCGCTTAGACCACTGCGCCACCGGGGCGGCAAAGAAATGTTTTAAAGCATATAAAGCAATGCAATAACCTGAAGCTGTTCCTTTGCTTATGTGTTTAAAAATCAGATCAAAAAAATGTGAGAACACATGCAAGTTTTTTAATGTAACATAATACACAGTGGGGTTCTATTATTGTGTCCACCTCCTACATTTGATGTCAACACCGTGTAACCAGTGAAGGGAAGGCACATGTCGTGAGCTGGCTTGGACGGTGTACAAGGTTTGCTGAAGACATTCTTAAAACATATCACTTGCTGCTGTCATGAATAAAAGAAGTGATTTATTTGATTTGCAAAAAGGGATTAATATCGGCTTTCGGGCCAAGCGTGGCAGTATTTCTAAAACAGCGCCATGTGTGAACTATTCTAGTGCTGCTGTGGATAAGGTGTATCGTGATTGGAGAAATGACACCATTGCGAATAAGCGACGTGAAAACTGCCGAGCATCTCGTGCCACTGATGTGAGAGGTGAACGTCAGCTTCGAAGGTCGTGAGGGCCAATCAATAAGATACAGCGGAGCACCTCACTGGCTGAATGAACCAGGGATCACACGGAAGTGTGTCTAAAATGACAATTCAGCAAACCCTGCTGCGTATGGATCTCTGATGAAAACGCATGGGCAGAAAACGCTTACTTTGGAACGGAATTATCGGAATAGAATCTCCACTGATTGTCGAAGCATGGCGTTCTTCGATGAGTCATGTTTTCTGCTTCATCGAACGTATGGACGTTGTCATATAAGGCAAGAAACACCGAAATAAAACGCTTTTCAATCATTGCTGGAATAACACAAGTGATGGGGTCAGCGTTGTGGTCTGGGGAATGTACCAGTAGCATTGCTTTGGTCCACTCATACTTGTGGAAGGCACTATGGACGGAATTCGTTATGAATATATCTTTGCAAGCCACACACACCCATATATGCCGATTTTCTTTCCTTGGACTGTTGGGATTTTCAACCATAACAGTACGACGTGTCACACAGCTATAAATGTCCGAGAGTGTTTGGAAGAGCACGATGAAAACTTCAAAGTACTTTCCTAGCCTCCTAATTCTCCAGACTTAAACCGAATTGAGCATGTGTGGGACAATCTCAATCGTTTGGTTCATTCTACGGGTATTACACCACGCACCCTCCAGCAGCTGTCTGATGCACTGCAGTCAGAGTGGGTCCATGTACCTGCGAACACATTCCAGCACCTTATTGAGTCATTCCCAGCTCGTGTAGCTGCTGTCCACCTTGCCCACGGCGGTTAATCTGGATATTAAGTGGTGGTCACAATAATGTGACTCACCCGTGTTTATATAATCTAACAATACGTCCAGCGATTGCCAATTTAGGGCACTTTCTTTTAACATGGTGTCATATATACTGCTATTAAATTGAATATCTCTCACTAACAATTTATTTTGCTTGTGTTTTCGTTTGCAAGACTGTAAAAAATCTCTGCATTTCACTTTTCCGCAAAATCACACAGTTGTACAAAATAAAGACGAGAAATACTTTAAAACATTCTAAGAGTGCATATGAAAATCCCAAAGCTGCTCTTCCTTGAGGGCTGGAATTTAAATTTTTCAGAATTTTGGAATTTGTCGAAGTGCAAGAAGAAAACTAACGATCCACATTCTAACTAAAGTAATTGACTTTCTATACTGTAAATGTTTATTCTTAAAATTAAAACTACACTGTTTTTTAATATTGTAAAGCTATATGTTTCGTTGAGTTTTTGAATTCAATAGCTTTTCAATGTCTCGAATTAGTTAGGAAAATGTTTTAAATCTCTGAACTTGATTTCGAAGCCCTATAAAATTCAGAAATTTAAAGAAATGTATAGAGGACACTGAGAATTGTTCAAGCTGCTCCTACCATACGTCTGAAAGATGGGGAAAATATTTATTTAAATAAATTACACATTTTTATATACCGATTATTTTAACAGATTTGCAATTTCGATCACTCAGATTGTCTAAAAATCGAACAATTATTAATATATTACAAAAGAAATTTATATAAAATTTGGACATTAGGTTTTCCATTAACACTGTTCATGCCAACCCCTATGTTTTAAGAGGTGTATACTGCTGCTGTCCAATTATTTTTTTTATTTGGTGTGCTCACGAATGTGCTTGTCGAATCATTTATAACTTTCTTGTGGAAAAATTATAAAAAAATATTAATAAAGATTAAATTTTAAATTTTGTATTATGCATTTAAATATATTTGTAATTCTATACATTTTGTGAAAATGTTACCAACAGATCTTGCGGATAAATTAAAAAAAGTTCCGTAAGTAACCTTTCTTAAACACTAATTGCAAGTTTCCTTGTAGCTAGGCATGAGCCATAAAATACGCAAAGAATCAGGCAGGGTGGTTTCTCCCGGAAATGCACAAATTAGCAAGTAAAGAATTCTGACTTCCTCTCAGAATACAGATAGAAGCTGTGGTACTCAAGATGCATAACGTGAGATCCATAGATCTGAGACAGAAATCCTCATGATAATTGCATATCTATAGGTGCTGATGACGTAAAAAAGCAAAGGCTGAAAGTTCACAATGGTAGAATAGAGACGTTTGTTATTTTACACTACATACAGAATCTCGATGGTTATAATTGCTTAGAAATTGAAAACTCTCTTTGAATCTCAACAGCTTGAAGCTGGGATTGGCAAATTATAGCAAAATCAACCGGTTTTCGGTTCAGGTAAGTATTGCAGATTTAAGAACAGATTCCGTAAGAGTAAAGTTTATTCACAATGCAAAACTACTGATATGACTGTTCTTAAATGAAACATAAAGCAAAGAGGACTTTGAAAAATGGAAATACGATGATATAATCATATGTAGAGGCTTTTAGGAAGAGAGTGTCTGACCCCAGGTCTTAAACAACCCTTAGAAATAGGAAACTATGAGATTTGCGCTAGGGCGCCCATAAGGAAACTGACATGGAAGCGAAGTAGAAAGGGGATGGAAGACGCCCTCATTTATTACTGAAGGCCCAGTACCCGGGGTCCGACGGCTTAACGTGCCCATCCGACGCACGGCGGATATTTAGTGGATCGAGCTTTCGCACCTGCTGGGATCGAACCTGAGGCCCTTTCCGTTGCAGGTACGACGTTTCTCAATAGGCCACCCGCGGCCCAAGAAAGGAAATAAAAAAAATATTATCACAGCGTATTGAATTTGGACAGCTAATTATTTTTAATGTTTTAAAACTGCTATTTCAGCGATGAAAGCGAATCTTTAAAGTTGCGGAATATATGTGAAATAACAATTTCCTGTAGTTAGTTGAAACAAAATTTAGTTGGGTGAATATTTTGTTTAACATTTAAGTGTTGTTGGCGACAGCTGAATCGAAATCTCAACTGCCGAAGTCTATTTGTTAAGCAAGACTTGGTACACAGCGCAAAACTGAATCTGTGGGGCGCAATATTGTTAGTGATTTAAAATTGCTGTTTGCACTAAGGAACTTGGAAGTTGAATTACCAAGGCCAAAATGAAATTGCTTCTAACTCTGAAAGCTGAATTTTTTATTCTACGAATTGGAAGCTTTGTGTGACAGCTGAATTCCTGGTCGGAGTTATGAGCTCAGTTGTTTGTTGAAGGCATTATCACAGATGTGGAGCTTTTGTGGATGTACCTGTCAATATAACAACAATTGTATTCAAAAATTAAATTACTTAAGCTAAGTCTACGATTAGATTTCAGTATGATTTGATACACTTCTTTCTATTTTATTTAATACCCGTTTGAAGCTAAATGCGTTTGCACTGGGGAAAAGAAAGTGAAACTAAAAATGATGTTGAGAACGGAAAATTTTGTAAGTCGATTGCGTCAGTGTTCGTAAATGAGAAGTGCGATCCATTAGGTAAAGGAGATAATAGCTGTAAAATGACATCACCATGGCATGTAAAATGACGTCAACATTGAGTGTGATGGCAAATTGTTTCAAATGCTTTAGAATTCAAATTTTAGTGATTTGCTTAATTTTCGGCGATCAGTTGCTACTCGTTTCGTGAATAAATACTTCGTTTGAAAAGAAATTTAACAAGTGAACGGAGTGTGAAAGAACGATTCTATGCTTAATGCTGTTGCAGCAGCTCACAAGAAAATTTAGCTGTAAAAATATGGACCAAACAAATGTGTAAGAATAAGATAGTAGCTGTTTAAACTAAAAAAATACATTGTAAAATATCCCATTAATAATACAAAGGTTACCTTCAGAACTAAGCAACCCAATTAAAAAGCATGGTTCTGAATTCCATCCTTTTCTGGTATTCAATCAGTAGATGTTACCTTTGTTTGCCTCATTGTTCGCAACTTGGTGCAAGATACCAAAAGCAAAGGGTATTAATACTGTTTAGCGGCCACATATAATTACCCCGAATATCTTCCTGAAATGAATTTTGTACAGTAGTCTGTGATCTCATGATACTAAATCAGTCTGCTGCGCAAGCACTTTTTCTGTTTAAATTGGTGAAAATGAATTTTATAAATTGTTACCTACCCACCGTGATGCTTCAGGCACCCGCCATTTGCAATGGCACGTAAAATTGTTTTCACTGCAAGAGTATCGTCTTTTACTTGAAACTTCCGGTTGCCAACCGAAGACCAGTGGATGAGTAAAAGTCAATTTCAGTTTGCCTGAGTGTATTTTCGAGAAGTGAGCATTTTTTCTGAAGACATTCTTTCGTACATTAAAGTTTTGGATGACGTTCATTAAATATTTCCATTTTTTTGTGGATAAAATCTGGATTCGAACCCGAATCCATAGCGAACGATTAGAAGACAGCGTCTTGTTCCACTCGGCTACTGGGACGACGAAATTTTTGTTGTACGGATTAAAACATTAATTTCCTAGTAACTGTTGGATGAAGGGGGCGCTAGCCCTACCAAAAATCCGTTATATGCCTACCAAACATTTTGTACGAAAGTGGAAATGTGTTTAAACTATCAAAGTTCAGGGAATATTTCCTCCTTTATTTTCCGGAGATATTATGTTAACAAGCTGATGTCGTTATACTTAACTAAATTTCTAAATAATGAAATGAGGAGACTTATTTTCCGGAGATATTGTGTTAACAAAATGATTTCGTTACACTTAACTACATTTCTAAATAATTAAATGAAATATCGAGGTTGTGCACGTGTCAATTGGTAGTTAAATGTTGAAAAATGTAGGTTATATCTGCTTTCCAAATCATTTTATTTGAAAAATCTACGTTACATCTGCCTTCGAACTGATTTTAGTTCCGCGTGTTGCGAAATATTGAAAACGAAATTTCCCTTTTTACCCAAACCCTACGCAAAATAGTAGTTGAACGCTCTTTCCGCTCGGCTGCCGGAAGTTTCAAGTAGCAGACGACACTCTTGCAGTGAAAACAACTTTACGTGCCATTGCAAATGGCGGGTGCCTGAAGTATCACGGTGGGTAGGTAACAATTTATAAAATTCATTTTCACCAATTTAAACAGCAAAAGTGCTTGCGCAGCAGACTGATTTAGTATCATGAGATCACAGACTACTGTAGAAAATTCATTTCAGGAAGATATTCCGGGTAATTATATGTGGCCGCTAAACTGTATTAATACCCATCAGTGTTCTGAATACTACAGTACTGCTTATTTATGTGGGCTGCCTTGAGCGTAATAAACTCTGCTTATTCTGCTATTTATATTAAATTTGATTTTAAATAAATAAAAGATTATTAGGTTCCTCAGACAAAAAACGAGATGGGACTTTGGGAAAAACTTATTTTGGCGCAGCACAGGGAATGCACACACAGGGATGAAAAACAATTCAATTTAAATCTTAGAAAAATTTCACGAAGTCCTTTTTTAGGGGCTTTCAACCGGGGGATCCAAAAGTCTTTCACATTTTGAAAACGTAAGAACTCGCGGAGTTCTGAGTGTAGACCAATGCGGTTTGCGTAGAAATGATCGGAATGACATCAGGTTTTTTTATAAAATCACATAAATGTTTACTCATTTTACTTATATTTTTCATCGCCAGATGGCGCCATAGGCGAACAGGTCTGGGATAGTGAATATAAAAGCAGCATTTTTCCTGCGAGGTGATCGGACGTGTTTTGTTCACCGCTTCGGAAATCTCAAACTTTGAGGACTTCGCTGCTGCTGGGTCTGCACTTACTACTAATGATATTTTTTAGTGCATTTATGTTCTATTTTAAGGGTCTTCTCTGTTTTCCTGCTGCTGTTTAACTTCTGCCTCAACATCTCGGAAGGACATGATAAGATTAGCAGAGTAGATAGCGAGCACAGCAACAGCGAAAATTGCAGGAATAGGAGTTCATGGAAACATGAAACTCTGATGCTGCTACCGAATTATTCATTTACAAGATATTCCCGAATAATTCGGAAAGCAGGTCTTCCACCCACTCCTTAAATTGCGAGGCGGACAGCACGAAAGCTTTAGCAAAGAAAATAAAAACACCACTCGAAGCATTACCATCTCCCACAACTTCGAACGGCTCTTATATTTTGGTATCCCTGAAAATTATTCCGCAGTTTTCTACTTTCCTTGCGCTTAGAGACTTCAACACGAAATTAGCTACTCCAAATAGTTATCCCAGGATTACATCCCTCTCCCACCTTCTTCGGAAAAATGTTCTTCGCTTGTATCCCAAATGAAAAATATCACGAGTGCACAGGTTACCCCTGGTAACCACATCACATCCCATTCAAGTGCGGGATCCCCATCCATATTTAAAATTACTAATACGCTGCGTGGGCACAGTACCCGTACTAATTTATCTAAACAAAATAACTGGTGGAAAAATATGGTATCTCCGGATTTTATGCCAACAAATCTTCAGACACCTCATATAAGTCTGAAAAATCTCTCTTCTACCACGAATATTCAGCCGCCTCTTATAAGTCTGAATAGCCCTGCTTGTACTACGAAAAATCAGACTCCCCTATAAGTCTGGAAACCCACTCTTTTTCATCGAATGATCCGTGTGATCAACGTGACTCGGTTCCTCCTTATCTGCTTTTTGCACGAACTCCCAATACTCTAATGACGATTGTTTTGCCCCATATTACTAGTTATCCGCATGTTCAATTACCTAATATAGGTCTGAGCACCCCTGCCTTGATGAAAATTCTACTACCGCCAATTCGGCTCGATTATTTAATTCGCCAGCCACCAAGCCCACAAGCTCCAAGTACGAATACTCCAATTCTACGAAAGTCAAAACGACAGAACGATGTTAACTTCACGAAAAATGTTGCAAATAACATTACACTAACCAACCGTAACCAAAGTTCTAGTAATGATGTTTCTTCCCTAGTCACTGCAATTTTGAACCCTTACCCCATTACTTCGGTGGCCTCCCCACGAACCAAAACCTACACCGGAAATTCCAAGAAACTCCTGAACATTCTTATTTGGAATGCCCGAAGTATTTTCAATAGAAACCTCGAATTCATGCAATTTCTTCAAGAGGAAAAAATTGACATCGCAATTATTTCCGAAAGCTGGCTAAAACCCTAACACCGATTCACTATCCCTAATTTTCAAGTCTACAGGTAAATTCGAAGCACAGATAGAGGTGGAGGAGTCATCATTATTGTTAATAATAAAATAAACACAGCGATTTCCCCATAAACACCCCTCTGCAATTCCTCGAAGCACACGGTGTTTTAGT
Source organism: Macrothele yani (assembly GCA_039090855.1). Classification (NCBI taxonomy): domain Eukaryota; kingdom Metazoa; phylum Arthropoda; class Arachnida; order Araneae; family Macrothelidae; genus Macrothele; species Macrothele yani. The sequence continues at coordinate 29,158,054 of CM077016.1, read as the reverse complement.
AGAATTCGAAGATGGCACCAAAAAGAAATTCATCAGCGTCTACAACCCCTCAAGTAATTCAGGCATATCCAGTGATTTGAAAAAACTCACTAAAGATAAATTCTCGACCTTTATTGGAGGTGACTTCAATGCTACGCACCCCAGATGGAATTGTATCCGCACGAATAGAGCAGGCAGAAACCCAGCAGAATTCTCAACAAGATATAACATCAATATTGCCGCTCCACCATCTCCCGCTTTTGTAAGATCGTGAGGTGCAAGTAATACCCTGGATCTTGCACTTTTAAAAGACTTCAACGCCACGTACGAAATAAACACGACCTATAAACTTAACTCCGATCATCTTCCTGTCGTTATGTGGATTTACGATGGAACACGAACCAACCCACCACGGTGGATTATAAAAAATTAGGAACACTTGCAGATGCACCTTAAAGAAATGCCAACCCCGGAAATCTCACGATGTGAATTAAGATCTGACATCGACCAGGAAATTGGAAAATTACAAGATCACATCAACGACATAATTAAGGAATCCCAATTTACCAAGAAACCTATTACAAATCCCTACGAACTCCCGAACTGGATTAAACGAAAAATCACCGAAAGAAATCGAGCACGACGTATCTGGATCCGCACGAAAAATTTAGAGGACAGAAATCACTATTATTTCCTAAATCGAAAAATCAGACACTACACAAGAAACCACTATAACCATATTCAAGAACGAAACCTCAGCAAAATTGGAGAAAAAGTCTGCCACGACACGAAACGTATGGGACATTACACGAAATATTAAAAACCCCTACAAGATCGTTCCTCCTATGAGAGCTCCAGACGGGAAAATTGCATACACCGATGAAGACAAATGTGAAGTTTTTGCCGACTCCCTTGCAAACCAGTTCACGGTAAATAAATTTAAATGCACGAAAGATCAAGACGATATATTTACCCGAAGCAATTAGAAACTACTTTCTGAAAAGCGACAGCTCTCCCTGCGGTCCGGACTCGGCGAGGCATGTTGCTTCACCCAAGAACATCAAAATCAAACTTCCCGCGGAAGCACCCGAGGTCACGGTGGCTGAAATTCCGAATATAACTCGTAAATTGAAACCAAATAAAGTTCCGGAGCGAGATGGTATCACGAACAAGGTTATTAAATTGCTCCCTATCCAACATATTGAAATCCTCACGAATATTATAAATACAGCTTTTAAACTACACTATTTCCCAGACAGCTGATATTGTCCTTATTAACAAAGCTGAAACCGATCCAACACTCCCTAAAAATCACAGACCGATTGCACTCCTTCTTAGCCTCAGTAAAATTATGGTAAGAGTAATATTGAAGTACATCCAAACCTACCATCTAGAAAATCAAAGTGTTCCGTACAGTCAATTTGGTTTTGTCCCTGCCCCCTCCACGAATCACCAAATATCCAGAGTCTCAGAAATGGCACACCAAGCTCTCGATCTTAACAAATCTGTTGGTGCAATATTTCTCGATATAGAGAAAGCTTTCGATAAAGTCTACACGGCCGGTCTCCTCTACAAAATGATCAAATATAAATTTCCAAGATGGATCATCACGATAATATCGTACTTCCTTACATACCGACGTTTTTCTGTGAAGCTGTGCTCAACAAAATCCACCGAAAGAAAAATTTGTGCAGGAGTACCCCAGGGGTCAGTACTTGGTCCCACCCTCTACTTAATTTTTCTGCGGATATTCCTCAACAAATTGGCATTGAACTTGCATTATACGCCGATGATACGGCAAATCTAAGCACCTCACGAAATGTCCCACTAACCGCAAAGAAACTACAAAAATATATCCATATGCTCGAGATTTAATATGCACGATGGAAAATTACGATAAACGCTAGAAAACACAAGCGATTATTTTAACCCGCAGCAAATTCTTAAATCCAACGCCCATCACCGTCAACGAAACCACGGTCGAATGGACAAACAAAATAAAATGTCTTGGAATCCAGTTCGACAAACGACTGTTTTGGGGTACTCATTACAAACAAGCCATAAATAAATCGATTGCCCTTAAAAGCATACTACGACCCATTATCTACAAAAACTCCAAATTATCGGTTAAAAATAAAATTCTTATCTGGAAAATGTGTTTCGTTCCACTACTACTATATGGATCCTCGATTTGGGGCATTAGTGCCGAATCCCATCACAAGAAACTTCAGTCCTTTCAAAATCGAGTGCTAAAGCAGCTTACTTCAGCACACCACAGGCAACCGAACCGTTACATTAGAGAAAAGTATAAGCGCCTGATTTTGAAACAGATAATTGAAACTCTAGCAGAAAATTTCTGCTTAAGCTTGAAACGCATCCAAACCCGACGCTGAAATTTATTAGCGATTATTCCACCGATATTATTATGCGATATAAACTACCTAAACATATGCCCAACAGGCTTCCAAGACTCCGAAAGAAGAAAAATATAGCAGCGACACACATCCAACGACCCCCATAATTTGTCTTTCCCAGAGTCTTGTTTATTGTTAATTTCTTGGAAAAGCTACAGTATAGTCAAAACTGAATTATATATTATATTTTTATTTTTCAAACAAATTACTGATCCGTCTTATAGATACTTTTGGCGGTTACTACCGGTTATCAAAATTGAGCTAATTCAATGACTGTTGCATATGGTTTTACTTATAAACTATCCCGGGTCCATTCCTAGCAGAAATTGCACATATGACTTTGTTCGGCGCTTAAAAGTAAAAGTATGAGAGAACCATGTAACTTTAAACACGAAATTCTGACAATATGGCAAACCCAGCTTGCAATTCCCTTTACTCGAACTTCCTATCTGAAAATGTTACTTCTAATTCTGTTGTGTTTTAATTCAAGCGATAACCAATCAACGACCCCCGAAATTTCTCTTTGCCAGAGTCTTTTTTGTTAGTAATTTGTTGAAAAATCTCTAATACAGTAAAAATTGACTTATATTTTTTATTTTTCAAACGAATTACTGCTTATCGTTTAAGATACTTTTGGCTGATTCTCGCGGTCACCGAAATTGTGCTATTGAAATGACTATTCCATATGTTTTTATTTTAAAATATTCCGGGTTTTTTCCTGTAAGAAATTGCACATATGACCTTGTTTGGCCCTTAAAAGTATAGGAGAGCTATGTAACCTTAAACATGCAATTCCGTTCATATAGCAAGCCCAGCATGTAATTCTCATTACTCGAACTTCCTATCCGTTAATTTTTATAGTGTCTTAAAATTCCAGCGATCACGGAAACCAGAAAAGAACAAAACTACGTTTAGCGCAGTCTGGTTTCTGGAGTCGGCATTCGGCCTCTTGCAACGAACCAATGATAATTCACGATTTGGAAAGATGATGACTTTCAATCCCCTAGCATTTATTCAATATTCCTTAAGCTTCACTATTAATTCCCTAACTAGTACACCACCTGAAACCAAGGAATTACCAAGTCTGAGGAACTACCAGCTTCCATGACACCTCCAGTCCTCTACGGATATCTCCTTAATTATCCTACTCACCCCCTCCACGCCCAGCCATGTTTTCCAAATTTTAACAATTAAAGGAGCTTTATATTTAGTCACATTGAAGGGAAATTTCCCACCTGTGATATATTACTCCAATTCTATTACTTCATCTTTCCCCTATGAAACTATTTACAAGGCGCTCTGCCTAGAGAAAATTTCATACTTTAAGCCATACAGCAGTTGGTGAATTGGCTTCTAAACCTAACGAAAAGTTTCGTTTTTTTTTTCGTTTTCAAACTGTCAGTTCGCATTTTTCCTGCGAGGTGATCGGACGTGTTTTGTTCACCGCTTCGGAAATCTCAGAATCTGAGCACTTCGCTGCTGCTGGGTTTGCGCTTAATACTAATAATATTATCTAGTGCATTTATGGTCTATATTGAGAGTCTCCTCTGTTTTCCTGCTGCTGTTTAACTTCCGCCTTAACATCCCGGAAGGATATGGTAAGATGAGCAGAGTAGATAGCAAGCACAGCAACAGCGAAAATTGCACGAATAGGACTTCATGGAAACATGAAACCCTAGTCGATGCTGCTACCGAATTATTCATTTACAAGATATTAACGAAAATTACGGAAAGCAGGTCTTCCACCCACTCTTCAAACCGCGAAGCGGACAGCACGAAAGCTTTAGCAAAGAAAATCAAAACACCACTCGACGCACCACAATCTCCCACAACTTCGAACGGCTCTAATATTTCGGTATCCAAGAAAATTATTCCACAGCTATCTACTCCCCTGCGCTTAGAGACTTCAACACAAAATTAGCTACCCCAAATAGTTATCCTAGGATTACCCCCCCTCCCGCCTCTTCGGAAAAACTTTCTTCACGTATATCCCAAATTAAAAATATCACGAGTGCATAGGTTGTCGCTAGCTGGCAACCACAGCACATCCTATTTAAGAGCGTTATCCCCATCCAAACTGAAAAACACCAGTACACTGCGTAAGCACAGTACCCGTACTAATTTATCCAAACAAAAAAACCGGTGCAAAAATAAGGCGTCTCCAAAAATAAGGCGTCTCCGCAAAATATTCAGACGCCTCCTATAAGTCTGAAAAATCTCTCTTCTGCAACGAATAATCAGACGGCTCTTATAAGTCTGAATACTTCTGCTCCTACTACAAAAAATAAGACGCCCACTATAAGTCAGAAAAACCACTCTGTTGCATCGAATGATCCGTGTGATCAACATAACCCGGTTTCTCCTCATCGGCTTTTTGCACGAACTCCTAATATTCTAACGTCGTTTGTTTTGTCAACTATTACTAATTTTCCTTATGTTCAATCACCTATTATAGGTCTGAACACCCCTCCCTCCCTTCATGAAACTTCTACTACCACCAATTCGGCTCGATTATCTAAATTGCCAGCCACCAAGCCCGCAAGCTCCACCTACAAGCAAACAAGCTCCACCCACAAGACCACAACCTCCAATCACAAGAAAGCCAAGACTACTGATGGAAGATAGGAACTGCCAGCCAACAAGCCCACAAGCTCCAAGTACACGACAGCCAAGGCAACCTAGCACGAATACTACAATTCGACGAATGACAAATCGACTGCACGATGTTAACTTCACGAACAATGTTGAAAATAACAATACACCAACCAGCACTGACCAAAGTTCTAGTAATGATGCTTCTTCCTTAGGCACTGCAATTTTGAACCCTGACCCACTGCTTCGGTGGCCCCCTGAAGAACCAAAACCTACACCGGAAATTCCAAGAAACTCCTGAACATTCTTATTTGGAATACCAGTAGTATTTTCAATAAAACGCTCGAATTCATGCAATTTCTTCAAGAGGAAAAAATTGACTTCGCAATAATTTCCGACAGTTGGCTAAAACCCTAACAACGATTCACTATCCCTAATTTCTAGGTGTACTGGAAAGATGGAACCACAGATAGAGGTAGAGAATTCATCATTATTGTTAATAATAAAATAAAGCACAGCGATTTTTCCATGAACACTTCTTTACAGTTCCTCGAAGCACACGGTGTTTTAGTTGAATTCCAAGATGGCTCCAAAAAGAAATAGTCACTGAAGATAAACTCCCGACATTTATTTTAGGTGATTTTAATGCTACGCACCCCCGATGGAATTGTATCCGCACGAATAGAGTAAGCAGAACACTAGCATAATTCTCAACGAAATATAACATCGATATTGCTGCTCCAGAAGCTCCAACTTTTATAAGATTGAGAGGTGCAAGTAATACCCTGGATCTTGCAATTTTAAAAGATTTCAATGCCCCGTACGAAATAAACACGATCCATAATCTAACCTCCGATCATCTTCCTGTCGTTATGTGCAAGTACGATGGAACACGAACCAACCCACCACGGTGGGTTATAAATTGGGAACACTTGCAGATGCGTCTTAAAGAAATGCCAACACCAGAAATTTCACGATGTGAATCAAGATCTGACATCAACTAGGAAATTGAAAAATTAAAAGACCACATCACCGACCTAATCAAGGAATCCCAATTTATATAAAAAAAACCTATTACAAATCCCTACGAACTACCAAACTGAATTAAACGAAAAATCACCGAAAGAAATAGAGCACGACGTATCTGGATTCGCACGAAAAATATAGAGGACAGAAATCCCTGTCCTCTATGGAAAAATCAGACATTAATCAGTCCTCTATCAAAAAATCAGATATTGAAAAATCAGACATCGAAAAATCAGACACATCAGACCTCAATCGAAAAATTAGACACTACACAAGAAACCACTATAAGCATATTCATGAACGAAACCTCAGCAAAATTGGAGAAAAGTCTGCAACGACACGAAACGTATGGGACATCACACGAAATAATAAAAACCCCTACAAGAACGTCCCTCCTATGAGAACTCCAGATAACAAAATTGCATACACCAATGAAGACAAATGTGAAGTCTTTCCCGACTCCCTTGAGAACCAATTCACGTTAAATGAAATTAATTCCACGACAAATCATGACGATATGGTACACGAAGCAATTAAAAACTATTTTCAAAAAAACGACAGCTCTCCTTGCGGTCCGGACTCGACGAGGCATCTTGCTTCACACACGAACATCAAAACCAAAATTTCCGCGGAAGCAGCCGAGGTCACGGTGGCAGAAACTGCGATAATTATTCGTAAATTGGAGCCAAATAAACCTCCGGGAGAGATGGTATCAGGAACAAAGCTACTAAAATGCCTTCTATCCAATATATTAAAATCCTCACGAATATTATAAATGCAGCTCTTAAACTACACTATTTATCAGACAGCTGAAAGACAGCTGATATCATCCTTATTCACAAAGCTGGAACCGATCCAACACTCCCCAAAAATCACAGACCGATTTCACTCCTTCCTACCCTCAGTAAAATTATGGAAAGAGTACTATTAAGGTACATCCAAACCTACAATCTAGAAAATCAGGTTGTTCCGTACAGTCAATTTGGTTTCGTACCAGCACACTCCACGAATCACCAAATATCCAGAGTCTCGGAAAGCACACCAAGCTTTCGATCTCAACAAATCTGTTGGTGCGATTTTTCTCGATATAGAGAAAGCTTTCGATAAAGTCTACACGGCCGGTCTCCTCCACAAAATGAATAAATTTAAATTCCCAAGATGGATCATTACGATAATAGCGTACTTCCTTACAATCCGACGATTCTCTGTGAAGCTGAGCTGAACTAAATCCACCGAAAGAAAAATTTGTGCAGGAGTACCCCAGGGATCAGTACTTGGTAACACCCTCTGCCTAATTTTTACTGCGGATATTCCTCAACAAATTGGCATCGAACTTGCTTTCTTTGCCGATGATACGGCAATTATATGCACCTCAAGAAATGTCTCACTAATCGCAAAGAAGCTACAAAAGTATATTCATATGCTCGAGATTTACTATGCACGATGGACAATTGCGATAAACGCTACGAAAGCACAAGCGATTATTTTTACCTGCAGCAAATTCTTAAATCCAACCCCTATCACCGTCAACGATACCCCGGTCGAAAGGACAAACAAAATAAAATATCTTGGAATCCAGTTCGACAAACGACTAATTTGGGTCCTCATATAAAGCAAGCCATAAATAAAGCGATCACGCTTAAATCATACTAAGACACATTATCTACAAAAACTCCAAATTATCTGTTAAAAACAAAATTCTTATCTGGAAAGTGTGCTTAGTTCCGCTGCTACTATATGGATCCTCGATTTGGGCATTAGTGCCGAATCCCATCACAAGAAACTTCAGTCCTTCCAAAATAGAATGCTAAAACAGCTTACTTCCGTACACTCCAGACATACGAACCGCTACATTAGAGAAAAACATAAGCTCTCGATTCTGAAACAGATAATTGGAACTCTAGCAGAAAATCTCTGCAACAAGCTTGACGAGCACCCAAACCCGACTCTGAAATTTATTAGCGATTACTCTACCGATATGATTTTGTGATATAAACGACCTAAACATATGCTCAACATGCTTATACGACTCCCAAAGAAGAAAAACAAAACAGCGAAAAACAATCAACGACCCCCATAATTTCTCTTTGCCAGTCTTATTTAGCGGTAATTTATTAGAAAAACTATGATATAGTAAAAACTAAATTATATATTATAGTTTGATTTTTCAAACAAATTACTGCTCCTTCTTTTAGATACTTTTGGCTAATTTTTGCGGTCATCGAAATTGTAATTCTTTCTTCTTTTAAATAATTTAGACTGATCCTTGCGCTCACCGAATAGGTATTTCTTCCTTCTTTAAATGACTTTTGACCGAACCTTATGAACACCGATATCTTATAAACAATATTTCTAACGATAGGCTATTCCTTATTGACAACTGATATAGTGTTTCGTTCATTCTGCAGTCTATTCATCAGATGTGGAGTCAGCTATCTGCCACGAAACAATGGCAATTCACGATTTGACAAGCCCCGCCCACTCCTCACCTAAACCGAATCATCTCCCTCCCACTAATTAGTTCTAAGTCACAACCACTTTTTTCTGCACTCTTTAACACCACTACTCTCTTACTTATTCTGCAGCGGGTCTATTCCTAGCAGATATTGCACATACGACCTTGTTAGGCCCTTAAAAATTTTAGTATATTAGATCCACGTAACTTTAAACACAAAATTCTGACCATATGGCAAACTCTGCATGTAATTACCCTTATCCGAACTCCCTATCTGTAAAATTTTATTTTGAATTCTGCTGTCTTTTATTTCGTGTGATAAACAATCAACGACCAACATTATCTCTCCTTGCCAGAGTATTGATTATTAGTATGTTGTTGGAAAAGCGAATTTTAGTAAATATTGAATTATTTTAAAAAAAATTTTTCAAACAAATTACTGCACAGTCCTTTAGATACATTTCAATGATCGATGCGGTCACCGAAATTTTTCTACTGAAATGATTATTCCATATGTTTTTCTTATAAACTATCCCGGGTCTATCACTAACAGAAATTGCACATATGATCTTGTTTGGCCCTTAAACGTATAGGATAGCTATGTAACCTTAAACATGCAATTCCGACAATATGGCAAGCCCAGCATGTAATCTCCTTACCGGAACTTCCTATCCGTAAATTTTTTCTGATGTCTTAAAATTCCAGATATCACGCAAACTAGAAACGAGGAAAACCTCGTTTAGCTCAATATGGTTTCCGGAGTCATCATTCTGCCTCTTCCCCACGTAACAATGATAATGCACGATTTGGCATGATGCTGAATTTAAATCCCATAGCATTTTTCCCGATCCCTCAGCCTTCTCTATTAATTCCCTAACTAGTACACCACCTAAAACCAAGGAATTACTAAGTCTGAAGAACTACCAGCTTCCATGCGACCTCCAGTCTTCTTCTTCGGACACCTCGTTAATTTTTCTACTCACCCTCTCCGTGCCCATCCATGTTTTCCAAATTTTAACAATTAAAAGTGCTTTTTATTTAGTCACAGTGAAAAGAAATTTCCCACCTGTGACATATTCCTCCAATTCTATTACTTCAACTTTCCCCTATGAAACCATTTACAAGGCGCTCTGCCTATTCCTAGAGAAAATTTCATCCTTCAAGCCATACAGCATTTGGTGAATTGGCTTCTAAACCTCCTGATAATTTTTGTTTTTTTTTCAATCACATATCACAGCGGGACGGGTCAGTATGCTGTCATTACCGGACTAAGCGCTCCTGTTGAAATTGTTCTATTGCAACGCTGAATGTGCGAGTGCTGCGTTGAGAGCCTACCGGTCCCTAAAATGTGATCGCATTGGGAGAGGGTCGACGGAAAGTGCTGCGCTGCGGCGAAAGGTGAAAAAATTCCAGGAAACGAGATCTTTGGCAGCATGCCCATGAAGCGGTAGACCACGAACACGTGCTGCTGCAGTAGACGCGATTACGCAGGAAATGGATGTGATTGCAATGTCATCCACATATGGCGACTCCAGTGCTCGCCACGTTTCTCGGCAAACAGGCATTCTATGACGAACACTACGACGGATTCTTCACAGATACCCGCACAAACTGCAACGGCATCAGGAACTGCAAGCCGGCGATTACGTGCCACGTCAAAAGTTCGGAGCACGGATTTTTCGACAAACGGATGTCGACGAGAACTGGCTGATGAACATTTTATGGACTGATTAGGACAACTTTTCCTAAACGGAGCTGTAAAACGCACAACAGTTGCATCTGGCCCACCGAACATTCCCGCGCAGTCGTTAAAGCGCCACTTCATCAGTGGAAATTGACAGAGTGGTGTGGATTCACGGCTTCCTTGATCATCGGTCCTTTTTTTTTGAAGAGGTCCACGGCACCTCCTTCGAAACCGTTTAGTGACAGATGCACGTTATGCGAACATGTTACGAACGTACGTTAACCCTAGATTGTAAGAGCGGAATGCAGTGAATTTGTGCATATTTATGCAGGATGGAGCATCACCAGGCATCGCACGTTCCGTTAAGCAACTGCTGCAAGAGACGTTTGGCGCAAATCGTGTGTTACGCCGATAATTTCCGAAGGCCTAGCCTCTTCAGTCACCAGACCTGGCACCCTGCGATTTCTGGCTCTGGGGTTACCAAAAATAACAAGTGTACGTAGGTCGCCCCACTTCATTGGCCATGCTGAAAGATGCCATTCGACACCATGTGGCAGCTATACTACCGGACATGCTCTTCAATGCCGTCCATGATGTATTCTCTCGTCCGCAGGCAGTGCTGGAACAGGACGGCCATCTCATTGAACACCTGGTACAATGAGGTGTCTAACTTGGTACAGTAGGCGTCTATTTTTCAGGACACTTCCAACTTGTGGTTGCTGCGCCATCTGGCGATGAAGAATGTAAGTAAAATAAGTAAAAATGTATGTGATTTCATAAGAAACCCGATGTCATTCCGATCATTTCTACGCAAACCAAGTTCCCTTATCTCAAAACTCCGCGAGTTATTACGTTTTCAAAATGTGCAAGACTTTTGGATCACCCGATACATTTCCGATGTTGCGGGTCAGGAGCAATGACTTAGGTTCACTATAGCCGAATGTTCAGTGTAACTGAGTTCACTATATCCAGGGTTGACTGTAGTTACATATGCACTGACACCATTTAAGCACATTGAATTAAATCAGTAAATTTGCTTGTGAAGTTGATGTTAAAAACCTTTCAGAAAAACAAAAATATTGCCAAACCTACCTGGAAACTCTCAATATTTGCAAAATTTCAGAGATGTACAGTCGTTTGTATCACGATGAATTTCTCGGGATTTCTGAATGACTTCAGTAGAACAGATCTGTAAAATTAGTAAATCCTTATTTTGCAGTGACATTTTTGCATAGTCTAACAACAAATACAAGGATTTATAATCTTTCAAAAGGCAGTAGCAGTCAAGTATATTAATAAATAGAATAATTCCTGCTCATCGAAATTAATATCTGTCCAGTTAGCAAAACCTCACTGCTGTACCAATCATTTATTTAAATCCCCTTACAGCATATTACTGATGCTGTGATTTAAAACTGTAAAATTAGGAGATATCATGTTGCTTAACCTTGAATGGTCTCCTCGCCAAATATTTGAATGGTAGCACTGGGAGGAAAGAAAAGAAACCTATGCGTCACGTCACGGGACTCAGCTGGTAAGAGCTAGTCTCTTCACCGAAATTAAGTCATAAACTGAGGATTAAATTCACTTCCACAATTATTTCCAATGAATCGTTTCAAGTGACATTCCACTACTTGGACAGTCGATCAATTTAAACGACAATTAACAGCTACAAAGGGAAGGTTATCCCCAATCTGGTGCGAAAATTGTGTCACAGTAGTTGTGTATGATGCAATAAATTCTCAAATCACTCTAGCATTCATTTCCCAGGTAAATATTCAACTATGGGCAGCCTTCGAAGCAACCTAATTTCTATCAAACGGTTGTTGAGCGTCGTGAATTCCTCTATACCAGAATACACAGTTATGTGAATGCTAGCGACAGCTGGAGTGATCTGAGAACAGAATGGTACCCCACTCTCCCTGCCATAACACATACATCTATTCCATTTTTACACTATTTTTTTAATTTCCGCTGAGAGCTGTATTCCGGCAATTAAAATAACAATCGCAAAGTCCTTCCTGCTGTAGTTGACCTCGGATCGATTCATCACATTGCCCGTAAATCATAGCATTTTGAGATCATCTCAAAAGTGAAAGTAAGATATGTTGATGTTTATGTAACAGTTTATTGTGAAACAAAAATCCTCACTACCTCCAACTGTCTTTTGCCAAATTTCGATATTGCCTTGACCCTAACAACTATCAAGAAGTCGATATATTCCATGGTGGGATACATTAATAGCTGATGAACAATCCGTCTGTCTTAGACCTGATTACAATACGTAACTATCCCTATTGCGTGCTTCAACTACAAAGAGTTTGCTGTTCTTTGTTCGCGGTATGACAGGCAAACTTTAAAGTGATCGACATTAGGATGCGTATAGCGCATTGACGTCTGCGAAGTTATATACCCCGTGTTATTTTTATAGTAGATGTACGTTCGTCATACGATTGCTGAACTCTAAGTTACGTAACTTTTTTTTTTGGTAATGTTTCCTTCTGTCATAATAATATTTGTATGAGGGTACAAACAATTTGATGGTCGATTACGTAGGGAAATGGAGAATTTTCATTGTACAGGTATTCTCATTATGAGAAATTGTTGATGATTCGTGAAATGCGGAGATGATATACTCATGAGGTAAAGACATATTACGAAACGATTATATTTAAGGGTGATATACCGTAATTAAATATAAAAAAATCAACCTTTTAATTTATTTATCTCGTAAAGTATATATACTCTTACAGAACTTGCTTTATTTTTTATCTTCATTGATATTTTAGAAAGCAACGATTGCGATCAGAGATGAAAAAAACCCATGTGTATTTGTTTTTTTATTTCAAAGAAAATGTCTATGAAGGACATCGAAATTTCAACCAAGTGACATTCATGAAAACATGAAAAAAGCAATATACGAAGATATTCAATGTTCTGAGCTACTTCGAAGTCGAAATGTAAAGAAACTGCAGTCAGGACAGTTGTTAGATTTCATGCAGCAATTTCAATGGACAGTTGTTAGATTTCATACAGCAATTTCAATTATAATAATTATCTTGCTGTATACTTGTGATTGCGTATACTTTCAAAATTGGCTATTCATCAATGGTCTCTACAATTGCATTTTTCATACCATTAGCATCAGCATTTTTCAGTTCTTTTAATGCCAGGAATGGGGTTTTGGTATCTCCTACTTCATTGACATACTTGTAATACATAATTGCATTTTCAGATACACTAACACATGTACTGCTATCTATAAATATGATAAAATAGTCGGTCTGTCTTAAGTCATTGCACAAATCAGTTTCGAAAACATTAACAATGCACTCTGTGAAAGGAGCACACAACACGAACGAATGGTAAGTTGCCTTACATCAACACCGTGGCGTTTCTCTGACAGTTATTTTCGGATATTTCGAAAACTAAATTTCCTTTTTGGTAATCATATATGATATATCAATTAATTTTCGAATTCGAGCATTAGATGCGTTGGAAGCAACAATACAATCATTGACTTACCAATAGATGTTCTTTGAAAAAATCAGTGAGTGATTTTCCTTTATGTTCTGCCTTGGAGACACTGTCACGATGAATTTCTGATCTGGTGTGCTTTACAATATTGTCCTTTTTAATAGTGAATATAGAAAATCCATCAATAACAGAAGAATTGTAATTTCGAAAATATTTTATGCCCTCAACTTTCTTCCAACAAAGTTTGCAATAGGCAGATCGGGTCAAGATTTTATCGGAGTTAACATCATAGGGTAACCAACTACCTTTTGGATTTAATTTCTCCATCCATATTTTTATGGTTGATATTTCCACTTTTGGTAGCCATGATTTCAAATAACAAAGAGTAAAACAACAAACCTCAGGTTCCCCTTAGATAAAGTGGTGGACAAAACAGAAATCAAATAAAAAACAGCGATAACAGCATCTGTCCTTAAATGCTTCATGGTGCAGATAGGCAAGAGGGTGAAACCAATCATAGACGTTCAGCGGTTGGACTACGACCACCTCATCACGGCACAGCTAGATCTACACGAGGAAGATTTTTCTAGCTGAAAGCAAATATAAAGTATTCGTAAAGTTATGAATACGTGAATTTTGCTGGGTTTTTTTTTCACGTTTCAGCAAAATCGTATTTTCTATAAACGAGTTGCTCTATGGAATGAATATTTAATGGAAATTTCATTTTTTGAATTTTGAATCGTTGTTTTGCGGTCCAAATATGAGTTTGCAAAGCACACTTCTACATTTGCACCGCAAACTGCAATGCGATACCGCCTATTGTTTCCCAACATGTAGTGGCTGATTCAGCTAAGCGTGTACAAACTTCTGGGAGAGGTAGGTTGCACAAAAACAAATAGGAATAACATAGCCACACGGAATTGGAAACGCCATCTTCATGCGGTAGATGGCTTTGTTCGGCCGTAAGACTGCTCATAGGTTATTTCCAAATACCGTCATTTGTAAACTGCCCGCAAAGGTAGTAGGATGGCTGAGTTCACGAACGTGGAAATGGCTGATATACACCTCGCATACGGAGCTGAAGACTGTTACGGACGAGCCGCCGTGTGACTGTACCAGACACGTTACATGATGAGACGAGTGCCAAACCACCAAGAGCTTCCACCTCTGCACCACATGTTAAGCGACGCTAGTTCTTTCCTAGGGTCTGCCAGGTGTCACGGTCGATTGGTACGCACACCTGCCATCTAAGAGAATGTGTTAAGTCATGCAGAAGACACTCTAAGTGCCAGCACACGAGCAATTGCTCATCGGCTCGGTTTCTCCCAATCCACCGTACAGAGTGTTCTGCTCATAGACCAATTGCATCCATATCATGTGCGGCGCCTTCAGACGCTAAGACCCGAGGATTACCCTCATCGCATTACATTCGCGCAATGGTACCTGCTGAACAGTGCGGCAGAATCCCAATATCCAGCTTCTGTGCTGTTCACAGAGGAAGCATGCTTTACACGAAAAGGTTGCTTCAATGCACATAACGCGAATGTATGTTACAGCACATTGTCGGAGCTTTGAACACCTTCCCTAACCATAATGCATTTCGCAAATGTCTTGTGAGTAATAAAAAGTATTTTCTTCTCTTACGTGCTGCTCTTTCACTTCTCGTCCTCTCTGCACACTAGCACATAAAGATAAAGTTTCTGACTCTGCGTTGCTATGTGATTTCGATTTGTCTTTGTGCAACCTACCCCTCCCAGAAGTTTGTACATGCTCGGCTGAATCATCCTGTATATCAGGGATATACTTTGAAACCTGAAGAATATTTCACCGTTGAATGAGATGATGACCTTTAGGGGTGAATACGTTTCTCTGAGTGTTGACCTGACAAGCGAGGTGACTCTGGACGAATCATTCTTCCATTTCACCGAAGCAGTTTACAGAAAATGGCAAACTGCGAAATGTTTATTTTGAAATTTAGCAATTGTTATCATTCATTTTCTGTGGTAAACGTTTTCAGTGTAAGAAATTTACGTAGTATAACATTTTGCATTCCATATCGGTAAGACGTTGTTTGATAACATTCAGTATAGATTAAAAATAATATTACTTTATATTAAAAGGTGTGTGCTAAAAATTTATTTACGTGCAGAAATCTGAAATAAGCAAATAAGTAAATATCAAAACTTGATATTGGCACAACTATATAACATGATATTGGCAAAACTATATGGCGTCTCTGTTTCTTTTAAACGTCGAGCCACGAATTTGAAACTGGAAAACAAAATGTCAATGTTTCAACGGCCTCCTGAAATTTTCTATAAAAAAATTCAGGGAAGAGGACACGTTTATTTCCACAAAAATGGAGTAAAACTCGAAGAGTAGATGTTCACACAGCAAAATCGATCATAATGTCTTTGGTTCCATACAAAACTGTCTAAAAAATTATTGTACTCTCATCAAATGCGATGTGTGTTTTTTTGTGCGAGTTTAGGGAATTCGATTATAAAGATTTCTCCCGCGCTGGTGAATTGTTAGTAGTACTGCGTGTTTTGGAAATAATTTTCATGAATAACATTTTACTTCTTCGTATTATGCAAATCTTATGAAACTTTAGCAAAATATTCTCTTTTTTAACCTCTGTTCTTGCCGAAAAATTAGATATTTTGTTTCACCGAAGCCAGGTGAATCTCCTGAGGTCTGGAAAGAAAATCCTTTCTAGGTGAAAATTAATCTCGTTATTCGCAACAATGTTCAGTCATGAGTTAAAACTGTCGAATAAAAAACTCAAGATAACCAACAAAGATTGGTGAACGTGGTAGATTTTATAAAACACTAGATTGTATTTTGTATACTTAAACGTGCGGTAAATGTATTCCCAATGTCGTATTTCGCAATAACCATAGCCCTAATCCCTGCAATGCTTTTAAGTACTTTCAAGTATCACAGGGGATTCAACCACTTGGCGAAAATTATTCCCCCAATTGCAACTGCTTCTTGACCTCTACCGTGATCTTCTCATTATTATATATATATATTCCAATAACGTACTGATCACCTATGTTTAAAATACTAAATATAATTCCTTTAACACTCTAGGGACAAAAACAAATTTAATTTCCATTTAACTTCAGCACTGCGTTTTGCAAACAATTAGTACATCAACCGCGTATTATTTTGAGAAAAGTTACCTTTCCAGCAGACGTGCGTTTCTTACGCCCCCTTGACAGGTGGAATTAAATGTCACTTGTTTAGAAAAATGATATTAGAATTAGATTGGTGGTCCCCTGACTCTTGTGTTAACAAAGAGCGTTGCAACT
Source organism: Macrothele yani (assembly GCA_039090855.1). NCBI lineage: Eukaryota > Metazoa > Arthropoda > Arachnida > Araneae > Macrothelidae > Macrothele > Macrothele yani. Next base: position 29,141,110 of record CM077016.1, on the reverse strand, counting down.
TTTCCTTGTATCACACGCATACGCACACGCATGCGCACACGCATGCGCACACTTGGTAAAATGAAGCACATTTCCGTGTTTTCAAAAATCTTACTACGGAGTTAACTTTGCAGCAGTTGCTATTGCTTTTTTCATAGTACAAACACACACAACCACACACAACCATCCTTTACTGCGATTGTAAGAATAAGTGTTTATTTACTAAGAATTACTGTAAATTTGATTTCTCGTCAAAGTGTGTTTTTATGATTTATCGACGTCAGTTAGTTTCCCTTCTTTGTACAAATTGGAAAAATTACATGCCATTCGCTAAGGCTCAGGCAGCAACACTTTTGGCGAACAGGAATGTACTGTTACCCTTTAGAAATACGAAATAAATTATTCCTTCTCACTTCCGACAGAAAGTGCGCTTTCTCAGGAATGTTATGCTAAAACAATCGTGGTTCTGAAGTGCTGAAATTAAAAACGGCAAAACAGTTCCAAAAATATCACCCAAGTTAAAAGGAATGTCAATTGTACAAATAATTGAAAAATAGTAAAAACTTGAAGAAAGCAAATTGATGTCTAAGAGAAGAGAACCGATTATGGCATTGGAAAAAGAAGATGATTCTGTAACAAGAAATGCTGGTGAAATTTTGACTAAAGTGAAAAATTGATAAACAAAGCTATATAAAAAAGATAATACACCTATTCCAACCATTATGAAAGGTAGAAGCACCAACGTTCAACCTGTCCTCCTGGCAGAGGTTGCAGATGCAATTAAGAAAATGAAATGGGGAAGAGTTCCTGGAGAAGTTCGAATTACCGCGGACCGTACACGAGAAGCAAGCAGAGAAATAGAAACTATCTTCTCCCAAGTTTTCACTAGATGCCTCAACAAAGAAAGATTCTTGAGAATTGTAACAATTTTAAAACGATCCTGCTACATAAAAAAGGTGACATTGAAAATCTCAGGAAATACAGGCTCATCAACCTCGTTTCACTGGTTTGTAAAATCTTCACTAAGGGTCTTTCATATCGTTCGAAAATAACGCTGGACATGGCTCAATCGAGAGAACAAGCTGGATTCAGATGTGGCTACAGCACTATAGATGATATACATGCAATGAGAGAACTAATTGCAAGAATGCGGGAGTATGAACTCCCATTATGTAAGGCTTGATTACGTGAAACCATCAGCAGTTATAGTGGCTTTAAAATCCAGTGGTATTGAAGATGCTCACATTAGCATTATTAATCACATCTATGAAAATGCAAATCTAAAGGTTCGCGTATTTGAGAATACATCACCAATGAAAGTTAAAGAAAGAGTGAGACAATGTGACACCGTATCTCCGCAACTATTCTATGCAACATTGCAAAGTGTCTTTCAATCCTTGAACTAGGGAAACAAGGGAATAAATAATAATGGAGATTATTTAACTCACCTTCGTTTTTCTGATGTTGTAGTCATTCTTGCAACTACACCTTCAGAGCTGCAGAATATGATCCAAGAACACGCTGACAAGAGTAAAGACGTGGGATTAAAAATTAATATCAGAAGAGAAAACTGATGTGCAAAGCTTTTTCAAGAAATGAAGAATTTGCGATTAATGGGGAAAAGCTCGAAGGCAACGGATTCCTACATTTGTCCAGAACAACACATATCAGGCAAGAGTTACGTTGATGAGGACATTCATATGCGTATAAAACTTGGCTGGAGAGTTTTCGAAAAAAAAAACAGTAACATTTTTAAGTGCAATGCACCATTACGTCTTAAAAGTAAAGTGTTTAATCAATGCTTCCTTCCACTTTTTATATATAGAGTTGAGACATGGACCTTAACTAAAAAAGACATACCTAGGTTGTGAACAACTAAACGAAGCCTGGAGAGATGCATACTTGGTGTAACCAGAAAAGATAAGAGGTACTCGTTGATAAGAAAAATGACAAGAGTGGAAGATACCATGATCAAAGCAAAAAACCCTGAAATGGCAATGGGCTGAACATGTTGCTAGAACAGAGGACCACAGATGGCCAACTGAAATTTTAGAGTAGATTTTAAGGGACAGAAAAAGACCTAGAAGGCTACACGGGAGATGAGTGGGTGAAATCTTAAAGCATACGGCGTCTGATGGAGGAGACAGGCTCAAGAGAGACAGTTGTAAAAGAAACTAGCGGAAACCGTCATCCAGCAGTGGATTGGTAGTTGTTAACCATAATGATGTATGTATTTATCATCATCCTTATCTACTATTATGAATCCAATACACACGGTCGTTTTAAGCATATAATAATGTGAACAATTTTAACTTTCCATATGCGTATTTTCTAAAAAGCGTTCAGTAAAATACAGAACAAATTAAATTATACACTGACGGAAAAAAATCCCAACACCAAGAAGGGGTTGTGTTAGATAAACGACAGTTGGTAGGCGGTGAGAGTACATTTGTAAGATGACGTCTATGCAAATTTCGCGCTCGGTGCATACGTGTGGCGCTAGTAGCGCACCTCGGAACATGCAAAGCAGGTTTGCTGTAAATACGCGCTGTAACGTTCGTGAGGGTTAGTTATCGTTGAGATTCGACGTAGTGTGTTGATGTTAGACAAGAATGCCTTTAAGAAGACAAAGAAGCCATTATCAACAGCTCACGGAGTTTGAACGAGGTCGTGTAATAGGGCTACGAGAAGGTGGATTTTCTTTCCGCAATATTGCAGAACGACTTTGCAGAAATGTAGCCACTGTGCATGATTGTTGGCAGCAGTGCTCAAAGGAAGGTACTGCCTCAAGAAGACCGGGTTCCGGCCGGCCACGTGGCACTACTGAGAGGAAAGACCGCCGTGTACGGCGTATGGCCGTGGCGCTTCGTACTGCGTCTGCGGCAGCAATTCGAGCTGCAGTTGCAACCACAGTGACAAAACGAACTGTTAGAAATCGGTTACTTGAAGGACAGCTCCGAGCCAGACGCCCTGTAGCGTATATTCCACTTACTCCAAACCACTGCCGTTTGCGACGTCAGTGGTGTCAAGCTAGAGCTCATTGGAGGACAGAGTGGTGATCTGTTGTGTTTTCTGATAAATGCCGGTTCTGCCTGGTTGCCAGTGATGGCCGTGTGTTGGTTAGAAGGAGGCCAGGTGAGCGCCTGCAACCAACCGGTCTGCGGCCGAGGCACACTGGACCTACACCTGTAGTTATGGTCTGGGGAGCAATTTTCTATGACAGCAGGAGCGCTCTCGTGGTTATCCCACGCACCCTCACGGCACAGTTGTACGTCGGTCTGGTGATTCAACCTGTTGTGCTGCGATTCATGAACAGCATTCCAGGGGGTGTTTTCCTACAGGATAACGCTCGCCCGCATACCGCTGTTGTAACCCAAAATGCTCTACAGGGTGTCGACATGTTGCCGTGGCCTGCTAGTTCACCAGATCTTTCACCAATCGAGAACGTATGGGACATCATTGGACGACAACTTCAGCTTCACCCGCAACCAGCATTAACCGTCTCTGTATTGACTGACCAAGTTCAATAGGCATGGAACTCCATCCCACAAACTGACATCCAGCACCTGTACGACACGATGCATAAATGTTTGCGTGCTTGCATCCAACATTCTGGCGGTTACACTGGTTATTGATGTACCAGCATTTCACATTTAAAATGTCTCGTCTCGCGCTTACATTAAGCTGTGATCTTGAAACCTTAATCAATTAAATATGTTACCTATACAAATGTATTGCCGCCATTTCATTCCTCTACAACTATTTTTTCGTGGTGTTGGGATTTTTTTTCCGTCAGTGTATAAAAGATACTCTTTTTTAATTAATTTTAAATATCCTGTTCAGAAGAAAATTTCTGACACGGCCAGGTGAATATCTGACCATATTAAGGGAGGTTCCACTTAAAACCTCCGCTTTACCTATCCAAAGATAAAACTTCTTTACATATTTTCTTCGCAATTAATATATTCCCAATGATGAAAATTAGTACATCGATAAACCTAGCGTTAAGTTATTGCATGGGATACTTAACACTTGCTAAAACATAACCGTAATTCGGGAATCCAACATTTGTTTGTCTAGAGACCCCATCAATGTACAGGCCGGCCACCTATTAATAGGTCTGAACATTACTCAAAGAAAAATGCTTGCTTTTTAATATAATTATGTTTATGTTTTATCAAGTATTAAGTATCCCATGCTGTAACTTCAAGTTAGTTTTATCGATGTGCAAATTTTCATCCTTGGGAATTAATTAATTACAAAGAAAATATGTAAAGAAATTTTACCATTGGAAACATTTTGCAGATATTTTAGGTGGAACCACCTTAAATAAAGCAGGTAGTTTATCCTATATTCCGAAATTTTGATTCATATTAAGATCTTTCCTCCTCAGCACTGTTTGTAGAATTGGTGTTTTAAAAATTGAAAAATAAAAATTCCATCTCAATTTCCAATATGTGCGCTGAAAATCTGAATGCATTATGTAATGTCATAGCAGTTCCAATTTAGCAACAACGCGTTTTTCTGTTACTGACAGATACAGTGCTCTAAATTTAGAAATATATTTTTCAGCATTTCTGAAACCTATTTTATTCTGATACAGCGTGAGTTTTGTTTACAGAGTAGTAACGAAGCCGAGTTGATCATAACTCAAAAACAATCGCATTATGTAATGTCATAGCAGTTCCAATTTAACAACAACGCGTTTTTCTGTTACTGACAGATGCAGTGCTCTAAATTTAGAAATATATTTTTCAGCTTTTCTGAAACCTATTTTATTCTGATACAGCGTAAGTTTTGTTTACAGAGTACTAACGAAACCGAGTTGATCATAACTCAAAAACAATCGCTTACATTCCATTTTTTTCAACATTGTTTGATGTAATAATGCATTTTATGTTGAAATAATTGGGCAATTCGATGCAACTGCTAAACGCGCAACATTTAGTACCTAGATTTGCTCTTCTTTAGTATTAGGAAAGCGTTTACGTGGTTCTGTTCAGGATAAACGGAACAGTAAGATTTTCAATTTAAATGACAAAATATACAAATTTTTGACGTTTCAAGTAAGCTTATACAGCGTAATGATGAAGTCAGGGATACATATCATACATCATTTTAAAGAAAATTTTGTGCTGAATTCAAATGTGCTTATAGAATGTTATTACCGGTAATATATGTGAAGTTAAAAGCAAAACTACAGGGTCTAGTCATTTAGAGCAACAAATAGTAAAGTTGTGAAATTAGTGTAGAATGCATTTAACGTAAAATTACTGTACAGAACATTATTGACACCTGCGGGACACTTAAAATAACTAAACGTTAAGCAAAATACGCTTTAATATTTAATTAGATAACCACGGTTACTAAGTAACAAAGCAAACCTTCTTGGCATGAAACTAATGAGCTTCCCTAATTGTCCATTGGTGATAGCATGGTGCTATAAGGCCCTTACAGACCTAATTCAGGGCTTTTATTAAAATATGTAAGGGTCGTATGGCATTGTGTTATCACCAATGGAAAATTAGAGAAGTTTAATAGTTCCATGCCAAGAAGGTTCACTTTGTTACTAAGTAACCGTGCTTATCGAAATAAATTTTAAAGAGTGATTTGCTTGTTGGTCATTTATTTCAAGTGTCCTGCAAGAGTCAATAATGTAATATACAGTAATTTTACGTTAAATACATTGTACACTAATTTATCGACTTCCAATATTTGTTGCTTTTTTTGACTAGACGCTGTACATTTGCTTTTAACTTCACGTCTATTATTTGTAATAGCATTCTGTCCTGCAAGTGTCCATAATGTAATATACAGTAATTTTACGTTAAATACATTGTATACTAATTTCTCGACTTCCACTATTTGTTGCTTTTTTTGACTAGACGCTGTACTTTTGCTTTTAACTTCACGTCTATTATTTGTAATAACATTCTGTCCTCCAAGTGTCTATAATGTAATATACAGTAATTTTACGTTAAATTCATTGTATACTAATTTCTCGACTTCCACTATTTGTTGCTTTTTTACTAGACGCTGTACCTTTTGCTTTTAACTTCACGTCTATTACTTGTAATAACATTCTGTAAAAACATTTGAAATCAGTAATAAATTTCATTTAAAATTATGTGTAATATGCATTCCTGACTTTATCATTACTCTGTATAAGTTGACTTCCAACATCAGAAATTTGACTTTCCGTCTACTGGTGCCAGAAGTTTGGCCACGATTGTATATGAAATAACGTGTCTCCTCTAGCACTTATATTTTCTTGATATATGGTTAAAGAAACCGTTTAAATATATTTATCAACACTCTCTATTCTGGAAAGTTGTATTTTTCGTTTTGCATTTTTTTTGTAATTTTACCAGTATTCTGTTAAGCGTCTGATTTCAAAATTTAGGAATTTAGATTATTATAGGATCCCATGAAATTTATTCATATGACATTGCTTGACGTTGTTTTCAACATTTGTCCTATTTTACGCCATTTTCCTTTAAAGAGGGTAATTGGTTTTCAAGACGAACGAAGATCTCAGATACTCACAAGATGACACACCTCGTAAATGTTCTATAAAGACTTTTGAAAATGCTGTTTTTATATTTCATTCAAATTATTGTATAAAAGAGAAACACTTTACCCAGAGCTCTCAAAAAATTCATGTGGAGCAATACGCTTAAAAGACTTTGAAATTGAGTTTTGCATGAATTAAATAATAATGACACTTTCTATATGTTTCCAAACAAAACTTTCCGGATCTTATATCTTCAAAATTATTCCACACTGTTCCACACTTACATTTATCTCAGAGCTCAAAACTGTGAAAAGAGAAAAGAATACCCGTCGCACTCTCAAATTAAATGAGCTTGCTACTTTAGTTTTCTGGTAAACAAAATATGGTTCTTACTTATGGCAAACATGCCAGAACTTAAACGAAGAGGGATATGCACAGACAGCCGAAAGCTCATTGAATGTGGAGTAATGCATTTTTTGAAACCAAGAGGAGTACAAAACGGAACTCATTGATTAGGAATTTGACAAAAGTGGAAGACATCGCGAGGAAAGAAAAGACCCATAAGTACAAATGGGGCGGACATCATTTAACAACTGACCACCGTATGACGACTACAACAATGCACTTGATACAAAAGAATTCCTGCCTTAAAGCCATCATGCAAGATTGGATTGGAAATGACTATTGATGATGTTGATATATACACTGAGTGGCCACTTTTTTATGACCACCTTACAGTTCTAAGAAAATGAGCTATGGCTGCTCGCTGTTGCCGCCAGAGGGCGAGGCTGGTATAAAAAGGGAAAGCTTAATGCTGGCGATAGTTGTAGAAGTGATTTTTGTGTGACGACATGGGTAAAAAGTGAGATTTGACAGACTTTCAACGTGGGTTGATTGTAGGAGCTCGGAGCCATGGAGCGAGTATCACCGAAATCATCGCATTCATGAAATGTTCCAGAGCAGCTGTTGTTAAAGTGTTCAAAGACTAGACTGTCAGCCAAAAAACTGGGTTTCTACGTGCAACATGTGGTCGTCATCGACTAGTGACTGCTCAGGAGGAACGGAGAGTGTCCAGACTGGTAACAGACAACAGAAAGGCAACAGTGCAGCGAAGTACAGACCATCTTAATCAAGGATACCCTCAAATGATCTCTGCACGGTCTGTTCGCCGTGCACCGCATCGGATGGGACATGGCAGCCGACGACCTGTTCGAACACCTTTGCTGTCTTCAGTTAACAAAAGAAAACGTTTTCAGTTCGCACAGGAGCACAAGGATTAGACAGTCGCTAATTGAAAACTAATTATGTCGTCCGATGAAACACGTTTTCAGTTGCACCATACCGATAGCTGAGTGAGAATTTGGCGGAAACAGCACGAAAGCATAGACGCTAAATGCATTGTTACAAACCTTCAAGCTGGTGGAGGAAACGGTACAGTTGGGGAATGTTTTCCTGGCATGCTTTGTGCCCTTTAATTTGTGTCTGACTGGCACATCATATATAAACATCGTTGCGGACCAAGTGCATCCTGTCATGTGGATGATTTATCCCAATGGCGAAGGCTACTTTCAACAAGATAATGCGTTCTGTCATAGTGCTCGTGTTGTACAGGATTGGTTTCAGGAACATGCCGGTGAGTTTACTTTGCTTAGGTGTCCCCCCCCCCAATCTCCAGATCTCAATCCCATTGATAATTTGTGTTATGAAGTTGAACGAGCTATCAGACAGCTGGATCCACAACCCTGCATTCTCACACTCCTGGAATGTGCTATTCATCAAGCATGGTCTCAGATTCCATAAACCACCTGTCAACATCTCGTGGAGTTCAAGCCATGAAGAATCGAATCAGTATTAAAGGCAAAAAGTGGCCCAACGAAGTACTGAGGGGTTGGTCATAATAAAGTGGCCACTCAGTGTACATTTACATACAAGGGTTGTTCAATAAAAAGTGAGACATCCTTCCTGAAAGAGTCAAAACATGGTGTACCTAATAATAATCGCCGCCAGCATTTGGACAGCAGTCCCATCGTTGCACAAGTCCTTGTATTCCTGCGGCAGAAAAGGAGGCAGGCAGGCTACTGCTGCAACAAGTTTTCTACATCATCACGCACCTGATCGTTCGAAATGAAGCGTTTGCCTTTAACAAATTTTTCACAGGTCCAAAAATGTGAAAATCGCAGGGCGATAGATCAGGATTGTTTGAATCGCAGCCTCTCAGCGATTGGAAGAATAAAAATCGCAGATAGTCAGCCGAGATTTTTACAGCGCTCCTAATGGATTGCCAATTACCGGTGCAGCTGTTCTACACCTACACGTACCGTGAAATGCCACATGCGGGCACCCATCTCTCTCAATCTCTTTCTCCCTTTATCTGTTACGTAAGCTAGATTGAGAATTGATTTTTTTCTCGCAAAAAAGAGAATAGTAAAACGTCACTTACCTACAGGTGTTTCAATGGAATTTGCAAGGATTTACCGTGATGTAGAACGTTTAGTTCTTAAAATCTTTTTCTATGCTTTCGTTTGTCCGCATGATTTTTCATTACTGCCCTTATTTCATTAATCAAATATGTGACGATTTGGAGGACTGAATCCATATAAAACATAACAATTATGGAATCATAAACGAAATTACAGTCAGCAATAAATGTACCAGTTTAGCATTAGTAATTTACAACAAAACTGTTCTTTTTACAGAATATTTAACTAAAAGGTCGTTTTCAGGCATTTGTTTATATTTTATCAAAGGAACGTTTATAAATGAGGTTTAAAGCAACGTTAATTAAATTTAATTTCTATCCAAACATGTTAATCGCTGTTATTAAAAAGAAAAGCCTTTTTCTGTCTGTATCTCCGAATATTTTATATTCGCTTTTGTTCGCGCATAGACACTTTTCAATGGTTGTTTATTGTTTTGAGTTTACACAAAATGAACTCTCCTCAAATCTATTCTCATTATTTTATGTTACTAAGAGAGATCTAAGATGAATCCAATGTAGCATTTGATAATGTAGCAGAAGTTTAACATTTTGTAATATTTGTAGCACTTCTTTTATTGAAAATACTGAAAATAAATTTCTGAGTTTTCTGTAGATTGGGAAACAGACAAACATTTTATCGACTACACATGCATGCATATTTGTGCAAATCTTCTTTTTGAATAAATGTTAATATTTTTCTTCTTTACTCTAAGCGAGTGTTAATGTGCTTCGCAGTGTTTAAGATACTCTATAAAACTGTTGTGTGTTGCTAAAATTCAATTTTTAAAAGAAGATAATATCATATCACATGTAGAGGACTTTAAGAATGGCCTCGGGTCTTAAACAACCCTTAGAAATAAGAAGCTAGGAGATTTGGGCTAGAGTGCCTAAAAGGAAAGTCACACGGAAGCGAGGTAGAAAGGAAGAGGAAGACGCCCTAACTTATTACGGGGGAAACAAGTACCCGGGGTCCGATGGCTTAACGTGCCCATCCGACGCACGGCGGATATTTAGTGGATCGACCGTTCGTACCTGACTGAAATCAAACCTGAGGTCCTTCCTGTGGCAGTCACGAACTTTGCCCACTAGGCCACCCAAGGCCCACAATTTTCAAAATAAAATTTAACAGTATATTTTTACTCAGGCTTAAGTACTTAGGGCAGTTTAAACCTTTTCTTTAACTTAGAAAGACTAATTGCAGGCTATGATGCGTTACAAGGGAAATCAAACAAAAATTTTTAAAACAAGTATACGTTCGTGTGACCTTCCTCGTCAAAGATCATTTGTGCCGTCGGAGCTCTCCGGTGGGTTGCAACCATTCTAAACAAATATTGACGGCCACGTTAATCCACCACATGTTGCAATAGGGCCGTAGATAGCAGGGAGATGGAGGCGGCTCAGCCCTTTGAAAGGCCAGAAAGCCCCCTTAAGAAAAAAGACATTGTTGTTAATTATCTGAACCTTTATGTTCAGTGGTTTGAGAAAATCACTCTTGCTTTTCATTATGTGCATAAATACCTCATTTATTAGTGTACGGGAACTTTAAAAAAAATGCAAAATTGAAATTATACAGCACAAACGATAAATGACTGAACAAAGAAAATTACTTCTTGGGGTGAATCTGTAAAAACATTTGAGAAACGAATGCTCAGCCACACAAGGGCATTACGTGTTTGCGTTAAATGTCACAGACGAAAAAAAATCCCATCTTTTTTGGAAGAAGCGTAAAATATAGAAGAACTTTACCCCTACCTGAACGAAAAAAAGGAAGAAAAGGAAAGAAAAAAGCAGAATCGGAGACAGATGCGTTGTTGGACAGAAGAGCAAAAACACTTGATAAAAAACAGTGACATACAACTCTGCTGTTAACGATATAATGTCGAGTAGAGGCAGAGGGTGTTAGCTAAATATACATACCTTTAGGCGTTGGAATATGTATAAGGAGAGTTTTCAACTTCTTCACATACGTTGCTTTGGAACCAGTACCGTTTGTTTTCTGATGAGTGTGTGTGTGGGGGGGGGGGAAACGGTTTGTTGTCGCAAATTTGAGCGGTCTTGGGATTTGAGTAGAGAAGGAACATGATTTGGCTGTATACCACCGTAAAAACAAACGCCAGGGAAACAAAACGCTTGATAAAAATGGAGAAAATGTGGAACCAACGACGGGGAATAGGAATCCAAATATCAGTAGTATATACTCACAGCCAAGTCGCATTGTTTTGACCACCTCCTACTTTCAACGTCAACACCGCGTTTCACATGAAAGAAGGAATTTGTCGCAAGCTGGTTGGGATGGTATATAAGGTGTGCTGAAGGCAATCTGAAAATATATCACTCGTAACTCTCAAAGATAAAAGGAACCATTTATCAGCTTTTCAAGAAGGGATAATTATCGCCTTTCGGGCCAAGAATGGCAGTATTTCTGAAGCAGAGCAGATTGTGAACTGTTCACGTGCAGCTGTGGTTAAAGTGTATCGTGACTGTAGAAATGACACCACTGCAAATAAGACAATAGAAACTGCGGAGCACCATGTGCCATTGATGTGAGAGGTGAACGTTGGCTTCGAAGGTGCGTGAGGGCCTATCGACATGCTGCAGTGGAGAACTCACTGTCCGAATGAACCAGAAGGCTACCGGAAGTATGTCTAAAGCCACTGTTCAGTGAACCCTGCTGCGTTTGGGGCTCCGATGCAGAAGAATGGTCACTTCACCTACGCCAACGAAGGTGTATCGGCAGAAAAGGCTTACTTTTGCACGGCAGAATCGAATTAGACCTCCGCTGATTGGCAAAGGATTACCTTTTCCGATGAGACACGTCTTCTGGATTGACATTGGTGTGCAAGGTTAGAAACATCGGAGAACAAACACTCTTCAACCACTACTGAAAGAACACAAGCAGTGGGTGGCAACGTTGTGGCCTGGGGAATGTCTTCGTGGAATTCTCTGGGTCCACTCATACCTATGGACGGCATTATGGACCGAATTCGTTATAAATCCATCCTTGCAGAACACGTACGGCTATACATGATAATTGTCTTCCCAGGGGTGCATGGGATCTTCCATCACGGCAGTCCGACGTGTACACAGCTAGAAAATTACGACAGTGTGTGGAAGAGGAAGATGAAGACTTCAAAGTACTTTCCTGGCACCCTAATTTTCCAGACTAAAACCCAATTGAGCATCTGTAGGACCATCTAGATCGTGTTGGATTCATCACCACGGATTCATCACCATTCGGATTTATCACCACGCACTCTCCAGCAGCTGTCCAATGCACTGCAGTCAGCATGGCTCCACGTACTTGTGAACACCGTCGAGCACCTTACTGAGACACTTCCAGCTTGTCTAGCTGCTCTTCGCGCTTCGCACGGCTGTTTTTTTTTTTTTGCTGTTTTTTTTATTGGAGGTTTAACGACTGCCGTGAGCAACTCAATGGGCTATAAGCAGTCGCCCGTCCCTAATTTAGGGTCACTGGTTCCAGTGACCCTAATATAGAGAGAGCTAGTGCCGTAAGAGAAACACAACATCCATATCTCACCAGGATTCGAACCCGGATCCTTTTCGGACGAATGATCAGAGGTCATCGCTTATAAAACTGCGCCACCGGGGCGGCTCACACGGCCGGCCGTGACTCGGGATATTAGCTGGTGGTCACAATAATGTGACTTGACCTTGTATATATATGATATAATATATCAGCAACTCCTCAACGCTGTTACGCGGATCCACAGTAATGACAGAATAGTAAACTAGATGAAAAAATAAAGAGTTTATTCAATAATGAGTAACCTGCATTTAAACTACTATCAAGTAAATTCAGAGAGTGTGATTTCATTCTTTATATTTCAAGAGAGTTCAGTTTCCTTCAGCATCCCCTTTTTGCATATTGTTTTCATTTTTTTTTCATTTTAGTTTTTGGGTAAAACAAATGATTTGCTAATGAAGAAAATTAACAAAGGAAATGAAGAATAATGCGCCTGTTTTCGTGGAAAACATTAGTATGTAGTTTAACACGCAGTGGTCGCCAGATGGGCCTTCAGGCCTCCTGCACTCAGGTTCTTGGACTTAGCAACGGCGCTGTTTCTCAGCCCACAGCGCTGTCGCTGATGCCAAGTTATTCCGTAAATGGCGTACTATCAATACACTCGCGATGATGTTGAAAAGTGATATAGGTTTTCTAGTAGCATTTCCAGCATCATGATTCCTCCTATCTATGTTAACCTCTGACATTTATACAATGAAAATGTATCCATCATATCTATGTTAACTCCTGACATTATACATTGCATTACTGTGTCGCTGAATTCAGTGGTATTTCCATTTCTATAGCTGCCAAGAGAAGGTTCGTCCTCCAGCAATCGATTTCCCGAAGCCAGATATCCCTTGATTTCTCTCTTCCCCTGTAGACACATTCATGGTTTCCTGGTAAACAACAATCTGTGATTTAAAATAAGTTAAAACGGAGCAAAAAAGTTTAAAGGTGAAGAATATTTTCGAATCCCTGAAAACGTGGCAATCTGATTTTCAAAAGCGATGGATTATTCTCTTTTTTTAATACGCACTGTTTTAAGTGTGAGAAACAACGCAAATGTATCAGAGTTTCGAATGCGGTGCCATTATAAGTATTTTCGTTATGTTTGAATAAACTTTTGTTGTTATTCCATAATTCTTTCTTTTTTATAGGGGGGGGGGGTTGTATTTAGATGGTAGCGTTTGTTAAATTAAACACTGCTCACCATTTTAGGTTCCTGAGAACAGAATTTTAGATGTAAACGAAAACCGACGAACATTTGCGCTTTACTCAATCTGTACCATTTTTTTAAACTGGTGAATAAAGCTTATGATAAAAGACTTGGCGAGTTCCATAACGCGATTAAAAAAATATTGAAACATGAATTGAGGTAATTCTTGTGAAACACCTTTGCATATTATAATCATTTCTCGTATGTATGAAAAATAAAACACAAAAGAAATTAAAAAATTAAAAGAATGTAACACTCTTTACAATTTTTTAAAAATCAAAATATATCATATTACAAACAATGAACTTATTTTTTTTGCAGTATTATATCAGAAAAAAGTTTTATTATAAACAATTTGGGGAATGAATCTTAGTTTGCAGTTATATGTCGAAAATAAGAAATATAATATTAGGTAGTTAAACTAAACTTTTGCATTAGCTCATGGCTGGTCTTTTCACTTGAGTAGGTGGAAAACATTTCGCCAAAAATTATAACTGAGAAGCAATATTCTGATGCGCCTAAAACCCCGTTATATTGCATGTTCCCAATGGCTTTAGTCTGAATGATGGATATTTAAAATAAATAACTGTTTGACATGAAATTTATCATGGCATTACGAATAATGCATATTTAAAATTAAACGTTTGACTTAAAATTTATCATGGCATCACACATTACGTAGGGCCAATTTTCAGGATTTTAGGTCAATTTATTTAAAATCTAACCGGACACTAAGTTTAAATTTTAATTTTGTTGAACTAAATTTGACATTAGTTGTGCAAACAGAAGTCGAAGCAAAAACTGACAGATTGCTGGAGTCAGTATTATTTAAAATTGTCACTATTAAAATATTTCTTCTCAACTTCACGGTACATTTTACAGCGAAATTATACATGGCAAACGAAACGGGTATACTGTTATGGCATGACAGCAAGATGTGGCATGACAGCAGTTTGGGTAATTTCGGAAAATTGACTCAATTTCCGGACAACAATTATATAGATACAAATTTTGAAGGTGACAATCCGATTTTTGGCGTAAATGTGACAAGGATGGTAAGTCAGATAATATCCGAAAACTTGAAAATTTTCATCTTCCTGGAGCGGGATTAGAATCCGCGTCTCCTAGTTAGCGCCAGGGCATGCTAACCACTGCACATACGGAGCGCTATCTGGAAGACGCGGATTCGAGTCCCGCTCCAGGATGATGAAAATTTTCAAGTTTTTGGATATTATCTGACTTACCATCCTTGTCACATTTATGCCAAAAATCGGATTGTCACCTTCAAAATTTGTATCATATGGTGTAATCCCGTATTTCTTTCATGCAATTATATAGATTTTGCGCTAGGAAAGAATTTTGAAAGTAAAACTTTTTTTTCCTTAAATAATACCATTTTCTCCTCCGTTATTCATTCATAACGGAGGAGAAAAATAAAATAAAAGGAATATATGTTGTGAGTATCACTTAGGATGTCGCGGTAGAGCCATAGGTGGAATTATAAATTCCAAAATTAAACAGAAACTGGATAAATGTCATATTAATTGAGAGGGAATACTTAATTTGAAATATCTGAAAAATCAAATCCGAAGATTTTTTCATGAAACAGATAACTCAATCACACCGTTAAAAATTAAATAGTCAATATGTGTAAAATCATTTTCCGGAGGTATTACTGAAAGAAAATACTTTCAAAAATCACAGCAACTTTTTTGTTTAATGTTCGTGCACATTCCGAACATTCCATTCCTCACATCGACAAAATCACATATACAATATCTCCAGAAAATCAATTTAGGGAAAAGCAATTTGAAAAATTTAACCGGTTTGGAATTTTTACCCTCTAATATTTACCACACACAACATATTGTATGTATGTATACACAGTTTGTGCATAGCAGTGTAAAGTTTTATTATACAGCAATAAGAGTCATCAATATCATTTTACAAACGCTCCATGCTATAGAGTTGCAAATTGTGTTGTGTGTTTACTATTTCCTATGTAATTAATTATGTAACACGAGTGCAGCATACTAGGCATAACTCCTAATTAAAATTCAAAACAGGCAAAGCAGTTTTTCGCTAAAATGTGCAATATCAGCTTTTGTTTAATGACAACTTAGCTTACATATTTGTTGTAAAATAAATCAAACACCCACGGGAGGACATTTCTGCAGACAACCAGGAACTGAAATCATAGAAGTTGTTTGTTAATACTACGGCTTTAACAATGAAAGTGAGATGTAAAAGACTTTAAGAGTAGGAACCTATGCAGAATTTATTAAAATTTCAAGTTATTTTTTTTTAGTTTCATATGTTTCACATTCGTGTTTTTTTTTTTTTTTTTTTTTATCTTCTTTGGTTTGCCTTCAATTCTATCCTTTGCACCTTACACTAAATACGATAATGCCTACAGGAATTATACTAATAAACGTCTTCATAAAAGAGAAGGTAATATTCATTCGAGATATCTAACAAAATATGGAAACTACCGATTATAGGTATATTGTGAATTTGCCAGATGATTGTGAACGGAACATGATAGTAAGAATAGCTAATAAACATTCCGAGGTGTGTCTCAATAGCTGAT
The DNA here is from genome assembly GCA_039090855.1 of Macrothele yani. NCBI lineage: Eukaryota > Metazoa > Arthropoda > Arachnida > Araneae > Macrothelidae > Macrothele > Macrothele yani. The sequence continues at coordinate 29,124,806 of CM077016.1, read as the reverse complement.
TTGCATGTCACACTAATATACATTCTGCAGGAAAAACATTAGAGACAGGGCTAATCGGCAGTTAAAATAGCCATCACCCGCGGAGACTTGAACAGAACCAAACCGAACGCAAGCGATTAAGAAGAGGACATCAGGACTTCAAAATGGTGCATCGCAATCAGTGAACATATGTAAGAGAGGTGATCCACGCAACTGAAATTTTGAAGCATTGTCGGAGCAAGACACATTGGTCACTCTATCGTACTAGTGGTAAGAACTCTTGAGTTTTGAAGGTATCCGTGTGCAGGGCGTATCTCGGGTACAGCATCAACAGGCGTATCAGCACCCAGAGAGCAAGCGGTTACCAACCGCACACTACTGATACCGGGATTGACGTCGATTCTCCAGTCTCTTACAGAGCGACCGCTTTGCAATGGCGTAGCAAACACATCCAGATTAAATGTCGGAAGCCTAAGTAGCGTCACCTACCGAACGATAGGACGCACGCAGCATGCCCTGGGCTAGAGGAGGGAGTGACGCCCTACACCTATGAAACTGTTGACTGCGGGGTATTAGGAAATATGCCTCGCCTGGCGCTTGGACATGAACAGTGGGTCTCTGTACGGTCGCCTCCCAGTCAACGGTTAGACAAATCACGTTTTCAGCTTTAACGAGCAGAGGGAACGGTGTGGGTTTGGCGTCGACAGCGTGAGACCATGGTCCCGTCGGGCCAGGTCAGCTATTTTTCAAGGCCATGTTGGAACTGTGATGATTTGGAGAGCTTTCTCATGGGACATATTATGTCTCCAAGTGCGTGCGGTGTGGTCCTTAGTCAGTATGCACAATTAGTGTGTGTTGGTGCGCCATCTACACGCTTCCGTGACTTTCGAGAATCTTCCTGCGGTTAGTCGTTTTTCAGCAGGGAAACACGCCTGTGTGGCGACGCAACCAGCTAGGCATTGCTCCACGAACACTCATCTAATTTGGGACTATCCAGTGACCATATCTCTTGAACGAAATAGAGCGGAACACCATATTCATTTGTGAATAATTCTGCAACAGGCATGGACGAAATTACCAACGAAAATCTTGGGGCATCAGGTGGAGTCGATGCCTCTGAGTGTACAGACTGTTATTCAAGCTAGGCGAGGACCAACACGCAATTAGATCGGCATCTTTAATGTTTTTTCAACTGAATGAAGAGCTTCATTAAAACAGGGTACACTTTTGAATTAATTTAATTCTGAAAACATTAAGTAAATGATATTCACGCTGCAAGTTAATTTCATACGGCAACCTTTACACCTTCAAAGGTTATCAATTAATTTTTTCCTAATCAGAAAAGCAGAATTCCTTCATTTGTTAATACCGCGTACTATGTTCATGATCACAGAAAGCTGACGATCGTGAAGTTCAAAATTATGAGTCGCATAAATTAATGTTTAAAACGTGATCTATTTATGAATATACACTGACGGGAAAAAAATCCCAACACCACGAAAAAATAGTTGTAGAGGAATGAAATGGCAGGAATACATTTGTATAGGTAATATATTTAATCGATTAAGGTTTCAAGATCACAGCTTAATGTAAGCGCGAGAAAAGCCATTTTAAATGTGAAATGCTGGTACATTAATAACCGGTGTAACCACCAGAATGTTGAATGCAACCACGCAAACGTTCATGCATTGTGTCGTACAGGTGCTGGATGTCAGTTTGTGGGATGGAGTTCCATGCCTGTTGCACTTGGTCGGTAAATACAGGGACGGTTAGTGCTGGTTGGGGGTGACGTTGGAGTTGTCGTCCAATGATGTCCCATACGTGCTCGATTGGTGAAATATCTGGTGATCTAGCAGGCCACAGAATGTGTCGACACTCTGTAGAGCATGTTGGGTTACAACAGCGGTATGCGGGCGAGCGTTATCCTGTTGGAAAACACCCCCTGGAATGATGTTCATGAATGGCAGCACAACAGGATGAATCACCAGACAGACGTACAACTGTGCCGTCAGGGTGCGTGGGATAACCACGAGAGTGCTCCTGCTGTCATAGGAAATTGCTCCCCAGACCATAACTCCAGGTGTAGGTCCAGCGTGTCTCGGCCGCAGACAGGTTGGTTGTAGGCGCTCACCTGGCCTCCTTCTAACCAACACACGGCCATCACTGGCACCCAGGCAGAACCGGATTTCATCAGAAGACACAACAGATCTCCATTCCGTCCTACAATGAGCTCTAGCTTGACACCACTGACGTCGCAAACGGCAGTGGTTTGGAGTAAGTGGAATGCACGCTACAGGGCGTCTGGCTCGGAGCTGTCCTTCAAGTAACCGATTTGTAACAGTTCGTTGTGTCACTGTGGTGGCAACTGCAGCTCGAATTGCTGCCGCAGACGCGGTACGATGCGCCACGGCCATACACCGTACACGGCGGCTTCCCTCTCAGTAGTGCCACGTGGCCGGCCGGAACCCGGTCTTCTTGAGGCAGTACCTTCCCTTGACCACCGCTGCCAACAATCATGCACAGTGGCTACATTCCTGCCAAGTCGCTCTGCAATATTGGGGAACGAAAAGCCACCTTCTCGTAGCCCTATTACACGACCTCGTTCAAACTCCGTGAGCTGTTGATAACGGCTTCTTTGTCTTCTTAAAGGCATTCTTGACTAACATTAACACACTATGTTGAATCTCAACGATAACTAACGCTCACGAACGTTAAAGCGCGTATTTACAGCAAACCTGCTTTGCATGTTCCGAGGGGCGCTACTTGCGCCACACGTATGCACCGAGCGCGAAATTTGCATAGATGTCATCTTACAGATGTACTCTCACCGCCTACCAACTGTCGTTTATCTAACACAACCCCTTCTTGGTGTTGGGATTTTTTTCTGTCAGTGTATATTATATCGATAACAAATACAAAGAGCTTTTAAAATAAAATTTTCCGTCATATGCAGCAACATATGACTAAATATATATATTTTTAATAAACTGACCGTGTTTCTTCTTTTGTTAAATGGTGATGTTTACAACCAGGGTTTAAAAATACTGTTTTCTGTTGGAGCGAAAACCAAGCAGACGGCGCAGTAATAAATGAATAAATGATCTAACGTTCCTTCGCAATAGTGGTTTATCACTTTCATAGCACCAGTTTCTGTTCAAAACACAGATATATAAAGAGAATAATAAGAAAAGAAAAGCACCAATTCAATGTTTTTCTAATGTGAGAATCTCCGTCCAGTCAGCATGAAATACAAAATAACATTTGTTTTTAGTCCACCTTGACCTCCAGCAGAAGGATGGCTCTTTTTTCAGAATACAAGCAAACTGTCGTTAAACAGACGATTCCTGATGTAAACTTTAAGTTTTCTGTATGCAAACATTGCTCTTTTCAGTAGCATCAAATATGCAGGGGAGAGACAAAAACCATAAATATATTTTTCTTACACTTTAATGAACTAAATTTGCGCACGCCTATGTCATTTTTCAAAGCATTCTCTATTTTGTGCAATACAATTCCTCCAGAGCTTACAAAGTACATAGATTATTGAAGAAAACAAATCTTTCGGTGGCGTGTACAACCACACGCATGGCTGTACATGCGACAGACTATCTGTTGCACCTATGCGCCCATCGCACCGTTCGAGTGGTCCAAAGATGATGTGGTAATTATTTGAGGTAAGGTTTGGTGCATAAATCGGTTGAGAACACACTCAAAGAGCAGGTTTTTTAAGGTTACAACCGTTGCACAGGCAGTATGGAGCTGAATGTTGTCTTGTTGTAAAAGACAACCACGTCGTTCGAATTTGACGGCAGGTTCAAAGTGACTCCTGATAGGATATGCGTGGTTTGACTGTCTGCATCGTTCTCTCAGGACATGTGGTGCTTCAAAATTACGCCTTGTTCATCCCAAAAGAGGGTTACCATAAGCTTCCCAACAGTTGGATGTGTGCAGAATTCCTTGGTGAGGAGGGATGACTCCATCTTTGCACGCTCTCTTAATTTCCGTCAGATGTTGGTGAACCCATTTTTTTCAGTTATGGAGTTAGCTGGCGTGACATTCACTCTGTAGGCACTATGCTGAACTGGGGCACATTGTGGATGATGTTGTGTGCTGAACTATGAGCGATGTTGAAAGGTGCGGGTATTTGATCCACCGTCACTCAGGGATTTCCCATTACGATGCTTTCAACTGCTGTAATAGACTCTGGAGTCACTACTCTGAGTGCATGACCCGGTAGAGCAGAACCGGTCACCGAACTTAAACAGTTTCGGAACTTTCTAGACCATACATACACTTGCTGAAGTGACTTACATCCATACTGCAACTTAATTTGATGATAAACTTCAATAGGTTTCACACCTTCACTACCCAAAAAACGGATGACCAAACGTTGCTCTTCTTTGGTGCATCTTTCAAGTCCGGCTGCCATTTTTACACAGCTGCTATGACGACACTAAGCTTGTTTGCACCGTGTCGCCACCGGTAAGAAAATATTTTTGTTATTATTAACAATATTGCCAAGTTATAAAACTATGACACTGTATTTTCAATTTTTCATAAAACTTTTTAAGTTTTCATTTGACACATGGTATAGAACTAAAACTTAAAAATAAAATATTTTTGTTACTTAAACCCTTACAGATGATATAATTCACACCGCATTTTTTTTTACTTTTCAAAATATTAAAAAATTCAGATTCCAAAACAATTAACGCAAAAAAAATGCAGTTTACTACAAGCAGTAACATTCACCTTGATTTGATCCACCACCCCAGGACGTAAAATTTCCACAGCATTTTATTACATTTAATTTCACTTGAAAACGTGTATCATGAAGTTATTTCCTCTCGTATTATGTTCAAAGAACTATAATATTTCACAGTAAAAATTATTCTGTTATTCCTATTGCTGTGGTTAAGAGATTGAAAGCATTTCTTTATTATGAGAAGATATCACTTTGATTGAAAACTATGCTTCTAGTGCCATTTCTCAACTTTTCTTCACTAATGGCGTTTTACATAATATTCCCGTTATAGTATATTATTTTTGCTAAATTCTTCTAAAAAACGGCATTCTTCTTTAACATTTTAGCTTTCAGGTGCCATTATTTTCTTTTGCATTACATTCTTTCCAAAACTCTTGTATCTTATTTCCACTTCGGAAAAGAGATTTTCTCTATTTGTGCTTAACTGTTAATGAAAGTTATCTCAGCACTTAGAATGTGTAGTACTAAGCAGTAAAAACCAACCAAAAAATTACATCAATAAAATCAAAAAGCTTATGCACTATAAGGACATTTTTTTTTATTGGAAGTTTAATGACCACCGTGAGCAACTCAGTGGTCTATAAGCAGTCTCCCATCCCTAATTTAAGGCCACTGGTTCCCGAGAAGGGAGAGTAAGACAAACACAAGCTACATACCTCACGGGATTCGAACACGGACCATTCTCGGAGGAATGGTCAGAAGCCATTGATTAGACCACTGCTCATCCGAAGCGGCACAAGGACATTATTAGTGTATTGTTAACAAACGCCACGAAATAGATTAATACCCTCTTACAGCAATTACACAATTTGTGGTTTGTACTGCTCAATTTCTTACCATTTTGTTATTTGTCAGTTCACTCATTTTCGTTACACGAGTATGTTTACTTTCAAGGTCTTCTAGCTGGCATTTACACGAATCAAATCCCTCAGGATAATGAAAGCGTGACAACAACAAAAATTCTGACTTTTTGAAGCTTACAGAGTAACACAAAAATGGGCATACAAATCAGGTAAACGTTTAGCCTCCATTCATGAGGTTTCCGTGATGATTTTTTAAAACTGTCTCAAAAAAACCAGTCCAATCCAGGAGCTGGAATTCTAGGCGTTAAACTTTTTTTAACTTTCTAATGGTGCCTGCTCCCTTGCTGTCGTGAGTAAGAAATACGCCTGGGTAAAATCTGGAAAGCGCATAATAACAATATCATACACAAATGTTCTTGCCACTTGCATTTAGTTTTATTTCCATAGTACGGGTAAACTTGCGAAAGGTGGCTCTGGCGCTTCTGACATATCATACACCACGGAATTATTTGAAGATGAGCCACTCTGCACCAACTATTGCAATGCCACACATCTTCAAATAATTCTTGAACGTATGATTGTCAGAAACGGCAGAGCCACCTTTCATACAAAACTCAGGCGTGCGGCAATATATAGTGTTACATGTTATTTCCGTCGAAATGCTGGTAGCTATTAAAAGAGTGCATTTGACTATTTAATGAACATTTATTATCAGCGAGCTATAACCAATGTTATTTTATATTTAAAAAAAACTACCTCATACCTTCGGTTGTCGTACAGAGTACCGTGCAAAATTCAGGGACGAAAAATTTCCAGAGAACTATGACCTATATCCTTTTTGAAATCAAAGATGGTATAAAATAAACAAAACCTACACTAATATAAGCGTTACTGGAATTTTTTTCGGAAAATACACGTATGTCTGCGAGACGTGGAAAGCAAACAGCGGCGAAGATGACAGTATGATTATCGGCTCAGCCGTGGCCTTCGAGATGAGCACGACTACACGTCGTAGATGAGGCGGAAAGCGCCAGGTTAGCAAAAGCTTAGCGCTCACGGGTACGCTTAGAGATGACAGTTATGCTTCTTTCACATGTCTCAAGGTGCCATTGACTCAACATACTGAGGAAGGAGCCTTGATTCGTTGTAACGAAGACTAGGAACTTGCTTTACAATGTATATTTAATTCTTTTTTGTAGTAAATAACAAAAACTTAAGATAGCTTTAATTTGATTGATCAATAAATAGTGTATATTAATATAGATTAGAAGGAAAACGTTATTTTAGTATGATAGTTTCAATATGTTTCTCTTCTAAATAAATGAAAATGAAAGTTACTACAAGATTTGTTTTCATCAGTTTCTTTCATTGAAGAATAAATTTTAAATAACCTTTTATTGTCACCATTAGTAACAATAATTGAAAAATATGTTTTTTTTAAAGTAAACAACAACCAATACGAAATTGTTTTATGAAAGTTATAGAGAAACAAGATTTAAGGCTATACCGATGTGCTGCTGACAAAGAATATATCCCTAGAAACAAGCTTCTCAAAGAATATAATCCTCCAAACAAGTGCTCTCCGAAGTATATTCTTACAATGAGCCTTGGGCTTATACCATAAGGACTAATAAATGTCATTACATTAAATAACTTTTATCTCACTACAACTGAGTTGAGATACTTTCCTGTGAATAAGTAATTCAGATTACAATTTTTATACAGCGCCTTGACTTTCCAACCTGTGTTTTCTAGGTTACTGTTAAAAATGCAATTTCCAGAAGAGCACCTTACGATTCCTAACATGTACTTCGAGAGATTTCGCACCATCCCTCCGAGGATGCTTGTATTAGAAAATTACCTTGAATTCAGATGTCTCCACTGTGTATAATTACTAATCCTGGTAGCACCAGACGTTGAATCGGTACTGCTGTGAGACGACAGCCTAATGCTTGTGAAAGAGAAGCCTGCCTGTCGATCTGCAAGTGTGTTACTTCTAAGCCTAATATGCTTTGTTCTTATGCTTCCGCTCTCACTTCAGCTGTTTAAGCTAGCCGGTTGTGCTGCATGTGTGTCGCTGTTAGACCTAATCTATTTCGCAAGGATCTTTCCGCTCACCCAGACAACTGGTAGCCATGGCAGATGCTTCGGCGGCAATCATGGCGCTGCTCCCGTCGCAGACTACAACTCCGGGTGTCGCACAGATGAGTAAATTCTACATAATTTAAATAATAGTCTGTATTATTGTAGTTTTATGTTTATTGTTTATCATTTTTGATTTCAAGCAGATGCACGTCACATTTTATGGACATTTTTCGGTCCTGACTGTTACACAATGTTTTTCATGTTAACCGAAGTCTGACAGGTAAACTTGAAGGCTGCCGAATTCTCATCTACAGCCGTAACAAATTATAGCATAAGGCACAATTATATGTGCAGTGTTGGTGTCAGCACCTTCCGGGGGCCGTTATTATGTACCATATGACGTTTTTCTTCCCCACAAAAATGCATTCCGGTGGGACCAGTACAATTAGTGGCAGTGAGTCTCGGTGTTCTTGTTGTCCCAAAGGTAAAGGTAGCAGGTAAACTCGGTAAAACCTGCTTGGAGACTCATCACGAAAAGAACTTTGAAATCTGTTAAGACCTACCAACCGTACACATAATACTTCAAGGTGTCTCTCAAGCTGTTGATGTTGTCGTAATCCTCTTAAAAGTGCACCGAGTGATCCAGAGGAGCAGACAGGTACTTTTTCCCAGTACGGAGCAGCAGCCTCCTGCTTGGACTGTCAATGAAATGGCCACACTTGTTAGGATTACAGGTAATTTCAATTTCCTCGAATCGACCAACCACGTTGTGGCAGATGCAGAGCTCAGTTTGCTATGTGAAGAATCTGAAACAAGCTTTTTGATGTTTTCCCTGATCTGCGACTTACACCTTGCCAGACAACAAGTTCCATTGCTTGAATTTAGACGTCAAAATTTCGGCATTGCAAATGGCAAGTTCAAGGTCTTTGATCATGAACTGAGATCTTTTTGGTAAGATCTCTAATCAACTCATTTAGGTCTTTTTGATATTTCTCTGCCTAGCTCCAACACTCAAATCGTAACCTGGCTCACCAACGATTTCCTCGCTCTCTGACTTACTGCTAAAGTCTAGAGATGGCTTCTCTCTCACCGGAGGAGTAGATACAGGAAATCAGAGCAGTGTTGCACCGTAGCGATGGATGAAGGATTATCCAGATACGTGACAGAAAGTGTTTCCTTTCCAGTCCGATGATCGGTAGGATCCGCTATGTAGAAATAGCAACTGCTTGAGTAATCAGTGGGTTCCCTCTAAATTTCGGGGATAGCAAACTCGATGGCTCTCTTTTTCCCTGTGCATTTTTCTGCAAAAGAACAAAATAAATGTGTCTTCTGAAAAATAAATTTATTCAACTTATGGCTAATGTTTTAGAGATTCCATTAAAATTCATATAAGATATAATTGTTGAATAATTGGATATAAAAAAATCCCAAACCAAATTAAATTTATAACATAATACATTTTCATCCAAACGGAAAACCGTTGTCCTCTTACCTTCCAGAGTTCTGTTTTAGTATTCTCAGTTGAATTGAAGTGCACAGTGTTTGTATTGATTTCCTAAAGGTATGCCGAAATATGTTTTGTAGGACTTATACTCCTTTGCAGATGTTTCCATGGATTAGTTTTTGCACTTCTCTTGATAAATTGGCCGCAGTCTTTGCAAAGTACGTCTGCTGAATGCTTGTAGTGTTTTGATGCAATTTCAGAAAAATGCAGATGCATGTCCAATTTGGTAGCTGGAACTTATCTGTATCAAAACACGCACTTGGCTACTCAAATCTTGAACTTTTCTAGAAAACTCGCTCTTTAATTCATTTCAGTGGAACGTCGAACTAAATATGTCACGAAGATTTTTAATGTATGATATTCGGAGGTGGACAACGGTTTTTACACACACACAAATGAATAACACACGGAGATGAATCGCGACGTATTCTCCTCTGAATGGAAAAGGGTAACTGCGACCGTTCTTCGAATACCAGAGAAAAGGGTTATCCTTATAGCTACGGCTTAATTATCTAACCTGTAATGCGAAGACCAGGTGCGCAGAACTGCACGACTTACTGAGCCGCTCCGGTAATGTCCTGAGAGACAAAATAAAAAACTTAAACGCAGATGTCTGGACATATAAAGCAGCCCTCCATCCAGATTTAAGTCTTAGAAAAGATAATGTCCAACCTCATCGACATCATTTGGTCAATAACATTATTAAAAAGGAACACATCCGCCGAATGGATGTGACACCCAAATATCCTGAGTCCAATCCCATTCGAAATGTATTGGATGTTCCAGGCAGACGTACTTTAATTTGCAAGCCACATCAACAATTCAATATAGCTCTTGTTGAGAAGTGGTCCTTAAATCCTCAATACCTAATAAGTAACATCATAAAGAGTATAATGAGCCATTGCTTAAGGTGCGTGGCTACCAGGGATGATAATATGCCATACCAGAGCGCCACATCCTTTAAGAAAATAGCTTTAAATGTTGTTTCAGAGACTGCTGTATCAAATAAACTAAAATATTATGATATCCACACATGCAAATTAAATATTATGATTTTCTTCTGCTTGAAAACGGAATACTCATAAAGTATCTAAGGCACGAAATACATGCGTTTTGTAATTATTTTGCAGGAGTTTTGAAATTGTTACAAAAATAAACCTGTGTATGTATCTCTCACCTCTAGGAAATGCACAAAATGCATGCAAAGACGCCTTTGTGCGGGAAGTTGTTTCTCGAGAAGAAATATATTTTTCTGTCTTCCTCTAACAGCTCTGTATAATAGTATGGCGAAGGGATATATTAGTATGACGAAGTGCTTTAACGGTTATCGTGAGCAAATCTATATGCTCTAAGCAACCGTCTGATCGTGCGTTTAGGTGACTGGCTTAAACAAAGTGAGAGAAGCAGTGCTATTAAGCAGGCATTGCATTCGCTGCGTATTTCGGAATAAAACCCAGGGCAACTCCGATAATCAAACAGAAAAATACTATTGATACCACAAAACAAAGCGCTGTGAACCTATAACGTTGAATATCTACATCTGTTGCGATTCATGTGTTTCTACGGGTAGTAGCTGAAAAGTATTTGAACATTTCACAAATTCCTGATACTAAATACTCATGGTCATTTATGTTATTCGACAGTTTTACAAGCGACATTTTTTTATTACAGGAAATCATGGTGCCGTCATTGTTCCCCCATTTTTCTGAAACGTTTTTCGCCTTAACGCATCAGGCAGTGGATTGTTAGAGAAACATGAAACATTCAACCTAAACTCAAATTGACAAGTTGAAACTACTGTAATTATTTTTACAGCTACTTCTCTGATCTACATATTAACATATTGCTTACTTTTCGTCGGAAAACTGATTTGATGTTTCCATTGACAGAGGTACTATTCTTTCTTTTAATGCTTCGTCGACAAAACTTACAGAGATCTTCGATAACCGCTCCCAATACAATTCGAATTGAAACAAGTTACAATTCCAACATGTTTAGCATGGAGAATTTAATTAAAACTTGATCTGCTATTTACACGCAGTTTTTGTGGAGTGCAGACATTTTCCATGATATGGCCATACTTAATTACATTTACTGTTTTGCTGAAAGGTCTCACAACACCATCCAAAAGTACAGCATGAAGAAATGGGAAATGGAACAAAGTGCAATACCATGGTGTGTGACTCATAGAAACAGGGTGAAATGTGATCTCATTTCTGGGTATTATCTTTGCGTTTTGGAGATACCTTCGACGTTTTGATTTTTCATAGAGCTTTTCTGGTATAACGCTAAGTCACGTCGTCGCAAATTGTTTTCCTTGAGCCGAAAATATGGAGCTCAACTAAATGCAATTAAAATGGACATTTATTACAAATGCAATTTCACACTGATTTCACTAAGAAACTATGCATATTTATGAAAAGTATTTCTTTTTTTTTTTTAAATACAATTTCATTTTTCATATGGATAAAAATCACACTCATATTTTTTTTAAATATTTATAACAGTATGTACGAATTTTATATTATCACACTTCTACAGATTTAACAGATTTACGCCATATTTTTTAAAACAAAGTCATTTGGGAGAACTGAATTTGTATGGTATCTAATGTAAACTCTTACAAAAAGCTTTTGAGTTTCTGCGACACATTTCTTTAGTAAGCTGTTTTAGAAAACAATCATTCTGTGTTGGAAATACAGTAACCAAAAAATAAACATATTTGGCAATAACTTTGTTTATATAGTATTTGGAAAGATGAAACGAACTGCGTTTCAAGTGATGCAATATGGAGTAAAATAGGAAAAAATAGTTTTTTTCCCTTGAAAGGTAAAATCTTGCAAGATAAAATTTCGGATCCTGAACGCACCATATGTGTGCGTTATTAAGAATCTACGAAATATTTTTGTTATTATATGTTTTGAAAAGTATAACTTCGGAAATTGTAATCTGTTAAATGTTTTGATGATGCAAAAATGAGCGGCTACTTTATAATTAAACGGTATTATTTGTAAAACTGAATCCATTCTTTAAAGGCAAAAAAATGCTATGGTGAAATGATTATTGAGCAATAGGTGAGGAATTTTGGATGAAATATTTCGGAAGAAATTATATTTACCATGATTAGAATATGATTTAATAAAGCAGACAGTTCTTTTTCTGAAATTTTTATTAATAAAATGCACAAATGTTTAATTAATTTTGTCTCCTTGGATGTTACTTTAGCTCTTCCGGAACTGATAAGTTCCTTAATTTCATTTGGAAAAAAGTATTCCACATGATTGTTTTTTATAAGATGTCATGTGATGTTTATTTCTTGAAAAACCCAAATGAGTAAAATGCATTTCGACTACGGAGACCCTGGGTTGCTATCCTAATATATAACTTGCTGGAGTCCTCCTCCTCCTCCGTGCCACTTTTTAAGGTCGTTATAGCAACAACCGAGAAACAAATGTGTGTGACGTCACGCTTAGCTATTCGTGTAGGTGACGTCATCACATACACCCCCACTGATTAAGGGGAAAATTACTTTGTTTTGTTGTCATAGGAACAAGAACACAGCTGATGGTGTGACGTCATCTAATTCAAATCTTTCTCACATGATGTCAGAGATGCGTTACATCACACGGTCAACTCTTTAGAGATACGAAAACTTTACATCATAAATTTTGGTTCACTGTCTGAGCCGGTGTTTAGCGATCTGTATGTGGCAACGTTAAGAGTACGACGATCTGACGTCTTCAAGATAAATATAGTTTACGGATAAGAAGAGGGGAAATTGATACAGGGTTCACAGTCAGTGTATACGAAAAATGTTCTGTATCAGGAATTGTTGACGAAATAGGGACTAAAGGTTTTACACGAAACACATAAAAAGCAGACAGCCCGTCGAATCAAATTCCATAAACGACTGCTCGGGAAATTTTCAGAAAGCTGTGAGCCAACTTCGCTATCTATTGACTTGGAACTCAAAAACACAATAAATAAATGTACATTATTTCTGTATCATAAATGTTATTTTCCCCCGTCGTTATTGACGGGTTTTCACTTAGTATTAAAAAAGATGCTTATACAAACTACGCTGAGAAAGTGCTTAAACGTGGGTACCCATTTTGAAAGAAATGCACGAAAAGACAGATTTGCCATTAATATGTATGAAATGCATATATTTTCCATCAGTTTGCATTACATTTATTTTCCGCTCCAAAGGGCATACGATACATTTTATAAAGCAATATCTATTGTTCAAAGTTTTTTATTTGATAAAATAGCGGAGTGCGCTGATGAGAACGCGACCGGCGACGCGACGATGCTAGTTGGATTTGTCTCTGGCGGTAGCGGGGAGAGGGAGGCACAGCTGAACGGCGTTTTAGGTTTTGTTGGATAGGTTGTAGGAGTGTGAGCTGGGAATCTGCTGAGATGACTCACTTCAGGTGCCAAAGTCCAAATTTCTCTGAGTTCTCTCTGTATAGTAGCCGCACCAGTCAGCCTCCTGAAGGCAGCGCATAAGCACATTTTTTTCCGGAGGGGTGTTCAAGTTTAGCTAAAAACGTTTACACAGCCGCCAAAATTGTGAAAAGAGAAAGTTTCAGCGAGATCACCTCTTCTACACATTCCACGAACTGGACTTGGATTGCAATCGAATAATCTGTGGTGAAAGTACTGTTTAGAATTTGTGGATTTCACAAGAAAATCTGTCGTGTCTGCCCATATCGCAAATGGGAAATAATTGCGGCGCAAAGACGGACACACTCATCAAGAGACTTTGGAAGAAACCGTTGACCGCCCAAATACCAGTAGACAACAGTAGCAGGAAATGGTGTCGGCTTTTGTTGGTGTCCAGATTCCGCTGCACGTGTTTCGGAACTAAACGTTTCGTCAGTGGATGAAGAAAAACGTCTGTCATGGCCAGAATCTCTCTTCTGAGACCACACTCAGACGGATCCTCCCTCAAGTAAGCAACTCTGACTTCCGAGAAAAGAGGCGCCTTTGCAAAGATTGCGATGTTTTCGCAATAGTTGAAGAAACACAGGATTTTGTTACTCGGAAAATAGTAAATGTGTTGTTTACTCCACTGGGGAGCCACGCAAAGCCAAGAGTGGTCGTTTCAAAAATCGTAGGCAAGTGCAACGCAGATGCAGTCGTACACTTTACCCTCACTTCTTTGGAGACGGCAGGGGTCAATAGAATAAACCTAATGGTGTATTACACGGACAATGCCCCATACATGTGTGGCTGCGGCAAATCGGTTGAAAGGCGTTTACAGCAGACGTATGCACAGCACTTGTTAGGCGCACGTTCTGCATCTAGCCTGCGAAGAAATACGATTTTTGCACAAAATCCGTGATCACTACGTCGCAATCGCCAAGTCTGCTTTGCATAAGGCTCCAGCTACACGACAATCCCTACAAGACTGATTACGCGCTGCCGGGAAAAGCCAAATACTTTCGGCCTCTCCAGTAATTACCCTTTGGGGAACCTGGTTTGGATCCCCCAAGTACCATTTGAGAACGCTGAGGTAGAAGTGCCGTGGGTAGAAGCTCTAGCCGACGACCGCCTGGCAGTAGAGGAACTGAAGGAGCTGCTCTGCAACCCCACCTTGTTTGAACAAATGCAGCGAGTTGCTTTGGTGGCCGTCGATTTGGACATAAAATCAAGAAGCTAGAAACTCATACAACCGATTCCTCGGTGATTTGGTTGCTGCTAGCCTCGATCCGGAACCTCTTACAATAAAGTAGCCTCCCGTGCTTCAAGCAGCAGGTCTACCTAGACGACAGGCACCCTAGTGCCTAACTCTGGAAAGCAGTACAATTTTTTGATCTTCGCAAGTGTTGTCCAGAAGATTTGGGACTGTCTTAGCACACGGAAAAGCAACTATGTACGCTAGAAGATATACCTGCCCGAGAGTTCTCAATCTATGCTGAGACACTGGAGTACCAGACGAAAGAGGTAGATGCGGTGTGCTTCTGGAGAAAGATGAGCCGCACTGTCCACTGTTAAGTGACGCAGCACTGAAGGCGCTTTCCGTCGTAGCAAGCACTACAAACGTTTAAAGAAGCTTCTCCTACCACAAAATAAAATACTATCTGCGGATAGACCCGGAATTACCGAAGCGAACCTGGAGGCCCATCTTCGAGTGATATTTAACGGATCACCTGAAGTGTTGAAATCATAACTTGAACGTATTGCTACTGGGGATTCAGATTCAGAATAAGTGGTAAGCTAATCCTGTAAAATTTTATATTTAAAACAGACAATTTGTTTAAATACTGTAGATATTAAAGCCTAGATATTAATTAAAAGCATTTTCAGAATTTAATATTCAAATTTTACCTTGTTCTTACAAAAACAAAAAACATAATTAAAAAAAAATCTACTAAGTGCAGCAGGGGTTTTCTATTAAATGTCATCATCATCACCATTGTCAACCATTATCGATCCACTGCTGGACAAAGGTTTCCCCAAGTTTCCTCCACAACGGTCTGTCTTGTGCCAGTTTCCTCCATGTCACTCCCGCATACTCTCGAATTTCATCCTCCCATCGCCCATGTGGTCTTCTTCTGGGTCTTTTCCTGTCCCTTGGAATCCAATCTAAAATTTCGGCTGTCCATCGATGGTCTGTCCTTCTGGCAGTATGTCCAGCCCATTGCCATTTCAGGAATTTAACTCTGACTAAGATGTCTTCCACTCTTGTCATTTTTCTGATCCACGAGTTCCTCTTCTTATCTCTCCTATTTACACCAAGTATGCACCTCTCCATGCTCCTTTGAGTTGTCCGCAGCCTTTGTATGTTTCTTTTAGTTAAGGTCCACGTCTCTGCACCATACGTAAACACTGGAAGGATGCATTGATCAAACACTTTTCTTTTAAGACATAATGGCATATTGCTCTTGAAAATTATGCTGTTTCTTCCAAAAGCTCTCCAGGCAAGTTTTGTACGCCGATTAATTTCTTCATCAATGTGACCCTCACTTGATATCTGCTGTCCAAGATAAACGTACGTGTGTGTTATCTCTAGCTTCTCTCCATCAATCGATAAATCTTCATTTCTTGTAAAAGCATTGAACATCACTTTTGTCTTCTGAAAGTTCATTTTTAATCCCACTTCTTTACTCTTGTCAGCAAGTTCCTGGATCATACTCTGCAGCTCTGGTGGGGTAGTTGCAAAAATGACTACGTCATCAGCAAAACGAAGGTGGGTTAGATAATCTCCATTAATCTTTATCCCTTTGTTTCCCCAGTTCAGTGATTGAAAGACATTTTCCAATGTGGCATTAAAGAGCTTCGGAGATATGGTGTCACCTTGTCTCACTCCCTTTCGAATTTTTACGTGTGTTGTATTTTCAAACAGCCTAATCTTTGCACTTGCATTTTCATAGATGTTATTAATAATATTAATGTATGCATCTTCAATACCGCAGGGTTTCAGAGTCATTGTAACTGCTGATGATTTCACCGAATCAAAGGCTTTTTCATAATCGATAAAAGCCATGCCCCATGGAAGTTCATATTCCCTCGCTCTTTCAATTAGTTCTCTCAGTACGTGGATAAGATCTATTGTGTTGTAGCCACTCCTGAATCCAGCTTGTTCTCTCGGTTGAGCCATGTCCAGTGTTACCTTCAAGCGGTGTGAAAGAACTTTAGTGAAGATTTTATAAACCACTGTTAGGAGGCTGATAGGTCTGTAGTTCCTGAGATCCTCAATGTCACATTTTTTATGTAGCAGGATCATTATAGCGTTGTTCTAATCCTCAGGAATCTTCCTTTCATTAAGGCATCGAGTGAAAATTTGGGCAAGTACTGTTTTGATTTCTCCACTTGCTTCTTGTACGATCTCTGCAGTAATTCCATCTTCTCCTGGAGCTTTTCCCCGTTTAATGTTCTTCATTGCATGTGCCAATTCTGCTGGGAGGGCTGGAATAACTCTGGTACTGGTACCTTTCATGATGTCTGGAGTACATGTATCATCCCTTTCATATAATTTGGAGTAGAAATCTTTCACTCTTGTCAACATTTCGCCTCTATTTCTTGTTACAGAACCATCTTCTTTTCTCAGTGCCATAATTTGTTTTCTTCCCTTACTGAGATGTCCCTTTGCTATCTTTAGGCTTTGGTGGTTTTCAATTGCTTTCCTCACTAGTTCACAGTTGAATTTCCTTACGTCTTCAGTGATAATTTTTTGTACTGTCTTGCATAGCCCTATATATTCCCCTTTGGAAGTCACATCTTCTTTAGTTGTCCTCATCTCTTTAATTTTTTGCATCAACATTTTGGTTTTTCCTGATTATTTGTTCACATGCAACTTGTTCTTAGACCCAGCTAATTTTGTTGCTGTTTCCAAAATAGAGAACTGGTTACTTTTCTGTTAACTTCAGAAATATCCACTTCTTCAGATGTTAGGCCTTCTAAAGCAGAGAATCTGTTCTTCAGTTCCAACTTGAAGGTATTATGGTGTTTTTTAAGGTTGATTATGTCAATACATCTTGTTTGTTTAATGAGCTTGCCACGTTCGAGTTTAGCGCTGAGGTGCATCTTACATCTCACCAATCTATGGTCACTACCTGTGTTGAACTTGTTTAGCACACTGCAGTCTTCGATGACGAATTTCTGTTACACATAATAAAATCAATTTCACTTGTCGTCTCATTTGGATGTCTCCATGTCCATTTCCTGTGTGGCATTTTCTTGAAAAAGGAGTTCAAGATGAAAAACCCTTCTTCCTCTGCAAACTCGACGTAGGTATTTCCACGCTGGTTTCAGTTGCCGTGACCAAATTTACCTACTGAAGTTTCATTCTGTTGCCGTTGCCCTATTCTTGCATTGAAATCTCCCATAATTATCTTCAAGTGTTGCTTACCTTTATTATTTCGATAACGAATTTCCTCATAAAATTCTTCTATTTCTTCTTCACGATGACTTGTGGTGGGTGCATAAGTTTGAATAATCTGAGCCTTGTATCTTCTCGAGAGTTGGATAACGAGTCGTGCAGCTCTGTCAGAGGAACTTTCAACTTCTACAACTTTATCCTTCAGTTTCTTGTTTATTATAAATCCAACAGCGCAAGTTCTGCCAGTATCAGTGTCACGATAGTAGAACAGATGTCCACTTTTCAGTTCAATGAGATCTTTTCCTTTTCTCCTTCGCTCACTTAGCCCGACGATGTCCCACTTGATCCTTTGTAGTTCTTCTTCCAATTCAAGAAACCTTGAATCAAAAGATAGGGAGCGTCCATTATACGTAGCCAATGTCAGCATCAGATGGCAGCCTAGTCCGGTCCTCCGGGGATTCTTAGCACCCTCTGCCTTCATGTCGCACTGGCCGCTGCCTTGGCCAGATACATTCCAGCTGCCGGAGACTGAGGGCCAAGATTTAAGTTGTGGAGTCATTTTGGAGGGTTTTGGCCATAACTCACCACGCTGGCCAAGCGGATTAGTGAGTGTGGGATAGCATTTCCTGTAATCCCCATGGTATAATTATACCGCTATTGGCGGTCGTCAGAGCACCTTTAGTGGGAACAGGATGCACCACGAGAAGGCGGGATTGACATTTGTCAAGGAGAGGTTGTGATGTTACGCAGCACCTGACCTTACATCCCATGTATATGTATTTAAAAGCAAAATGTACAAGTTCTTGAATTTTTGGATTTCAAACGCATAATTTCTAGATTTTCTTTAGACAAAATGGGTTGCCTTAATCGTTACCTATCAATTGCATAAAATGTGTTTCGTTCTAGTTGTCTATCAAAAACAAGGATCAGAGCACTTTTACTGATGGCTTTGCCCTGAAAGTCTTCTGTTAATGTAGAAATGTATATTATCGATTCTCAACTTGTTATACATCCAGTAAAGATAATTGTAGTTTGAGCAAATTATACCTGGCTGTGAATCATACGAAACGGGATTGAATTCGTCAGGAATGATTATGAAAACATTTGTTGAAGTATCATAATCAGAAAAATGAATATGAAACTGCAGCGACGGTTGTCCCGCACGAGAGTGAATAAACAAAGGCCATTCAATAAAAACTGAGAGTAACTTTCTTTATCGGCACCAGTGCGGAAGGGAAGAATAACCACGCAGACGACTAACTGATGTAACGATGTATCTATGTCAACAGTTATTAATTGTGGCAGATAATTCAGGTTTTGTGTTTGCGCAGATGGTTTTGGTACGTCTGCATTTGGCTATACCGCAAGGAGGCGAGTAATTCAGAGCAAGAAGTTAAATGCGTTGTGCGATAAAATGTTGCTATCGTTTGGGTAAAACAGCTCCAGAAACAATTAGCTTACTAAAAAAGCTTGACATCATGATTTCAAAAATAGACGTTTCTCGGGTGAACTTTCTCTTATGCCTTGTCGACCTGAAAGTGTTGTTACGGAGCGTATTTTTAATACTGTTTGGGCGATCGTGCAAGATAGATGAATGACGTGTGAAGACATAGCTGCGTCAAATATTATTTCCAAAACGTCGGCATTCCGCTCTCTACGCGACAAATTACTGCTGCATCGTGTGTGTTCCAGATGGGTAACCTCATCACCTGACGAGAGAACAATCCTTAGCCAGTGTTCAGGTGTGTCATGAGTAGAAATAAATGATTGAAAAGGACTTAAACTTTCTAAACATAATAATAACTGCCGATAAAACATGGGTCCACAATTTCGATCCTCTTATAAAGTGCGCAACGAGTATTCTAGAAACACACAGGCTCGCCTCCTCCGAAAAACATCCCCAAACCAAATCATCTGGGAGGGTAATGATGATTACTTTCTTTGATCATAAGTGTGAAGTCAACGAGAATGCCTTTCCTCCGCAAATTACTGTGAATACTGAGTATTATATTTCAGTCTTGAAGCGTCTGCGACGACATATATCGATTAAGCTACCGAAAATGGAGGGCAAATGGACCTACACCATGATAATGACCTCTCACATGTAGCTGCTTGTGTTCAACAGTTTCTTACGAAATGCAGTATTGAAATCATCCCAGAGCCTGCTACAGTCCTCACCTCGCCCCGGGCGGTTTCTTGTTGTTTCCAACAATGAAGGGGAAGTTCCGTGGAGCAACATTCAACGCAGAAGATGGCGTTATTCAAGCTGTACATCTGTCGTTAAAGCAGCTTCTACAAAATGCCTTCACCACATACTTGGAAAACTGGACTGAACGATGGGAGCGTCGCATACCATCTGAGGGAAGATACTTTGAAGAAGAATAGCATATATTTTGCTGTATCTGTATTTCTTCAATTTGTGTGATTTTGCTCTCAGTTTTTTATGGAACAGCCGTTGTATTATTGTAGTAACTGAGATTGTCCAGTGGTAACTGTTGACGTGTAACTTGTAATCAATTGGAGCTAGACAACTTTTACCTTGGTCTTCTTAAATGTTCCATTCCTCCACATATGTATTTCATTTCCCTCAAATTATAAATAATTTGCTGTTGAAGGCAGTAACGTTCTACAGTATAACAGAGTTTCACCACCGCAAAAATGCAACCAACACCTTTGGATTATTGAAAAAATAAAACATTAAAGCAAAATAATGGAAATGCAATATGCTTATCATATGTTCACGCCATTGCTAAACTACAGGCTATTTAAGAATTTACACGAATTTTATTCATTTTGTTAATATAGGGCACACTAATTTCATTAGTTTCAATTTTCTTCTTCGGCGAATGATCAAACGTAGAAGTTTCAGTAATATATATATATATATCTGAATATCCGTGAATAATGTTGAGCGATATTTCATCGTCTCATTTTTTGAAATGCAAATAAGAATTAAGTAGACCTTCAAAAGATATGCACTTGTGTTGCAGAAAATTGATCTACTCAAAAGCCTTTTAGTTCAAATCGAATCTCTGTAATGAATCCATATTACTTTATCAGCCACTTTTCCTTCACTACGAAAGTCCAAGGTATTTGCTTAATTTACAAAAAGAACTGTAAGTCGAGGTTTTCTGTTTCGAAGACGCAGCTTAATCTCGAGAAGAAATTCCAACTAAGTAGAGATATATAAATTATTACATTATCTTAAGTTTTAAAGAAGATTGCTTCCTTTTTAAAGCCAAATGAAAAATGTCATAAAAACGTTTTCATTACGAATTAAAAATAATCAATTACATTGGTTGAAAAATTTTGTAACTTCACTTGTATTCACTTTGAGAATATTTTATTTTCACACAAGGTGAATGGCAAATGAATACACTTTTTCCAGCGAAAGAAGAAAAGGTAGCTCACTTTTCGTGCAGTCAAACAGCTTTACAAGAAGGAAAAATATAGGACTTCACAGAAATCTTAAACTATATTCCCGATAAAAAAATCAGTTTTCTCTAAAAAAAAAAAGTATACCTCTTAAAATAATATTTTGGAAAAAAATCTCTGACCTTCAATAAAGAAAGCACAGGATGAAAGTGGTAGAAGAAATAATACCATCTTCGATAAATAGCTAATTGTACTCAAAATACTTCTGGTAGCAGATGTCTAAGAATAAAGAAATTTACAGACGAACAATCAGAAGAAATGATATGGAGGGGATTGTTATACACATTTTCCCCTCTGTGCGAAGACTACAATTAATTTGAAATAAACTAATCACAACAAAATTCTATTCACAGTCAATAATTCCATGCTAAGAAAGTATCTTTCCAAGGTATTTTTGGAAGAGATACGGTCAATCTCAGAAATATTAATATTGGAAGTCCTCTCTGGCCATAATTATTAGTCGTAAAAAAGTAGAGAAGATGCGAAAATTATCATTTTACAGAAGCCTGTGACAATTAATTTGTAACCCCCAGAAACAGTAATAGTCATGAAAATGGTTTTTCATGTATGCCCTTATCGCGAAAGCTACAGGACATTCTAGGAAGAAATATTTCGGAATCTAAACTGTATCTAATGTTGTACACTAAAAAAACAGTGTAGTCCAAACAGAAATTTATTGTGACGCCGAAAGTCAGAACTGAGGATTGTTGTAACGTCAGAAGTGTGCACCATGAATCCTTCAAGATTTTCAGCAGAATCACTTACGATAAGAATGGTATATAGAGTTAAGACAGTATCTCAAAATGGAATTTGAAAACAGATTTTAAGAAAAATATATGTGTTGGTAAGAACTTCGTACTTCCAGTTATACCATAGTGCATCCTCAAAGAACTCTAAATATATGTAACTTCTCAAAGATTTTTTTTTTTTACTTTGAGAAATTTATCCGCTAAACCCGATATATTAAAAAACAGACAATTAAGTTTTCTTTGAATACGTGGATGATAAAACAGATAAAGGTCTTTCACCAGCATCAGGTGTAAAGCAGCATATGTTATCAGCGTCCATCCAAAAACGGAATGGGACCTATAAGGACACAAATCAGTTAGTTCAAGTTTTCGCGGATTAATTTTGAAAGAACCATCTCTCATTATATAAAGGAAAATAATGCATATGTTCATGATCTTATGAAAACGTTTTATGTACTGTTGCTTAGTATTTATTTCTTAAAGATATTTAAACTGCTTATGTATACATCTGTAAAATAGTAGTGATAATATTTTTTAGTCATCAGTACAGCACACACTAACCTGTTTTCTCTTCATTACACGATTAGACATTCTGCGTTTCCGTAACGACTGTCATCATCATCATTTTTTGTTTTATTACCAACAAAATATACAAAGAATAAATAAATTATAGGAATACCCAATGAGAGTCATACATGTAACATCTACTTGAACAACCGCCACTATAGCGTGTACATATTTTTATAGACCGTTCACCACATCTGTTTCACCGTTTACGAATTGATACTATCTAAGAAACGTTGTATTGGGCGCATGGCGTGCATGTGTAATAATAGTTATAGGGAAGATTTATTAGAATGGTGAAAAAAGAAGAAAACAAGCAGTCAGTTGTATTCCTGGTGCAGAAACAATACTCGACGTTCGAGGCCGAAGGTGGCTAGAGACGATTTTACAAAGTTACAAACGAGATCAGTTGCCTCGAGTAGGCGCACATGTGCTACAGTGCCCGATGCACATGAGCGCAAATGCCCTCCAAAAGCACATGTTGGGTTCATATACACTGGCGGAAAGTGAAAAAAGAACACCAAGAAGGATACGCCTGATACCAACGAAATTTATACAGCATAATAAAGGAATACAGAGGATAACGTGATCAGAATATTATGGCAAAATACAGCTGTATTTGCTGGTAAATTGAAAAATACCATTTCCATGAAACATGGTTAGCATGAGGTTGAACCGCCATGAACTGCGTCACACTGTGCAATTCTGGCATGGAGTCTGTCGTACAGATGTTGCATGTAAGTTTGGGGTATTGAGTTCCAAGCATCCTCAACCTGGACGCGTAAATCGGGAATGGTCGTGGCTGGCCGTGGAGACCGGATGAGTCGTTGTCCAATAAATCCCGCACGTGCTCAATGGGGGACAAATCCGGTGAATGTGCAGGCCATGGAAGTTGTCTCACACCCTGAAGTGCATGTTGAGTTGCACGTGCCGTGTGTGGGCGTGCGTTATCTTGCTGAAATACACCACGATGGATCGACCTTAGAAATGGCACAACAACGGGCTGAATGATGTTGTTTATGTAGGAGGGGCTGTTTAACGTACCCGGTACAAACACTAGTTGTGTACGGGAGTGATAGCTGATCGCTCCCCACAGCAGGAGACCAGGTGTAGACCCTGCGTGTCGCTGGCGGATGCAAGAAGGGTGAAGCGCTCACCTGGGCGAGGAGTGCCGTACGCCGACGACTGATTACATTCTCTTCGCCGTACTCCTTAAATACCACCAACGATAGTTTGCATATTATGCCGTGCTGTGGCGTAAGCGCTCACCGGTTGGTCCCGAGATTAACATCACACCTACGTAAACTTGACCCCATTAACATATGTAAATTTCATGATCGTCCACCTATTCTTTCTTGGGGTTCTTTTTTCACTTTCCGCCATTGTATTTATCGTCTATGGTATTAACCGGTAAATTTCGCAGCACTGGGCACGGGAATACTAAAAGGTATAGCCAGACCCTCACGTTTCACTGTCAATGAGACAGACGTTTCTTTATTTCTTTTTTTTTCATTTGTTATTTTATTTAACCCTTTTTATAGCCAATTTTGGCTATAGGTACCTCCCAATTCTTTCCATTTATTTCTATCTTTAGCTTATTGGTGCCAAATAATTCCAATTGTTTTCCTTATGTCATCTTACCATCTCCTTTGAAGTCTTACAGCTGATCTTTTACCTTCATATGGCCGCCAATCCAGTATGACTTTTGTTCGCTTATTGTGTCTCAGCCTTGCAGTCTTTCTTGCCGAAATACCTTTCTTTCGAAGTATATTTCTCCAATATTTAAAATTTTTGTTTTATTTCTTACTTCATCATTTATATTTTGATTTTATTCTTGAGTCTTCTGTTCAGCAGACATTTTGCCATTCTTCTTTTCTGTTTTTCGACAGACCCTGGAGAACAAAAGGCTGTCGTTTGGCTCGATAAATCATGAATCATATTGTCGGTTAACACAAGCTTTGGACGAGTCAGAATATGGACTCAACAGCACTATCCGATTGATCCCAACTGGCTAGTGACAAACGTGCTAGCTGATTGAGGGAGTGAAATAATCTGCGGTCTGTTTTCGTGGGGCAAATCCCGTTCATTTATACCAGTGAAAATGATATGTATTCCGAAAAGTATATTGGCATTACTGTGGACAAGACACACCCGTACATGTGCATGGTGATTCATGACGGAGTGGACTACGACTAGCACAGTAGTACGCCATCGTTCAAGATGGGATAATCGTATAGTAGTTTCAGAAGGACGACAGGGACTTCAGAATGCTAAAATAGCGTCACAGTCCCCTGATGGTAACCCTATTAAAACCCTGACGGAAGCGAATAAGTGCACGATCCGTAACAGAGATTTTAGATAGTATGCTTCTGCTGCATGAGAATATTTTCTGTTTGTATATGCTGTGCGTGAACGTGATTTCAATGGAAATTGAAAATGACACTATTTGCGCATTTCAAGGTACAAACCTAATAAAGTTTGCAAATCCGATCATAGATTAATTATTTGCACCGCACAGAAACAAACCAATTTTACTTTATGAGATAGTATTCCACTGTTATGTACATGTCTCATTGATTTTTATGAATCTAGTGTTGGTGTACATTTAATTGGAAAAAATCGGTTAAAATCTAAATTGGCTCCAGAACTTGCAATCTTCCTATCTGTGGTGTCAGCAAAGCAATTTAGGACGTTTTATTTATTGTTTTTGTTTTTAAAACAAACATTGGGAGTAGAGTAAAATAATTTATCTTGGTGCCACGCAGCCCAGATGCAGTTTGGAAAACCACAAAATTTGCAAATTGCTAGGAATAAAAGGTGAAATGTCTGATTGAAAAATAATACGTAAAGAAACAAAACTGTGAGCTCAAATATTTATAAAAGACGCATCGGGATTATCATAATTCTATATTTGTTCAAAATAGTAAATCTTATGATTACCAAGGTCAGTCACAGCTTGCATATTCTTAGCCATAGCAAAAATCACTAAGAAATATAACTGACTTCGCTATGTATGAGATACATATCGTTTCGTCGCTAGTGGATTTCTACCGAGAATCAGATTCGAGGCGCCATTCGCACGATGAAACCGGAACGGTGGGGCTCGACTTTTAAATCGGACAGCAGGAAAGTGGAAATGGAGAACGTAAAAATATTATATGGAAAACATCAGTTTTAATCGTTTCCTCAATGTTCTTCGTGCCGCATCGGCTACAACAGTTAATAGCATTTTATCTCTTATTCCAGGATCCATTTTTTAACTGAAATTCATATTCCTGTCGCTACAACCATTAAAATGTGTATTTAATTGAATATATACGTCCCTTACTTACGGAGATATCCCTGGCTCTGTGTTCAGTTACATAACTAGGCTTTTCATGTTCCCCAGAAAACGTTTATTTTTGTGGTTGTACTGGGAGAAGTTTGTTTGGAGCAAGTTGTGTATTAAAATAAGCTGTCGGCTGTAGGTTTCAGAATGTTGCTTTCGTTTCTACTGTTTTTTCATGCATTTGCTACTGCTCTAATGGCGTGTGGGTGCCACTGTCACTGTTCTTGGTTTTACAGCACTTTCCTGTACTTCATTGTTTGGGAGTCTCCTGTTTCGGAGGTTTCGGGGAAAGTCTCCGCTGGTGCTACCTTCTTCCCCATAGCGAGGTCCTTTGTCCTGCAGGTTTTAATAACTTCCACTCAAATTTTTATACCATTTTCTTTTATGTGCTTTTTCTTTTAATTTTCTTTCTTAATGAAAATAATGCATGTCGCTTAACAGCTTCCCAAGATGTGACCATCAAATGCGCATGATTCTGTTGTTCCGTAGACGGCACACGTAATCTTTTGTTCTTCGACGATATTGTTCTTCAGATTTCCAAGATCTGCAGCGTCCTGCACGGCGTGAGGAAATAGTATCTGTTTTCTGCGTATGGTCTCTAAGTAGGGGCTACGCAACTTTTGCTGGTTGGTTTGGGGCACATATCTGTCATATTGATTGGACCTGTGGGTCCGTCAAAAGGTGCGTGCTCTTCTTTATGAGACTTTAACTTCGTTCAATGCTAGCCGGACTTTCCCGCACAGCAGTTCTTACAATGTTAGATGCCATATTATTCTACCGAGATATCCTTTCCTTTGCTTTGCCTTTTTTCTGCACTCCTCTTGTTACCGATTATGTCCCCAGGGATTGATTCACGCTCGAGAAGGGATTCGCTGCGCTCTTTCTCTTCTTCATGTATCTCTCCCTGGATTTTTATTTAAATCACTTTGAAAAGTATTTTGGGTCGTTCTCCTGTTCAACATACAACAGATTAGTCATCTATAGGCTGTGTTTTTTCGGAAACCGTGCTTTAGATTTTTTCACACATGGTGAACAAATTCCAATCATTAGGAAACTAGCGGTATTTCTTGTGTTGAACGTTAACATGCATTTGAAATTTAGCCCTTATTGAAATAAACGAGCATAGCTTAAAATACTTGGACAAAGTTGGATTATCGTCAAACCCTGAAAGAAATCTTTCCAAAATCATTTATTTTCTTGAAGAAATAAGTGGTAATAAAATCAGTTTCCGAATACTCACTGAAATTGTATTCATTGTAGATATCTGTTAAAAATAATTAATATATATGGCAATATAATGTAATGTCCTACAATTTACACCCTTTGTTGCAATTGCTATTTTACAATAACGGTTGTGCAATTTCATTCCTTTTATGCTACACTCTCCAGAAAAGGCCATAACGAAACGGGTAGGATTCTATCGTTCAAAATAGTGTTTATGGGACACTAAAGCTTGCCCAGGTAACCAACTACCGAAAACACAGAATTTTGATAACGGAAGCTCGTTTCAGGGTCATAAGTGGAACAGTGCAGTTTTACGAAATGTCCCACCGTTTTCAGCAAAGATGGAAATACTTCACAGACTTGAAATGGTGGAAAAATTGTAAGGTTACAAATCCTTTTGTAAAATAAGGAATATACGAATAATATTTAGAAACGAAGAAAACGCGAAAATGGAGTCTAGAAAAGAATAGACGCCGTTGTTGCTAAGCATAGCTTACGATGAACTGGAAGAAGGCTTTCATCGGCCTCTGACGCAGTATTGTAACAGAAAGCATAAGTTCATAGCCTCCCAACTCAGTAAAATGATGCTATTATAAATATTAGATGACTGCAGTAATGTAAGCTTCGTTATGGTGTTGCTGTAAAAAATCGTGATTCGAGAAAGTCAAGGAGTCGATTCAAAAATGTTTGCAACAACGCTAGGCAGGCACGCAGTCGCGGTATTAAGCCCACGACTTTTGCAACACGGAACTAAAAGGCCTGTTGTAAATGCGGGTGTTTTTGAACACTTAACGGAGACAATGAAGACAGCACGTTGTGTTGCTACTGTAAAAATGCAGTCTTACTGGTGTGAAGATTAGATTTGATACAAGAGGATATACTCTAACGTCACGAACTTCAATCCTGCGACTTCTTCTGAAATTCAAAAGAGAAGGTATGTATTACAGTTTGTTAATTGAATACTACTTTTGCTTTTTATTCGATATTTATACCTGATAAAATAAAGCAATCAACACTGGAAATTTCTTGTGATACAGATTCCAAAACTTAATGGTTTACAATATGATTTTACACATCGGTAAGACACAGCAGTTTCTCATTTTATTCTACACAAAATATCTGTGTAAATAGATATTTAGCGAACATGGAGATCAAACTTTGAAAATAGTCACTATTTCTTTTTCTTATAAGAATAACAAAATACAATGACGAAAGGTGAAAACAGAACACCAAGAAGGAATTGGCGGACGATCATAAAATTTACATATGTTAATGGGTCGAGTTTAGGTAGGTGTGATGTTAATTTCGGGACCAACCGGTGAGCGCTTACGCCACACCACGGTATGATATGCAAATTATCGTCAGTGGTATTTAAGGAGTACGGAGAAGTGAATGTAATCAATCGTCGGCGTACAGAAACGTGCGAAGACCCTGAAGAAGCTGCAATGCCTGGACATGGAAAAGGTGTACGATTTCAGCAGTTATCGTACTTTGAGCGAGGTCGTCTAGTCGGACTCCGCGAGGCCGGATGGTCGTATCGTCGTATTGCGCATCGAATTGGACGGGAAGTATTGGTGGTGGTACGATGGTGGCGTAGATGGTCCGAGGAACATTCTCACACGAGAAGATGTGTAACCGGGAGTCACAGACGGACTGATGAGCGGACCGATCGACGCATAAGAAGAGCGACGTTGTCAAGCAGAACATCCACTGCGACGCACATTTGAGCTGCCGTTGCACCTTAGGTGACTGTGCGAACAATCCGCTACGTCTACTGGATGCAGGACTACGTGCGCGTGCACCTCTTGCATCTGTACCCTGACTCCAGCCCACCGTTAGGAACGGCTGCAGTGGTGTCGCCTACGTCTGCACTGGAGAACGCAATGGCGACCTGTCTTGTTCAGCGATGAAAGCATATTCTGCTTGGGAACCTCCGATGGCCGTATGCTTGTTCGCAGACGCACAGGGGAGCGTCTCCACCCATCTTGCATCCGCCAACGACACACAGGGCCTGCACCTGGTCTCCTGGTGTGGGGATCGATCAGCTGTCACTCACGTACACAAATAGTGTTTGTACGGGGTACGTTAAACAGCACCACCTACATCAATACCATCATTCAGCCCGTTGTTTAGCCATTTGTAAAGTCGGTCCATCGTGGTGTTTTCCAGCAAGATAACGAACGCCCACACACGGCACGTGCAACGTAACATGCACTTCAGGGTGTGAGACAACTTCCATGGCATGCACGTTCACCGGATTTGTCCCCCGTTGAGCGCGCGTGGGATTTTATGGGACAACGACTTATCCGGTCTCCACGGCCAGCCACGACCATTCCCGATTTACCCGTCCAGGTTGAGGATGCTTGGAACTCAATACCTTAAACTTACATCCAACATCTGTACGATAGACTCCATGCCAGAATTGCACAGTGTGACGCAGTTCATGGCGGTTCGAATTCATACTAACCATGTTACATGGAAATGGTATTTTTCAGTTTACCAGCAAATACAGCTGTATTCTGCCATAATGTTTTGATCACGTTATCCTCTGTATTCCGTTATTATGCTGTATAAATTTTGTTGGTATCAGACGTCTCCTTCTTGGTGTTATTTTTTCACTTTCCGCCAGTGTATTAAGCAACGTGTTGCAAGGCAATGTCGTCGCTACTAAGTTATTTTTAACTAATAATTACAATATGATTTTGCTAAATTCCTGCTTAGTAATTATTGGGTCAGATAAAAATGGCCTAATTCAAAATACAGATGCATGACATAATTAAATAGACACTTGCCGTAATGTTATTTCTTCTATGCAGTGGAGTCAATATTGCATTTTATGCCCGATTTATTTATTATATTTTGCAGGACGACGTCAGTGTGTAGGAGACAGCAACGAACATGCCTCGACATAAGGGAGCCAAGGAACATAACGAATTTCAGAGACAATGAATCGTGGGGCAAACGGATCTCGCTGCCAGGGTCAGATGTTGGAAACCTGCAAAATTCTTTTCCCACAGTTAATCGATTGCTAGTGGAAAAGTGTGGAAGCACCAGCATCACGCACCGGTTGACCTGGGCCATCACAGGCGATTCTTCGAGCTGTCAAGAGTTCTGTAGAATCCTCAATCCTCTTAGCAAGACCACTGAAATTGGAGACCAGCTCCAAATGAGTTCCAGAACTGCTCAGCGGTAACTTTAGTGACTTTGCTATCATGGAAGAGCGGCTCGACGTAAACCACTTTTGTGAGAAGCTAATATTCGCTACAGATTGGCAAAGGCGACAGACATGATTGAAGGATCCTTAGCACCTTGGCTTAGCACTTTGGTACACGGTCATATTATCTAATGAGTCCCGATATGCACAATTAATAGACAGTGACAGAACATGCGTGTGGCGAGTGCCCATGTAGGAATATAGCTTAAAGCACCTACACCCAACTGTGAAACATGGCGGTTCATCAGTCATGACATGGGGAGCCGTATGGATGATCGTTGTTCAGTCCTCATAGAATGTGAAGGCAACATCAATGCATAAAAATACATAATCATCCTTTAGAAGGTGTATGCAACCAATATTCTCCAGTGTTTAGATGTCAAAGCCTAACTCATTTTTCATGGAGGATGGTTCTCTATTTCATAGGGCTAAACATACCCAAATATGACACGAACCAAACGCCACGCAGAAACTATTGCGGCCAATGGCGAACCCAGAATTTTGACAAGATGGAGAGGAGGGGGAGTCCAGAGGATATCTTCTCGTAGAAAAAAATGTACATGCGAGGGCCCGTGTGTGTTTGTGTGTGTGTGTGTTGGGTATCGACCTCGTATAGATAAATACTGACACTCGATATACAGTATTATCATGAATTGGACACTTACCTAATATTCCGATGAACCTCCTTGGTCGGAAACTTGAAATTTACAGTATGACTTTAACTTCGGAATGCAACTCTTACACCTAGTACCACCTTTGCATTTTTTGTCCGTTTGTCTGTTCGTCCGCCTGTTTTTGATAAATATCTTGCTAACCGTTGGAGATAGATTTGAAAATTTCTGGGAGGTTTTTACGGATTGTACATAAGTGTTACAACATTATTGTATTTTGTGTGTCAATCTTATGTTTTCGATGAAAACCTAAGCAGCAGTTTGTTATAAAAGAAAGAAAATTTCAGGATAGGTATTAGGTACCAGAAGTAACTCTTACCACATATAAACACGTTGTCAGTTCTTCTGTCTGTCCGTCCGCTTGAAGTGCGTAAATAAGTGAAATAACCAAATGAGCTTTTTTTGCACCAGAAGATCAAGTCTCTTTGGCTTTTTCCTCATTTTATCCAACACTTCATCAGCCTGTAGTTTTCTGTGACAATGAATATTCAATAATATATATGACATAGGATTCAACAGCTGAGCTGAACTTTTTCTTTGCATTGTCCCCCATAGTTTCGATTGCATTATCATTTCATTTTTGCTATCACAAAAAAGCGTTTCGAAAAACTAGTAAAATTGAGTTAAACTTAGAATGTCTTCCGTATCTTTGCCGGTTTTGGTACCCCCTATACATGAGAAATTACTAAGGATATTATTTTACTTTGGTAGTCATTCATTAATTTGACTTTGCATTTTGAAAGGAAAGGTAAAAAAATGGCACGCCTATAGTACCCTTCCGGATTGTTAGCGGGGACATTATTACGATGATTTGATCGTTTTCGTAACGATATGCTTGGTAATTTTGTCCTTTTCATGTAGCGAAGATAATATCTCCGATACTTCTGTGTAAATCATATTGAATTGTGATTCAGCTTCATCAGTTGTATCAGTGAGGACTTCCAATGCTAAATGTACATCGTTCATGGCTTTCTTTAGATTCATACCATGTCTCTGCAGGTATTCACTCAAACCTTCTGTTTATTCGAAACACTTGTTCAGTGTGCACATTGATATTAAAAAATGTGGCTTTGACATTGTTTCAACTAATAGATATGCTTGAACTGCTGCCTATCTATGAAACCATTCCAAAATTTGACCTAAAAGAGGAATTATTGCATCAATAAACTCAACCAGCACGTTAAGAGATTTGGGTCTTTCCGTCCGTCTCGTACCACACATTTTAATTAACTGAAATTGGTTAATTGGAAACAAGACATATGCCAAATAAAGACAAATAAATGTACACATAATTTATTTTGAAAATAAAATAGTAAACACGGATAAAAGTAATAAATAGCAAAACGGTTAGAGATTTCGATTACTTCAGTTTCTCTTAAATTTATTAAAGTGTTCACCGGTTATCACAAGTGTGTTTAATATAATCACTGTGCATTTCCCTACGGTTGGATTTCCATTTTCCAACGGATTATTCTTCACACTATATTTGGGGACTATAATGTGTGTGTGTTTTTGCGATTCGGTTTATTCTTCACGGTGAAACATGTTTCATAGACAACAGCGCAGCTATTTCTCGGAGATTCTTCGCAGTATGTTTCTTTCACAGTGTTTATTCTTCACAATGCTTATAGGTGTTTGTATCGGTGAATCTTACAGTGTCGCACTTCAGACATTATTGAGTTTTCCGTGTAATATTACACAGTTTCGTAAGAGTCTTTGTAAGTGCAATGGCGTGCAAAAATTAAAGACGAGACGGTTTTTCGAATGTAACGTCGTGCAGAAGTGCTCCACATCGACTCAAATCATACCAGAAGAT
This sequence comes from Macrothele yani, assembly GCA_039090855.1. Taxonomy (NCBI): domain Eukaryota; kingdom Metazoa; phylum Arthropoda; class Arachnida; order Araneae; family Macrothelidae; genus Macrothele; species Macrothele yani. The sequence continues at coordinate 29,091,842 of CM077016.1, read as the reverse complement.
CCCCATGATGTAAGAATAGGGGACAAGAGAGCAAAACCGTCCATCAAGGAATCCAAAGCATACAATGGCCCTTTATTGAAAAGGATGCTTTGAGAACAACCGTCCAAACAAGGAATCCAAAGGATACAAAGGCACATTATTGAAAGGTAGCTTCGAGCACAACTGGACAGAAGTCAGAAGCGTTCATATGACAGGCGGCTGCCAACCAAAATCCGGTCTTTAGTAGGGGGTATGATCACCCCTGAGTGCGTTGCAGGATTTACAACGTCTATCTATGCTGAGGACGAGGTTGTCAAGGAGCTGTGGAGGCATCGTGGCCCATTCCTCTTGTAGCGCCAATCGCAGCTGCGGAATCGTTGCTGGCGGCTGGTGACGTGCTGCCATGCGTCTCCCGAGAAGGTTCTACACGTGTTCGATTGGTTTAGGTACGGCGACCTTGCAGGCCAATCCATGCGTTGAATATCTTCACTCTCCAACAGCTCTGCGACAGCCATTGTACGATGAAGTGTAGCGTTGTCGTCCATGGAGAGTAAATCAGCACCCACATCACCTCTAAACAGACGCACGTGAGGCAGGAGAACCTCAATACAATAGCGGACACCAGTGACTGAACCTCCTTGGAAGATGTCGAGGTCAGTACGGCTACCAAGAATGATACCGCCCCAAACGTGAACTCCACCATCTCCAAACCGGTCCCTTTCGATGATGTTGAATGTGTGATTGCGTGTTCCCTGCTCTCTCCAGATGTGTGTACGTCCAGAATCGTTCGTCAGTCTAAATCGGCTCTCATCAGTAAAGAGAACTCGACCCTATTGGTGATGTGTCCAGTTCTTGTGTTCCTGGCACCACAGAAACCGCCGTCTTCGATGAGCAGGCGTTTATGGCAAACACCGCACTTGTCGTCGTGGTAATAGACCACCTTTGTGCAGCCTCTTGGCCACGGTAAGACGCGATAACGGACGTTCAGTTGTCTGTTGCATGTGCCTAGCGATTTCTCCCGCTGTCTGCGGTCTGTCTTTTCTCGCCTGTAGGACAACATACCGGTCGTCCGCCGCCGTGGTTGCTCGTGGACGATAACTTCTAAACTCTCGGACAGCTGCTCCTGTCGTTTAAAATGCTCTCCAAGCTTGTGAAATGATGCTGTGAGCGATCCCGAACTCCTCGGTAACATTAGTCACACTTCGACTTTCTTCTAACTTCCCAATGACGTGACCTCGGGTAAAGTCATCCAGATGTCGCCTACTGGATTGCGTGTTGGCAATATCACACGGTGGCAGCAACTCGACGTCGTTCAAACCGATGTACACTGTGCAATATCTTTCACCGAATTGCTGAGCGTATACCGCCCGTTTGCTTTATACCCTTCCGACAATCCCCCCCCTACGACCCTAGTCTATCTTCTGAGTGGTCTTTCGGTCCGTTCTGTCTGATCGTTCCGCTGTTATGCTAATTTCTCCTCTTCGACCTTAATTTTTGCACACCAGTGTACTTTTTTAACATTCATTTTTTTCAAGATGTCAATTGAATAATTCACGTAGAACAGTAAGAAAATACTCAGGCCCTCCGACGAAAATTTTTCTAGAGCTTTTTACCACATCTGTATAGAAGGATTATCCCCAATAAAGTTCTTCCACTCGCTTTAGTAGTGAGTTTCCAGATAGTGTCATAAAAATATTTTCCGTTTCCTTCACGCCCCAATTCTCAGAAGCGGTAGATCTCTTGAATGCAGGACCTTATCACCAGGTGTAAAGAACAGTAGAGTATCAAAGTTTTATGAAAAAGAGAAAATAATTGTGTCAATGTTATCATTAGAAATTGAAGCGGAATATATACAAGACGTTTTTCAGGATTTTGAGAAAATAATATCATGTCAACGGGAAACTAGAGTGTTAGATGACTCATATTTGAGTGGGACCTTTCGGGAAGAAGAATACTTAAAATGGAGGTGGAAAAATAATTCCAAATACAGTTTTCATTGAGGGCTACAAGGAATTTGTAACATATTATGAAGTTTAACTTAAATGAGGCTTTTGTGGTGAATTTGGACATACAGCTTCAAGATGTAAGAGAGAGGGAAACAAAATTACGTTACTTCGATCAGTGGGAGAGGACAAATACAATTATTTGTCTAATGGAAGAAATGATTCAACTATATTATTGAAAAAAAAAAAACGTGCTGAACTTGAGTTCACAAGATGAGGGAATGGAAGATATTAAAATTTCAGATTAGGATAAGTCTCATATGTCAATTGTCTCTAGTGGTAGTATCTCTAGAAGTGAGCCATCGAATGATGAAACAGCGCATAATGCAATATCAGTCGAATATGTTATATCAGGTCATATTGAAGATAAACACTTTAAGAGTCAGATAAATAAAGTATCCATGAATTCTGAGAATGTTGTTGCTTCCTTTCCAGTGGTTGACAAAAATAATGGCAAATTGGAAGGATATGTTAAAATTTAATAATCGTGGGTTCTTCACCCCTCAATCAGCATTTGAAAAATTAAGCGAAAAAAGCTGTCTAAAGATAAGACTTTAAAAGTTCCGTCCTGTAAACAGTTGCTAATTGATCAAAAGGAGAAGAGACATGAAGATAATGATGTCCAGGACTTTGTTAACAGCAAAAAGAAAAAAAAATTCAAGGTAAAAGGGAAAATCAGGTAAAGTTCTATTTAGGACTATTTTGGTTTTATATATATATATATATATATATCATCATCATCATCATTGTCAACCATTATCAATCCACTGCTGTACGAAGGTCTCCCCAAGTTTCCTCCACAACGGTCTGTCTTGTGCCAGTCTCCTCCATGTCACCCCTGCATACTTTCAAATTTCATCCACCCATCTCCCATGTGGTCTTCTTCTGGGTCTTTTCCTGTCCCTTGGAATCCAATCTAAAATTTCGGCTGTCCATCGATGATCTGTCCTTCTGGCAGTATGTCCAGCCCATTGCCATTTCAGGGATTTAACTCTGATCATGATGTCTTCCACTCTTGTCATTTTTCGGATCCACGAGTTCCTCTTCTTATCTCTCCTGGTTACACCAAGTATGCACCTCTCCATGCTACTTTGAGTTGTCTGCAGCCTTTGTATGTCTCTTTTAGTTAAGGTCCACGTCTCTGCACCATGCGCAAGCACTGAAAGGATGCATTGATCAAACACTTTTCTTTTAAGACATAATGGCATATTGCTCTTGAAAATTATGCTGTTTCTTCCAAAAGCTCTCCAGGCAAGTTTTGTACGCCGATTAATTTCTTCATCAATGTGACCCTCACTTGATATCTGCTGTCCAAGATAAACGTACGTGTCTGTTATCTCCAGCTTTTCTCCATCAATCGATAAATCTTCATTTCTTGTAAAAGCATTGAACATCACTTTTGTCTTCTGAAAGTTCATTTTTAATCCCACTTCTTTACTCTTGTCAGCAAGTTGCTGGATCATACTCTGCAGCTCTGATGGGCTAGTTGCAAAAATGACTACGTCATCAGCAAAACGAAGGTGGGTTAGATAATCTCCAGTAATTTTTATCCCCTTGTTTTCCCAGCTCAGTGACTGAAAAACACCCTCCAATGTGGCATTAAAGAGCTTCGGAGATATGGTGTCACCTTGTCTCACTCCCTTTCCAATTTTTATGTGTGTTGTATTTTCAAACAGCCTAATCTTTGCACTTGCATTTTTATAGATGTTATTAATAATATTAATGTATGCATCTTCAATACCGCAGGTTTTCAGAGCCATTGTAACTGCTGATGGTTTCACCGAATCAAAGGCTTTTTCATAATCGATAAAAGCCATGCACAATGGAAGTTCATATTCCCTCGCTCTTTCAATTAGTTCTCTCAGCACATGGATATGATCTATTGTGCTGTAGCCACTCCTGAATTCAGCTTGTTCTCTCGGTTGAGCCATGTCCAGTGTTACCTTCAAGCGGTGTGAAAGAACTTTAGTGAAGATTTTATAAACTACTGATAGGAGGCTGATAGGTCTGTAGTTTCCGAGATCCTCAATGTCACCTTTCTTATGTAGCAGTATCATTGTAGCGTTGTTCCAATCCTCAGGAATCTTTCCTTCATTAAGGCATCGAGTGAAAATTTGGGCGAGTACTGTTTCGATTTCTCCACTTGCTTCTTGTATGATGTCTACAGTAATTCCATCTTCTCCTGGAGCTTTTCCTTGCTTCATGTTCTTGATTGCATGTGCAACTTCTGCTGGAAGGACTGGAGGAACTCTGGTACTGGTATCTTTCATGATGTCTGGAGTGCATGTATCATCCCTTTTCATATAATTTGGAGTAGAAATATTTCACTCTTGTCAAAATTTCGCCTCTATTTCTTGTTACAGAACCATCTTCTTTTCTCAGTGCCATAATCTGTTTTCTTCCCTTACTGAGATGTCTCTTTGCTATCTTTAGGCTTTGGTTGTTTTCAATTGCTTTCCTCACTAGTTCACAGTTGAATTCTCTTACGTCTTCAGTGATACTTTTTCGTACTGTCTTGCATAGCTCTATATATTCCACTTTGGAAGTCACATCTTCTTTAGTTGTCCTCATCTCTCTTCTTTTTTGCATCAACATTTTCGTTTTTCCTGATAATTTATTTACATGCAACTTGTTCTTAGACCCAGCTAATTTTGTTGCTGTTTCCATAAGAGCTTTGGTTACTTTTCTGTTAACTTCAGAGATGTCCACTTCTTCCGATGTTAGGCCTTCTAAAGCAGAGAACCTGTTTTTCAGTTCCAACTTGAAGGTATTATGGTGTTTTTTAAGTTTGGTTATGTCAATAGATTTTGTTTGTCTTATGAGCTTGCCACGTTCATGGTGTCACCTTGTCTCACTCCCTTTCCAATTTTTATGTGTGTTGTATTTTCAAACAGCCGAATCTTTGCACTTGCATTTTCATAGATGTTATTAATAATATTAATGTATGCATCTTCAATACCGCAGGTTTTCAGAGCCATTGTAACTGCTGATGGTTTCACCGAATCAAAGGCTTTTTCATAATCGATAAAAGCCATGCACAATGGAAGTTCATATTCCCTCGCTCTTTCAATTAGTTCTCTCAGCACATGGATATGATCTATTGTGCTGTAGCCACTCCTGAATTCAGCTTGTTCTCTCGGTTGAGCCATGTCCAGTGTTACCTTCAAGCGGTGTGAAAGAACTTTAGTGAAGATTTTATAAACTACTGATAGGAGGCTGATAGGCCTGTAGTTTCCGAGATCCTCAATGTCACCTTTCTTATGTAGCAGTATCATTGTAGCGTTGTTCCAATCCTCAGGAATCTTTCCTTCATTAAGGCATCGAGTGAAAATTTGGGCGAGTACTGTTTCGATTTCTCCACTTGCTTCTTGTATGATGTCTACAGTAATTCCATCTTCTCCTGGAGCTTTTCCTTGCTTCATGTTCTTGATTGCATGTGCAACTTCTGCTGGAAGGACTGGAGGAACTCTGGTACTGGTATCTTTCATGATGTCTGGAGTGCATGTATCATCCCTTTTCATATAATTTGGAGTAGAAATCTTTCACTCTTGTCAAAATTTCGCCTCTATTTCTTGTTACAGAACCATCTTCTTTTCTCAGTGCCATAATCTGTTTTCTTCCCTTACTGAGATGTCTCTTTGCTATCTTTAGGCTTTGGTTGTTTTCAATTGCTTTCCTCACTAGTTCACAGTTGAATTCTCTTACGCCTTCAGTGATACTTTTTCGTACTGTCTTGCATAGCTCTATATATTCCACTTTGGAAGTCACATCTTCTTTAGTTGTCCTCATCTCTCTTCTTTTTGCATCAACATTTTCGTTTTTCCTGATAATTTATTTACATGCAACTTGTTCTTAGACCCAGCTAATTTTGTTGCTGTTTCCATAAGAGCTTTGGTTACTTTTCTGTTAAGTTCACAGATGTCCACTTCTTCCGATGTTAGGCCTTCTAAAGCAGAGAACCTGTTTTTCAGTTCCAACTTGAAGGTATTATGGTGTTTTTTAAGGTTGGTTATGTCAATAGATTTTGTTTGTCTTATGAGCTTGCCACGTTCAAGTTTAGTGTTGAGGTGCATCTTACATCTCACCAATCTATGGTCACTACCTGTGTTGAACTTGTTTAGCACACTGCAGTCTTCTATGACGGATTTTTTGTTACACATAATAAAATCAATTTCACTTGTCGTCCCATTTGGATGTCTCCATGTCCATTTCCTGTGTGGCTTTTTCTTGAAAAAGGAGTTCAAGATGAAAAACCCTTCTGCCTCTGCAAACTCAACGAGAGTATTTCCACGCTGGTTTCTGTTGCCGTGACCGAATTTACCTACTGAAGTTTCATTCTGTTGCCGTTGCCCTATTTTTGCATTGAAATCTCCCATAATTATTTTCAAGTGCTGCTTACCTTTATTATTTAGATGACAAATTTCCTCATAAAATTCTTCAATTTCTTCTTCAGGATGACTTGTGGTGGGTGCATAAGTTTGAATAATCTGAGCCTGGTATCTTTTCGAGAGTTTATATATATATATATATATATAAAGTTTTTAATTTCTTCTAAAAATGTCCTGAAATTAGTAATTGAAAAAAGAAAGAATTTAATTTCATTTATATAAAAAGAAAACTGCACTCTCAAGGATGTTTATTATTTTTTTCGTACTATGATTTTAGTCGATGATTTATTTATTTTTAATTAAAAGATAGAAGCAACTTAATTTTCATTATAAATTCTACAATTAAGAAATAGAATGTACTTAAGCTGTTATTTTTCGATTAACAGATGATTAAAAAGATTTTGCTGAAAATCAGAGTAATGCTTTCGTCAGACGTGAAGCCTCATGCGGTGTTGCCCTAAATAAACTTAGAGCAATTAATGTCATTTATTTAATAATACTATTTTTTTTTATTTTAGGTAATGGTAATTCTGTCTTTTTTTTGGACCACAATGGGGTTTTTTTATTTGGAGAAGAGAATTTATTTGCGATCACTGTGTGAAAAATGAAATATGACTTACGCGGTTATGTATGTTCTCATTGTGAATCGTTTTTCAGTGCAAGTTAAATGTCAATTTGCCTTTAGTGCTTAATTTCTTAATTTTGTTATTAATAATATTAGTAAAATAACGTTCTTTCTTGAATTACATAAATTTAGGGTATTCCGTATAATGAAATTTCCCTTTTGTTGTCATTGCGTGGTTTATTCATATTCACAGCGTGAATAGTAAACCACCGGCGTAGAAAGTTTATTTATATTTACACTGAGAATAGTTTTCGGTTTGTACACAGATAAAGTATTTCACTTTGATAAATGCTATTTTTTTATTCTTTAATTTCACAATTTATTGATGATTTTAGAAAAATAATGTTTCTGTTTTGAACTCTCTAAATTTGGAATATATCCCGTAGGATGTTCTTCTCAACCTTTTATTGTTACGTGTTTTTTTTCTAACAGTGTTAACTGTGAACAACATTTGCAGACGTTTATTTTAATTAGTATATGTTATAGTTAATTTTAATGTTACATTCACTTTCCTTAATTAAATTGCTTAGAATTCATTTGTTGAAACCAAATAAGTTAAGTTTTCTCGTTTGGTGAAACTTAAGAATTTTCTAGATGCTTTAGGATAAAGTGGTATTAAGAGGTATTGGTATAAAAAAGCCAAATAATTAGAAGTTAATTGGAAGTTTTATTTTATTAGAAAATTATAGTGCGTTCTTGCCCGAGATATCAAGGTGGGGATTTTCCCCTTGAGTTGGGGAAGGGGAATATTCCCCCTTTCGCCTTCAAGGTTTTTTAACCCAATTTGGAGCTTTGTGTATATCAGGAATCAAGAGCAGCGGAGCCTGCCTGCTTTCGGAGCGGCAACGGAATGACAGAATTTATTTGATATTCTGTCCTGTTCTGTGAAGTATGATTGAGTGCAGTCGCGGCTTTTCAGGTGAAGTAGGTGAAGTGCCTCTTCACCTATTTTACTCAAAATAAATTTTTATTCAGTATTTTTTTAAATACATTCTTTTTTGCCTTAATTCAGTTCCAAAATACTCAACTTTTTGAATAGATATTAATTCACATGGCGCGCTCAATACGGAAAACAAATCCTTATATGCAAAACAGTGCAAGTGAGGAGCCGAAATGAGAATGCTTGGAAGTCTGCAGTTTCTGGCCGAGTTGTCATAGTAACCGTGACGTCACCCTCCCCAATCTGCTGGCTCAAATGAAGTGTTTCATCTTCAGGCGCTTTACCTCTGCCTCTCTCACTTTTTGAGTGCAAAGTCGTGAGAGTTCATGGTGGAGCGGGCGGACTACCAGGGTGCCTCTCAATCTACTAGGGCTTTTTCTTTGTGGTGCTGTGGTACATTATTTTCCGAAAGGAATTTGTTCTTTCGGGCTTTGTGATTATTTGTTGAAAGCTTTAGCTGATATTTTAGGTTTGTGTACAATTTACCTGACAGTGATAGTTTTTAGTATGCATCCTGTGAACGACATTGTTTGTAATTTATTGCAAACTCCATTTAATCGGTGGAAAGATGAAGATAAAAGACATATTTTGCTTCAAGGACGAACGACGGTTTCACTGACAATTGTTGCCAAGAAAGAAATCAAGAAGAGCGGTAAATCTAACAATATTATTTTTAAAAATTGTTGGTTTACTGAATATAAATGGATTTGCAGCACTTCTGTGTTAATTTTGTTTTTTTACCCTGCTTACGTTTTTGTAATAAACATTCGGCATGGAATAAAGACAGATTCTCAGATTTATTAAGCGTAACACGGTCACTTCATAAGCATCGTCATTCTTGCGAACACCTAAAATGCGGATTAATGTTAAGGAATTTAAAAAAATTCAAAACACCCTTCCGATGCGCTGAGGAAGAATGCTAGGCTTTTGGAAACGCATTTTAACGAAAACGTTCCTTTAAATAGACTTTACCTACAGACAGTGATTGATGCAGTATTAGTCTATATTGTATTTGAGCAAACAAGACTAGCATTCCATGGCCAAGACGAAAGCATGGGCTCGATAAATCGTAGAAATTTCATTGAATTACTTTCATTGTTGATATAAAGAAGTTCTTTAGAAATTGAAAATCAGTACGAAATGATAAAAAAATATTCAAAATGAATTCATTGAATGTAGTTCTGAATATATAAATGATCACGTCAAAACTTAAATAATTTTTGATTGTTGATTCGGAAGATGTATTGGTTGAGGAGGTTTTGGGTTTCCATGATGTGAGTAAAAATAGAACGTCAGGAGCTTTATACAAAATGCTAGACAAAATTTTGGGACAGTCTGATTACTAACACAAATAAATAGGACAATGTTACGAATGGGCAAGTATAATGTCTGGACACTTAAATGGGCTACAGAAAAAAATTCAAGGACAAATCTTCTCACGCTGTCTTTGTTCATTGCTAATTTCATCGTTTTTATCTTGTATTACACCAGAGTTTATCTAAAATTTCTAAGTATCAAATACTTTTTGCAAGCCTCAGTGGAATTGCTTCGTTTGTTCACCATTCTGCGAAGCGGTCTTACACGCTTATATCAACAACCGCAAGACGCAGACCAACCATAACAGAAACTCGATGGTCCTCCACTTCGAAGTTAGTAAGTGTAGTTGTTAAAGATTGAGATAAATTGAAGGAAGTGTTTGGATTTGTGACGAATAGCGAGCACTCAGACAAAAAATCAATTTATCTTGCCAAGGAGTTTTTAAATGATATGTACACTTTCGAATTTACATTTTTGACTACACTAATCTATTATTGGAACTTTTGAAGAAATAATAACTAAACATAAACTATTGTGTAACTCAAATTAAAAAAAAAAAAAAAAAAACTAGGGTAATTTTGAAATTTTGAGCCATAAAAGGAACGAACGATAAGGTATTTGAAACACAGTTTCGAAAACCTAGCAAAATCACAGAAATAAGCACGGGAATATGCTGCTCTTACACAGGAAACAATTTTTCAAAAATATAAACAATTGTATTTTGAAATTTTGGATCACATTCTTATGGAAATGGATATAAGATTTCAAGACGGTAAGAAACGTCAATTTGTCTGACTTGCTGACACAACCAAATTCGAATAATTCAATGCATGCTTTCCATCTCGCGCTCTTGAAAATCTACATTTTTAAGGAAACATATTTACTAAACACCAGCGCCTTAAAAATGAACTGAGTCTTGCATATGCTGATAAAAAAATTAAGGAATATATTGACTAAAGAACTCCTTCGAGTGTTTCACGGATACAAAGACATTTTTACAGAAGATTATAAATTAGCTTTCCTCATTTTAACAATTCCATCTGCAAGTGTGCCAATGGAAAGAAGTTTTCTTGAAAGAATACAAACTTGCTCAAGAAACACTAGTTCCCAAGATAGACTTGCTTATTTGGCAAATATTTCTATTCAGGAAGACATTTTATTAATGCTTACGAAGAAACAACCATCTTATGTCGACATAATCGAAACATTTGCAGCTTTAAAAGGAAGAAAAATTGATTTAATATACAAAAAAATAGGTAAGTCCTCATTAAGGGATTTTCATTGTAGACAATACATATCTTTTTATACTGCTCTTTTATCTCTTCACCTATTTTTCCAAATACGAGCCGCCACTGATGGCAACCCAATTGTACAAAATAGCAATAGTTCTATAAAGTGCACTTCGCACGAATTACAACTTCTGTTAGTGTTACTAGGTGCTGGAATTAAATACGTTTGCGGGTGGCTGAGGTGAAATTAATTTTGTTTACAGAAATCATGCTACATTCTCCTTTGCTCAAATGGAGAAGTCGAAAGAAATATATTCTATTCCCGATTCTCCGCTCAAAGCGCCATCGTCCAACTCTGGTTGCGGTACTAATCGCGGTCATCTTGGGAGTGGAAATCCCTCTCTCTGAATCTCAGGCGACGTCTCTGCACCGTAACCATATATTCGATTTCCAAATAATCTAAACAGATTTTAAGAAACAAATATTGTTTCGTTTCCTATATAGAACTCATAAAGAACACCATCCCTGGTACTGTAGTCCACCTTTGTCAGGTAGTTTAAATATTTTTTTCACTTCGGAATCAACAAATCTTCTGGATGTTAATATCGCTAAATTCAATTTACTTTTTCTTATAGCGCACATATCCGTGATAAATTTGAAAACACAATGAAACTGTATGAAATGTTAAAAGGCAGCGCCTGACAATTGATTGTATAAAATTGAGTATAACAGCTTTTTTTAAAATTAGGTGTTTCTTTCAACGAATAGAATGTTCATATCAGATCTTTATAGAGATTTGCAATTTTTACTTCTTCTTCTTTCGGGTACGATTTCGAGTATTTTAGAAGGCGCTTTCCATTTGTAAGTGTATCCGTTACCTAGGTATTTTAACAGATTAGAAAAAATTACAGGGTTACATCACCTTTACAGAGCGCAAAATGAAAGCAAGCAAAACAATAATAGAGCCATCGCTAGTAACACTGTCGTCTGCTATAAAATCATCCTGTGTAATATGCTTGACGCAAATTACATTTCTGTTCCCGGTTAACCAGTCTTTCCTAGGAATTTTCTTCAGCCACTGTTTTAAATCTTTATTTTGCATTCGGAAATATAAACACTTTAATATTTTTTAGCAGGACAGTAACCCCAGGAGAAAACAGCTAGGAGTAGGGTGACCAGACACCTGGCTTTCGGAGAACACGTCCTCCTTTCTTTGCCATTTCAATGAGGAATAATTGAAATACATTTGATGTTCTTCTTCTATTGTAGTCGCATATACTATGAAGCTACTGCTGAACTGTATGCATTCATTTCTGGATTACGCTCTCATCCTACTTTCTCCCGGTTTAATTTATTCTGCAACCCTGCAGCTGCTGCTGTAGTGCATCACTTGTGAGTCAACAGTGCAGAGAAAACCCACCAATGCGTGTTCGTCTGACTGTCGTTCATCTCACGAGCACGGGTCAGTGAGATGTAATAGTGTAAACAGTCAGCTGATATTGCTTGCTTTGCGTGTTGTGAGTCGTTGCTGTGAGTTTTTCTGATTATGATTCAAGTTTCTTAGTCAATCAGTGAGAGATATATTACTAGTTCAATGAAATTTCAAAAGTATGTCATGCTCTGAATTTCAAAAAATACTTGTTAAAGAAACCCTATGTACTGAAAAAAATATCTTCTAGTTTAAAACATAAGTAAAAATGCCCAGCAGCCTAAAATATTTCTTTCCGTTTTAAAGTTTTACACGTATAAACTATACAGTATGTGCATTGATATTTATGTTCAAACAAATTTGGGTCCTCCTTTTTCGCGAAATGCCATCCCCTTTCTCGATATGTTCTGCTTTTACTCGAAATGTCCTCCTTTTCTCGAAATGTCCTCCTTTTCTCGAAATGCTCTCCTTTTCTTGATGTAAATGACCTCCCTTTCTAGAAAGTCTTCAGGTCACCCTGGTTAGGAGGCACTATTGGTTTCAGAATATATTCTCTGACATATCCAAGGAAAGGTTCTTGATGGTGAAAAGCCTATCGCACAAAAGTTATTTTTGTGGAATCTGAAAGGGTTTACAAAGGAATGGAAGTACAAACTCTGATTTAGCGAAGAGAAAACAACTCAAAATGAAGCAAGACAGCGATTGTGGCTATGGGAAGTTGACTCAACCCAACGACTCAATTTCAGTTTCTTTCCGTCTCTGTTTGTAACGTCACAGAGATCGTAAGTTTTCAGCGCCCAGGACCCGAAAAAGCTACAGGTAGAAACGTTGTTCCCGGAATTGCACGCTTAAAAAGTAATACGTGACAAGTGATATCCAACCTCGTACAATGATTTCCCCAAACTCTGTGTTAAAGATAAACATTGTAAGAGTCGCATGTGGCTCGCGAGCAACAGCTTAGGCAATTAATGTCGTAGGTCGAAGGGCAAACACGGATATCTGGTTTCCCGCGAATAGTTAGTTAGGAGAGTTCCAAAACATTGAAGGATTCTTGAACTATCTATTCTAGAGGGAGAAAACTGAGCTTGATTATTAAACAATGGTAAGGCGTTTCAATTAGGTTAGCAATAAATATTATTCGGCGATAACCATCTCTCGAATGATGTTCTTATTATATTTTTTACTTAAAATTAAAATTGATAATACATTTTTTACTTGAAGGTGTAAACAATTTCCAATTTTCTTTTCCTTTTTAGTACTGAGGTTTTTTTTTTTGCGTGCCCTGCAGGCTGTTGAGTTTAAGCTGGTGAGTAAGACATTTGTCTGCTGTTCAGCCAACATGAAAATTTCCAAGCCTTGATAATTACATTAAATCAGTTACAAATTTTACCAAAATATTTTCTTAAAACACATTAAACTAATAATAATTAACTTTACAGGTATTCCAGTTTGATAACTCACACTATTTCCTTCACGTCTCTAAAAAACCTGATACCATTTTTTTAGCAACTAATATATTTCTTAGAAGTAACTTCTTTAAAACAAGTGTAAAAGTCTGCCTCCATTAGCCAGGTATCGAACACTGAAGTTTCCACTACGCAAATTATAACAGCAGAGTAACTTCCATTTAAATACAATTTACTCGAATATATGATATATCATTTGATGGGTAACATATTTTATATACGGTGGAATAAGCCGCCTATTCTTTCCCAACTTTAACCTCAAATCGTTACTAAAGAATAATAATAGTGAGTAAATTAAATTGAAATCAATTTATTCATTGCTGTAGCCCCTAGTGGCCATAACGTCTTCTTTACATAAAGCAACAACGTAGAAGTAAATGCTTATATTGTCTTTATCCCATGTTCTTTATTTGCTTTAGCTTCCCACTTTTGCTGTCCAACTAACCTATCTCATATTACCTCAAATCAAGTAAGGCTACGTCATCACTCCCCGAAAGGCCCCATTAATATCAGGTAATCCCAAAATTACTGTCGTTGTTTCACCGTGTGAAGAAAAGAAAGAAAAACAACATACCTCGAACAGATGTTCCAATCCATATAATAACCGCCCACGGAAGTTAAAACCTTCTCCCATCGATCGACAAGGTTTTGAATGCCAGACTTGTAGAATTCCATGGGTTTCGATGCAAAAAGGTAGAAAGGGCTCGCCGTACCTCCTCCACATTTCGAAGTGTAGTCCCAGCAAGATGGCTTTGCAGGCTGCAAAGGAGGTGATAGTCGGATGGGGCGATATCAGGCGAATATGCTGGATGCGGACGTTCTTCCCATCCGAAGTCCTGCAACGTGGAACTGGTCAATTTCGCTGTATGTGGTTTTGCGTTGTCCTGATTCAGCAGCATGCCTTTACGATTCACGAGTGCTGGACGTTTATTCTGCAAAGCAGTGCATAGACGCTGCAGCTGCTGACTGTAGACTTCCCTTGTAATGGCTTTGTTGGGAAGCAGCAGTTCGTAATGGAATATGCCTTGCATATCCCACCACACACACATCCAAAACCTATTGTGGGAAATGTCCTCGTTTCGCCACTGCTGCAGGCACATTCCCTTTGGGAATCTACTGCCGTTTTCGTTTAATGTTGTGATAAACAATGCCTTTGTCATCGCCCCTGACAAGTCTGTGCATAACCGGCTCCCGTATTTCACGGGAGAGCAAAGAAGAGCAAATGTCCACACGCTGTTGTGGAGTAAGATCTTGGGTTATCCACTTATCCAGTTTCGACACATGACCGAGGTCCTGCAGATGCCGGTGAACAGTGGAATGGGTTGAATGAACAAATGTGGCCAATTCCTTTACTGTTGCTTGCGGATTTCCCTTTAAAAGCAGCTTTCAGCACGTCGTTATCCAGCTTAACAGGCCGTCCGCATCGTTGCACATTCTAGAGGCTGGTGTTCCCAATTCGAAATTTCTGTAACCAGCGTTCACATTTCCTGACCTCCAGGGTGCGCGGCACATATACGGCATTGATGTTTCGCGTAGCTGCCGTCGCTGAATGTCGATTGGGGAACTCATACGGCGTAATGGGCCTAACGTGGTCTTCTGACACTGTCTTTTCCTATGCGGTTTAAGTACACAACGACTGCAACTAGAACTCCCGTTTGGGTCTCAAGTGACGACGTGAAACACTGCTCGCCTCATCCGTCTTATACTCATCGTTGTCGACGTTTTAGTCTGGGCACCAGGGACCTCACTTATGTTGGGTTTGCGCAAAACGACAGTACTTCTGGGATGACCTGATATAGTTGTTTTTAGTTGACTAAACGTGTACAAATTTATTTTATTGCCTCAAAAGCTCGTTGAAATTTTCGAGCAGTTATAGAAGAAAATAATTTGTACAGTTTCAAAGACAAGTACTTGGCTATTGATTAGAAATTTATTCATACTTTTTGTATCCTGACAAAGAGGAAAACACAATATTTCAGTTTATTTACTTGCATTAAGATTTGTTTTACTGTGAAATATGAAATTAAATATCCGTTTCCATGTAAACTGTATCTGTACTAGAGAAGCATTCAAGTCAAGAAGGAATATGATACCAGAGTTTCTGGTACAGCAAAATGTGTAGCTGTCTCTTAAAGAAATGCACTGTTATTTTTTTCTTTCTTCTCTTTAAAAAATCTCTATATCACCCCCCCTAAAAAAGATTGCTCTCCTGAATGCAATTCCAGCAATTTCCGAATAATTTAAGTGCGCTTACATGTTTTAGTTAACTGCTTCTATGGAGCTCACATCTATTTTAAGAACTACAAGACTTAAATGATAAAATGTTCTGCTTCTGGAGAAAGGATATGGAAAACATTCAGGAAATGTCATTAACTTTGGCTTGGAGGATCTTGAAAGAAAGGATTATTGCGAGACGTTAATCTTGTGAATCATGCAGGTAATAAAACATTCAGCTTCTTCCTAAATGAACAAAGTTTTCTCATTATGAGCAGAATAAATAGTGTCCAATAAATGTAAAACATAAGAGGATCATGAAATTCGAGATTATTACTTTGTATCACATCGTCAAAAGTGTTCAAACGTGATTTGAAAGATGAAATCCAAAGATTAACCTGAGAAAAGCCGCATTTTGCCTTTTCTCAAAGCCTGATACTGAAGACGGCATTTACATAAATCAAAATAAGAAAGAAAAATTGAATCGATTGCGGTGACAGTTAGAGAATAACAACGGAAAATAAAAGTTACTTATGTTCCATATCTTTCTAACCCTTATTCGAGTGTGAATTACGTTTAAGGCATAATAAGTGATGTAAAATGGAATCTAATTAGGATATTTCAGTTTCGGGGAGAAGTTTTGATAGTCCGATGGAGCGATGTCTTAAGCAGTAAACTCTGAGTTACAATAGTTATATTTCATAAAATTTGAGTGATCTCGTATAATATAATTCGATAATGCAAAGGACATTTGAAATTTTTTTACATTTTGTAAGCTTTGGATTTCTCATGAATGAACTGAAAACACCAGATAAATAATTTATTTACGTCGATATACATGCACTGTATACTTGCGAAAAATAAAAATTGATGAACAGATTTGGACTTTTGTTTTTAGTAATTTCCTCGTAAATTTAATTTTAAATATTAATCATCTAAATACTGTTTTTAAAGTTTATGAATTAAACATAAGTGTTAAACACTCTTCATCAATATCTGGTGAAAGGCAGATGTTCTGTTTTGGGATAACGCCTTCGTTATGTAAGCATTTGACGAGTCTTCCCACGAGAAGGCTTCCGAGTTTGGCAGTGACGGAGTGCCTCCGCAATCCCGTGGGTTGACGTCGAGAAATCGCCGCCCCAACCAAGTGGTAAGGCTGGACGGTATAATGGCAGAATATTATAAAATGTTTGAAAATGAAATAGCAATGTTTTTGGTCCAGCTGTTTAATGAGATGATCTTGCAGGGAATTCCGAAAGAATTTAAAGAAGGGTATATTAAATTGATTAAAAAAAGAAGATTCGGAAGAAATAAATTTTGATAAAATAAGACCAATTACATTACTAAATGTGGATTACAAGATTTTTGCAACCATCATTAATGCAGCCTCGGTGGCGCAGTGGTCTAAGCGATGGCCTCTGATCATTCGTAAGAGAAAGGTCCGGGTTCGAATCGAGGCATGGATGTTGTGTTTGTCCTACGACACTGGCTCTCTCCTTCCTTGGAACCAGTGACCCTAAATTAGGGACGGGCGACTGCTTATAGTCCATTGATTTGCTCACGGTGGTCGTTAAACCTTCAATCAAAAAGAAAAACATCATTAATTCCAGAGTTCGAAGTGTCATTAAGACTGATTAATTGTCAACAGTATTGTGCTATTCCTGGAAGAAATATCTACCAGAGCCTATTTCTCACTAGAAATATCATCTACTTGCTGAATGGAAGGAGAATATAGTTTGGACTTTTTTCGTTAGACCAAGCTAAGGCATTCGATTCCGTTGATCAAGAGGCGCTTTTAAGTATTTTGGTAGAGTACGGGTTTCCTGAATCCATGGTGAAAATCATTGAAGAGTTACATAGAGAGTCATTTGCTCACGTATTGATAAGTGGTCACAAGACAGAGCAAATTAAAATCGAAAGAGGTATCAAACAGGGCTCGCCCCTGTCTCCAACTTTGTTTGTACTGACTATAGAGTTATATTTAAGAAAATTTTTGAACAACACCAGAATCCGTGGATTCCCAATCCCTGCTCAGAACGATGAAGAAATTAAATTTTCAGCGTATTCAGATGATGTCGTTCTCTACCTAAAAGATGAACAGTCTTTAATCGAAGCCCTCCGGGACTTTGAAGAATACGGTGCAATCACAGGTGCCAGTCTTAATGTCACAAAATCCAAAGCCCTCCTTTGTGACAAATAGACTTACCAAGGAAGAATTCCCAGTGTGAAATTGTTTAAGATTCTAGGGATCCACTTTACTCATTTTGGGACAAGTGACACTACCTTTTGGGAAATAATTGCCCAAATGACAGAAGTGATACAACAGTGGCAGGTCCTCAGAATTTCTTTCAGCAATAGAGCCAAATTTATCAACACTTTGCTGGTGACTAAATGTGCCTATGATGCAGGGCTCCTTTGGGACCCCCGAAGAAGGATAATGGTGCAAATGACTAGACTTCTATTCAGATTCCATTGGAATCCAAAAGTCAAAGAAGATATTGGCCGGAATGTGTTGTATCAAAGAATCAACAATGGTGGCATGGAAATTCGGAATTTGAAAATATGGTTTAAAACCATCCGTTTTTGGATAATCCGACAATGGCTTATGGAAAAGACCTACCCGAACTACAACTTTCTTAAGTTTTTAAAGGGTCCGGACTCAAAGAAATACGTGACAAATGAACCTCAATGGCATGGTCCTGTTAAAAACACTGTCCCTGTTTTTTACAGGGAAGAACTTGGTTTCTTACAGTGCAATAATTTTGAAAAGGCTAAAAGTGTCAAAGACTTATATTTTTTCGTGCTTCCTCCAAGTAATATTCAGATTCATGAGTTTCATGTTTCACCGACTTTTTGTAATAGGAAAGCTGGGGAAAACGTGGCAGGTCGCTTCTTGTACTCTACAGGAAGAGACTTTGTCCTTAAGCTGGCACACGACGTGCATCCGACCCGATGGAGAATCAGCCGTTGGGCAAGACGTTCAACATTTCAGTGCTGGCATTTCGGTATTGTAGAAGGCAGACTTCACCTTTTTGTGAACTGTCGTTTCGCCACACGTGTTTGGGCAAGAGTATCGTCGTGGGCCGGCTTCGCTTCCCCGAATGCTTCTCAGATAATCAAATTGCATCCAATCCTCCGGGAAAATATATTGTATCGTTTCATAGTAGTTGAAACAAGTTATCAGATTTGGCTAGAAAGAAACAAAGTTATACATACTGAAAAATAGAAGGGGAACACTCAGCAAGTCATCTGGTATATTAAGAGAATGATTTGAAATCGGATGGTGATGGATCATACCCTATTATCCGAATCACAGTTCATTCGACAATGGATGTCATGGAGGAGAATTGTTCGAGGTTCTCCGCAGGATCCATACATCATCTGGAATTAAAATAAATTGTGGCTTCTCCACCATGTACAGGTCAGTGTCAGACATTTGGAGAAGAGGCCAAGATGTAAAGGTTGATTTGTTTTCAGCCTGTAGTAAGAGTTAAATATAATTCGTTTGTTAAAAATTGAAATATTTAAGTAGTTTCTTGAAAAATAGTAGTACGTTAGTGAAAAGTGTAAGTTCGCTGTAAATTTAGGAGATTAATCTTGTATCTTCCTGTATAAAAATTAGTACATTTGTAGTTTAAATAATTCTGTTGAACGTCCTGAAGGATTTTGTTCAGGATTTAGGATAGTCATTGTTCTTTTGTTGTAGAAATAACATAAGTGTTTATCTAATTTCAGTATAATGTTTAGAAATCGTGTTTTTAAGGCTGTTAGTTTATTGAACTTTGATGCGTACTAAATGTAAAAAAATTTTTTTTGAATGTCACCTTGGTGAAATTAACAATTAGAGGACTTTGTGTCGAAGTTCAGAGATGCCTTGAGGTCTTGACCTCAGGGTTTTCTACGGAGGTTTCGCCCTTTCCTCAGGTTTTTTTTTTTTTTTTTTTTTGCTTTTTGAATCTCTTTCTAAATCCACTTCAGAGCTGCTTTCATTCCAGGTTGCCAACTGGGAGATGCCTGCCAGCCTTCGATCGGCTGGATGGTGGAAAAGAAGGGTGAATAAATGCTGTGTGGTGTGTGTATGATCGTTTGTGTTGAGTAAAAGAGAAAGAAAGTTGGGTGAAATGTTCAATAAATGTTTATTTGCCAGAGTTCTGACTCTAGAAGCCGTTCCATGTGTTGAATGCGGACAGAGTTCTTTGGTGTTTCTGAGTATTAATCTCTGTGGCGCCCTCACCTTTGGGGGAGTGGGCTACGGGGACTTCAGAGATCCTCACAGGGGCACACTCTGTAGTGTGTCCCAAGACGATGCTTTATCTTTGAAGACAAGGCTACCACAAGAACGGAAAGGCCGTGAAGAAAGCAATTTAGTACGTGGTGCGATGGAAGTTTTTAAGGTAGCTACCGTTGTTGAGATTCCGTGTTTCATCTTCAAGTCGTTTTCTGCATACAGATGATTGGTGTTTCTGCCTTGGTTCCTGCATACAGAGATAATCGACGCTTCTGCTTCAGTTCGTGCATACAGTGATTATTGGTGCTTCTGCTTTAGTTTCCTGCTTACTTGGATTTCCAGTGTGTTGCCCTTGTTTAATTTGGATTAGCTGAGGGCGAAGACTTCAATTGAAAGTTACTTTGCATATTCCTTCTCAGAATGTCCTTGTACAATTCCCGTACTTTTGTGACAGAGTATGCGGGTCCCATAGTACAACAAATTTGTAAAGATCTTATTCTTTCCTAGAAGATATCAGCCTGGATTTCTTGAGAGTCTTCAAGTACTTTTACCAAATAAGGTGTTGTTTTCCTTTTTCCCAGAAGAGGCATATAGTTGAGACAGTTTCCTGGATGCTTCCTATAAATTATAAATAGGGACTATTTGATACTCTCGTTTTATGACCAGGAAGATGATAATTGTTTCGATGTTCAATTAGAGATGGAGGAAGTTTAAGTGAAATAATTTTTCAAAGTGATATCATATGAAAAAGAGAGGTTAAGTAATTAGATAATTCCTTTTTGAGTGGCACCTTTACTGTTAGAAGGATTCTTGTGATGGAAGTGAAAAAAGAGATTCGGAATTTTGTCTTTATTAAAGGATACACGTCATTCGTGAGTTTCCCAGGTGTTAAGTTCCAATGAGGTTTTTGTAAACAGATGAGACATAGACCTGCCAGATGTGGGGAAAATAGTCAAAGCCTTAGTGACTTATTAGAAAAGAAAATCTTATTCAAGAAAAATACAGAAAAGAACATTTTTGATCAGTCATCATTTACCATCCTCCTATCAGAAAAAAATTTTTGATCAGTCATCGTTTCTAGAATCTGGTGATCAGATAGGATCAGATGAAGAGTTGAGTGATGTCTAGTCTGGAGATCTTGGAAGAGCCTCTTCAGAAGAAGAGGTGGGAGAAAAAGAGGAGAGTGCAACATCAGGAGAAAAGAGTACCAAGTGCAACATTGGAAAAATGAGGATAAAGAGGTTGAAGGTTTGGTTATCAACAAGAGAACGAACTCAAAATAGTATCTCTAGTAAAAAAAACGGCTCTTTAGGAGCTTTTTTTTATTTTGTTTCAATTTTCATTTAATTCTATTTATTCATGACTTAACAATCTCGTAGAAATTTTAAACTTAAATTTATGAGCTTGGTCTTGGGTAATAAGTAACTAAAATAAAATGAACTGACTTTTTATTTTCAATGGAGTTTATTTTTCTTGAATTATTTTCATTGTAGTGCCTCAACTTTGTCATCCTAAACGGCCCTTTTTGGAGCGTTTAAGCTTTCCTTAATTTTCTCGACGACTTAACTATTTCACTGCAACGTCAAAATGAAATTTATGGGTTTAGTCTTTGGTAATTTTAAGTAACTAAAAATAGAAAGAAGCGACTTGAATTTTCAATTGAGTTTTTTCTACTTGAGTTATTGTTTATTATAGTATTTACACTTTGTCCTTTTTGAACGGCTCTTCGGAATTTTTAATTTCCTTTAATTTTCGTTTAATTTTGTTATTTTGTGAATTAACTATCTCATTGAAACCTTAAATTGCCGCACCATCGGCGCAGTGGTTTAAGCGATGGCTTATGATCGTTCGTCCGAAAGGGGTCCGGGTTCGAATCCGGGTGAAGCATGGTTGTTGTGTTTGTTTTACGGCTTTGGTCCTTTCCCTTCCCTGGAACCAGTGACCCTACATTAGGGACGGGCAACTGCTTATAGTCCATTAAGTTGCTCACGGTCGTCGTTAAACCTCCAATAAAAAAACAACAACCTTAAATTGAAATTTTCGAGCTTAGTCTTTGGTAATTTAATAAGTAACTAAAATAGAATGAAGCGATTTGTAAATTTAAATTACTTCCTTGTTTTATTGTTTACTATCGTGTTTACACTTTGTCTCTGTTCCTAAGCGTTATTTACTATAGCTTTTCCGATCATTTTTTTAGATTTTTAGACTATTAATAATTCTGTGCTGTTTATAATAATGCTAAGTGAAGTTGCTGAAGTTAACAAAAAGATAAGGGATTTCATATATCATAAGAATTATTATTGGAAAGTAGTGCGCCGATGCGCTGGAGATCAAGGTGGGTTTTTCTTTACTTGTTAGGGAAGGGAATTTTCCCCCTTCCTTCCTTCAAGTTTTTTAACCCATGTTGAAAGTGTGTGTATTTTCAGGTGACGAGAGGAGAAGAGCCTGCCTGTGTTCGGAACGGTGACGGAATGCTAGTGTTGCTCGTTGTTCTGTCATGTTCTGTAAAGGGTAAGATTGAACGAAAGAGAGAGTAATAGTTGTTTGTAATTTCGTGTTGACTCTCAAGACCGTTCCTATTGTTGAATGGTCGAGAGAGTTTTACCGTAGTTTTTGGGTATAAATCTCTGTGACCCCCTCGCCTTCGGGAGAGAGGGATACAGGGACTTCAGAGATTCCTAACGGGAGACACTCTTTAGTGCGTTCCATGGAGTGCTTTGATCTTTCAAGACAAGGAAAGGAGAAATAGAACACAAATCGAGCAGCAATTCATACACCAAAAGGAAAAGCAATTCAAATACATCACTTCCGAATGTTTTTGTACGGTTTCCACATTGTGTAATCAGTACACTTTATTTTACGTTTTTTATTCTGTAATTTGCAACTATCTATTTTTCCTTCAGTTTTGCTCCTTTGTGTATTTTTTTACTACTTCGAGAATTATATATTGGTATCTGTTACCAAAATAGTTCGAAAAACAGATGTGTTGAACATTTTTAATAGCGACCGTAGCTGAAAATCTGATTATTTTTTCTCTCTTTCATATCTGTATTTTTACGATTCGTACATAATATTAGTAAAAATTAGGAAATAATATAGTGCACCGTTCATTTAAATCTGGAGCTAAGTGCCTCTTCCCATAAAAGGGTCTCTTTCCCATATAATAGAGCGCCGCGGAACAATTAGATAACGAAATGTCATATTCCTTTCGAAATGTGTATCGACCGTGTGATATATATTTTTTTTTGATTGAAGGTTTAACGACCACCATGAACAACTCAATGGGCTATAAGCAGTCACCCGTCCCTAATTTAGGGTCACTGGCTCCAGGGAAGGGAAAGAGCCAATGCCGTAAGACAAACACAACATCCATGCCTCCCCGGGATTCGAACCCGGACCCCTTTCGGACGAATGATCAGAGGCCATCGCTTAGACCACTGCGCCACCGGGACGGCACCGTGTGATATGGAGGTGTGATTAATGAAACAGTGATAACAGTTTAGCAGATATTAATTCCAAGATGTTCGAATCTACCAGGGTTTCAACACTAATTGTTTTTCTGTTGAGCAAAAA
Source organism: Macrothele yani (assembly GCA_039090855.1). Lineage (NCBI taxonomy): Eukaryota > Metazoa > Arthropoda > Arachnida > Araneae > Macrothelidae > Macrothele > Macrothele yani. The sequence goes on along the minus strand of CM077016.1, from coordinate 29,068,451 downwards.
AAAAATGGCCATCTCTTTCAGATAGCTAATGAGATATATTTTTATGACACAAAAATGTTTGTTTAGATGAACAATAAGTTTGACACTTTAAGCGACTGAAGCACCTGACCCATCATCATCATCATCATTGTCAACCATTATCAATCCACTGCTGGACCATGTCACTCCCGCATACTTTCGAATTTCATCCACCCATTTCCCATGTGGTCTTTATCTGGGTCTTTTCCTGTCCCTTGGAATCCAATCTAAAATTTCGGCTGTCCATCGATGGTCTGTCCTTCTGGCAGTATGTCCAGCCCATTGCCATTTCAGGGATTTTACTCTGATCATGATGTCTTCCACTCTTGTCATTTTTTCTGATCCACGAGTTCCTCTTCTTATCTCTCCTGGTTACACCAACATGCACCTCTCCATGCTCCTTTGAGTTGTCTGCAGCTTTTGTATGTCTCTTTTAGTTAAGGTCCACGTCTCTGCACCATACGTAAGACCCAAATAGTGCCCAAAATATTCTGCACTTTTTGAGCAGAAATGTTCACAAAACGGTCAGGTTTTACGAAAACTACCGCAAAACGATTCCGCTCCCCTAATCTCAGCGGTTTAAATAATCAAGCTGTAATATGTGAGATAATATGCCCTCTGGTCATATATTCTGTGCTCCATGACACACGGAATGATAGGGAAGAAATAGTCCCTCTACCATGAAAATCATGCCACTGGGCAGAAATTGGTGACTGACTTATCATCTGTTTTTTCACAGGTTCTTTGCCACTGTTATAGCATTTTTAGTAGGTAATCCGTCAGAAAGGGTTACTGTCAATTATCCCTATAAATAAACATTTTATTTTAACAACAAAACTAAGGGGAAAGCAGCGTTTTCTGATTCTGAGGTTTTCATGTTGCAGTCTCTTTTTGCACATCGAATATATTCTTGGGAGCTGGTTTCTGCTCATTTTGCTAACCCCAAGTTAATTCCTTACAACCGCTTAAAGAGTTAAAAAATGTTCATTTTTTGCCCTACAGTTTTTTAAAGCTAACACTTCGGTTAACCATTTAAAATGCAAACTTGTATATTCTGCTTTTTACCGGGCCGCAGATGGCCTAATTTTCAACTTTCGAGACTACCACGGAGAAACTTCAGGCTCGATTCCAGTAGGTACGGAAGCTGGAGTCACTAAATATCCGCCGTGCGTCCGATGGGCAAGTTAAGCCCTCGGATTCCGGGTATTGGCCTCCTGATAATATTAGCGTCTTCCTCCTCCTTTCTACCTCTCTTCCGCGTCCCTTTCCTATCGGACAGTCTAGCCCAAATCCCCCAGCTTCCTATTTCTATGGTTTGTTTAGCACCTGGGATCAGACACTCCCTTCCTAAAATCTCATCTGATCTGTTTTTACCGCAGCGAATGACTCTCTTATGACTGACTCCAAAACGTTTCACTGCGAACCCCATAACCTTTAAAAATATTCAATTGATGTGCGCTTAACATACGTGTAAATGTTAGCAGTACGCAACGATTGTTTCCGTATCACCGTAGCTGTGACGCCTGGAAACAGTGGCTGGCAAATACTTTTTTATATTACATACTAACTTGCCCACGTACATGATTCCCTCCACACTATAAGTTTAGTGCTAGATACCACATAACATACAAAAAATACATATGCAGTGTTTAAAGAAAATTACTTGGATTTATAATCTGCAATCCTCTAACAGTTTCCCAGCACATTTAGTGAGGAGTATTTCCTGCCGCTATTGTATGTTCAACAGAGCAGGGGTATAAATTTATTTCAAAGAGGAAATTAATCGTAATCTGGCCACGTAAAATGTTGATCAACACTACGTGTTCAGATTTTAAAGCGAAATAATTGATCTTAAGATTAGTTTAACGCAAAAAATAAATAAATTACAAATCTGCCGGAACTCTTGGGCATGCAAGAATGTGCGCTGACGTGCTGCCATCTATCGTCTGAGGCGGATGATGACAACACGAGCTCTTGTATCAATTTCAAGTACCTTCCTATTTTGGCTAGACTTTAAATGTATCTTCTTTTTTTCTTTTTTTTTTTTTTTGTTGATTGGAGGTTTAACGACCACCGTGAGCAACTCAATGGGCTATAAGCAGTCGCCCGTCCCTAATTTAGGGTCACTGGTTCCAGGGAAGGGAAAGAGCCAGTGCCGTAAGACAAACACAACATCCATGCCTGACCAGGATTCGAACCCGGACCCCTTACGGACGAATGATCAGAGGCCATCGCTTAGACCACTGCGCCACCGGGGCGGCTTAAATGTATCTTCAGTGACGCTGAGTCCCCACCGCGAAATATATTTTCCGAAGGAAACGTTTTGAGTCCTCATGATTCAAAACCTTTCTATGGAGCAGAATATATCAACTGCATTGGTTGTTTCCCAGCACACGCCAATCGATTATTTGATTCATCCTCGCCACTTCAGCACGGTTTCATGAGATCACTTATTAAACGCTTACCAAGATTTGCGGAAAACGCTGGTAATAAGTTACGTAGGTGAGGTATTTCCCCTTTTTCTAAAAATATCTTCTATCACAGAAAGTAGTCAAAAACTTCGCTTAGAAGTAACTTTATACTTGATTTCTGAAAAAAAAACCAACTGCGAATAATGGAATTTTATTTATTTAAGATTATATGGCAAATTCAATTCGTTAATAATTCCTTCCAACAGGGTAAATGTCAGGAATTATAACGTGTTGTCTTGGATTATAAATAAGAAATCATGAGAAGCCATATGTTGCATTCCTGGAACCGAAAACCGTAAAATTTTGAAAAAAATAAATGTTTTTCTGAATTCTTGTGCTCCGGCATGTGACACCTTTCTGCAACGAAGGATGTAATTACTCTCTAAACATTCAAAGCTTGTTTATCCAGACAAACTCATTTGTAATAGTAATGAGTGTTTGTGATTTTCTTCCAATACATTCAAACAGATTAACAATGATTCTTGAAAAATTCAGAGGACCTAAACAGCGCACGTGAGTTAGGACATACGTCTCAAATGCTCATTTGCATACCACCACAAATCGAGGCCTAGTCTTCTCGGCCTCTTATTGATAATAGTCACCATTTGATCTTCATTATTCTATACAATGCATCCTCACAGGTGCTGCTTTTTTGAGAAAACGAAACTAGGTTCCGAAAGCGGCAGCCTTTGTGCTTGTTATATATGCATTCTGATGACGTATTCTTGAATCTTTAGTGTGAAATAACTTCTTAACGACACATGGATCTGAGAGTCGCTAAATTACTTCGGTTTACCTTTAACCATGAAGATTGCTAACAAAAATATTTCTGGTAATCAGTATTCACCCAGTGTAACACTTTGTTAGCGCAACCTTGCGAATTTGTCAATAACCGGCAGACGTGTTTTTAGCGGGAAATTAAGACCACGTCTCTACTGCACATTACAGTCGTTGCAAATGTAAACTAGCAGAAATATTAACGCTTTAGAAAAATCTTAAGGCGATAACAATTATCCGCTCTCTGAGAGCTGTGAAACTTTCTTTGACTATTAAATGTTTGCCCATAAATGTCATTTGTCATGTTTCATTCTGTGCTTGTAATTCACACGGGTAGCTCAATTAAGATTTTTTTAGTATAATGTTTCACATGGAATATTATTTGTGCTCACATATCAAGTGTAACTTTAGCACAAAATAAACAGTTTTTGAGATTAAAATAGAATTGTGTTATTCTGACACTTTTTGTCCATATGGTGCTGCAGGATGATCTTTTTAATGCTTAGTATCCTTCAAGAACATTTTGCCTTTTTAAAATTGAATGAAAATTTAACGAACCAGAATTCAGAAGACTTTTTCATGGTGTTTTTAAACAAAGCACTTTGAAATTCCTGGCAAGAAACATTACCATTTTTGAAATTACATTATAGCGCAAAAAGCGCGCATTTGTCGCTGTTGCAAAAAAACTAGAATTTTGTAAACATTTTTTCTGTTTAGCTCATTCCATCGTATTCATGTTTCGAATAGAAATAATATGAGCAAACTCTCAGCAGCGGGAAGATTACGATGTCTCATGAACTTACCTGAGGTAAGTACCCATGACTTATGCATGCATTTGGAAAGCGTACCTTCATGCAAGACGGAGACCGACCGCAACGGACGCCTGGGGTATTTGAATTCCTCGAAGAACGTTTCGACGATACAGTCATTGCTCAGTACTACTCACGGGACAGTTCTACAGAAAAAGAAACGGATTGGCCCTCATATTCTCCAGATTTGAATACGTGCGATTTTTACCCTGTGGGGCACCGTAAAAAATGAACTCTACCGTAAATACACTACTACACTTGCCGAACTCGAACATTTTGTCACTGATGCATGTGTGTTCGTTTAAGTCGACACATTGGACAAGGTGAATGCCAATTTCACTCTTCGACTGCGCTATGTGATTCAATTCCATTCAATTCAATTAGTTTAATTTTGCCGTGCAAGGGAGATTTAATTACAAGTATATGGAAACAAGCACAGCAAGGGAGCGTGGGAAAAAGGCCAGAAAGACCTGAGAAAGTCCTGTGCTCCCTGAATAAGAATTACAAGGTGGGTGAAAGAAATAGTTCATAATCTTAACAAAATTAAGTTAAATACAGTGGTAACAGGAAAAAAGAAAACATTATTGCAATATAAACCAATGACAAAATATAAGTGTTAATGCATATACATAATAATCCCTCTCCACTACAACCGTTGATCTAGTGGCTGCAGTTCATGGTGTAGTTTTTTTAGTTGTTTTTTGAAAAGGTTAATATTATTTAATGATGTTAATTCCGTCGGTAGTGAGTTACAGTAAGAAGGTTCAATGAAGTTTAGAGTTTGTTTCATGGTTTTTGTCTTTGGATGAATCGCTCGGATATGTGCTTATGTGCGTGTGTCGTGTAAGTGCGTCTTAATTACAATCTGTATGATATTGGCATGTAGGTTGTTTTTAATGCGCCTAAACATAATTTTTCCAACGTTAAACTAGTATAATTGGTTAATTGTAAGAATTCTATATTCGTTAGGGAAAATTCTTGCGTTTTTGTAAAATGAAAGTTGAGTATATGTGTTGGATTTATGATCAATTAATCTAATAAATTTGTTTTGAAGGACCTGAAGTTTAGAAAGATTATATTTAGTCGTTTGTCACCATGATTAGATTCCGTAGCTGACATGTGTCTGAAACATAGTGTAATATAATTGGATGAGTGATTTAAAGGAGATGTTAGTGAGTACCCAGCTGATCATAGCAATGTTATTAGAGAGTTTTGGTAGTACACTATTTATGCGTTTGTTCCATCTGAGATCATTACTCAAAGTAACCCTAAATATGATGGGGAGCTAACTTCTTCAATAATTGTACCGTTTATGAATATAGTGGTAGAGTGGTTGAGGAGACTTTTGTCTAGAAAATATCAGGGATTTAGTTTTGATAGTATTAATTATTAGTTCGTTGGAGATTAGCCAGTTAGAGATATTATTAAGTTGGGTATTGACGTTCGTATTGTTCTTATTAGTAGCGTTACTTGAGGCAAGAACAGTTATATCTCCGGCATATAAAAGATAAATGTTTGTAATTGAGTTAAAGTAATCATTAATGTAGAAATTGTGTAATAGTGGCCCCAGAATGGAACCCTGTGATACACCGGATGGCATAAGCTGAAGAGAGGATTGATATTGGTCAATTTGTGTGTATTGTTGTCTACCTGAAAGATAACTTTTAAGTAGCGAGTGTGCATTATTCCTAATTTTTTGGTCTCATGGTCCAGTCATTTGGTACATTTCGAGCACACTGGGTTTTAATTTTTTTATGATTTGGCACATGCAGCCCCATCTATAATTTAAACTGAAACAAAAAATTGTAACTCTATTTTTAACTTTTATAGACTGTCCAATAAAGATACAGGTAGTTTCCATCTTTTGCGAGTAACTGTTTTCTAGCTACTCATCTTCAAAGTTAGGGTGTCATTTTTGGACACCCTACAAGCAATCAGCCAAAATGATCAGTGTTACTATCTCCTTAAAAAAACTCTTTGAAAAGCTAATTTGAAAGAAAACCACGCATGCCGGTCAGCAGCGTCAAGCATTCCAGCAGCATGGGTCTACTTACTAAAGCAAATACATATACTTGCTCAAACGGATTTCAGTCCATTTTGCTAACCACAATAAATTCATTCCAACCGGTTAAAGTGTTAAACCCCCAATTAAAAAAAAGTCTAACAATACACCACTGCCCCGTGCATACAAATTGTTAGCACATGTGCACGCTTTGAATACATAGTCATCATAAACAGCACAGCTTTGGAAACATCTCACATATTCCCGGATAGAAGCGGATATTACATGTGAGGAAATTAGAAAAAAAATTTTGTTTATGCCATAAATAGGATGACATGGATTTTTTTATAACCAGTGTCTTCCATTCTTTTCAGTCAAAAATATAATTGGAATTACACTGTCATAAATTTTATTTTCCAACATTGCGTTATGATAAATTTGGTTAACGACCTAGATCTCATTTCAGAATGAATGGCTAACGCCAATACCGACCCATTGTATTCAACTGCGAACTCTTAAATCGTTTAGAGTTTGTCTTATGTGAATGTTTCCGTTATATTAATAATCCCTATTAAAGTAGCAAATAGTACTTATAGTATCATACACACTTTCTGGCATGAAAGCAACGTTGTAAATCCATGCACAAATTAGATCAGATCAGATCATATGTAGAGGATTTTAGGAAGCGAATGTATGACCCACAGTCTTAAACAACCCTTACGAATTGGAAGAGATTTGGGATAGAGTGTCCGACAGGAACGTGATACTGAATCGAGGGAGAAAGGCGCCGTTATTTATTAATGAGGACCGACGGCTCAACGTGCAAATACGACGCACAGCGAATATTTACTGGTTCGTGGATACTGGGGTGTTCACTAAACTCCTTTCTCGCCGCCTAAATTCTGTTCTTCCGTTCCTCATATCCCCCGACCAGACATATACCGTGCCTGGTCGTTCTATTTCTAGCAATATCTCCTTTCTTCATAACCTTTCCTTTCTTGCACTAAAACATTCCGAACCCCTAGCTTTGTTTAATCTTGACCAGAAATCCGCTTTTGATAACGTCTCTCACTCTTACTTTTCTGCCGTATTAACTCACTATGGTTTTCCTCCCGCTTTTGTTTCTCTCATCCTTAGCCTCTACCGGGGCGCCCATTTGCACGTTCGGACGGCCACATTTTTGACGGCCCCGATTCCTTTTCGATCTGGCATCAGACAAGGTTGTCCATTATCAGGACAACTCTTTGCTCTCGCCTTTGAGCTCTTTTTGATTGCAAGTCGGGCGTCTCTCTTACCTGCGATAGGACCGATTGTCTCTAGTACTCGGCATCACCGTTTTCCTGTCTCTGCTTACGCAGATGATGTTACCTTTTGTTTTCGCCGCGATGACCAATTTGATACTCTTCTTGCCAGTTATGAACAGTATGCTGCTCTCTCTGGTGCTGCCCTGAATATTCAGAAAAGTGCTGGCCTATGGTGTGGTTCTTGGAGAGGCCGCACTGACTCGCCGTGGGGAGCAGTGTGGTCCTCCTAGACCCAAAAATTTCTTGGAGCTCATTTTGGACACTCCTTTACCGCAAGCAACGTCACTTGGCAAGCTCTTCGCCCACGACTTCATCGCACGGCTGGTTTTTGGCGATTTACGTTTTCCTTTTCCTCTTACTTTCAACGTGCTCAAATTGTTCATCGATATCTTCTCTCACAATGCTTCTATCCCTGGGATTCCTGTGTGTTTAAATCGCATCATTTCTCTGCCATCAACAGTATTTTCACTTCAGTGATATGGTCATCTAGACATTGGATTTCTGCTGCAACGCTTTCTCTGCCAACATCATTTGGTGGTCTTCATTTCCCGGATGTCAGAACATATTATCGAGCTCACCGAATCGTCTACTTCATTCGTCTTCTCCTTTCGCCCTCCCTTGCACTTTCTTCTACCCTGAATACTCTTATTTCTCTTCATGATCCATCCTTCACTTTCCTCCTTTTTCTTCGGATGTATTCATCTCCTTCTACTTCTAAACGCCTTCCACCACTTCTTATCGATGCTCTAGCGGTATTTCATTCTCTCCCGCTACTCCGCGCTCCTCCCTCTACCACCCTGGACCTGCTTGCAGAACCTCTTTTCTTTTCCACTCAGATTCTTCCACCCGATCAACCATACTTTCTTTTCCCTTCTCGGTTCCGCTCAGGAATTCTCAGTGTCGAAGCTTTATTAACTTCCGATTTGACCTGGAAACCCCTCTCTTCTCTTTTCCCTGACCCTTCTTCCACCTTGGAAGAGGAGTATGACCTTCTTCGCTCCGCTCTCCGTACCCTCTTCCCACTTCTGGTTTCTGACACTGGCCTTATTTCTGTCTCTGGACCGAGCCTATCTCTTCCTTTCTTCCTTCCCTTTCGGGACTCTGTTGCTCCCATTTCTTCTTTTTCCACTGCCTCTATCTATGCGATCCTCCGTGCGCCCCTCACTTCTCCGCATGGTCTTCCTGATGCTGCTCCTTCTCTTCTGCTGCCTATCTGGTCTGCCTCTTTCTCTCCCCTTTCTACCCCGTTAGAGCGAAACATTCACTGGTGGTTTCTTCACCGCCGCCTTCCTGTTCCTTCTTCTCTCTTTCACATGTCTATTTCTTCTACTTCTCTCTGCTGCTTTAGTGGTGTTGAAGGTGGTGTTCCTCGTTCCTACTGTCACTGTCCCGTTCTCCTTCCACTTCTCAATACTGCCTTTCGTCTTGTAGGCACCATTTGCTCCAGAGACATCCCTTTTCAAGCGTACGAGTGGCTATAGCTTACCAAACATCCCCCGGCTATTTTGCCGGATACCTGTGCCTATCTCTTCGTACTTGTGAAACATGTCGTTTTTCTTTATCATCAATCTCTCCGCTCTCCTGCTACCACACCTAGTATCCTCTCTGCTGGCGCGGCCTTACGGTCGATTATTAGGAATCGCATCGTGTCTCGACTACGTCTGGAGAACTTCGCTGCTTCCACCCCTCAATCTCAAGTCTCTTTCCGGTCTACCTGGGCGCAGGGGACCGGTTCGTTCGAAATCACTGGATCTTCCATTCATCTTTATTTCTGATTTTTTGTTTTTTTCCAGCTTCGAAGATCTGAATGCATCAGTCGAGATTTTGTGTTCTCTCTTCCTGGTGCTTCGTCACAGCGTCTACTAAGTGTTTGTCATGTAACTGCTTATGATTTGTATTGTAGGGGTTTTCTGCAGTTTTTGTGTAATTCGTGTGCATGTACCGTGTTGTATTTGTTTCTTCGTTGCACCTGTCCTTAATACTTATTCTTCACTCATGTGTCTGCTTTTGCTGCCTGTACCTTCATTCAGTTGCGCACCGTGTATTTGTTCTCTAGGAGCAATACGAGAGGTATTGCCCTGCGATAATTTGTTTTTTCTGTTTTTTCTTGCTGCATTGTGTTGTATCTTTTAATTTATACCTTATTTCTGTCTTGCATTTTCACATTCTTTGACGTCATGTATTTTTTGCTCATCCCATGTCATTCTTTTTTTGGACCGATGCAATACTGCACGGCTTGCTGTTTGTATTTTGTGTATCCTTGTGTTTCACTTGGGGAGTTTGCCTAAGTTTCCCCTATGTTCTGTAATACTTATCATGTTTTTGTCACATATCGTGTGGTTTCCTCGATTGTGGGAACTTCTGTACCTTTATCGTAGTATATGCTTTTGTTGTGTTTTACATATTCCCTTCTTTTTGTGCACTGCGTTGTACAGCCATGTTCTCGTAAATATATTTACCTGTTGTTTTGTGCTCTGCTTTCACACTGCACGTCATGACATGCTTTATTAATTAATCATTACTTTTGCTTGTGCATCATCTTCCTCAAGCATATATTGTTCCTTATTAATGATTTTAACATTTTGTCATCCTTAGTTAACTGCCGTATCACATTCACCTGTAATATTTCATCAGTATCGCTCATTGTTTTGTTGTTTATTTTGCCATATGTGGTACGCCTGTATTCCCTATGTTTTTGCCAATAAAGTATATTTTGAAATAACCCGAGGTCTCCGTGCCAGTAACGTTGACAACTTGGTAATTTGCACAAGGAGAAAGAAAATGAACACTTAATAAATTTTTATATATAAATATTTTTTTAGTCTATAAAGTGACAGGCAAGCTATTTAGAAATTTTTTCCGATTAATTAGGGTCTTTACCATTTAAGCAATTCTCAAGTGTGTCTTCTTGTGCAAAAGTAAACGAGATTTGGGAATGTTGAGATACAGATATTTAATATCGTTCTATAACTGTTTTAGCCAAGTGGATGTCTTACCGTTTTTCAGTTGCCGAATATTCACAGGAGTACGATCAAACTCTCGTATGCCGCCCCGGTGGCGCAGTGGTCTAAGGCGCTGGCCTCGGACCATTCGTCCGTAAGGGGTCCGGGTTCGAATCCTGGTCAGGCATGGATGTTGTGTTTGTCTTACGGCACTGGATCTCTCCTTTCCCTGGAACCAGTGACCCTAAATTAGGGGCGGGCGACTGCTTATAGCCCATTGAGTTGCTCACGGTGGTCGTTAAACCTCCAATAAAAAAAAAACTCTCGAATGATTATCAATTTGGATAAACTCTGGAAACTGCGCAGGCAATATCAACACTTTGAAATCATTATGGTAAGTCGCGAAAGTCTGTGTTACTATCCGAGCTTTTTGTTATGGGCATTATTGAATTGAATTTCGTTCAACCCATGGGGAACTACATACACGTGTTTGGCAGTGCCTGACCCGTAGTAATTTTCCGATACCTGATTGCTTTCAAATGCTGTTCTGGAGATACACATATAAGGGAGCAAAGTGCATTCCGAAAATCACCTACCCTCAGTCCATTACATCACCTCCACCAAATTATACATTTCATGGTTTGCACATCGGATTTGTCGATTTGTGCTGTTGACGCCATTTTATGGCCTGTCCATCCACATGTATTAACAAAAATCTCTATTCCTTTAACCTGGTGACCTGTTTCTGTCCTGAAGTGTCCCTTTATATTGTTTCGTGTTCTGTGCACGCGAATTCATTGGTTTCGTCGGAGATGAGTGGTAAAAGAATGCGTAGTTGAGTATGTTTACTGAAATTGTTCTCTTGATACCACTGTTGCACTTACATGTTACTTGACGCAATGGAGATGGCATGTTACCTGTTACAATTCACTCCAGTTGCTATTGTCCACGAGAATCAACCAGACGTTTCACGCAATAGGAAAGCCACTCGCTGTTTGTTTAGTTGTTTGTGGACCACACATTGCACCCCGTGGATGTTGTCATCCAAAAAAAACTTTCATTTCTGAGATTATTGCTCATCCCTGAAAAGAACCCATTGTAACACCTATGTGGGTCGCTTAAATGATAAATCGTTCTTATGTATAGTAACAATTATAAGCAATAAGAAATGTTGGGCTTCGATTCTGCATTTCTCTGGCTGTCCAAAAAGATTTTATGCGAATGCTATAGTGATATATCGAATTACAAACTTTAGTGTGCTATCCCTGTGCTGCAGTGGTTTGAGAGCTGCCTTCTGATTATTTTTCCGAAATGGGCTATTTTTAAATTCCAGCGAGGCATGAGTTGCGTGTTTATCTTACAGCACTGGCTCCTTCCCGTCCCTGGAAAAAGTGAGTTACCCTAAATTAATAACAGCTACTTCTGTAAGCCCACCGAGTTGTTCACCCTCAAATAACAAAAAAACTTTTGTGTAGAAATGAAATAAAATGCTCCTATAAAATTTTCAAACAAGCATCTAATACACTTGCTGTGATTTCACAACTCCTCAAATACCGGGTGCTATCAATGAAATTATACGTGTGGTGTTATTAGGCTGCGCAGTTGAAATGGCGATCCTTTCTTTTGTGTATGACGTCACATAAATTTTCGCTGGCTCAGTGAATTTCTGTAAACGCTCGTTCCATTAAAGAAAGATGCCCGAAATACAAAGACATTTCTCGCTGTGTGAATGAATATTACCAATATTGATATTTATTGGCTCACATATTTCAGTTAATCAGTTTTCTGACAAAGGCCATTCTTAAATATTATAATGTGCTACGTCAATACAATGAGCTATACTTGAGAAGAGCATAGCATGCTATTTACCGCATGATAAGGAGACCAATGGGTGTGAATTTTGTTTCCTTAGGTTTCGTGAAGAATCTGAATTGCAAAACTCTTGGATACTGATAAGCACATTTTTTTTTTTTTGATTGGAGGTTTAACGACCACCGTGAGCAACTCAATGGGCTATAAGCAGTCGCCCGTCCCTAATTTAGGGTCACTGGTTCCAGGGAAGGCAGAGAGCCAGTGCCGTAAGACAAGCACAACATCCATGCCTGATCGGGATTCGAACCCGGACCCCTTACGGACGAATGATCAGAGGCCAACGCCTTAGACCACTGCGCCACCGGGGCTGCGATAAGCAAATTCATTGTCCCAAATAGATGTTAAAGCATACATTTTTTTCATTGATTATTTTCATTATTTCTCTAAAGAATTTGATTCTATGTGATTTACCTATTGTTAAAATTAATCGATTTGAATAGCTTTGTACCTTGAAACAGACATTGCAAGAAATGTACAAAAAATTCACCCAGCTCAAAAGTTGAACCCGTTATTTTACAGCTTTTAACCAATGCATTCCGATCGCACAATTAGTACACTTTAATATAAAAATGCCAGGCATACCTTTAATTGCACATAAAAATCCCTCGGTGCACCATAGTTGCAATGAAATCAAAACTTTATGTTTTCTAGTATATAGCAAATACTGACAAGATTTTTGATTTATTAAGGCATAAAATGGTAAATGCACTGTAGTAGATAGGGGGCGTGTTCACGGAAGTCGGATTTAATTTACAATAAATACAAATTCCTCTAATAACATGCAACAGTTTTGAACCTCTTAAGAATTCTTTGTGGCACCCATAATCACACCTCCAAATATCGTCTTCATTTATTCATACATGTATTCTTTTATTTTATGAATATCCGTAAAGTATTTAATTTTCTGGCATGAACTTTATTTATTTCAACAAAAATTCAGTTAATATTAATGACACAGAATAAAACCTGTTTGAAGAACTTTATATCTTATTCAAAATTTTAACAATTTGGACTACTGTAGTTGGTAATGCAATAAAATGATCAATTTCTAAAAGCTATATTTTGATATAAGGCAAAATGATATTTTTCTGTGTGAGGCGTTTTGCTCGCAGATAAATGCGGGAATATTTGAAAAACACTTGAAAAGGATTTGGTCTAAAACCTTAGAACCTAAACACTACGAATTGTTCGTAAGTTGTTAAAACGTTTGCTTCACTATTTTAGGAAAGAAGCCTATATATATATATATATATATATATGATAAATCCAGGAATTATATTATAGCACATGGTTATACAAATATAATAGCTATTCCTAATATACTGGAAGAGAATACAACAATTTCATGTTGGAACTAACATCATAGGAATACATTACATTCCATAATGTTTTGTATTGAAAATATTTGCAATACAAAATCATTAACTTGACCTTGTTTTTCTACACTTTCCTTTTAAGTTATTATTCGTAGCAGCAAACCCCTTCGCCTGTGCCTCGCAAGGGAGTTAATTCATACCTCTTCAGGATTTTTCTTATCGGACATCTTCAATTCATGTGACATGCAAACATCCAGTTTGTTCACCTTCTCCAAAGCCGCCAAGTGTCGCACAATTTTTGAAAAATACAAATGGTACACAGTTGCGATCTCATGGTACAATGTTGTGATCTCCATGGTCCAGGTTCTTGAGACCGTGATCTGTTGCAGTTACGGTTGGAAATAATTTCCTCATTTGAAAGGGGCGTGTCTCGTGCTTAGAATTTAACAAACCGTAGGCGTACGGTGCGTTTATTCATGATACCCTGTCATACCGCCACAGAGTTTCGGGGTGTTATATCAGAGAAATGTCTGAGTTTGGAGTAATGCTGAAAACTTTCGAATCACCATCTTGTCTATTTGGTATGGAGGCTTGTTCTTTCGCCGTTGAACTTTGCCATGAAATAAAGCACAAGACGCGTTCTCCAGATACGTACCGACTTTTGACCTGTGCATTGTCATCTTGCTCGGCATAATTCCTCTGGAGGTATCAAACATGTCCACCCGTTGAAAGCTGACGTAGCGCTTTCACCAACCCAGTATTTTGTAAAGTGTTAAAGTATGTCAGAGCACGTAATGCCGTTTGTTTCTTACCAGAACCGAATGATTCATTTCTCAAATAAAAATTCCTGTCTTCATATCACTGCTTCACAAAAACCTTTCTGTCTGGAAATTGAGACGACTACGGCCAGTCCTCTAATTAACAGCTCGTGCAGCGGTATGTATGCAGTTAGAGTTTTGTTGAATTTCAGTGTAAATTGTGTCCTCACCTTTCCAACACGTTTTATTTCTCAAATATTCTGAGTTGCTAAAATACATGGATCATAAACGAAAATTACATAAAAATATTTATAGATGTTTGCTACACTTATCCATCTACCCTTCACGAATATATCCAATCGCTTGGTAATAATCGTGAACACTAAAATGATTAGTAATATCATGATATATATTTTAACAAAGATGTTATGAAATGATTAGCCCCATAAAACACATGTTGGTTTCTAACACCAGCAAATAATATCTGTCTATGCGTGTCCGGATTTATTTTCCATTAAAGTGTGACATATTAGATGTGCTCTTTTAAGCAGCGTCAAAAAGGGCACTAGTATAAGAATGACATTTAAATTTAGCAGAAGTAAAATGATCACCGTTCGGTTTTCTAACATAAGGCATCTTGGTTGTTGTTGTTTTTTTAATTTCCCAACAAAAATGTAATATTTATCACTTAATTGAAATTCTTGGCGAACTTTTCAGCTTGATATTACAAATTCGATGAATTTGTATTCATACGCTCTGGCCAGTGAGAAGCATGTGGATGCCAAGCTTACGTCATAAGAAGTTATATTTTGCGAAGGGAATTACTGTGGGATTGTGCTTACGTAAATCTGTAAAACTAGCAAATAAGAACGTGTGAAGGAAGATAACATACTACCCTTCATGCGGGGCTAAACATTTTTTTGTTTGTTTTGTGGTTTAACGACCACCGTGACAAACTCGATAGGTAAGAGTTGTCCCACGTCTCAAATTTGAGGCCTCTGGTTCCAGGGAAGGAACAAAACCAGTACAGTGAAACAAACGCAGCATTTATGGGTTACTGGGATCCGAACAAGGATAAATCTGTTAAGAATCGTCAGAATCAATGCTCGTTGTCCACTTCACCTCTGAGACTGCCACAAAAGTTACTCGTATATTAATCGCACTTCAGCATGCATAAATATTTAAAGACCTTCTGGAATTTTGACAGCAGACAAATAGAAAGTCAAAATACATAATGGCGGATAGAAGTAAAGATAATTACTTAAGGAAATTTGCATCTGAATTCTAAAATGAATTGATGGTTCCGGTTGCTGAAACTCAATTCTTCTCCTTAAACTGGAGTGTCCTAACATTAAGAAAAAAGTTTTTAAAATGTATTGATATTAGGGGTGCGAATTTTTACTGAAAAACAAGAACAGAAGGGTTAATGTAAAAGGAACGTAGGATGGAATTTGTGTAGGATAATTCATGACATTCCCCTACGGATAATACCAATAAATGCCGTTGCGCAGTCAATGAATGATTTTAACCAGATTCTTGCAGTGGTAATCTCAAAAAAAAAAAATTCACAGGGTAACAGAGAAAAGAAAAATGCCATTTGTCTTTTCAAAATTAAAATATAGTAGCGCTGTAAATGTTGTTAGTCATGTCTTCAGTACTCTGAATGATTTCTGAAAATCAAGTCCTAATAATTTATCCCGTTCGTACTGTTGTGTTATCAATAAATAAGTTACATGTCAAAATACTCCATGTATCCATAGATCCCTCGTAAACAGTTTTAAGTGGCATGCTTCTAACATGTTCGTATTTGTTCTTCATCATAAACATTGTTTAAGTAAAATCATTTTTGCTGTCGGGAAGAAATATTTATTTGACAAATATCAATTTCATTGGCTTTGAGGCGTTTTGCTCGCAGATAAATGCGGGAATATTTGAAAAACACTTGACAAGGATTTGGTCTAAAACCTTAGTACCTAAACACTACGAATTGTTCGTAAGTTGTTAAAACGTTTGCTTCACTATTTTAGGAAAGAAGCCCATATAAATTTATATATATATATATAAATTAATATATATATATATATATGATAAATCCAGGAATTATATTATAGCACATAGTTACACAAATTTAATAGCTATTCCTAATATACTGGAAGAGAATACAACAATTTCATGTTGGAACTAACATCATAGGAATACATTACATTCCATAATGTTTTGTATTGAAAATATTTGCAATACAAAATCATTAACTTGACCTTGTTTTTCTGCTGCCAAACGCCACGAAAGTGCTTAAATGAATGGTACTGAGATATTTTTTTTTTAAATTTGATAAAAAAAACTCCGATTTCGAGTTTCATTAGAAAATTGTAGTATTTCCGATTTTCACTAGAAAATTTCTTTAAATTATTGGAAACCTAAGCTATTAATACTGTTTAATTGTACACCTGTTGTGCTTTCGTAAAAGTAAATCCTATGTTTTGAGCGATTGGTATGACGCCACATCTGTTATGAATATTGTGAAAGAGATGTTACCTAACGATGAATTGATAAAGTGATCTGTTTATTTTACTATACCGCCGTGGCTGTTATATTGGGGGATTTAATATTTGGCCTGCGTTATTTCCTTTTGCTTAGGTTTCGGGCGACAACAATTGGCCACTGCAGAAACCATGAGCCATCTCCCTTCTTCAGTGCGAAGCTATTAGGGTTATCCCTTGCTAAATTCCGAACACATGCACGTTTCGGTCGGACAACATTTTAATAGAAAGCCAAGTTGTCAGCATCTATGTCCACTCGGCCATACGTTGCTTACCAAATTTATGTAACGATCCTTTTATTGATCTTTTTCTTCTTCCTATTCCTAACTATATGACATTTTTTAAAAGTAACTGCCAAATGTATTTTCAAATTTCTTCCGAAACTGAGACACAGTTTTATCAGTGATGAATGAACATGTAGATAAAAAGGGAAACTTCGGTAGAATCCAACGTTATAATGCAAACTCCTTATAAACATTCACAATAACTGTAGTTACGCTTCAGGTTCATTGAAGTGGTGAACACAAAACACTAGGAATACAAGTGTAATCGTTAGGCAAATTTATGAATAGAAAACTCAGGTGTATGATCTTTTGTTCAAAAAATACAATTCTTACTTTGAAAATAAAATGGAAAAGAAATGAAGACAATGATATTGGGAAGAGCCACTTTTTTTTTCAAAGTAGGAATTATTATTTTACTGAATTTTGGTTATGATATATTGACAGCAAAACAGCATTTCTTCGCGTGTAAATGGTGCAAAGAAAGTCTTTTCTTTATTTAATTGAACTGTGGGAGATAAGAATGATTTTCAAAGGAACGTTCACAATTTCAATAAGATCCTATGCTTTAAACAAGATTTATCGTCGCCTTGTATCCCAATCAATACAAATGGCAAAATCACTGCTCTATTAAATCAGATATCCATTTTAGATACCATGCTTGACACAAACGTAATAATCGCCTTTCAATCTCAATCATTGCAAATGGCAAACCACTGCAATATTAAATCAAATATTCATTTTAGATCACATGCTTCAATCAAATGTAATCATCGTCTTGTATCCCAATCAATACCAATGGCAAACTACTGTACTAATAAATCAAATATTCATTTTTGTTCCCGCCCTTGCAAACCAAATTTCTCTGGAATAAATAAATACTCAAAATTTGAAGAATCGCTTTCCAGAGAGGTGCATAGCAAGAAAGTATTAGGTATTTTTTTAATTATTAACGTGTGCAATTGTGATTAAGTTTAAAACTTTATATAATTTCCTCAACAGTTACGCATTTACCAAAAGCAACAGGGCAGAAATGTGAATTCCATAATTTTCCAAACGCAGGGCTTAATCTCGTCCTACAGGTATCTCCTGTAGAAAAACGTGATTCCATATTCCTTATCTAACACATTAGATTGGGACATGAATAGAAATCGAAAAGTTTGGAAGCAAACGTGTTGTATCAGGGCTTCAGATCCGGCACGCTGTGCGCTGGAAATTCTTGTGGAAAGACTTTGGTAGTCATGTACGAAAGATTTAAAACAAATCAATTACGCAGTAACATCCGCTTTTCGAATTTTGATACACTGCTCGACATAAAAATTGTCCCACACAGAAGGAGGTGTGCAACAAACAAGCAAATCACAGGACGGGTGTAACCACACGAGATATGCAAATGATGTTAAATCTGAACCGATGACTTTACATGTTCATGAAATAAAGAAGCCAGCAACAACAGGGATGGTAATATGTGGTCGCTGGTGGATGTGTTGCGGATATTTCAGATTGTTGTTTGTGCTGCGAAACTGTTTAGCAAAGGCCGAAGCCATTGGCAGGTTTATCGCCATTTGGATGGGTTTCAGGTAGGAACAATTGTAGTCTTGTATGAAGCGGGCTTGTCAACAAGTCGTATCGCCGCGCATGTGCAACGGAATGCTCGAAATGCTGGACGTTTCATAGTGAGCGTCTTCAGAATTTGTCTTCACGGAAAGACGCATCCGTTTGCAGTACTTTTTTGCCCAATTATTCGAATGGAAAAACTGAAACGATCAGAATTAAAGAAAGAAAAAGCGAACTGCAACTGAGAGCACAGGGCAATTTATTGGTTTGCAGTTATTAGCGTTCAATTTTCCTGATGTAGCGTTTCGTCATCATTTACGGAATATGCGTTCAAAGTTTGAGGACAGAACACGCAGGGACAAATGTAACGGTATCTGAAGGGTTTTAAGTGAACGCCAAATTACTACTGAAGTTTTTAATATCCCGTCATGGAGATATTAATACAGCCGGCACTCTCTGATCGGTTCTAAGAGACGAAAGCGATTGCTCTACCTGAAATACTGAACAGATCACTTTCTGGCAGATTGAGAATGTATAAAATTAATTACTAGAATATTCATACTGCAGAACACGCTTCGTAAAACGAACTCAAGGTCATGGAAGGAAACGGATCGTTATATCGGAAGGTCGTTTGAAAGAGCGATGTAAAAAAGTAAACTTCACACGTGCCTAAAACATAGCCTGAAACGTCGTTTGGAACGTCAACAGAAAAAAATAATTTCAAAATGTTCTGTATTTTACAAAGATTGTTTAAAATAGCAGTAAAGTATTCAATTGAAATGTTTTATTATGAGTTATGATAGACTTTAATACTGTTTCAAAGACTGTATAAGAATCTTTAAGACTTTATTTACTAAGTCAGTTGCTATTCAGAAGTACTCGTGTACATCTTCTTCGCCCTTTTCTTCCTTGGCCAATCATGAATGATGAAAATAATTGACAATTGTTTGTTGCTTAGTGATTGCCAGGCTGTATGTGACAAATGGATCACTCCAAAAATAACAATCATATGTTCTATTTAATTATTTTTTTAAGTCGATAGTGATGCATTTATTTAGCATTTTTGGTAGCACTCGTAGCTTTGAGTTAGACTCGATTGAGATTCTGAAGTACGGAAGTTATATTAGGTGTAAGAAATTCTATTTAAATGGCTTTTAAGTTTCTGATTTCAGTTTGCGCTATGCAGTTTTCAATAATAAAGAGAATCATCCATTATTTTTCCTTTTTTTTTTGTGAAAATTCTGTACCCACTCTTCGACAATGCTGAGCGTCTTCCGAAACTTGCTATCTGGCTTCATATGCTGCTGGCCAATAATCCACATCATTAAAACAACGATGTTTATGTGCATTACCATTTATCCAAAATAGCTTTTAATTCTTTGAGATATTTGCAGATGAAAGTACACTTATTCACTCTCGGTCATACTTTCTGCCGTTGCGTTTTTATAAAAGCAAGGGTTTTAATTTTTTTTGTTAGGAATTGAGCCCTGGGTCGATGTGTATGTAATATGTATTTATATTGAAAATGTTGTGAAAAGGAGAGTTCCTCTACCGAGCGTCTACTGCATAATACAATACTCCTTTGGGAAAACGAATTGAAAATTTGTCATTGCCATGCTACTGCAAATAATAATATTCCTTCAGACTGCTAAAGATTTTTCTCATACCCTGTGAAACTCTGTATTTCTTTCAACTGTGATGAATACGAAGAGTTTCGAAATAAAGTTTAGGCTTACATATTTCCTAGATTCTATTAGGAATCCAAAGTATAAATTAGATATTCGTGTAATAGTCCTCCATGCATTTCTGCAGAAGAAGAAATTAAATAATTGAAAAAAAGAAAAATATAAAAGAAACACCACCAAACGAATCGCTAAGCAGTAAATAGCAAAAGCTTCTTCGTTGGTTAGGCAATAACTCTAGAATCCCTGTGGATAACACGATTGAATTTGGGATCGAAAGAATATAGTTTTGCCACGTATTTATGACTTACATCAACCTTTCATCTATAAGCTGGTGTAAGGCTGGTAAAAGTCGTTTTGATAGGAAAGTGCAAATTTGAGTAAACTCTAGAGCCAGACGTAAACATAAAAGTGGAGGTACTATCGATAGCACTATCAATAATGTTGTCCAACTCAGTGCATCGATATTGCACCTATAGTTTTATGTTTTTCGATGCTGTAAATGTAATTCAGGATGATGTTAACTAATCAGCTTCCACCGATGGCTCTGATGACTGAAACGCTCATTTTCACCTCATTTATACTGGTGTCGAAAACATTGAGCCCAGGCATATTGTTACATGATGACAATGCGAAACTAAAATAAACTGTAATCAAAAGAGTAAACGGTGAGAGTATGTGGTTTTTGCCCTCTGTTGCACGTTTCAACGCGATAAAGACGAAGTCAAAACATTGTTCTTGTTATTTGTACTGGAAGTTTAAAGGTACGTCAGGTGCTGAAACAGTTATTTGTTTAGAGTAAGTAATCAGTAATAAGGGCTAAACGTAAATTATCTTTTCTGCAACTTTATTTTTCTTTTGTTAAGAAGTCTACGCAAAATAGCATTTGCGGAAAGAATTACAAAATGTCTGGCAATACGTCAAATCTAAGCTTAATTTAAAATGGCATCATCCGGCTGCTGTCGTTTTAAATGATTATAGAACAAAACAGTTGAGGAACATCCCCACTCAAACTTTATTTATTGAATTTCTCACGAATTATTACCAGGAATTTGATGATCACTATAGAAAAAATAATTTTGCATACAACAAGGCAGAATTTTCTTCTTTAGCTTTTGTGAACAGAAACATAGAAAAATCATACAGTACATACAGAAAACGAGAATTAGCTCGTTCTTTAGGCAAAACATTTACATCGTGACATTTGCTCAATCATTTCGGAAGAATGTCGTCAAAACGTTATAATCCTGTCCCATTGGCGCAGTTGTCTAAGCGCTGGCTTCTGATCATTCGTTTGAGATTGTACCGGATTTGAATCCCATGAGGAATAGATGTTGTGGTTGTGTTTGTCTTACAGCACTGGCTTCTCCCTTCCCTGAAACCAGTGGCCCTAAATCAAGAATGGGCGAATGCTTACAGCCTATCAAGTTCCTCACTGTGGTCGTTAAACGCCAAAAAAACAAAAAATAAGAGAAGGTTAGTTTCAAATTTTATCGTATCTTACTTTTTTCACAATGTAGAAAAGAAGAAAAATTTTTGTCAGTAATAATTTTCAACCCGGAAAACAAATTTTTCCCGATAAACTTTGCCAACACACTATCGATAGTTATCGATTGTTATTTTTTGATTATCGGAAACTATCAATAGTCATAACTATGGATAGTTCTCCTCCTCTATAAGACCTAAGATAATACAACATATATTAAATTAATATAATGTAAGAAATACTGTCAGAAATAATTTCTTAATAAATATATCACTTATAAAATTTCTATGCCGCCCCGGTGGCGCAGTGGTCTAAGGCGCTGGCCTCTGATCATTCGTCCGTAAGGGGTCCGGGTTCGAATCCCGGTCAGGCATGGATGTTGTGTTTGTCTTACGGCACTGGCTCTCTCCCTTCCCTGGAACCAGTGACCCTAAATTAGGGACGGGCGACTGCTTATAGCCCATTGAGTTGCTCACGGTGGTCGTTAAACCTCCAATCAAAAAAAAATAAATAAATAAATAAATAAATAAAATTTCTATAGCTTTATTACTTTGCTTTATTGTTGTGCCAAAGTGTTTGGGAAAAGTACGTTTTAAACAATTAACAAATTTAACTTACTACTCATATTTATAAACGAAAAACATTTTTATTTTCATGTCATATTGAAAAGTCATCAAATTTCTTGAGACTTTTGTAAATTGGAGGATGATTTTAAACAGTTTCAGTTTGAGGGATTATTCTGCTCTGTCCAATGTGAAAAGCTAAGCACTCATCTAGAGGAACGAACGAACAGTACACTACGATTGGGCGAAGCCTCTAACGGTACTTTTCGGCGTTCTTTAATTCTGACGCAGTGCACATAAATGTACCAAGCGCGCAATTTGCCAAAAGACAAATTTAACGCGTTCTGTTTCCCCCTCTTTTTGCTGACATTCCAATGCTAATCGCTGATTACAGAAAATCTTATGAACCATATTGATAAATCGGCATGTTCTTGTTAAGCAACATTAAGCTCGATTATTATGGACAGTGACTTAAATACGTCAGAGGGGATGTACATGTTCAATTAGCTAGTTGCAGGGAGAAGCTTTAATCGTCGTAGTTCAATAGGTAGTACAGAGATCTATGATAAAAGGTAGATATGGGTTCGAATTCCATCACCGGTAAGAAAGGCGAAATTCGCTATTTTAGAGCCGAAATGTAAAGTGTATATCCCGGTCTTGTGGTTCGAGAAATATATGTGATGCTTGTTCCATACATCATATGGAATTAATGAGAATTCGTTTCTCTTCGTTTCTCTTTTTCGAGCATCGTTTGTTAAATGACCCGAAAGCCTATCATTACGCTCAACTGCCTTTTTTAAGAGGGATATGATATGCGGTGCACCTACCTCAGAGGTGACGCACATGTGAAAACGGAAATTAGTACAGATAAGCGCTTGCCGGCGTTGTTAAATCGGTAGAATAGTCGTTTACAGAGAAGAATGATGAGGTTTCGAATCCAACACCGGCAGAAAAGGGTTGCCCTTGTAGTATGCGACTAGATATACGGTATATAAGTCCACTATGACAAGTAATTTTTGCTGAATTCTAGGCAAAGTTCTATGCACTATAATTCAGATCCAGAGACAAAGATTTTTGCACTTATGAAAAAAATTTAAATAGTTTAATATATATACTTTTGTAATACTGATGCGCACAAAATAAATTCCCAAACATGTAACCATCATGGAAGTATGGATAAACAGGATGTTGGTTGTACGAGATTTCGACACAATATTATAATTTCTTGCGTCAGATTTATCGACGATTTCCTACTGTAAGGCATATAAATTAAAATATTTCCTTAGCTATGTGATATTTCTTTAACTCTGCCGCTGCAGAATTTCTCCAATTTCTTCCATATTTGTATTTCATGCGATTAAACAAAACATGTGTTTGTAGCTTTTTTTAAAAAGATAGCTGACCTCACGATGTTTCAAATTGAGGGTTGAAATACAAGAGAAAAAATGAAACAAATTGCGTGATTTAAAAATATTTTCTTTTCTTTCAAATATTGAAAACAACTTACCAAGTGCATACATTCAAACTATTTTTTATAATACCTTACTTCACCGTGGATGTTAATGCGTTTGTTATATTGTGTCACAAGTTTCTTGATACCCTCCTCACAGGTCTGACGCCTGAGCTTTGAGTCACTGCACAACTGTCGTCTTCAGGTCATCGTCTTCATCGGACCTCTTGCCGAAAAGAACACATTGCCAGTGGAGAAAAAAATGTCAGTCAGTGTTCACTGTGGTGATGGTCAAATACCTGTTTCCATCCAAACTTGGTGAGCGTCACATTCGCGTCATTAGGCCTTCCGTTGTCATTGAGAAGAACAATTCCCTTGCTCCACTTGGAACGATGTTGTTTTTATTGCAAGACACAATTGTCTTAGCGTCTCGCAATATTTAGCCGCTATTAGTGCCATGCCTTTAGACAGGAATTCCACCATAAAAATTACTTTTCTGTCCCAAAAGACAGTGTGCACATGACCTTTCCCGTTGACGTCCCCAGGTTGCACAGACTTGAAATCTAAGTAGGCCCAACGCTAAGCCGCCATCTTCCATTCTGAAAGACGGCGGCTCAGTATTGGATCTACGTTTAATTCCAAGGCTATGCTACCTGGGTCGTCTTTTTAAATATTTTGGCGGCAACCGAGCCTGTGTGTTCCCATTGCAAGGACTGTTGTTTCAATTCACGCGCGATTCATGAACCCCGCTTATGAGCTCCCATCACTATACGTCTCAAAAGATATCGACTTCTTACAGGTGTCCTTAAACACATTCCAGAACAAATCTCATATGTTTCTTCTTGTGTTCTTCTGTCAACAATTTGGGGACCCATTGCGCACACATTTTGCGGTGCTGAATATATTCTTTAATGATTTCGCGCAATATTTATTTCGAACGTTCAGAGAAATGCTTTGAGCGATCAGATAATGTGAAACGTCTCTGTTGATTAATGTTTTCACACACGCCCTCCATCCAATCCTCGGTGAACAGAAAGGGCCTTACATTGCACAGTTTGTCATGAACGCTCTGTCGTCCTTCGTTATACATTTGAACCCACTTCCTTACGTCCGTAAAAGCACCTACATGTAAGCGACGTTGGCATGTCAGTACAAGTTCTTAATACAGATATTTAACGTGGACCAGGAACATCAAACAAACATCTTCGCTCTTTTCACGTTTATAAGTGAGTCATGGGAACATTCTCACGGGCGGCCACCGGGAGTCGAACCCAGGGTCTTCCAGTTACGCGCCGGATATGCTTCCACTATACCACAGCGGCCTCGAATTCCTCCAGACTCACACACGTTAACTGCCAAGCCAATTGGCAGGTTGCTTCTTGGAGCACCGCACAATGCTGGGGATTCAACAAAGATGGTAAGCAGCAAATAAAGAAATAATTAGAAGGCGATTGAATAATTAATACAGACATTTAACGTAGACCAGGAACATCAAACAAAGATGTTCGCTCTTTCCACGCTTATGAGTGAGTCATGGAAAAATTCTCATGGGCCGCCACCGGGAGTCGAACCCAGGGTCTTCCAGTTACGCGCCGGATATGCTTCCGCTACACCACAGCGGCATCGAATTCCTCCAGACTCACACACGCTAACTGCCAAGCCAATTTGGCAGGTTGATTCTTGGAGACCCGCACAGTGCTGAGGATTCAACAAAGATGGTAAGCAGCAAATGAAGAAATAAATTGAAGGCAATTGAATAATTAATACAGATATTTAACGTGGACCAGGAACATCAAACAAAGGTCTTCGCTCTTTCCACGTTTAAAAGTGAGTCATGGAAAATTCTCATGGGCCGCCACCGGGAGTCAAACCCAGGGTCTTCCAGTTACGCGCCGGATATGCTTTCGCTACAACACAGCGGCCTTGAATTCCTCCAGACTCACACACGCTAACTGCCATGCCAATTTGGCAGGTTGCTTCTTGGAGCCCCGCACAATGCTGGGGATTCACCAAAGATGATAAGCAGCAAATGAAGAAATAATTAGAAGGCGATTGAACAATTAATGCAGACATTTAACGTGGACCAGGAACATAAAACAACGATCTTCGCTCTTTCCACGTTTATAAGTGAGTCATGGAAAAAGTATCATGGGCCGCCACCATGAGTCGAACCAGGGTCTTCCAGTTACGTACCGGATATGATTCCGGCGCGTAACTAGGATTTTTTGGCGGAGGGGGAAGAAAACCATTAAGATGAAACTAAATTAAAGGAATTTAAAGGGAAAAATTACAACACCCTTTGGTTAGAATAAAATTTACAAATTAACACTATTGCTCCCGTAATTTCATAGAAGTGCAACTACTCTGCTAGAGTTGAAGGTTCGGACACCATATTTACAATGACTACGTATTCGATCATATACTTTTCACAAAAAATGATATCAAACATAAAGCAAATAAATGTAGTGAAGGGTTCTTGCGTAAAACTAACGAACACGGTGCCTAAATGCAAAAAGAGTGCAAGAAAGAAAGAAACGAAAGGAAACGGTCTTATATATGTCGGGAAGTTTAGATGTTTTGCTGTTCAGTTAGACGTTGCCTAGCAAACACACCGGCGTGCAGAATCTCAACTGATCCGTCACACCACCGAAAAAGAGGACCCACATCTGGTGCGTATGCCTCTGACTGATCGCAGAACCTCATCGTCCACCGTAGCTGAAACGTTCGGGTGTGTGGCACAGCACCCAATACCCGAACGAACGGTCCCACGTCGTCTGGAGCATCAGGACATTTTTGCACAGCGCCTATTGCTTCGGTTACCTATGGATGTACAACTCCGACGTCTGCGACAGCAATGGTGCTAAGACGACTCGCATGGAGGAGTAAATGGCAATGCATCGTGTTTTCAGATGAGTCCCGCTTCAGTTTGCATCACCATGATGGACGAATTTGTGTCTTCCGGTACCGCGGCTACCGGCTGCATGTGTTCTGCATTATCCTGCGCCATACCGGTCCGTCACTCGGCGTTATGGTATGGTGTGCCATTGGATTTCAGTCCTGAACCCGCATTATCGGTACGTTGAACAGAGCTCGTTATATCACTGACGTGCTGGATCCTGTTGTTGTACCATACTTTTAGGGACTATCTCGTGTAATTTACCAACAGCATAATGCGCGAGACCACGTGACACGCAAGACTTCCTGGATCGCCATAATATGCCACGTCTTCCATGGCCAGCGCAGTAACCGCATACGTCGCCTATTGAATACGTGTTGTCTATGATCGGCCGAAAAACTGGCACCCCAGTACCACCCCCGGCTATAACGGAAGAACTGTGGCATCGTATCGAAACTGCGTGGATATAAATTTCCCAAACACACATCCAACATCTCCTCTTTTAGATGCCGGGCCGTGCAGGAGCTGTAATTTCCGCTCATGGTGGCTAAACCAGATATGATTGTCGTCATGTGTTCCCCTCGTCTCAACTTGCTGTATTTGTTATCGATTCACCCTTGTATCATCTGCTTTCTGCATAGTAAACATGGCTTTCATATCTATTGTCGTTCGTAGTGTTGCCTTTTTAAATTGCGAACAGTGTATTTATATTTCTTTGGAAATATATATTTTTTGTTTAGAAGCATTAAGAATCATATGTTAAAAAGCATTTAAAAGCTCTCTAACGGGAAAAAACGAAAACCTTTTTATGCAATTTTTCATT
The DNA here is from genome assembly GCA_039090855.1 of Macrothele yani. Classification (NCBI taxonomy): domain Eukaryota; kingdom Metazoa; phylum Arthropoda; class Arachnida; order Araneae; family Macrothelidae; genus Macrothele; species Macrothele yani. The sequence goes on along the minus strand of CM077016.1, from coordinate 29,040,904 downwards.
AAGTAGTATCTTTTAAAACAAGAAGAAGCTTTAAAACATATGGTCAAACACCTTTCACATTCACTAAATATGAAAATCTGTTCAGGCGAAAGTCGGTCCCTGCTTTCAGTAGACTTGTATTTCTAATTATTTACATGCACGATAAACTCAAATGTGGAGAATATTCAAAATAATCCACAGGGTACAATAACTTGTTAATATTATTATATTTTTATTTTTACAATAACAAATTGTTTAACAAACAAAATTCAAAGAACACCGTGTAACATCGAGTTGCAGTTTTGGTAATGTGATTTTGCGAAGAGGTTTCTTAAATGAATAGGGCGAAATAACACCCTTAAAGATATCATGTTTCAATCAAAAATTATGTTGAAAAATGAGCACATCTTTCATAAAACTTATTTTAAAGATATATTACTGCAAGCTTTAAATTTAAATTTGAGAATGTTGTTCCAGCCTTTCGAACATGTTCTTTATTGAGGATCCATATTCAGTAATAATTGATAAAAAAAAAAGAGTTGTTTCAAAGAATGATTTCTGCGAGGCCTATACAGAAATTAATAAGCAGCAATGTTTTAACAATTGGAAGATTTAATGATTTTAAAACTAAGTACGTCTTAATCTGCATACCGTGATATATTTTTCTACAAAATCCCTTTTTTCGGACATATTTTCTCCAGTTTAGATATCCTTGAGGAAGAACTCCGTTCAAGTTGCCTGAAGACATCGACGTACGGTTTCCTGAATTGTCTCCGTGCTCTGGTTGTGTTCGTCGCGCATCTGGTCGCTCAGAAATCCAAATAGCTAATAGACTGAAGTACGCAGATCTGGACTATAAGCAGGGTGAGAAAAAAGTTCCCATCCGAATTTCTGTATTTTTCCCGAGGACAAATGGGCAAGGTGGGGCTAGCTTTGTCGTGCTGAAAGTCACCCTCTTTCCCGCCGTTTATCACGCAATTCACGGCAGAGCGTTTCTAATGTTTTTGACATAACGGACGGCATTCTGCGTTACAAAAGGCATTTCCCATAGCTTTTGCAGCTGGCGGAACTGTCTTAGGCTTCTTCTTGCATGATGAATGGTAATGATGCCATTAAATGCTCTAGGGTGTTGTTTCGGGTGCGAAACGGTGGAACCAACTTACGTGATCTGTGGTAATATTGTGTGAAAAATCGGCCTCATCATTTCGATACCATTCCAGCAGTGGTTATGACATGTTTTTGAGCTAGCCTATGTGGTGTTCTGTCAGTAAACGTGGGACCTAATGGGCATACATTTTCTTTGTTTTGTTCTGTACAGTCTGTTTGACGGCAACAGGTATGAGACTGATCATCATTGACGATGAAGCAATCTTTAAAATGTTTCATCACCTTTTCACACTACTGGCCCTCATACACGCATTTTCGTGTGAACACTGAAACCTATGTTGAATATCGAAAGCCGGAATTTCCTGTTTCGCAAGGAGCTGAATCACAGCATGCTGACCGACAAATGTTTCACAGTCGACCATCCTTTCTCGCATCTCTTTGGGCACGTAGCTGATGCTGGTGATGGTCTTTTATATTTATGCCCACAACGAGAGCTGATACTACCTGTATACGAACTATCTTTCTCTAAGTGAGCAATCTGCCTGTGTAATACAGCTTTACTCATTACTTGCAGTATGACTCACGTACCTTACGTAGAATATTTAGTAATGTGGGTAAGAAAAAGGAATTTAGCGAATTTTAGCGCAATAGTTCCATTTAATGGACATGATATGATATTCAACAAGAAAAAAATTACTTTTTGAAGGTTGAGAAATCGAGTAGGGTATGCTGTCCTTTCGTATGACGAAGACCGCTGCACAACTGTGTGGCAGGGAGTTGATAGGTTGATGGTGGAGGATTTTGGAATATATTCGCTATTCCTCATTCAGGGCAGTCTCCATTTCACGAAATCTCAACGGATATATCAGCCGAGCTGCAATGCGTCTGCTAAATGCTTCACAGGAATGTCAAAATTGTATTTCAATTATGAGAACTTGTCGGATATTTTATGTGCTCGATTCCTTCCTCTTGAAGCATGTTGTCCTCTGACAGAGCTCTTTGTCACCGAGCGCAACCATTCGCTAAAGCTAAAGCGTTTACGTCTGCAAAAGGTCTGAGAATCTTATTTCTGAATCTGTGGGTCATTAGGTTGCCGTTTTAGATAACGTACAGGTCCGTACCTCCAGTGATGCTTATGTCTGCCAAGACCATCAATCCATGCCCACCGTAATGTGATATCTCCTGCACAAAAGCTGTGTTATTACGTATGCCGTGTTCCCTCCAGATAAGAACACATCGATTATTTTTTTTATCATACTCAAGACTAAATCTCGAGTCGTCAGAGAAAAGAACTTCAGCTCAACGTGTGGTGTCTCTAACTTCGATGTTCCTTAATGCAGTTTCTGCGAGCCTTACAGTATCGTGCGGTTAAAGAAACATGATATGTCCAAGAAGTTGGAAATATTATTTCAGATAACAAGAGATTAACTGGAAATGAAAATTCGACACCAAATGCGAATGTACAATAGCGATCAAATTATTATCTGAAAAAATCAAGCGTAACTTGGATACAAAAATTTTGCAAGAGTAATTAAATCTCTTGTACGTGGTATTTTCGACAGAAGAATAAAATAAATCTCTATAACATGATGAAGGAGAAAAAGGAATTCCGGTGCTTGTTTTTCAGCACTGTCCTTTTTTCTCGAAATCGGAAAGCTACATAACTGGAGATCCCTGAAATTATGGCAAAACCATTAGCAACCGACCCAATACCTTTGATGAAGTGGAGCTACGGAAAATTTTCTCACGTTTGTTCTTTACGGTGTTTCAGATCAGAAAGTTTAGAGAAGAAATCCCTTTGTGAATTTTGATAGCTTCTGCGCATACGACATAACCTGAGATTCTCTGGAATTTAGAGGAAATTGTAGTGTAAAACCATATGAGGGTTCTAGTAACGAATAGATAGAGACGTGAGTTCATCGTAAGGACTATCGTTTGGAAATATTACATTTAAGTTTTCACTTTCCGTAGGATTCAATATCCTATACATGCTTTTGTTGTAAATGTCGATCCCTTTGACTTGTCGTATAGTAGGCTGAATGGGTCAACAAAATTAGGACAGAGAATGAACAATATTCTATTATCCCATTTCTTCTTTCCGTTTTCAGACAAAGACGGCATCACATATCTACTTCGTCGTTCACAGTAAATCATCAAATGTAGGCTAATCGGTTCCCAATAATTTTCTGTAATTTTTTTGGATATAATTCGACCTTTTTACTCAAAAAATTAATGGCAAAATGTTCTGGTGATATATACATAAGGTTAATAACACCGACAGAATGTACATTCATGTATGCTGATATAAAGAGCTCTATATGATGTATGTCAGGATGTAAGGTCAGGTAATGTGCAACATCACAGCCGCTCCTTGACAAACGTCAACCCCGCCTTCTCGAGGTGCATCCTAAAGGGGCTCTGACGACCGCCAATAGCGGTATAACTATACCATCGGGATTAGAGGAAATACTATCCCACACTCACCAACCCGCTAGTGAGTTATGGCCAAACCCTCCAAAATGATTCCACAATTTAAATCTTGGCCCACAGTCTCCGGCAGCTGGAATGTACCTGGCCGAGGCAGCGGACAGTGTGACATGAAGGCAGCGGGTGCTAAGAATCCCCGGAGGACCGGACTAGGCTGCCATCTGACGCTGACTTTGACTACGTATAATGGACGCTCCCTATCTTCTGATTCAAGGCTTCTTGAATTGGAAGAGGAACTAAGAAGGATCAAGTAGGACATCGTCGGGCCAAGTGAGGTAAGGAGAAAAGGAGAAAATCTCATTGAACTTAAAAGTGGACATCTCTTATACTATCGTGGGACAGATACTGGCAAAACTAGTGGTGTTAGATTTACAATAAACAAGAAACAAGGATAAAGTTGTAAAAGATTAAAGTTCCTCTGAAGGAGCTGCAGGACTCGTTATCCAACTCACGAGAAGATACAAGGTTCAGATTATTAAAACTTAGGCACCCACCACAAGTCATCCTGAAGAAGAAATTGAAGAATTTTATGAGGAAATTCGTCATCTAAATAATAAAGGTAAGCAGCACTTGAAAATAATTATGGGAGATTTCAATGCAAAAATAGGTCAACGGCAACAGAATGAAACTTCAGTAGGTAAATTCGGTCACGGCAACAGAAACCAGCGTGGAAATACTCTCGTATAGTTTGTAGTAGCAGAAGGGTTTTCATCTTGAACTCCTTTTTCAAGAAAAAGCCACACAGGAAATGGACATGGAGACATCCAAATGGGACGACAAGTGAAATTGATTTTATTATGTGTAACAAAAAATTCGTCATAGAAGACTGCAGTGTGCTAAACAAGTTCAACACAGGTAGTGACCATAGATTGGTGAGATGTAAGATGCACCTCAACACTAAATTCGAACATGGCAAGCTCATAAGACAAACAAAATGTATTGACATAACAAACCTTAAAAAAACCCATAATACCTTCAAGTTTGAACTAAACAACAGATTCTCTGCTTTAGAAGGCCTAACATAAGATAAGTTGATATTTCTGAAGTTAACAGAAAAGTAACCAAAGCTCTCATGGAAACAGCAACAAAATTAGCTGGGTCTGAGAACAAGTTGAGTGTTAACAAATTATCCGGAAAAAATGTTGATGCAAAAAGGAAGAGAGACGAGGACAACTAAAGAAGATGTGATTTCCAAAGTGGAATATATAGAGCTATGCAAGACAGTACGAAAAAGTATCACTGAAGACGTATGGAAATTCAACTGTGAACTAGTGAGGAAAGCAATTGAAAACAACCAAAGCCTAAAGATAGCAAAGGGACATCTCAGTAAGGGAAGAAAACAGATTATGACACTGAGGAAAGACGATGGTTCCGTAACAAGAAATAGAGGCGAAACTTTGAAAAGAGTGAAAGATTTCTACTCCAAATTATATGAAAGGAATGATACATGTACTCCAGACATCATGAAAGGTACCAATATCAGAGTTCTTTAAGTCCTCCCAGCAGAAGTTGCACATGCAATCAAGAACATGGAGTGGGGTCAAGCTCCAGGAGAAGATGGATTTACTGTAGACAACGTACAAGAAGCAAGTGGAGAAATCAAAACAGTATTCTCCCAAATTTTCACACGATGCCTTAATGAAAGGAAGATTCCTGTGGATTGGAACAATGCTACAATGATCCTGCTACATAAAAAAGGTGGCATTGAGGATCTGAGGAACTACAGACCTATAAGCCTTCTATCAGTGGTTTATAAAATATTCACTAAAGTTCTTTCACACCCCTTGAAGGTAACACTAGACATGGCTCAACCGAGAGAACAAGCTGGATTCAGCAGGGGATACAGCACAATAGATCATATCCACGTACTGAGAGAACTAATTGAAAGAGCGAGGGAATATCAACTTCCACTGTGCATGGCTTTTATCGATTATAAAAAAGCCTATGGTTCGGTGAAACCATCAGCAGTTACAATGGCTCTGAAATCCTGCGGTAATAATGATGCATACATTAATGTTTTTATTAACATCTATGAAAATGCAAGGGCAAAGACTCGGCTGTTTGCAAATACAACACACATACAAATTGGAAAAGGCGTGAGACAAGGTGACAATTTATCTCCGAAGCTCTTTAATGCCACTTTGGAAAATGTCTTTCAATCACTTAACTGGGAAAACAAAGGGATAAAGATTAATGGAGATTATCTAACCCACCTTCGTTTTGCTGATGATGTAGTCATTTTTGCAATTACCCTATCAGATCTGAAGAGTATGATCCATTAACGTGCTTACAAGAGTAAAAATGTGGGATTAAAAATGAACTTTCGGAAGACAAAAGTGATGTACATTGCTTTTACCAGAAATGAACATTTATCGATTGATGTAGAATAGCTGGGGAAAACAGACACGTGCGTTTATCTTGGACAGCAGATATCAAGTGAGGGTCGCATTGATGAAGAAATTAATCGGTGTGCAAAACTTGCATGGAGAGCTTTTGGAAGAAACAGCATAATTTTCAAGAGCAATATGCCATTATGTCTTAAAAGAAAAGTGTTTGATCAATGCATCCTTCGAGTGCTTACGTATGGTGCAGTCACGTGGACCTTAACTAAAAAAGACGTACAAAGGCTGCAGACAACTCAAAGTAGCATGGAGAGGTGCATGCTTGGTGTAACCAGAAGAGATAAGAAGAGGAACTCGTGGATCAGAAAAATGACAAGAGTGAAAGACATCACGATCAGAGTTAAGTCCCTGAAATGGCAATGGGCTGGACATACTGCCAGAAGGACAGACCATCGATTGACAGCCGACATTTTAGATTGGATTCCAAGGGACAAGAAAAGACCCAGAAGAAGACCACATGGGAGGTGGGTAGATGAAATTCGAAAGTATGCGGGAGTAACATGGAGGAGACTGGCACAAGACACACCGTTGTGGAAGAAACTCGTGGAGACCTTCGTCCAGCAGTTAATTGATAATGATTGACAATGATGATGATGATGATGATGATTATATGTGTTTAAATATTATCGATTTATCATTGGTACAGTGATTAATATTTTCCGCGACATTCTGTTCAAGGTTATTGTACTAAAATGCTTGTACATCATCGCCATCACCATTTTCAAGAGTTATCAATTCACTGCTAGATGAACATTTCCTAAATTTCTTCCCTAACGCTCTATATTGTGCCAGTCAACTCAATGTCCCTCCCGCATGCTTTGGAATGTCGTCCATCCATTTTCCAGGTAATGTTTTCTTTGGTTCTTTTCCTGTTCCTTGGAATACAGTCCAAAATTTCGGTTGTCCATGGACTGCCCGTTCTTCTGGCAATATGTCCTGTGCATTACCATGGGTTTTTTTTATTATGATGTCTTCCACTTTTACCATTTTATTTATCCACGAACTCTCGTTTTACATTTCCTGGCTACAGCACGCACGCCTCTGTTCAGTGTTCCTTCAGTTTTCTGCAGTCTTTGTATGTCTTTTTCAGATAAGGTCCATTTGTCCGTTCCTTAAGTTAAGGTCCACATATCCGTTTTATAAATTTAGCTCCGAATCCACGCTTTATATTTGCATATCATACTTTTGGCTATATTATTATTTTATGTTTCTCTATTGCTGACTATGCGCGAGTGATTTTGATAAGCTGGGTCTCCTATTGTGCTAGCCGTGTTTTATCAGATATGAAAGGGACCTGTCATTGTTTGGATTACAAAAAGAAACCTGGGGAATCAAGAAGATGTGCAATGTACATATTGTTGTAACTGTGGTCCCACCGAGAGCCACCAATGTAACGACCGTAGCCGAGCAATTATAGAAACAAAATATCCACAATAATTTGAAGTTGCCCTCGACGCGTAGACTGTAATTTATGGGCACACATTTAAACAATTAAAACCAATCACATTCGCACACATAAATAATGTGTCCTGAAAATGCCCTGACTGCACTAAACAAAAAGATCTAATCGGCTATGAAATAAAATGTTAACAAATTCATATAACATTTACTTGTGTGCTGATCACCTTGTGCTGGGTCAACTTTGACCAAAATTTACTTACATTATAAAGTGTTTGCCTACTGAAATTCCACAGTTCAGTTCTTAACTATTTACTAGTTCAGTTCACTATCGAATGTAATTTGATCGGCTTATACATTACAAACAGTCCCTAGACTATCAGCGTACCTAGTGTAACAACAATAAAACAATGTTTTTACTTATTTACTTACATGGGGCTGTCAACTGTAAATCCAATAAGAAATTTCACCTGTAAATTGATATATCACCACACTTCTTTTACGCTGAAGATTTCCTTCAGCGGGCTGCGTTCCGCCGCAATCACGCGTAGAAGTTACACTGCTTCCGTTTACAAACACACGCACATATTTATCTTGATAGAACCTCGCTTCACCTCGTAAGATGAGCTAGCCTATTTTGTTGCATACAGCTAGGTAATGATTAGGATGATAGTGCCGCACCGCTGTCGTTGACGTTCCCAACCTGAGTTTCGTTCTTGGCTTTTCTTCTCCTTAGAGCCTGAGTTCTACTAATATCAATTCACCGACTCCTAAATTTCTCCGTAGCTTCAACTTTTTACTGAGCTGCAAGTCGCTAATTTCCATTCGGCTCACAGCGCAGGATTTTCTGCTTTATCACGCGAATACAAGCATTCCGCTGACTTAATGACCATCTTGCCGATCGAAATACCTCGAGTTGCTAATCTCCGTTTCTTTCAAAATGCGGGAGGTTTCCTGCTTTATTTTTCCAAATAGCATAACAGCCCAAAGACATCTAATCTTTCACATCGCAAAGCGACAAGCAACTGAAATTGCTTTTTTATTTCAACGCCAAGTGCGCAATCTTGCTTACCGACCGGACCACACAAAAAGTGAGCAATTGTACTCGAAAATGTTCTTAAACAATCGACGAATTTATGATTATTCGCTCCTCCTCTTGTCGCTGATCGTCATTTAGTTCTGCAAGTGGCACTCAATGTCCCACTTCGATGCATCCTTTCTTCCCGTTGTTTATTTTACATGTCAGCTGCGACCTGCGATTTACGACTTCAAAGCGCTCGAAACTCCGACCACCCAACCTGTGTGAGAATTATTAATCCCTTTTCTTTCCTAACCACGGATAAAGCTTCCTCAGCTCTTTAAACTTGTTAACCCCAGTAAAGCCTCGAACTTAATTAATACCTAATTAATTCCATACATCCACCACGCCCATTAATTCGATAATTAATAGCGGGAGTTGGATCCTAACAATATGTTAAGCGTTTGGTTTCTCATGAGCATATTGTGCGATACCTAGGCCAAAAAGATACTGTATTATTCATTAATTCTGTTTGACATTCAACGCGAAGGATATTTCGATGATACCGATATACCAGGGAAGAATTTTAGAAATCAGATACACTAATTACACTAATTAAAGCCATAATGTTTAGCGTTCGCGTATCATAGCTGAGCTTCCTAAATTACAGGTCATGTGGTTCGCAATACACTGCTATTCAAAACGGATAATATGTAATTCTTGAAATTTCATTCAGATATCCTTCACAAGGCTCTTTCTCGAAAAAAATAAGCACTGACTGAACTAAGTAAAGCAGAATTTTCATGCAAAAATATGTTGCAACTAACGACAGACTTTTCGGTATAATGTAAATAAAATTTGGGAAAATCATTCTAAGTTTATCAAATTTGTTAAACCCAGTATCAAATTCAAACTTCATAAAATTACGAACAGATAAATTTCATATATCAGTATGCGTTCGTAACGACTGTGACATTAGTCTTACTGAGTACTTTGCAATATATTAATTTGCTTGACGTGGAAATTCAAAAATTTAGTGACAGGGAAATAGAACGTTTTACAGTTTCGTTACCGTCCTAAGGGTAGTGTCGTTGAAACAGAAGTGTCATCAGAGAAAAAGTGTATATCGCCGTTAGAATCGAAAATGCCCACCCGCCCTCCTCCCCGAGCAACCTCCACACGCATCAGCAGCAACATACACGCAAGCTCCAAATTGCCGTACCTTGGGATAATCAGATTCTGCTCGGTTTTTCCGCCACCAAATATTTGCTAGCATATCATTCGTTACTGGATTCCTCCAGAACTACAAGCTTTCTTCCTAACAACTCATGGAAAACTATTTATGTGAAAGTCTAATGACGATATAAAAGTCACCCCCAATTCCAGGAAAGCAACTCCCAATCGAGAAGAATCCGGAATTATTCCTGAAGGCATGCTTCCGAATACATGACGAGGTACGAATGCATTACATTCATAGAAATGTCATCACTATTTTCAAGAAGGTAATCACCTGATGTTCTCCAATCATTTGAAAACGCATTGTATCATTTTTGCAGTTATCATAGTTGACTGCAGTAAATTTATTTTTGTATCTTAATTGTTATATCCTATGCGCTATCTATGAGAAAGATAGTGAAGAGAGTCATCAAAAATAATCAGATTCAATTATATATACCCTTTGTCTAGGTGACAATATTGCAAGAGAAAAGTAAAAACATTTACTTCTGACATTTTACATCAATAACACAACGCGATTTAGTATTCATGTTAATCAACAAGTTATGTTCCATGATAACTTCACTTTTTTCCACCAATTCCAAAAGAACCAGCAAGTGACTCAATTCGCAACAATTTTCAGTAGTTTAAGGGAATTCACAAAGTAGTAATTATATACACTGACGGGAAAAAAATCCCAACACCACGAACAAATAGTTGTAGAGGAATGAAATGGCGGCAATACATTTGTATAGGTAACATATTTAATCGATTAAGGTTTCAAGATCACAACTTATTGTAAGCGCGAGAAGAGCCATTTTAAATGTGAAATGCTGGTACATTAATAACCGGTGTAACCACCAGAATGTCGAATGCAAGCATGCAAACGTTCATGCATTGTGTCGTACAGGTGCTGGGTGTCAGTTTGTGGGATGGAGTTCCATGCCTGTTGCACGTGGTCGGTCAATACAGGGACGGTTAATACTGGTTGTGGGTGACGCTGGAGTTGTCGTCCAATGATGTCCCGTATGTGCTCGATTGGTGAAAGATCTGGTGATCTAGCAGGCCACGGCCACATGTCGACACTCTGTAGAGCATGTTGGGTTACAACAGCGGTATGCGAGCGAGCGCTATCCTGTTGGAAAACACCCCTGGAATGCTGTTCATGAATGGCAGCACAACAGGTTGAATCACCAGACCGACGTACAACATTGCCGTCAGGGTGCGTGGGATAACCACGAGAGTGCTCCTGCTGTCATAGGAAATTGCTCCCCAGACCATAACTCCAGGTGTAGGTCCAGTGTGTCTCGGCCGCAGACAGGTTGGTTGCAGGCGCTAACATGGGCTCCTTCTAACCACCACACGGCCATCACTGGCACCCAGGCAGAACCGGCTTTCATCATAAAACACAACAGATCTCCACTCCGTCCTACAATGAGCTCTAGCTTGAAACCACTGACGTCGCAAGCGGCAGTGATTTGGAGTAAGTGGAATGCACGCTACAAGGCTTCTGGCTCGGAGCTGTCCTTCAAGTAACCGATTTATAACAGTTCGTTGTGTCACTGTGGTGGCAACTGCAGCTCGAATTGCTGCCGCAGACGCAGTACGATGCGTCACGGCCATACGCCGTACACGGCGGTCTTTCCTCTCAGTAGTGCCACGTGGCCGGCCGGATCCCGGTCTCCTTGAGGCAGTACCTTCCCTTGACCACCGCTGCCAACAATCATGCACAGTGGCTACATTCCTGCCAAGTCGTTCTGCAATATTGCGGAAAGAAAATCCACCTTCTCGTCGCCCTATTATACGACGTCCTTCAAACTCCGTAAGCTGTTGATAATGGCTTCTTCGTCTTCTTTAAGGCATTCTTTACTACCATCAACACCCTTCGTCGAATCTCAACGATAACTAATGCTCACGAACGTTACAGCGCGTATTTACAGCAAACGTGCTTTGCATGTTCCGAGGGCGCTACTAGCGCCACACGCATGCGCCGAGCGCAGAATTTGCATAGACGTCATCTTACAGATGTACTCTCACCTCCTACCAACTGTCGTTTATCTAACACAACCCCTTCTTGGTGTTGGGATTTTTTTCCGTCGGTGTATATCACATTTTTCTGTTTAAGTAGTGCTTGGTAGTCAAGATATTTCTCCGTTTTTCAACTTGAATTTTCGTACTTTTCATTTTTTCTACTTTGGTGAATTCCAAAATTCCCTTTGAAATAATAATATTTTTATTTGCTTATCTCCAACAGTAATGGTTAATGTTTTAATACATGCAGCCCCAAAATTCACCGTTAGATTTAGCGATATCTGCAGACAGATTTCCCAAGAACAGAGCGGTCAGCTTTCTTCTCTTCCAACCACAGATGCTGGAACCTTTATGGGGCACATCTGCAAATTCCGTTTGCGAAATCAGCATAAGAAACACAGACCGGATTTTGAAGGGCGGCATAAAAATTGAAATCCATATTTCTAAATTAATGGTAAGCTTCTGCACTCTGTTGTAGTGCAATGACGTGATTCGTCTATACTCTTGTACAAGCACGTCTCTTTTCTAATGTTAAAGGTTTCCGACACATAAGATATTGTCATTTTAGTTAGAATCGGGAGAGAGAACTTTACTCTTGCCTTTTCTCAATGGTGCTGGCTTGGGTTAGGACCCAATTACTGTGCCCTACACTACATAAAAGAGTTAATATCTTACATACACTTTTATTATTTTGTCCCTTCCACTTACATCCTAAGGGACAAACTACACAATTCTTCCCTAAGGTTTACGACCCATTAATTTAACCACACCAGGAAATTGGATCTTTTACGTATTACAGAAATAGTCCCTGTGCTTACAAGCGGTCTCGATTGTGCTATACAATATGATTCTCTTAGGATTAGGAAATTATTCCCTGATAATGATGTAACTGCTCTATAACTAAACACCAAGCACTTGTTTGTTTTAAATACCTTAAACATTTAGGTTCTAGTGTTAAGAATTACAAGTCACGTTATTTAAATAACATTTTTCGTGCCACAAAGACTACTTAGGGGACGAAATTTGCTGTTAATGCACGATGTTCAAACTTGCTGAATGATTCCAGTTACAAGCAAACTTTAATAACTGAAGACACAAACAAGTTAAAATATATGTGTATAGTTAAAATCACATGAGTATTTTAATCCTCGCAGCGAGCACATCATCAGATGAAAGACCAAGTTGGAGTTCCAGAAATAATATTTATACATAGGTGTCGTTGCCAAACGTTCTGAATGAGGAAACAAATTCAAGAAAGTTCACTTACTGTAAGGAAATACGAGAAAATAGGGGTCTGTAGAGTTCCATTAATGATTGTCGAAATCTGAAATGTTAGAAGTAGGAACCGGAATCGAGGAAAGTAAAGTTTTCCAGGACTGGGAAATATAGTTGGGAACTTTATCATTGTAACAAGTGTCCACTCGATGTAAAATGTAGACTCTCCGTAAACAGTATTGTTTCCCTCTTTGTAGAGGTAGATAGAATGGAGACGTCTGACGAAGATGGGTAATGTGAACCCGCTGAGATAAGCCTGGATAAAGCAGTAGATGACGAGCCATTTTTTTACAATATATTGGTGTTCCTTAATTCGTGTTTGCAGTCTCCGTAGGGTTGAGCCGCTATATATAAGGTCCTTGTCGTGAGGATCGACAGATTTCATAGTAATTCTATTACTGTGAAATATGTCGATCTTCAAGACAAGGACCTTATATACACTGACGGAACAAAAATCCCAACACCAAGAAGAGGTTGTGTTAGGTAAACGACAGTTGGTAGGCGGTGTGAGTACATCTGTAAGATGACGTCTATGCAAGTTCCGCGCTCGGCGCATACGTGTGGCGCTAGTAGCGCCCCTCGGAACATGCAAAGCACGTTTGCTGTAAATACGCGCTGTAACGTTCGTGAGCATTAGTTATCGTTGAGATTCGACGTAGTGTGTTGATGTTAGTCAAGAATGCCTTTAAGAAGACAAAGAAACCATTATCAGTAGCTCACGGAGTTTGAACGAGGTCGTGTAATAGGGCTAAGAGAAGGTGGATTTTCTTTCCGCAATATTGCAGAACGACTTGGCAGAAATGTAGCCACTGTGCATGATTGTTGGCAGCGGTGGTCAAGGGAAGGTACTGCTTCAAGAACACCGGGTTCCGGCATGCCACGTCGCACTACTGAGAGGGAAGACCGCCGTGTACGGCGTATGGCCGTGGCGCATCGTACTGCGTCTGCGGCAGCAATTCGAGCTGCAGTTGCCACCACAGTGACACAACGAACTGTTACAAATCGGTTACTTTAAGGACATTTCCGAGCCAGACGCCCTGTAGCGTGCATTCCACTTACTCCAAACCACTGCCGTTTGCGACGTCAGTGGTGTCAAGCCAGAGCTCATTGGAGGACGGAGTGGAGATCTCTTGTGTTTTCTGATGAAAGCCGGTTCTGCCTGTATGCCAGTGAGGGCCGTGTGTTGGTTAGAAGGAGGCTAGGTGAGCGCCTGCAACCAACCTGTCTGCGGCCGAGACACACTGGACCTACACCTGGAGTTATGGTCTATGGAGCAATTTCCTATGACAGCAGAAGCATACGTCGGTCTGGTGATTCAACTTGTTGTGCTGCCATTCATGAACAGCATTGCAGGGGGTCGTTTCCAACAGGATAATGCTCGCCTGCATACCGCTGTTGTAACACAACATGCTCTACAGAGTGTCGACATGTTGCCGTTGCCTGCTAGATCACCAGATCGTTCTTCAATCGAGCACGTATGGGACATCATTGGACGACAACTCCAGCGTCACCCCCAACCAGCATTAACCGTACCTGTATTGACCGACCAAGGGCAGCAGGCATAGAAGCAGGCATGGAACTCCATCCCACAAACTGACATCCAGCACCTGTACGACGCAATGCATGAACGTTTGCATGCTTGCATTCAACATTCTGGAGGTTACCCCGGTTATTAATGTACCAACATTTCACATTTCAAATGGCTCTTCTCGCGCTTACGTTAAGCTGTGATCTTGAAACCTTAATCGATTACATATGTTACCTATACAAATGTATTGCCGGCATTTCATTCCTCTACAACTGTTTTTTAGTAGTGTTGGGATTTTTTTTTCTGTCAGTGTATATAGCGGCTCAACCCTACTGAGACTACAAACAAGTTGAACCGATATATATAAGGCCCTTGTCTTGAGATCGACAGATTTCATATATCGGCTCAACCTTACAGAAACTACAAACAAGTTGAACCGATATATATAAGGTCCTCGTTTTGAGATCGACAGATCTCATAGCAATAGAATTACCATGAAATTTGTCCATCCTCAAGACAAGGACTTTATATATATGTATCGGCTTAACACTACGGAGACTAAAAACAAGAATTAAGGAACACCAATAGAGTGTAAAAAATGGCTCGTCATCTACTGCTTTAGCCAGGCTTACTTCAGCTGGTACAAATTACACATCTTGGACAGACGTCTCCATTCTATTAACCTTTACGTTGAAATTTCTTGAATTGCTTTGCTCATTGAGAACGTTTGGCAACGACACCCATGTATAAATATGTTTATGGAACTCCAGCCTGGTCTTTTATCTGACGATGTGCTCACCGCGAATACGAAAGTACTCATGCAATGTTAACTATGTACATATATCTTAACTTGTGTGTGTTTTTAGCTATTAAAGTTTGCTTATAAATGTTATCATTCAGCAAGCTTGAACATCGTGCATTAACAGCAAGTTTCTTCCCCGAAGAAGTACATACCACGTGCTTCGTTTCATAAGTTCTATAATTTTAGCATTGATTATAGTAAGTATCAAGGTACTTCTTATTATGACGATTTTCATAATAATGTAATTACGAGGAATTCAGACTTTATACGTACTACTAGTTTTCCAAGAAATATCTCGTGTGTATAAATTAATACTAATTGAAAATAAATTTTCCTTTCTTGAAAGTCGCTTTTGCCTTAGTATTGCTCTCTCTAATTTTCAGAAAGGGACTGTAGTGAGGTCTTATAGGCGCGTGGTACAACATAATGGCTCTGAATCTTCTGAATAACCTGAATTTCAACAAAGATCTTTAAGCAGTGTTCGAGACCGTTCCAATAAGAAACGTACATACAGAGTTGCCTTTGAGCAAAAGTCTGAAAGAAGTTAGAATACAGCAAATGCATCCCTATAACATTCTGGTGAAATCTATTAGGCGATGACGGTTTCTGAGGAGGAGGGTCCCTTAAATTGAACATGATTTTTCTTTGTCGTCACAATCTGATGTATCTAAAATTGTATGTTTGCGGAAAGCAACTAACATGATACGTATTCATTTTCCATTTCATGTGAACATAAGATGTGTATAGTTGCTATTCACCTGGCAAAAGAAAAGTATTCTTTATAAATTAAAATTTATCCCCATTAATTGTTTTTCAGCGATTGTTTCTTCTCTGACGGCACCAAGGGTAGTAAAGTGTATTACACACGGAAATTGTTCAAATTCAATTTTTTTTTCATGACAGAAGTAGAAACGTATCAGTAAGAAGCACGAGCATATGCGGCCGTTATCGTTTTTCAACTGTGTTTTCCATTTCATACCTACGTTTCGAATAGGTCTGCCCAAATAGTATTCGCTGATTTTTATTTATATTAGCACAGTGTTCAATGTTCCCCGTTTTATAAAACCTAAACATGTTTCTTTAAAAGCACGAGAGAATTTTCACAAAAAGTAAAAAAAAAGGCTAATATGATAAACAGTAATACTTCCGTTCTCTGAGGATTTATTTCGAAAATGACTCCCAAAATATCGGTTACAGCGGCTTACATTCTAGTTGCGCGTGAGTGTAAAAAATAAAAGAAGCCATACTGCCTAATATGGTGGACAACGCTGGCATGACTTAACTGTTATATTCTAAAATAACAACGCATTTCTTTTTAGTTTAATGTATTCGTACAATTGGAGAACAGTTTTGATAGTCTGAATCAAAAGTGGAAACCGTCCTAGTATTTCAGTCTTTCTGTTCATATGATCGAAAATCTATATACGCCGCCTCGGTGGCGCAGTGGTCTAAGGCGTTGGCCTCTGATCATTCGTCCGTAAGGGGTCCGGGTTCGAATCCCGGTCAGGCATGGATGTTGTGTTTGTCTTACGGCACTGGCTCTCTCCCTTCCCTGGAACCAGTGACCCTAAATTAGGGACGGGCGACTGCTTATAGCCCATTGAGTTGCTCACGGTGGTCGTTAAACCTCCAATCAAAAAAAAAAAAAAAAAAAAAAAATCTATATACAACGGTTAATCTTATTAGTATCAAGAAAAATACACAATCACGGGCTTAAGCCTTAAACAACCATGGCCCCAAAATTTTGTGTCACTCTAAATACCATAACCACCGAAACTGTGGGTGTTGGCTCACTTCTTTGTTTAGTGAAAGAAATGATCAATGAGGGTGACAGCTGTTGATCCCTCATCGGTCGTGCAATTTTGAAGAGCAAGTATGTGTAGGAAACCTGACTCACTATAGCCAGGCGTATGGACGGGCGTTTTGGACGGGCGTTTTGGGTGTTATAGTCGTTAAAAGGTTAAACTGAAATTATTTAATAACATGATTAACAATAAGTTTGAGAAATAATATATATATACATATATGTTTTCCTTGGTAGTCATTTCTACCATATTCTTTAAAAAAAGCTCGCCAAGATTTTTGCTTGGCGAGAGCTATGTAAAGAAGGATATAACTGTCAAGGAAATGTGTAGAAATCTGAAATGTCGCCTCGGTGGCGCAGTGGTCTAAGCGATGGCCACCGATCATTCGGCCGAAAGGAGTCCGAGTTTGAATCCCGGTGAGGCATGGATGTTGTGTTTGTCTTACGGCACTGGCTCTTTCCCTTCCCTGGAATAAGTGGCCCTAAATTAGGGACGGGTGACTGCTTATAGGCCATTGAGTTGCTCACGGTGGTCGTTAAACCTCCAATAAAAAAAGAAATCTTAAATTGGTAAAAGATGAAGCAAATATTGATCGCATAACTCGTTGGGAAAATGCTTCATTAAAGAGCAAGCGTAATTACACAAAAATCATTTGTATTTAACAATACAGGCATTCTTTCCCAAACCTTTGGTTTATGATTGTACAAAAATATGTGTAACCATCCCCCCGATTAACGCCTGTTTAAAGTAAACACCAGAATATAATGTATAGATACTCAAGGAACGCTTACAGCGTAGTAAATCCCTCTATTTTCGTGGTGTAATATGATATAGATTCGACAAGCTTTCACCTGTAGAGGGAGACTTTTTCAAGGCAATCTAGACATAAAATGCAGAGAATTAGAACATGTCAGAAGCAAAGATTATTTTAGAAAATAACGTGTGTTGGCAGCATGAGCAGTATTACGTGAGTTTTTACCACGCAGATGTACGATGTGCAAAGATGGGTTTCTATCTTTTAATAACGAATGCCAAACCATTTAGTAGTTCGAAACAGACTATGTCTTTGCATGCTAGTTTGCTGGGAAGTATTTCGATTGTTTACCCGATGTCACTCGGTTTAAAGTTCGTGTAAACGGCAGTTCTCCTAATACTTCCGCACACCTGAGTAGTCGAGCAATGCATAACTTCTCAGGCAGGGGCTGTGTTCTGTATGTCCTGGCAGACACTTCGCAAGTTTTTAACACCTCTTTTGTAAAAAAAGATCGTGCTTATGTTATCGGTTTGTCCGTCCGTCCGTCCGTCCGTCCGCCGGTACCCACGATATCACTGCATTTAAGAGTTCGACTTGAAAAATGCATTTTGCATTGGAAAGCTTGAATCCTGCGAATGATGATCCTCCTTTTCGTTTCTTTAAGGATGTACAACTTCGCCGCTAGAGGGCGTAAACACAGATGATGTCGAATTCAAGAATACGTTTTATTCCACATATTTGCTTTCAAACATCCGTTTAAAAAAATTATTTTATCTTTCGATTCCATTTATGTCGAAGATTATTTCAGATATACTTACCTTTTTAAATTACGCATAGATTTTCCGCTAGGGGCGCAAAAGTAAATTACATTTTTTCCGATAACTCTTCTTCTTAACCTCCGATTTGAAATTTTTTTGCTTCAGCGGATACATCTCTTGTTGGAAAATATTTTGCATATAATTTCTAATTTTTGGTAAAGAATACTTTGGCCACCAGGGGGCGTAAGTGTTAATTTTTGCTTCTGATGCTTTTGCCATAAAATCTGAGCTTCTAAAATATCGATTGAAAAAATTATTTCGTGGATTGATGTCACTCATATCGATAAACCTTTTCGGAATATTTTCTTCCTAAAATATTCGACAGTTTCACCCCCAGGGGGCGTAGATGTATATCTTATGTGTGTCAATATCTCTACTTCTAGGAGTCCGATTTGAAAAATTCCTTCTCTGTTGGATAGTGTTTTCCGTGTGACGTGTTTTTCATATAATTTCAAAATTTTCAAGTAATTCATATACTTTCCGCCCGGGGGTGCAGCGGTAAATTGCGTTTCCCCTATATCTCTGCTTCTAAATCTCCGATTTCAAAAATTATTTCTGCACGGGATACTGCTCCTGATGTGAAATCGTTTGCACGTAAATTCTAATTTTTGTAAAAAAAAGTTTTGGCCACCAGGTTGCGTAAATGTTAATTTCCGCTTCTGATGTATTTGCTGCAAAATATGAGCTTCTAAATTCTCGACTGAAAAAAACGTCGTTTGTAGACCGATACTACTCATGTCAACAAACCTTTTAGAAACATCTTCTTTTTAAAATATTGCATGGTTTATACTCCTTAGGGCGTAACGTATATCTTATTTTTGTCAATATCTCAACTTCTAGCAGTCCCATTTGAAAAATTCCTTCTTTGTTGGATAGTGTTTCCAGTGTGACATGTGGTTCATATAATTTCAACAATTTCAAGTAATTCATAGACTTTCCGCTAGGAGGCGTAAGGGTAAATTGCGTTTCCCCTGTATCTCTGCTTCTAAATCTCCGATTTAAAAATTCTTTCTGCACCGGATACAGCTCCTGATGGGAAATCCTTTGCACGTACTTTCGAATTTTTGTAGAAAATAGTTTGGCCACCAGGTGGCGTAAGTCTTAATTTCCGCTTCTGATGTATTTGCAGCAAAATATGAGCTTCTAAAATCTCGATTGAAAACAAATTCGTTTGTTTACCGATACTACTCATCTCGACAAACATTTTAGGAACATTTTCTTCTTGAAATAATGCATGGTTTCTACGCCAGGAGGCGTAGATGTATATCTTGTTTTGGTCAATATCTCTACTTTTAAGGGTCCGATTTGAAAACTTCCTTCATTATTGGAGAGCGTTTCCGATGTGAAATGTTGTTCCTATACAATCAAAAATTTCAAGTAAATCATAGACCTTCCGCTAGGGGGCACAAAGGTAAATTGCGTTTTTAGTGCGTTATTTCTGCTCCTAAAACTCTGATTTGAAAACTTCTTCCTCTATCGCATACAAGACTTCATGAAAAATATTTTTCGCATAATTTTTAATGTTTGGTAAAGAATGGTTTGGTGATCAGAGGTCATAAGGGGAAATTTCTGCTTCTGATGTGTTTGTAAGAAAATCTTGTCTCCTGAAAACTCGACATTTTTTTCTTTTGGACCGGTAGCGTTCATATGGATGAACCTCTTGAGAATACTTTCTGCCTAAAATAATGCATTGTTTTCCCACCAGGGGACGTAAAGTCACATCTTATTTTTGTCGATAATTCTGTTTCTAAGAGTACGTAAGCTCACGATTACGTTTACAGCAGTATCTGAGGTACGAAAGACCAGATTGAAATACTTCTTTCTTCCGTCAGATATTATTGTTTTCCATACCGGTTCCATTGACTTTGAATAGCTTTGATAAATTTAATTTGCGTCAGAACGAATTCAAAAGACGTGCTTATTACACCCGAAAATTCGGTGTCATCTTTCTTGTTACTTCTAGTATAGAAGGATCGCTTTGGCATTCTGCTATATATCTTTTCCGTGTTGTTAAGATACATCAACCACTATACAGTAGTGGCCAAAATTGTGGAAACCTTTTGCAAATAGTGTATTTTTGAGGTTTAATGGCTCATAACACCACGTTTTTGTGGAGTACTACCATAAAATGATATATCAATGGAAATATAATTTGATCAAGAACGTAATGCAATAACGTTTATGAAGGATTTTGTATTAGAACAGAAGTTATAAAGAAGAAAAGTGAAACACATAGAAAACAGATATAACAAAAATTCTGGTCATGTCAGTTAATACTGAGTTGGGTAACCTTTAGCGTTAATTACGGCCTTACACCGCCTTCCCATGGAGTAAACCTAGTTTTTTAGTTCTGCAGCTGTTATAATGTGAAACCATGATTTAATTATTGATTTTATTAATTAGGTGTCATGGCTGGGTTGCTTCTGACTAACAAGTTTATTTCGTCGGCTCCTTAGATTTTTGATTGGGTTAACGTCTGGGCTATTCCCAGGCCATTCTAGCAGTGGGATATGATTATCTTGAAACCACTTTTTGCACACAGCAGCAAAATGACATGGAGCCTGAGTCCTGTTGAAATATAAATACTTCATTATCTTGGAAAAGATCTTGTGCGGAAAGTTTCGGTTTGGGCTCAAGTATTTCATTAATGTATTTTTGGACATTTATATTCTCATTAATCACGCAAATTCTGCCCACACATTTTGATGGCATACAACCCCAGATCATAACACCAACTGGGTGTTTCACCGTACATGTAATGCAATCAGAATGCAAATTTTCTCCGATTCTTCTCACTTATTTTAGTCCATCACTACCGAACAGGGAGATTTTGGTCTCATCACTTCAAATAACACTGTCCCATTGTTATGCTGTGCAGTTAATATGGGCTTTAGGCCAGTTTGATATGTTTAGCCTTTATTTGAGAGATAAAAGTGGCTGTTTTCGTGGAATTCTAGCTTTTGGACCAAATTCCTGCAGTCTGCGCCGAACAGTCCTTGCACTCAACTTCACATTGCATTGCGCCATTTCATCATGTATTCAGCCAGCTGATTTCCTTCTGTCACCTAGGCACCATCTCTTAATTTATCTATCATCACTTGCTGCTGTGCACCTTTTTCTGCCTTTACTAGTCTGATTTTGTAGTGACTAAGTCTCCTTATACCTCTTCAAAAATTCAGAAATGTCACCTTTGGTTAAGTTTGCACCAATTTTTTTGTGATTTCTTCATAACTGAAGCCTTGTTCCCATAATAATACTATTTTACATCGCTTTCTGAGTGACCAATCAACTCTTTGCGCCATTTCTTTAATTTTATTACGTTTTACAAGCTCACTAAATGAAAGAACACAAAGAAAACCAACCAACATGATAGGAATCACATAACACACTGACAAATGTCCTCCCCTCAGCTCCAATACATGACATCATTAGCTGAATCCTACTGAGACCTGATTGGGCCATTGCTAAACCAAGTTGACACCTGATTGGCTCTCTAAACACTCATGCTCATTGGCTACATTGAAATGAAGATAAACTACTTCATATCCCCCTAAGCAAGTTGTGCTTCCTTTTTCTGGTTATTTGGCAATTATTTGTCATAGAATGCAGATCATTTAACAAACGTTGTTGCATTATATTCTTGATAAAATTATTTTTCCATTGATATACAGTTGCATGATATTACTCCAAAGAAGAGTGGTGTTATGAGCCAACAAACCTCAAAAATATACTTTTTCCTAAAGGTTTCCACAATTTTGGCCACTACTGTACAAGGCAGGTATTCCGAAGTGGCTCTTGGCTTTCCGATTCTCAAAGCAGGCATAATTTGCCGTCATTTCCTCCTATTTAATTAGGCCAACAGATTGTTGCTAAGATCACGTTGTTATCTAAGTGAACAATCTAAAATTAAAACACTTTTAACTCTAGTACGTGCAATATTACTTCAAGCGCCGTCGAAGTCTTTTAAATGTATTATTTCGATTGTATTAGTGTTTTTCCTACCTATTTTGTTGACAAACTTTGTCTCCGTTGCTA
Source organism: Macrothele yani (assembly GCA_039090855.1). Classification (NCBI taxonomy): domain Eukaryota; kingdom Metazoa; phylum Arthropoda; class Arachnida; order Araneae; family Macrothelidae; genus Macrothele; species Macrothele yani. The sequence continues at coordinate 29,018,250 of CM077016.1, read as the reverse complement.
AGTGTTCCGCTGCGAAAAGTTATTTTCCGTTTCAAATCCTTCCGGTCCGATGTACTGTGCGTCGTGCGTATTAAAAGTGTAATGCTAATTTTGTTCTGTCAGTTCAGAATAGTAGGGAGCATGCACAAAAGCAAAACAAGATTGCTTAAAATCTAAATTTTCGTCCATATATCTGTGAAGAACTGCTACGGAGGGCATGGCGTTTTGATTAAATAAAACAAAAGTAGCATCATGATTGCAGGAATCACAGTTAAAACGGCGTTCTGTCATTAGCATATTACAGTGTGCGAGATATTTTATTCAAATGCTTTGGTAGATTTATAATAATCTACATTTTCGGATATTTCATATTTAGTCAATAGAACAGAAAAATGGTCTACAAACATTATGTTTTATGGGATTTGCTTTATGTTTCCATTTTCCTCTGTCTTATTATATTATTCACTCCCTTGCGAATTTCCTTGTTCATATTAAATCATTCACTGTGTAAAATGACTTTCCGTGGATAAAATATTGCGTAATATTGTGTACAAATGTATTCGCAGTTGTTTTAGTTGACAGTAAAGTAAAATGAAATGATTTTTTTTCATATGCACATTTCGCTCAAGAATGCAAGCATATTGTGCTATGTCTCCTCCTTTGTTACAATTCTCAGATCATATTCGCAGCCGCTTTTGCATTCGCACGGATTGTTCCAGTGCAAAACCGAAATGTAAAGAAACAGCTGGTAGTCTCAAATACTAGAATAATACGATTAAATTGAAAGAGCAGATTGGTGTATGGAGGTAATTTTCACAGTTCTTTATATCTTCTGCTCGCACTTCTGTGAAACTTAAATGTTTCTTCTCATTGGGCAAATAATCCAAATTTACTTAACCACGAACAATTTTGATTCAGAATTTGGAACTGCGAGCACTAAATATTTATAATATATATATATATATATATATATTATACTTCCAAAAAAATTAAAAATAATTGGAACTAAATTGAAGTTATTCTTCACACATGGGAAGAAAGCAAAAATTGAATATCAGGAATTTTGGGAAAACAAACAAAAAACGGCCCTTTTAAGGCCGAGCAAAATGTTGCATAAAAGATTTATCTTTTTTGTACTGAATATCTCTCCCCCTAACTAACAAAGTGGTCTTGTCTTTTATATTAATTTTTTTTTCTGACGCCTTAGTTCTGACTTAAAAAAAAAATAAATAAATAAAACAGGACCTAATTTTTTTTACGCTGTTGCAAACAATTGTGCAACAAGCAGACAAGTAGCGAAGAAAAAAATGATTGGCCCTTATACTACTGGATCTCTAAATAAGGATTAAAAACCCTGATTGTGGCTGGTTTCTTTACATTTTTGTTTTTCTGTTGTTTACTCAAAATGAGTAACTTAAACCTCGATCGGTGTAATCTTGTGATCTCACCACCTCAGCTATGGTTACTCTGACATGTCAGGCAAAAATTAACAAAAGTAAACCTGAGAAAAAAATTTTAAACCAATGGGGAAAAATCTTTTCTCTCATTGGATAACGAGTAACGACGCAATAGCGGACCCGAGAGAAACACTGAGCAAATGACCAGTTTTGTCTTATCTCGTGTTGAACATCGATTTTTCTCTGGGAAACTTATTCTGTGTGTGATGTTTTTTTTTTTTCAGGTTCCCCTTTCCCTTGTTCTTTCCGTCTTTTCCCCCTGTACTCATCTGTGACAGCGGTGTACCGGGCATTTTTCTGCGGAGAGAAATATCTCTCGGAACGGCTTGTTGTTGCAGGTAAGTATGTAGGGCAGCTTATAACTTCACCACTTAACGAGAAACCGTTTTCTTCTTGTACTCTAATATTTCATACTTTTCTTTCGTGCTATTCTATCAGGGCAATCTGCTTCTGACTCTCTTAGATTCTTTTCACCTGCCAAAAGGCGCATAGCGCTGTGGGTTCGGGTATTTCAACTTAAATTAGGACCCCCCCCCTTGTCTCTCTCTCTCTCTCTCTCTCTCTCTCTTTATATATATATATATATATATGGAAGTAAGGTCAGGTGATGCGAAGCATCACAACGAGATGGTGGGGTTGACAAATGTCAACCCCACCATCTCGTTGTGCATCCTGTTCCCTCTAAAGGGGCTCCGACGACCGCCAATAGCGGTACAATTATTCCACATTTAACAACCCGCTTGGCCAGCGTGGTGAGTTATGGCCAAAACCCTTCAAATGACTCCACAACTTAAATCTTGGCCCTCAGTCTCCGTCAGCTGCAATGTACCTGGCAAAAGCAGCGGCCAGTGCGACATGAAGGCAGAGGGTGCTAAGACGCCCCGGATGACCGGACTAAGCTGCCATCTGACGCTGACCTTGGCTACGTATAATGGATGCTCCCTATCTTCTGAATCAAGGCTCCTTGAATTGGAACAGGAACTACAAAGGATCAAGTGGGACATTGTCGGGCTAAGTGAGGCAAGGAGAAAAGGAGAAGATCTCATTGAACTGAAAAGTGGACATCTCTTCTACTATCGTGAGACAGATACTGGCAGAACTAGTGGTGTTGGATTTATGATAAACAAGAAACTGAAGGATAAAGTTGTAGAAGTTGATGGTTCCTCTGACAGAGCTGCACGACTCGTTATCCAACTTTAGAGAAGATACAAGGCTCATATTATTAAAACTTAGGCACCCACCACAAGTCAACCTGAAGAAGAAATTGAAGAATTTTATGAGGAAATTCGTCATCTAAATAATAAAGGTAAGTAGCACTTGAAAATAATTATGGGAGATTTCAATGCAAAAATAGGTCAACGGCAACAGAATGAAACTTCAGTAGGTAAATTCGGTCACGGCAACAGAAACCAGAGTGGAAATACTCTCGTTCAGTTTGCAGAGCCAGAAAGGTTTTTCATCTTGAACTCCTTTTTAAAGAAAAAGCCACACGGGAAATGGACACGGAGACATCCAAATGGGACGACAAGTGAAATTGATTTTGTTTTGTGTAACGAAATATTCGCCATAGAAAACTGCAGCGTGCTAAACAAGTTCAACACAGGTAGTGACCATACATTGGTGAGATGTAAGATGCACCTCAACACTAAACTTGAACGTGGCAAGCTCATAAAACAAACAAAATGTATTGACATAACCAACCTTAAAAAACACCATAGTACCTTCAAGTTCGAACTGAAGAACAGATTCTCTGCTTTAGAAGGTCTAACAACGGAAGAAGTAAATATTTCTGAAGTTAACAGAAAAGTAACCAAAGCTCTTATGGAAACATCAAAAACATTAGTTGGGTCTAAGAACAAATTGCATGTGAACAAATTATCAGGAAAAAATGTTGATGCAAAAAAGAAGAGAGATGAGGACAACTAATAAAGATGTAACTTCCAAAGTATAATATATAGAGCTATGCAAGACAGTACGAAAAAGTATCCCTGAAGACATAAGGACATTCAACTGGGAACTAGTGAGGAAAGCAACTGAAAACAACCAAAGCCTAAAGATAGCAAAGGGACATCTCAGTAAGGGAAGATAACAGATTATGGCACTGCGAAAAGAAGATGGTTTCGTAACAAGAAGTAGAGGCGAAATTTTGACAAGAGTGAAAGATTTCTGCACCAAGTTATATGAAAGGGATGATGCATGTACTCCAGACATCATGGAAGATACCAGTAACAGAGTTCTTTAAGTCCTCCTAGCAGAAGTTGCGCACGCAATCAAGAACATGAAGCGGGGAATAGCTCCAGGAGAAAATGGAATTACTGTAGACATCATACAAGAAGCAAGTGGAGATATCGAAAAAGTACTCGCCCAAATTTTCACTCGATGCCTTAGTGCAGGGAAGATTCCTGAGGATTGAAACAATGCTACAATTATCCTGCTACATAAAAAAGGTGACATTGAGGAGTTCAGGAACTACAGACCTCTCAGCTTCCTATCAGTGGTTTATAAAATCTTCACTAAAGTTCTTTCACACCGCTTGAAGGTAACACGGGACATGGCTCAACCGAGAGAACAAACTGGATTCAGGCGTGGCTACAGCACAATAGATCATATACACGTACTAAGAGAACTAATTGAAAGAGCGAGGGAATAGGAACTTCCATTGTGTACGGCTTTTATCGATTATGAAAAAGCCTTTGATTCGGTGAAACCATTAGCGGTTACAATGGCTCTGAAATCCTGGGGTATTAAAGATGCATACATTAATATTATTAATAACACCTGTGAAAATGCAAATGCAATGATTCGGCTGTTTGAAAATACAACACACATAAAAATTGGAAAGGGAGTGAGACAAGCTGACTTCATATCTTCGAGGCTCTTTAATGCCCATTGGAAAATGTCTTTCAATCACTGAACTGGGAAAACAAAGAGATAAAGATTAATGGAGATTATCTAACCCACCTTCGTTTTGCTGATGACGTAGTCATTTTTGCAACTACCCCATCAGAGCTGTAGATTATGATCCAGGTACTTGCTGAGAAGAGTAAAGAAGTGGGATTAAAAATAAACTTCCAGAAGACAAAAGTGATGTCAATACTTTTACAAGAAATGAAGATTTATCGATTAATGGAAAAAAACTGGAGGTAACCCACACATAAGTTTATTTTGGACAGCAGATATCAAGTGAGGGTCACTATGATGAAGAAAGTAATCGGCATACAAAACTTGCCTGGAGAGCTTTTGTATGAAACCGCATAATTTTCAAGAGCAATATGCCATTATGTCTTAAAAAAAGTGTTTGATCAATGCATCCTTCCAGTGTTTACGTATGGTGCAGAGACGTGGACCTTAACTAAAAGAGACATACAAAGGCTGAATACAACTCAAAGAGGCATGGAGAGGTGCATGCTTGGTGCAACCAGGAGAGATAGGAAGAGGAACTCGTGGATCCGAAAAATGGCCAGAGTGGAAGACATCATGATCAGCCAGAAGGACAGACCATCGATGGACAGCCGAAATTTTAGATTGGATTCAAAGGGACAGAAAAAGACCCAGAAGAAGGCAACATGGGAGATGCGTGGATAAAATTCGAAAGTATGCGGGAGTGACATGGAGGAGACTGGCACAAGACAGACCGTTGTGGAGGAAACCTGGGGAGACCTTCGTCCAGCAGAGCATTGGTAATGGTTGACAATGATGATGATGATGATGATATCATCATCATCATCTACGGTCTGTCCTTCTGGCAGTATGTCCAGCCCATTGCCATTTCAGGGATTTAACTCTGATCATGATGTCTTCCACTCTCGTCATTTTTCGGATCCACGAGTTCCTCTTCTTATCTCTCCTGGTTACACCAAGTATGCACCTCTCCATGCTACTTTGAGTTGTCTGCAGCCTTTGTATGTCTCTTTTAGTTAAGGTCCACGTCTCTGCACCATACGTAAGCACTGGAAGGATGCATTGATCAAACACTTTTCTTTTAAGACATAATGGCATATTGCTCTTGAAAATTATGCTGTTTCTTCCAAAAGCTCTCCAGGCAAGTTTTGTAAGCCGATTAATTTTTTCATCAATGTGACCCTCACTTGATATCTGCTGTCCAAGATAAACATACGTATCTGTTATCTCCAGTTTTCTCCATCAATCGATAAATCTTCATTTCTTGTAAAAGCATTGAACATCACTTTTGTCTTCTGAAAGTTCATTTTTAATCCCACTTCTTTACTGTTGTCAGCAAGTTCCTGGATCATACTCTGCAGCTCTGATGGGGTAGTTGCAAAAATGACTACGTCATCAGCAAAACGAAGGTGGGTTAGATAATCTCCATTAATCTTTATCCCTTTGTTTTCCCAGTTCAGTGATTGAAAGACATTTTCCAATGTGGCATTAAAGAGCTTCGTAGATATGGTGTCACCTTGTCTCACTCCCTTTCCAATTTTTATGTGTGTTGTATTTTCAAACAGCCGAATCTTTGCACTTGCATTTTCATAGATGTTATTAATAATATTAATGTATGCATCTTCAATACCGCAGGATTTCAGAGCCGTGGTAACTGCTGATGGTTTCACCGAATCAAAGGCTTTTTCATAATCGATAAAAGCCATGCACAATGGAAGTTCATATTCCCTCGCTCTTTCAATTAGTTCTCTCAGTACGTGGATATGATCTATTGTGCTGTAGCCACTCCTGAATCCAGCTTGTTCTCTCGGTTGAGCCATGTCCAGTGTTACCTTCAAGCGGTGTGAAAGAACTTTAGTGAAGATTTTATAAACCACTGATAGGAGGCTGATAGGTCTGTAGTTCCTGAGATCCTCAATGTCACCTTTTTTATGTAGCAGGATCATTGTAGCATTGTTCCAATCCTCAGGAATCTTCCCTTCATTAAGGCATCGAGTGAAAATTTGGGCGAGTACTGTTTCAATTTCTCCACTTGCTTCTTGTATGATGTCTATAGTAATTCCATCTTCTCCTGGAGCTTTCCCCCGCTTCATGTTCTTGATTGCATGAGCAACTTCTGCTGGGAGGACTGGAAGAACTCTGGTACCTTTCATGATGTCTGGAGTACATGTATCATCCCTTTCATATAGTTTAGAGTAGAAATCTTTCACTCTTGTCAAAATTTCGCCTCTATTTCTTGTTATAGAACCATCTTCTTTTCTCAGAGCCATAATCTGTTTTCTTCCCTTACTGAGATGTCCCTTTGCTATCTTTAGGCTTTGGTTGTTTTCAATTGCTTTCCTCACTAGCTCACAGTTGAATTTCCTTACGTCTTCAGTGATACTTTTTCGTGCTGTCTTGCATAGCTCTATATATTCCACTTTGGAAGTCACATCTTCTTTAGTTGTCCTCATCTCTCTTCTTTTTTTGCATCAACATTTTGGTTTTTCCTGATAATTTGTTTACATGCAACTTGTTCTTAGACCCAGCTAATTTTGTTGCTGTTTCCATAAGAGCTTTGGTTACTTTTCTGTTAACTTCAGAAATATCCACTTCTTCCGATGTTAGGCCTTCTAAAGCAGAGAATCTGTTCTTCAGTTCCAACTTGAAAGTATTATGGTGTTTTTTAAGGTTGGTTATGTCAATACATTTTGTTTGTCTTATGAGCTTGCCACGTTCCAGTTTAGTGTTGAGGTGCATCTTACATCTCACCAATCTATGGTCACTACCTGTGTTGAACTTGTTTAGCACACTGCAGTCTTCGATGACGAATTTTTTGTTACACATAATAAAATCAATTTCACTTGTCGTCCCAATTGGATGTCTCCATGTCCATTTCCTGTGTGGCTTTTTCTTGAAAAAGGAATTCAAGATGAAAAATCCTTCTGCCTCTGCAAACTCAACGAGAGTATTTGCACGCTGGTTTCTGTTGCCGTGACCGAATTTACCTACTGAAGTTTCATTCTGTTGCCGGTGCCCTATTTTTGCATTGAAATCTCCCATAATTATCTTCAAGTGCTGCTTACCTTTATTATTTAGATGACGAATTTCCTCATAAAATTCTTCAATTTCTTCTTCAGGATGACTTGTGGTGGGTGCATAAGTTTGAATAATCTGAGCCTTGTATCTTCTCGATAGTTGGATAACGAGTCGTGCAGCTCTGTCAGAGGAACTTTCAACTTCTACCACTTTATCCTTCAGTTTCTTGTTTATTATAAATCCAACACCACTAGTTCTGCCAGTATCTGTCCCACGATAATAGAAGAGATGTCCACTTTTGAGTTCAATGAGCTCTTCTCCTTTTCTCCTTACCTCACTCAGCCCGACGATGTCCCACTTGATGATATATACTTACATAAAAATATACGAATTGTGTACGCTCTTACTTTCTTCCTTCTTTCATATTGTTTATTACTAAAATTCACTCTAATTGGAAATTCACTGAAACGGATATTACCGAAATATAATTGTAGGTAAGTGTTTTCTTCGTTTTGTTTTTCTTATTATTAGCCTGTGGACACCCAAAGTAAAAGTAAATGAGGGGTATAGGCCTCCCCTAGTATTTTATAACTTGCTGGATCCTCAGCCTCGGTCCACCATTTACCACCTCTTAATTCGTGAAAGTCTCTTGATCCTACTCTCTGACGCACCCTTCGTCTTTTTTTATCTCTCGGTTGCCATTCTGTTATTAATCTTGTCCATCTTTCAGTTTCCCAACATGTACAGGCTATCTCCATTTGTATTATTTTATTATTTTTATAATATCTAGTATTCCAGTTCTTCCTTTTATAACTTCATTTCTAACTCTGTCCCTTGTTATTTCCAACATACTTCTGTTTAACTTTCTTACCGATACGTTCATTTTTTTCACATTGTCCCTCTGTGATACTTCATGTTTCACTTCCATAAGTAAATACAGAGATAATAAATTCATTGAAGATTTTTGTTTTTAATCACGATGAATGAAAGCCGCTTATATAGTCTTTAAGGCTCCGAAAGGCTGTATTAGCTTGGATAATTGTTCTATTAACTTCTCTTTCTTGTTTCTACTTAAAACTTATTACTTGATCAAAGGAAATGTATTCCTCTACTTTTTCGATTTTTTTTCTTCTATCAAAATTATGTATCCTTTTCTCTATTGTTCATATATTTAGATTTTGCTGTATTTATTGACAGACATTTTTTAAGACTTTCGATCATAAATCCTTTACTATATTTTGTATTTCACTATTGATAGTTGTAATGGTGACTGTGTCATCAGCAAATTTTAAGGGATTTAGGTTTCTTCCATTATATGCTTTAGACAATTTTAAATGCTGTAAGGATAAACAAATAGAAACACTCAAAATAATCAGAAATCGTTAAAATGAAGCTGACTGCTAGGATTATCCACATCCATGAGGGTTTCGTCTTTAAATTTGTCTCCAGAACATTCCTATCTCAAGTTGACCTTATTTGTACCTTTGAAATTTGATAAATCTTCAGCAGAAAAATTGTATTACAAAAACAACACTTTCTTTGTTTTTTCATCACAGCTCGCTTCTTAAAGGAAAAAAATTACATCATACTGTGTCAAATTGCCAGTCTCAATTGATTTCGAAGTTTTGATATTTAAGGATATGGACAACATATTTGCGTTGCGCTGTATCTACGAATCTTCTGACAGTAGAGAGGAGGACGTACATTTCTTTCCCTGCAACTAGAAGCAAATAAAAAGTTCCTCTGAAGCTGCATGTTTCACAAAAAAGTGCAAAATTACCAATCTCATTTTGTACAGAGCCGAATATTTTCATGATAAATGATTAGTGTCTGTTTTTACAATTTTGAAAGCAAAGAGTGTAAAATGTGAGAATAATTTTATGTTTTTCCTCGAAAAATTTCAACGCGTTTGGGAAAAATCATACTAGGCACGGGAGGTGCAATGCAGAATTTAAAGAAGAATATCAGGTATTTTTACAGGAATTTACGGTGAATTCTTTAATTTTTAGTTTAATATGAACCTGAAAATAATTAAATAAAGACGAACATCACACAACTCATTTAAACAACTCTGAAACAAAAGTTCTTAAAATCGCCTTTTTCGCTTATTAAGTGCGATAATAATTTGATATATAATGAGCGACTTTAATTCGTCATTTACAAAATTTGTCGATTTGGTTGCATGCCTTCAAACGATAAGTTTTGGTGACGTGAAAAAGCCATATTTTTTAACAGCAGGCAGTTTTAAATCTCAGCCAAACATTTTAAAAAAGAATGCTGAAATCCTATGATTCCCAAACTTTTTCAATTCTCGGCGCCCTTGCTGAATACATGTTTTCCCAAGGCGCCCTATGTCAAATTCTAACAAGTATACACTTAGGTAAAAATAAATAAAATACGTATTGAAGATCACAAAAAAAATGTAATTGAAAAAAATTCAACTAATTATAATTAGTGGGATGGATGAGCCTGTTGATCACCGCACATTTTCTCAAATCTTGGAATCAAACTGGACACAGCCACCCTCATTTCCTTCTCCACATTGATTTTTGCGTGATACTTAGTTTTTATCAGAGCGACCGACGAAAACCCAGCTTCGCACAAATAAGAAGTCGCGAATGGAATTAAAATTCTCTGAACTTTACCATTCAGAAGGGGATATTCATCTTTTACTGATATTCAAAATTCAGGTAACTCCATGCTGCTATATTTTGTTTTCAACGTACTGTCACAAGACAAGTGAATAATATTCTCTCCTTCTGCAGTAGTAAATTCAGATGGAGCAGTGGCATGAAATGGATCTTGAATCCATGCAAATTTATCGATATTTTAATTTTCAAAATATTTCTCAAACCAGGTGATAAACTGTGATAAGGGTTCTTCAAAATGGATTTCCTGCCTCGAGAGAAATCAACTCTATTGGAGGTCAAAAACTGTGGCAACAAGGGGAAACATTCTTTACCTCCGTCTTCATTCATTTTTCTTTTCCATCGTTTTAGTTTTTTTAAAGAAGCTGAGAAATATTCTCAATCTACTTTAAAAGGGGCATGTTGCTTCCCTGCAGGGAGAGATTCAGAGCATTCATCTTCTTGAAAATATCACATAAATATGTTAATTTTACTTAAAAATCTTCATTCACAAAATTTTCGGTATACTTGTTGTCTTCCTCTAGAAGAAAAATTTAAATTTCCTGTCGCAGTTCAAACGTACGAGACAAACAATTACCACGAGAGAGCCATCGCGAAGTGCTGTAGGACACCAACGACGTGTGCTCGGATCCCATATCCTCACATAGTTTTTTGAAAAGCCTTGCCTTCAATGGCGGAGTTTTTATAAAGTTTACTACATTCACTACATATTCTAAGACCTGGTTCAATGTAGGACTCAGATAGAGCGCCATCTAGTAACCATTTGTAGAGGCTTCTGCAAACAGTTATTATTAAGTGAGTTACTGGTTTGTATCAGGTCCGCTAGATGCCACGATGTCGCGTCCTATCACATAGAATTGGAAATAAAATTATGAAAAGTTTATATTTCGCTGCGCCTCTGTGAGGAAACCGCGGCTTCTTAAGACGCCGCGGCCAACACTTTGGGAACTACTGCTATGATGAATGAATTTCACTGCATATTTACATGTTTCCAATTTTTCTGAATATCGACTACCTCCGGTATATACAGTGTGTTTCACTAGACGGTTTACCTCCCCCGAAGAATCATTCATAGTTTGTAACACTTAGAAATATAGCATGTGGTTTACAACGTACCTTAGTTCATGGTAACAAAGCACCGTTCACAATAAATTCTAAAAATTTCCTTCACCAACATCCAAACACACTCGAACGCGACGCTGCAAGTTTTCAAAGGTCTTCTGCAGCATGTCCTCATCAAAATTCCGTAATGCTGCACTGATATTGCTTTCTACGTTTTCTAACCTGCGATGCTTATTGTTGTAAGCACGACCCTTCAAATACTCCCATAATCAGCTGATGACTTAATTCTGTTCCGTCGAAAAACCGCCTGTTCAGGGATCAATGGACCTCTTTCGAAATTTGGAAAAGAAAATGTCGCGTGCAGTTAAATCTGGAGGAGTCACCAGTGAAAATATGACACACACTTTTCAAGAACGGATTCTTGCGACTTTTGCTCATCTGTCATAAGGTACGGATAAAGCAAAACTTTCTTCGCGGCTGGTTGGCAGGTGGAAAACAGGAAGCCTAGCTTCTTGTCACAAGTGTCGTAGTGTCTTCTTCGGTTATGCCAGTAACCTGTGCTTCACCTCTTATATTTTCTCTTCCACTAAAAGAGGATGTTTGCTACTGTGCTTGTTCAAAACACCGACCCTGTCACATGGTTTAAAAATTCTTCGCTGACCTGGCGATGCAATGCATTCTAGCCCTTTTCGTCCCCCAAATCTTCAGGAATTCACGCTGTGTTACTTTAAAGATTGTTCGCTCCTGTTTGTGAATAATCATACCAAACAAAGTAACTGTTTTATTACCTAATTTTTCACTTAACTGATTTCAACACAAATTCCATTTGATGATAATATTTTCGATAACCGCGATGAAAAGTGGCTCCAAAGGACACCTGATCACCGAGCTGTGTAACTGTACACAATGACTGCCATTTTACTGCGGTCCGAGACACCGGTGAGCTGCTGAAATGCTACAGTAAGAAAACAATTTAAAAATAAGAATCCTTTAAAATACCCGATTAAAGTAAATATGTAAAGTTAGTTATATCGTAGCCGAAAAACTGAGGAAAAATTATTTGTTTCGCTGTTAAAAAAATTTGCAGAATTAAGGTATTACAACCACATTAATTCAAATATGAAAATTTTGTATTCTCTTCCAGCATTTTTGGATTCACGATTTAATATATTTGAATATATTTGTATATTAGTGAGAATTATACCTTTCCGTGAGGAATTAATTAAAATCTCTCTCTCCCTATCTCTCTTTGCGGTTTTTTTAAATTTACTGGAACATCTTTATGAAGAACGCAAAAACTTGTTTTGATATATTTCATATTCTTGCACATGTGTGTAGATGAAGAAAATTTCGTTTAAAGAAAGCGCCATATTTCATTTAACCCTCCGAGCGGTTTGAACTCGCTATTGGATTTCAAGGTCACGCCCTGTCGGAAATGGTTTAAGTGCCTGTGTCTCGCTCTCTCTCTCTTTATTTCTCTCTCTACCGTTTCGAAAAGATTTGACAGCAGCAGCCGCGACTCTCCTGTTTAACTCCTAAAACGCTTTGGACGCATAGGAAAGGGTTCACTGTTTCCTTGTGGATTGATGGCTTAAATGCGACCAGTGGGTATCAATCCCAAAGGAGCAACGAATTTTTAACACAGGGGCAGCTATTTTTAGTGCAAGGTACACTACATTCTGTAATACCTATTTTGTGATCCATACGCTGTTTCCCCAGTCGCCTTAATTTACACTCTATCAAAAGAAAGATGCATTTGCACAGGTGCGAATTGCAGCATACACTATTTGTGTTTACAAAGCAAAATTTACAGGTAAATCCAATAGTGCTTGCTTATGGAAAAAACACCAGTGGGTTTTCCCTAGCACAATAACATATCTTCCCATGAGTAACAGCTTCAATATGTGAGATTAGCTTCATTTTTCAAATTTTTGGGTTTTCCTTTTCTGCGAAATTTAACGCAGGTTCCGCATGTTATTATTACATTCGATAGCAAAATTGGGTTGCTGACACATCCGATATCACTACAATCCGTAAAAACATTACTGACCTAGTTCTAGACACGCCAAGGGGGTTTATCTTTATTGCGTGTTGCCCTTTATTGTGCATTTTGAGTGTTCCCTCTATTAACAAAAGCTTAAGATAATTACCAATATTTTATAGTAGACTACAAATTTTAATTAAATGTATTATTACTTAAAGGTATTTCAGCATTGTGGAAACAAAATAGCAAAATATTTCTATCATAATTATGTTTTTAAATGTTGCAATTATTTCAGAAAATATGATTTTAAGTGTATGATTTTAGGTGGAAGTACATAATCGAGGTGTAAGTACATAATCGAGCCGCATGTTTGGCGATACGTTAAATTTCAATATACTCTAACTTCGAAAAATGAATAATGAAATTTGTCTTGGACATGTTTCTAATGCACAAATACATGTAATTCGGCTCATAGAGGCAGACATTTTCAAAAAATTCCTCAAATTGTTTTAAGAAGACTACACAAGACTTTTTATAAAAAGTTAAAGCCTTTTTTAAAACAGTTTTTTAAGGTCTTATAAAAAGAATTTTTCAGAAAAGTGATTTTAAAAGTAGACTAAAAAATGACTTTAAAAAAGTTTTTTTCGAGCATGCTCGAAAAAAGAACCCAGTGACTTCACAATAAATAATTATATAAATATGTGGTAGTATTAACTGTTTTTCAAAAGCAAACTCCTGAATAAGTTTAATGCTGCTCCTTTTTCATTGCTCTCATGTTGTGAGTAAATGTGAATATATTACATGCCAAAAAAAGAAACCTGTTTTTCATTTCTGTTTGCGGAGTTTAAGGACCACTGTGAGAAACTCAATCAGCCGTCCCTAATTTGGAACTGCTAATTTTTGGGTACGGAAAGCTGAGGATAAATCTTTTACGCTTCACCGGCATTCAAAAACTTTGACCTATATTGGAAGATGGATTTGTAGCCACCACCTCATACCAATAACCCACTGTGGAGGATTGCTGTGTTTCTCCGTATTTTTCTTAAGATTTGTATCATTTCTGAATATCAATAGTATTGCAAACTGTTTGTTTGTTGAATTTAAACGAAATTATTATTTACGTAACATATTTCTGAATTATTTATATTAAAAAAATATTTAACAGACACAATTTCAAAAGTGCGTTGAGGGTACACATTTTCATTTTTAATCTCTTACTGATATTACCTGAAGGAAACAACTTATTCCAAAAGTTATAATCAGGATATACTAATTGTTACCGAAATATTATTCTGCGGGGCCATGTTTAAGCAATGTGGCATGCTCTTGGACAGCGTCTATAATTTGACTTCAAGCAAGTTACCAAATCACCAATTCAGTGTCGTGCATGGAAGCCAACCATAGAAACGTGTTACAGTTTCACGGTGAAAGACCGGTTTTCGCGTTGTCAGAATTTTTCGCTTTCTCTCGTGAAGTGACAGCCGTTTTTGAAGCGGCTTTCACGTATCGCAATGGCGTTTTCAAAGGGCTGAATCAGATTTCATTAGCCGGTCAGAGGGTTAATTTATGGAAATTAGTAAATTATTTTATAATAGTTTCGCCAATGAAATGGAAAAAAAATACGTTTATCTGAAAAATATGTTGAACTCAATGAGTACAATTGCATACAAATAGCAAGTATCTGAAGCTGTATTACTGTTTCGAAATTTAAATGGAACGTATCTCTCAGTGAAGAACAAAGCAAATTTTACACATTTCAGGTACACGACAAATAAAATTTACAGTAAAATAACTGAAAAACTGTAATATATATATATATATTCTCGGTGAAACCATCAGCAGTTACAATGGCTCTAAAAACCTGCGGTATTGAAGATGCATACATTAATATTATTAATAACATCTATGAAAATGCAAGTGCAAAGATTAGGCTGTTTGAAAATACAACACACATAAAAATTGGAAAGGGAGTGAGACAAGGTGACACCATATCTCCGAAGCTCTTTAATGCCACATTGGAGGGTGTTTTTCAGTCACTGAGCTGGGAAAACAAGGGGATAAAGATTAATGGAGATTATCTAACCCACCTTCGTTTTGCTGATGACGTAGTCATTTTTGCAACTAGCCCATCAGAGCTGCAGAGTATGATCCAGGAACTTGCTGACAAGAGTAAAGAAGTGGGATTAAAAATGAACTTTCAGAAGACAAAAGTGATGTTCAATGCTTTTACAAGAAATGAAGATTTATCGATTGATGGAGAAAAGCTGGAGATAACAGACACGTACGTTTATCTTGGACAGCAGATATCAAGTGAGGGTCACATTGATGAAGAAATTAATCGGCGTACAAAACTTGCCTGGAGAGCTTTTGGAAGAAACAGCATAATTTTCAAGAGCAATATGCCATTATGTCTTAAAAGAAAAGTGTTTGATCAATGCATACTTCCAGTGCTTACGTATGGTGCAGAGACGTGGACCTTAACTAAAAGAGACATACAAAGGCTGCAGACAACTCAAAGTAGCATGGAGAGGTGCATACTTGGTGTAACCAGGAGAGATAAGAAGAGGAACTCGTGGATCCGAAAAATGACAAGAGTGGAAGACATCATGATCAGAGTTAAATCCCTGAAATGGCAATGGGCTGGACATACTGCCAGAAGGACAGATCATCGATGGACAGCCGAAATTTTAGATTGGATTCCAAGGGACAGGAAAAGACCCAGAAGAAGACCACATGGGAGATGGGTGGATGAAATTCGAAAGTATGCAGGGGTGACATGGAGGAGACTGGCACAAGACAGACCGTTGTGGAGGAAACTTGGGGAGACCTTCGTCCAGCAGTGGATTGATAATGGTTGACGATGATGATGATGATGATATTCTCCTCCTACTATCATACTTTGTTGTGTGATGGAAATTTGGTATCAAATATAACTCAACAAAAAAGCGCATCTTTCTGTAGAGAAATTAAAGTTAACCGGGTGTACTGCGTACATTCGAAAGTCACCTGCGATTAATAAAAAAATCGGTCTGCAGTCAGGATGTGGGTATACCACTCCTTATCAGTGCTAGAAGTGATCGTAGCCTATCCCGTACTGTTCGAGTTAACAGGATGGTTACTGTGGAGCAACTATTCGGTAATTTTATTCTTGGTGGTCAGTGTAATGTGTCACAACACACAGTACGTCATATCCTGCTGAAATGCGGCTGCTTAGCCGCATGCTCCTAAAGAGACGCTTTCTAACCTCGGTTCACCCGTCGAAAGTGCTTAGAATGGCAAGCAGTCATCAAAACTGGAACATGGGTGATTGTAAGCAGGTTGTTTGGTTCGCTGACTCAGGTTTCATGTTGTACCATTTGGATTGTATGTGCGTGTCGTTTACCTGAGGAAGTGTTGGCGCCGGGATGCACAGTGGGACGGAAACAGGACGGTTTAGGAAGTGTTATGCCTTGGAAAAAAATTATGCTAGAATTCTCTAGAAATATATATGCAGAAAATTATATCGTCTACTACAAAAGTAAACATAATTGTACATCAGGTACATCCTTTGATGGTAACGGTATTTTCATCTAGTAATGCGTTCTTTCAGAAGGATAATACTTAATGCCGCACAGACCGGATCGCAAGAGAATGGTTCGAAGAACATGAGGAACACTTTCCGGTATTTCCATGGCCAACCAATTTCCCACACCTAATTCTAATTGAGCATCTCAGTTCAGTGTCTGAACAGAAAATACGATCTGCATCGTCTCAGCCAAGTAACTTACAAGAATTAAATAGTGTCCTGGTAACGCGTTTGCAACATATATCATAAAACGTCTCTCTCTCTCTCTATATATATATATGTTGCAGTGTCCATGTCTCCCCAGATAAAAGGTTTTTGGTGGCACATGGAGAAACAAAGTCATGTCAAGCAGGTGGCCATAAGGATTTGACACTGTTGTGTATCTTGTTATACAGAATATACATGGTTCAGTATCGAAGAGCTATTTTTTTGTCATTAGAATTTGTTTGAGAAAATTGCATAACACTGTCAGATGAGCACCTTTAAGAGTCGAGCTTCCTGATTCTTTCAATTGCGTGAAAGTTTTTTACTTTTCATTTGAGATATTGCTTCACATAATTCATCCCTTAAATAATTTTAAGACAGCAACTAATGGTAGCATATTCGGAATTGCCATAATTCACTAACGATTTTTCATTCAAATTGTTCTCTATGATCGTTTAAACGATACATGGAATTTGTTTTTCTTTTCCTTTGTTAATATTTTTGAAAGGCAATTCTCAAATCACTGGATTCCTTCGCTTGGATCATAAGGATAACATCATTTTTTTGCGGCATAAATGAAAATGTTGGCCAAAAACTAGTTTTGCATAACGAAAATATATCTCGTATGAGTTCTGCGAAAAAAATTTCCGTTTGCTCCGCTGTTTTCTTCCTTCAATATTTGAGTTAAGTATTAGGTGAGGGATAAAGTTTTACCCAATATTTTTAGTAGAGAAGAAAAATATTTTTATTTCTGAAAAATAACTTCTGTGTTCGCTTTCAAAATTGCCATTAATATATATGACCTCTTGCCATCTTTTTGGTAGTATTTGAATTCCCCTTCTGCACAAGTCCTCCGTTTCGTAGTAAAAAAGCTCATGTAATGCAGTTTCGACAACTTCACTTCAGCAGAGGTTTTTTTCAGTAAGGTGGTTCCGAATAGATCGAAAGAGGCATTATTCTGTAGGTGCAAGGTCAGTGGAATACGAAGGTTGAGCTAGTACTTCTCATCCAATATTAAGTAATTTCCTCTGAGCACCTAAATCTGTATGGTTCTTGTTGCCAGATGACGCTATTGCTATTAATCAATGCTGAACTTTCAGATTTCAGTTTTTCTATCAGACTATCCAACAGTTGCCACTACAGGTTGGCATTCACCTTTTTCGAAGGTGCAAGCAGCTCCTAGTAATCCCTCCCCCAACATCCCAACCTACATTTAACAAGGCCTTTCTCGAATGTATTTATCCTCTTGAATTCCACGGAGCAGGGTCTCTAACCAAACATACAATCCCCTGACGCTTTACATTTCTGAAAAATACTCACTTTTCGTCACCCGTAAATAATCGTTCCAAGAAAGGCTCATTCCTCTGACGCGCAAGCAAAGACATGCTGGTGGGTATTCTGTCCGATCGATTTCTTGTGAATAGCTCATGTGGTACAAACTGGTCGATCTTTTAGTCAAACTCATCATTCTTTCTACTGTTGTTTAGTCTGCAGCAAACATTTCTGATAATTCTTCAACAGTTAGATGTTGGTCTTTTGATATGGCTTGTTAAAGATCTTCTTCAGAAAACTATTATGTACGTCCATACTGTGGTTGACCTCTACTGCTTCTTTCTCCTTCAAGGAATTTCCGGACCCAACGGTGACATGTGCTTCCGTATACAATATATTGGCCATTCACTTCACCAATATTGCGCAAGGCATCAGCATCATTCTTGCCTTTTTCGAATTCATAAAACAAACAATGTCTAGTGTATTCCTTAATGTTTGACATGTCAAGTCAGTTGTGACTTGTGTACAAATGAGCTGTACCTGCGTACTTGGTTCCATTTCAATGATTATTTGTCGATACGTTTTGCCCATGAAGCTTGCCACGTGTTACTTGACTCGCAACTTAAATTTTTTTACTTGAATTTTACGTCATTAAAATCGGGTAGAATTTTTGCACACACTTAACAGTACGGATGTTTTTATGTCAATGTGGTAAGTCAGATTTCAAATTTTATACTGCACCTTGAAAATCCTGGAGTTGTTTTTTAGGCAACAATTACAAAGACAATTTACAGACTCATCTCGTGATGCTCCCAGCATCAACGGACGACAATGAGGAAGTCATTCATCTCTACCTGCGTTTTACACAGGATTTCGCTGCATCTCTCCATGGATTATAAAACTGCTTATAATATACAGTGCACATATGTGTCCCTTTACAAATGTAATATATAAAATTACATATCAATATTCATATTAAGCGTTCTGTAGTGGGTAAAGCAATGAGTAAACTATTAATTTTCTAAATTTTCAAAAGCTAGACATGTTTCGTACTCATTTTATTCAGCTTCCTTTGAATTCTTGTATAATGACAGTGTAGAGAAATTTCCCAAAATGTGATTTCCAAACATTTTGTTTACTAATTTCGATTTTTTTCTATTTTGAACTTTTTACGACTTTTGAACACTCTGTTGTAATGGTTTTTCCTATTTTTGAACTGCGTATTCCAGATGGTTCCTCGCAAATGTTGCAAATTTAAAACAGGTATAGATAGCTTCCACTAACACATTCTGTACTTATCCCTTTATCCTTTCCACCACAGGCGGCGGAATGAATGCATTTCATTCCCTTTTTCCTATGTATTAACCAGAATAACGTATACTTATATTCTTTTTACACAAAACTATTGAAAGCTATAAATCCGATTTTGTTCTTCTTTTTGTTTTATTATCACAGAAGGGTGTCTGAAGTTTATCACATTCCAATAAAACTAAACATATTTTTAAACATTTCAATATTTGGCGTTTATCTGGAGAACGATTTACAGGTCCGGTTACATAAATTAGTTCAACAGTTGGAGTGAATTAATAAATAATAACTGTGCACCAATTATATTCAAAATAGTGTAACTATACTAATGATCCAAATTTTTTGGCGTAGAACGGAAATTAAAGCTTCCAAGGTTTCTCACATCAACCAGATTAATTTTCCAAGGAAAAAATTCAACAAAGGAATATGTGGTGCGAGCAATAAGATTGACAATATTTTATAGCGATATTCAGGGAAAATTTGACGAAGTGGCTTTATATCTGGAAACATTGAAGAAATAAACGTCGCTTTCCATGAATTTACAAAAACCAAAACTTAGGAAATTATCGGCGCCTTAAATCTAGTGAACAACCACAAGTATTTCAAGATGGATGGAGGCATACATCGGGTGATCCAAAAGTCTTGCACATTTTGAAAACGTAATAACTCGCGGAGTTTTGAGAGTAAGGCAACGCGGTTTGCGTAGAAATGATCAGAATGACATCGGGGTTTTATGAAATCACATACATTTTTAATCATTTTACTTACATTGTTCATCGCCAAATGACGCCATAGGCGAACACGTCTGGGATTGTGGGTATAAAAGCAACTGCTGGGAAGCAACCAAAAGTCAAAGCGGTCCGTGTCAGTATGCTGTCATTACCGGACAAAGCATTCTTGGTGAAATTGTTCTATTGCGAAGCTGAATGTGCGAGTGCTGCGTTGAGAGCATAACGGTCACTGAAAGGTGATCGCAGTGGGAAACGACCGATATAAAGTGCTGTGCTGCGGCGAATGGTGAAAAAATGTGAGGAAACGGGATCTTTGGCAGCAGGCCCACGAAGCGGTAGACGACGAACACGTACTGCTGCTGCAGCCACGATTACGCAGGAAATGGATGTGATTGCAATGTCATCCGCACATGGCGACTCCAGTGCTCGCCTTGTTTCTCGGCAAACAGGCATTCCATAAGGGATTGTATGGCCAACACTACGACGGATTTCGCAGAGATACCCGTACAAACTGTAACGGTATCACGAACTGCAACCTGGTAATTACGTGCAGCGTCAGGAGTTCGCAGCATGGTTTTTTCGACAAATGGATATCAACGAGAACCGGCTGATGAACATTTTATATACTGATGAGGCACATTTTCCCCTAAACGGAGCGCTGCACAGGCACATATGCCGCATCTGAACCACGGAACATCCCCGAGCACTCGTTGAAGCGCAACTTCATTAGCTAAAAGTAACAGTGTCGTGTGGATTCACGGATTCTTTCGTTATCGGTGTTTTTTTTTTTTTGTTTGTTTTTTTTGAAGAAGTCAGCGACACCTCTTTCGAAACCGTTTCAGTGTCAGGTGCACGTTATGCGAACATGTTACTAACGTACGTTATCCCTAGCTTGCAAGAGCGGGATGCAGTGAATCTGTGAACATTTATGCAGGATGGAGTACCACCCCAGATCGCACGTTGCGTTAAGCAACTGCTGCATGACACGTTTGGCGCAAATCGTGTGTTGAACCGACACTTTCCGAAGGCTTGGCCTCATCGGTCACCAGACCTGACACCCGGCGATTTCGGGCTCTGGGGTTACCTAGAATCACAAGTGTACATATGTTGCCCCACTTCATTGGCCCTGCTGAAAGATGCCATTTGACACCATGTGGCAGCTATACCTACGGACATGCTCTTCAATCCTGTCCATGGTGTTTTCTGTCAACTGCAGGCAGTGCTGCAACAGGACGGCAATCACATTGAACACCTGGTACAATTAGGTGTCTAACCTGGTAATATCAGATGGCAATGTTTCTCGACACTTCCAACCTGTGGTTGTTACGCCAACTAGCGATGAAGGATGTAAGTAAAATGAGTAAATATTTATGTGGTTTCATAAAAAATCCGATGTCATTCCGATCATTTCCACGCAAACCGCGTTGCCCTACTCTCAAAAGTCTGCGAGTTATTACGTTTTCAAAATGTGCAAGACTTTTAGGTCACCCGGTACAAATAAACACAAGTTAGTAAAGTCATACTATGCATTGATTATGATACGCTTTCCAACATACTAGAAATCATTACCCAAGTTATTACTCAAGTTATGAGGGAAATGGCTGCGGAATAAATCTCGGTCCTGTGCCATGAACTTTGATCCCATTTCAATGATATTCAACTGAACTGGTTTAGTATACCTCCGAAATAACATGATAAAGTTTTGTCGCAATCGAAGCAATTTTACATAAGGTTTGATGCATAAGGGCTTTGGAATAGATCATGCTCCTGTGTCCTAACCCTTAACCCCATGTCACCCATTTTCAATAGGATTTGTTCCCAGGCAGGTCCCTAGAACATATTAACATTTCACCTAAATCGAAGCATTTGTACGTAAGTTATGACGCATACTAGCGATGGAAGTGATTCTGCTCCTATGTCCTGCCCTTTGACCACATTTCGCCCATTTTCAATAGGGTTTGTCCCCAGGTGGTCCCATACCACATATTAATATTTCATCGAAATCGAACGATTGTGACCCGAGTTATCGTGCGGAAGGGCATACGCACACAACGCGTGACGTAATGAGGCAGATGGGAATCGCGACCATCTGTTCGAAAGAGTGTGACGTCATAAAACTTTAATAGGATCCACACACAACGCGTGACGTCATGAGACAGATGACGTGACCGCGCGCCAAAATCTAATGGGACGACGCCATGACACTACACTAAAAACATGGTAATTCGGGGTGGTTACTTAACCCACTAAACGAATTTTCCTAAAGTCGAGATCAAGCTAAACCGATTTCTATTACCAGAAAACGGTAGGTTAACGACTTTCATCAAATTCCTTAGAGCCGTTTTCAAACTAAAATTTACATACATACAAGAATTGCTCCTTTAAGGTGAACGTCAAGTAATTTTGCTTCCTCTACTTCGAATGGAAAAAATTCTGTACACATATTCTTCCCAATTAATGCGTTCCCAAGGATGAAAATGTGAACATCGATTAAAATATCTTCATTTTATAACTTGGAATACTTAATATTTTCTAAAACATAACCATAATTATGCAATCCAGCATTTGTTTGTCTACTGACGTCCTGAAAATACAAGTCGCGCCATCTTTTTTCTGGACAACTAATGCGTTCACAAGGATAAAAATTTGAACATTAATTAAAATATCTTAATTTTATAACTTGGAATACTTAATATTTTCTAAAACATAACCATAATTATGCAATTCAACATTAGTTTGTCCGCTAACGTCATCAAAGTACAGGTCGCGCCATCCTTTTTCTGGTTTCAACACCACGAAAGGAATGGTTATTGATTTTTAATATAATTTTGGATATGTTTTAGAAAATATTAAGTATTGCAAGTTATAATATGAAATCATTTTATTCGATGTTCAAATTTTCATCCTTGGGAACACATTAATTGTGAAGGAAATGTTTACAAAAGTTTTTCCATTGAAAGTATAGGAAGCAAATTACTTCACGTCCACCTTAATATTATGGGATAAGGGCAATGGAATGCATCCCGCTCTTATGTCCTGTCCTTTGACCCCACTTTACCAATTTTGAACAGGGTTCGTCCCCAAGTGGTCCCCTACCACATACTAAAATTTCATTGAAATCTAACCATTTTTACGTACGTTATGACGCATAAGGGCAATGG
This sequence comes from Macrothele yani, assembly GCA_039090855.1. Lineage (NCBI taxonomy): Eukaryota > Metazoa > Arthropoda > Arachnida > Araneae > Macrothelidae > Macrothele > Macrothele yani. The sequence goes on along the minus strand of CM077016.1, from coordinate 28,994,960 downwards.
AATGCATCCCGCTCTTATGTCCTGATCTTTCACCCCACTTCACCAATTTTGAACAGGGTTCGTCCCCAAGCGGAGCCCTACCACATACTAGTATAGGAAGCAAAATTATTTCACGTCCACCTTAATATTATGGGATAAGGGAGATGGAATGGATCGCAATCCTATTTCCTGACCTTTGACCCCATTGCTTCCATTTCAACAGGGTTAGTCCCCAAGTGGTCCCCTACCACATACTAAAATTTCATCGAAATCGAACCATTTTTACGTACGTTATGACGCATACGGGCAATGGAATGCATCCCGCTCTTATGTCCTGACCTTTGAGCCCACTTCACCAATTTTAAACAGGGTTCGTCCCCAGGCGATCCCCTACCACATACTAAAAGTTCATTGAAATCGTACCACATTTACCTAAGTTATGACGCATAAAGGCAATGGAATGGATCCCGCTCCTACGTCGTGACCTTTGACCCCATTTGTCTCATTTTCAATAGGGTTCGTTCCCAGGTGGTCCCCTACCACATACTAAAATTTCATCGACATCGAACCTTTTTTACGCCAGTTATCGTGCGGACAGACGAACGGATGGACAAAGCTCGTGCATATACCCTTCTTCAACCTACGGTTGGAAAGCGTAAAAAAGGAGCACCGATGCGTTTGCCTCTATCTTCAGTCCTTGGTGGAGAGTACTTAAACCACCACAAATTGCACCTTTCTAAATAGCATTAAGAAACTTGATACACTATGCTGATCTTCACACGGGAACATGGAGTTTGCATGAAATCGTGCGCAAAATAAAAAACTTAAACAATGCGATAAAGTTCACCCTGGAGCTTGAAGTGAATGTGACGCTGAATTATCTTGACACCGCGCTTAAAAGAAATGGAACTTTCAGCTTCGATTTTAAAGTTTGTTGTAAACCACCCACCTTACCAACCTTGTTCCTTCTGATTCACACTGCAATAAAGAATATCAACTATATACTTTTAGAGCATGGTTTTATAAAGTGTATAACGTATGTAAACCCAACTACCTAAATAATAAGGAAACTGATAATATTTTTAGTAAAGTTCTGAACGCTGTATATAACAAAGACGACATAGACAGAATGCATGAAATTGTAAAAAATCCTAAAATATTAGTGGTAATAAAATCAACTCGTAAGACAATAAGATACGCAGGAACCAACACATAAGTCTCAGGCTTTACATATTGGTTCATGAATTCAATATGTTAAGTACAATTATCACATTTAATTTGATTTATATCAAGCATAATATGATTTCATATGATTTATTTATTTCTGGCTTACTTTAGGAAATATGTATTCGCCCTTGCGCTGTTATTACCTTCGTCTTAGGTAGCTTTAATTTGGTGAGGATAATAGTAATGAAACACTTTACTAACTATTTGTCTTGAATTCAGATGTAGTTTGTGATATGTTGCCCAACGAAGGAAAAAGTATACGCTATAAATTTAACTAAACAATAGAATATTGACTGCAACTAATATAAAATCGAAGTATCTGCGCCGAGTGTAGAATCAATTTTTTCAAAAAACTATTTAATCCACTAGTGCAGAAATACATTTAAATATATTAATACATTCCTATATTTGATAAAGAAAACAAAGCTTGTATATGTGAAAAAAAAAACACTTGAAACCTAAAATTCTTTTTGAACCAATTTAGTTCTAAAGTATTAGTTCTCCATATTCCATTTATGGTTAATCTGGTAATTGTTGCCGATTTTTCGGCTGCCAGATGAAATTAAGTAATGTTTATTTCAATTAGCTCATACGTGTTAGAAGACGGTTATGACAAGTATGTTTATACATTATATAAGACTATATTCAGTAAATGCTATAAAAAATTAGTTATTTATATTCTTTCATTACATGGTTTGGTCCCATAACTAAATTGTGAAGCTATTAGTCAGCGATATTTGATTCGCTTCTCAGTGTAGTGGGAATTGTTACACAGTTTTCGGACTCTCAAGGCCGTTCCGTTTGTTCAGTAGTGTTGGGACTAATGCGACAGAGGGCGCAGAGGAGTAGGCCAACGCCAGACGTGAGAAAATTGCGGACATGTGAAGACGCGTGGAAATTCACGGCAGAGGTCGCAATGTGAAAACTGATGTTAAGAATTATGACGCGAAAGACAAACGACGAAATATTCAGTGTGTGTATGTGTTTGTGTATTTACATCTAATTCATATAAAATGATCTGCAATAAATTAGACTCTTCAAGTATACCTTTGATGTGCAACTTTCTTGGAATATGTTAATGTGTATCAGACCCTGCAAACATCAGCAAAGAAGATGTTGGATTGCCAGAGAGCCCGTGCACGCACTCACGGAAGAGGTAAGAAGTCAAATATAAATGCCCCTAATTACCGAAATTGAATTGAAACGTAAAAAGTAAGAACAAGTAGCTCAGAGAGATATGCTGTTGTTTTCTATGTATCAATCCATGTTATCTCCTCTCCTTCGGGGAGGAGGGATACCCGGAGGAGCACACTCTAAAGTGTGTTCCATGGGGTGCTTTGATTTTAAAGACAAGGGTTGTTAGTTTAACACCTTTCTTTCATCAAGTGGCTCTTTGTTCTACGGTTGCCGATACTTACTAGCCCATCTATGTTAGTCTGGTTAACGAATGTTTCAGCCATAATGTTTTTTCAAAGCTCTGTCAGAAAGCTCCTGAAACCTTTTTTTCCGGTTTAGCTCTCAGCGATTTGTAAGGTTCGGTCCAGGATTATCCTTATATCGTAGTGCAGCAGCATGACGAAAAAAAAAGGTTATATCGTCTCACGTATCCCATCGCCTACCACTAAATTTCGGCATAAAAATGTTCCAAATCCTAGGAAATTCAGAAGACTCCAGAACCTTCAGCGAGAATGACTGACAAGCATTCAAAACGTTCAAGAACAAGAAAAAGCCTGGTAATAAAGATTTCTTTTTCCATGACTTGCCAACCTGTGGGCATGATGCCTAGCCAATCTGCGGACATCATTTTTTTTGACGAGATCCTACCAATCTGCTGATCATGGTTTGTCAGTATCCTGCTGAACTCAGGGTACAGGGTTTTGTCATCTGCAGACTGAGCTTCTTTTTTGGAGTCTTGAACATCTGCTGACACACTTCTTTGGAAGGTTTAGAAAACAGTTCTGAGATTGCTTCCGCGTCTGGCTATTGATCTGAAATTACAGGGAATCTGGGTCAGACTTCCAGAAAAGAAAGAGCTTTTTCAGAGCAGTGTGTCTTGTTCGAAAAGGAATTTACCAATCTACGCTCCACAATAAGAAAAACGTTTTTTCCAAGTCGCACGAACAAATTCACACATGTAAAGTTTATTTATTGAACAGAAATAAAGAAAGAAAGTGAACTCACTGCCCCTCAAGAGAGCATCTCTTTACAGATCGATACTGATGCTAGGTAGTGCTGGTTTAGCTCTATGAACGTTCAGCTAACCTTCCTCCTAATCCAAATTTGTCTTTAGCTAACTTTCCGCCTGAGCACGATTATTCTTTCTCGGTTACAGTTTTATCTGGTGTCTACCGAAACAATTGTCTGTATTTTCAACATCAAAAATGTCGTAATATTCATATTCGCTCACTATAGAGAGCACTCTCTCTCTCTCTCTCCATTCTTCAAAGGTTTCTATACCGATATTTCACTTCTCTTCTCAGATATCTCTGTAAGCGATATTTTTTACTTCTTTTGAAGATTTCTAGCCATCAGATGGAGCCACTTAAAGGAATTATTTTGTACTAGCAACCAGTTGACATTATTGTTGTTTACCTCTTCATAAGTTACACTTCACGCGTCCTTTCCATTCCTTTGTTTTTATTTGATTCCCAATCGTTCAGAGTTTCAGCTTTCTTTTGCGAAATCCTTCCTATTCGTGTTCAATCGCAATTGAACTAGGCGGATAACTGTCTCTACGTTAAGCCAGTAGAAATTTCTGTCATAACTTCTATACGTTTTTCTAATGATAAAATTTCAGTATTTTATTTCCCTGCCCTTCTGTAATTTAGGAACCATTCACTTTGTTGCAAATTGCGCAACTTACCACATGTGTTCCCGGAGGAATGGAATAGTGAGATACCCAACAAAATACCATCTATCTTGTAATTGAGAGCTGAAGCAAATTCTCTCAACCCCTTTGCGTCGCTTATCTTCTTTCAAGGCAGTGATGTGTTATATTGTCATTTAGAGAGAGAGATAAACATGTTCACGCAAAAGGGCAGCTACGTGAGAAGGCTTAGTACGTTAGCATGAAGGGACGAAGTGATCCAGGGGCTTCATGCTCTCATTTAATACAATTAGGCATCGAACATGTAGACCCCAGTTAAAAGTAAACTCTTCGGTGTGCTGAGGAAATGCTAAGAAATTGGTAGAATGACTTCAAGGACCACCTACTATCTGCAATCTCGTGGAGAGTGGGAATAGAGAGAAAGAGAAATGCGTGTTACGTAATTTTAAGCTGAAGGTCTTTTCGTTATATTTTAGATCTTTCGAAACGATATGGTTCCATAAGTTCCACCTGTTTGCTGCCGTGAAATGAAGGTATATTCTTACATACCTTTGGAAATAGGTTATCCGTGGCCTCAAAATAATGGTATCCCCTTATTCATGGTTCTTGTGGCTGACAGCATCCGTGCCGGACAAAACCGACCGTTTCAGCAAGTGACTGTAGAGTACCGGTGGCAGCGAACATAGGTTTCAGTGTGTTTGGATTCACAAAACAAATCACCTCGAATATCCTATTGCTACTAATATGCTCGGTTACATTCAATTTTTGTCAATGAAGAGAAGCGAAAGAAGTGTTTGAATCACGAGTTCTCAAAAGTTGCTGGAACACCGTAATGTGAAAATATTTGCGCCGTTCAGAATTTTTTCGAATCTAAAGAAACAATCTAATTTTCATGATTTCAATACGAATTTTCTACTTTCGATATGAATTTGCCAACTAATATGCTTATTGTTAGGAGAATGCTTAGAAATGCTTAGAATGCTTAGAAAAAATGTCGGTCCGTCTTTTCCTATTGAGAAAAGCTACTGTTATCTTATAAGCGCAGTTTGTTGAATTCATCACAATTGTAGTGTTTGTGTAGTTACAAAAGAATACAGATTATAAAACAACCCGCTGTTTTTAGTGAAAAACGTTCAGAAATCATGTTCTGAAGTGTTACATATATGTGTAACACAGAATAATTTCCTGCCCCTTATCTTTCGGTAATTTATCAATAACATTCCATACATAAATTCTCTAATGAAATTGTTTTTGTCCAGTTATCGGCCATCTATTCCTTGTTTCTGTACGTTGTTGCTCACTTTCAAATTCAAACAAACCATTTGCGCAATTACCATGGCAAGTAGTCTTCTAGTGGAAATTTCATTACATCTCTACCCACGTTTTTTGGAAGCGAGTATAGTTGTATTATAGCCATACATCTTCCTGGAAATGTCTTTAATACAAGCATATACCGATGAGCCATTACATTATGATCACTTAAATAATAAGCTGTAGGACCCACTTTAGCCCACAAAACAACGGCCACCCGGCGAGGCATCGATTCGAGGAAGTGGCAATAGCTATCTTGATCCATAACGTCAACAGCAGGTCCTCCAGTTCCTGTACATTTCAAGGTGGTGGTGATTTAGTGCGAATCCGCTTTTCCACGTCCAACCACAAATGTTCGATTAGGTTCATGTTACGCAAATTCGGAGGACACGGTATTCACAAAAGGTCACTAGCATGTTCCTCGAACCTCTCTCTCTGATGATTGTGGCAGTGTAGTATGGCGCAGTATCCTGCTGGCAATGGCCATCGCCAGCAGGGAACACATTTGCTGTGAATAGGTGAATTCGGTCAGCAAATATTTTCCGATTCACCTAAAGTGTCCCAAGAAAACATCGCCCACAACATAACATAGCCGCCTCCAGCATGTTACCCCCCAAGAGTGCATCAAAGTGGCATAGCTTCCGTTGCTAATCGGCGTACCCGCGCTCGTCGGTCTACGTGATGCACCAAGAATCTTGATTCGTCAGAAAAGGCCACTTTCTTCGATATATCCACGGTCCAATCTCGAAGATCATAGGCTCATTTCATGGGTTGTTCCTGATGACGTTCAGTGAGCATGGAGACCCAGCTGAGACTTAGGTTACGCAAGCCCATGCACAGAAGACTGCGATGAAGCGTGTGAGGAAGTACATCACCCTTATGACCACTGTTGTAGCTGCGCGGGATATATAACACTGTGGCCTTGCTGTCACTGTGAACAATGCGCGACAGTCCACGCTCTTCTTTGGAGCCAATGAGCTGCGATCGACACGCGGCTTGACAACGGTTCGTCATTTTTCCATATGTGAACCACTTTGATAGGTACTCACTACAGCAGCATGTGAACAACATACGTACAAGCCGCGCAGTTTCCGAGATCGTAGTTCCGAAGCTGCTATATATGTACACTATCTACCGACAAGTAATTGGACACCCCTGCTATCGACGATATCTGCGGTCCTGATACACTATACGGCCGCCGCCGCCGTTAAATATCGTGTGGGAAACAGCAACGCAACCAGTCGCATGCAAGTTGCCACGCAGTTCGTAACTCTCTGATTTCGAGAAACGTGTAATCGTCGGGTATCACAGAAATGACCGATCCATACGTGGCATATCCAACAAGTTGAAATACCCAAAATCGACAGTGGCCTACATGATTGGCAAGTGGAAGATAAGAGGTGACTGTCGGAATATGGCCGACCCGGCAGACCCACAAAACTGGGAGTTAGAGACCGACGGATGCTGGCCTGAGAAAATCGGAAGAACCGCACCAAATCGAAGGGGCACATCCGCGAGGAATTTCAACCGGCATCCAGGAGTGTTCTTTTGATGAATACCGTTCGTAAGTAATCCCATCTGCTCGGTTATCATGGACGTGCTGCCGTCCACAAGCCATTGATAACCAAGTCCAATAGCGCTGCTCGGCTAACGTGGTGCAAAGAACGTCGACAGTGGACCGTTGAACATTGGAAACAGGTTCTCTGGAGCGATGAATCAAGGTTCACCCTCTACCGTTTAGATGGCAGGGTCTGGGTTTGCCGTCTGCCTGGAGAACGCCTCCTGCCGGAATGTATTGTGCCAACTGTGAAGTTCGACAGCGGTGGAATTATGCTATGGGGGTGTTTCTCCTGGTATGGTACGGGACCCTTGGTTGCAATTCCTGGTAGACTCAACGCCGAGACATACTGCACCATTTTGGATGACCATCCGCTTCCTACGTTGTGGCAGTTTTACGGGTGGACCCATGTTACGTTCAGGATGATAATGCCACCTGTCATGATGCGAGGTCCACCATGGCTTGGTATGGTGACAATGGGGTTAATCGAACGGACTGACCTGCGCAGAGCCCGGACCTTAACCCTATCGAGCACCTCTGGGACGAGTTGGAGCGTCGACTTAAGGGGTACCCTCACCGTCCGAAATCGGTGAAGGAACTGACCTGTCTTCTCCAAGCCGAGTGGAAGAAAATACCGCTAGCCGTCGTACAACGCCTGGTTGAGAGTATGCCCCGAAGGGTCGCAGCTGTAATCGCCGCTCGTGGAGGCTCCACCAGCTGTTGAAAGTGAATAAACTTTGTTTTCCTTTGCTATGACATGTGGCCAATTACGTGTTGGTAGATAGTGTATATACTGCTCTGTGATCATGACCTGCGCCACCGTTCGGACTCCATTTGCTCTCATTTTTCTAGGAAGGGGAGGGTTATAATGGAAAAGCTCATCGGTGTGTATGATACCATGGACCGAATTCAATGGCATTTGAAGATAATATTATACAAAAATGGGCTGTTCATCGCGAGGTGCAGTAACGTTGTTTTAGGTAAATGGTATTGGGACGCTGGATAATTTTTTTAATAAAGCGAAAGTTAGTTAATTCATAAGAGTACATTTTTACTAGCATCAGTATCTTCTTCCAAAAGCTGTAGTGCGTGATTACTCGTATACGAATTACAGTAGAGAAGTAGTACCCGTTTGGTCTTTGCATCCAGATAGGTGCACGAATCTGTGGAGTTCAAAGTTAGCCATTTGGAGTCACTTGTTTGCAATATGCCATGTGAATTTTATTCATTTAATAGCGTTTTTGTTGTTTCTGTGCCCGTTTAAAATTAAAAAGAAAATATTCTTGTGATAATATTTTTTGACCATTTCTACAGTGAGTGTGCAATCGCATGACGCCGCACTGGTAGCGCAGTGGTCTAAGCGATAGCCTCTGATCACTCACCTGAAAGGGGTTAAAGTCTGAATCCCAGCTGGGCTTGGATGTTGTGTTTGTCTTACCGAACTGGCTGTCTGCCTTCGCTCGAACCAGTGACCCTAAATTAGGGACGGGAGACTGCTTATAGCCAATTGAGTTGCTCGCGGTGGCCCCTAAACCTAGAATAAAAAAATCGCATGACAAGGAACTCCAAATACACTGCCGGAAAGTGAAAAACGAACACCAAGAAGGAATTGGTGGACGATCATAAAATTTACATATGTTAATTGGGTCGAGTTTACATAGGTATGATGTTAATTTTGGGACCAACGGGTGGGCGCTTACGCCACAGCTTGGCATAATATGCAAATTATCGTCGGTGGTATTTAAGGAGTACGGCGAAGTAAATGTAATCAGTCGTCGGCGTACGGACACGTGAGAAGACCCTGAAGAAGCTGAAACGCCTGGACATGGAAGGCGTTTACGATTTTAAGCAGTTATCAGACTTTGAGCGAGGTCGTCCAGTCGGACTCCGCGAGGCCGAGTGGTAGTATCGCAGAGCGAATTGGTCGGGAAATGTCGGTGGGGGTACGATGGTTGCGTAGATGGTCCGAGGAACATTCCCACGCGAGAAGAGGTGGAACCGGGAGTCACAGACAGACTGATGAGCGGGCCAATCGGCGCATAAGAAGAGCAGCTTTGTGAAGCAGAATATCCACTGCGACGCAAATCCGAGCTGCCGTTCAACCTGAGGTGAGTGGGCGAACAATCCGCAACCGTCTACTGGATGCAGGACTACGTGCACGTGTGCCTCTGACTCCAGCCGACCGTCAGGAACGGCTGCAGTGGTGTCGTAAAACGTCTGCACTGGAGAACGCAATGGCGATCTGTTGTGTTCAGCAATGAAAGAAGATTCTGCTTGGGAGCCTCCGATGGCCGTATGCGTGTTCGCAGACGCACAGGGGAGCGTTTCCACCCTTCTTGCATCCGCCAGCGACACACAGGGCCTACACCTGGTCTCCTGGTGTGGAGAACGATCAGCTATCACCCCCGTACACAACTAGTGTTTGTACCGGGTACGTTAAACAGCACCTCCTACATCAACAACATCATTCAGCCCGTTGTCGTGCCATTTGTAAGGTCGGTCCATCGTGGTGTTTTCCAGCAAATAACGCACGCCCACACACGTCCCGCGCATTGCAACATGCACTTCAGGGTGTGAGACAACTTCCATGGCCTGCACGTTCCCTGGATTTGTCCCCTATTGAGCACGTGTGGGATTTCATGGGACAACGACTTATCCAGTCTCCACGACCAGCCACGACCATCCCCGATTTACGCGTCCAGGTTGAGGATGCTTGGAACTCAATACCCCAAACTTACATCCAACATCTGTATGACAGACTCCATGCCAGAATTGCACAGTGTGACGCAGTTCATAGCGGTTCAACCTCATACTAACCATGTTACATGGAAATGTTATTTTTCAGTTTACCAGCAAATACAGCTGTATTTTGCCATAATGTTTTGATCACGTTATGCTTTGTATTCCGTTATTATGTTGTATAAATTTAGTTGGTATCAGACGTCTCCTTTTTGGTGTTCTTTTTTCACTTTCCGCCAGTGTAAATCATTAGGTAAATTCGATAACTGTGAGAATTAAAAGACGAAACAGGGTAACTTATTATATTTCATTGCCTTCTGGAAAAAATCTGTTGTACACTCTCCTGTTCTTTAAAGGCTCTGTATACTTTCTTATATTATCTCCTACTTTCTCAATTATCTCATATTATTCTTGTTGAGGACAAATAAATATTAATTATAAGTAATAATGCATCTTTAGTTGTTTCAACATCAAAGAGAGTGTGCCTATCCTAAAATACAAATACGAGAACTGTGTTATCGGAGCTAGGAAGTTTTGGTCTAGAAATGAACAATTAATTCTGTGACATCTTGTTTCCTGTTGTTCAGTGTGACGTTTCACTTAATAGATAAACTCTGCTTGGCCTAGTGTCACACATACCGTTTTGGATAAGTGGGACGATTAAATGCAGATCTGCGTGAAAAATGCTGGCAAGTTTCAAATTTATGAAACAAGGTTAAATTTTTGTTTTTGTTTTATGGGTGAAGGTTTTTCTCCAATGTTTTGGTGGTGTGCTGCCTAATGTGCTATTACGTAGCATACAAGGAAAGAAAGCATGAAACCTGATTCTAGATGGCGAAGGTATCAACTGTGTTTACATCGTAATTAACATTCAGGTTGTTATACATCGTAATTAACATTCAGGTTGTTATACATCGTAATTAACATTCAGGTTGTTATGCATCGTAATTAACATTCAGGTTGTTATGCATCGAATTCTTTACATTCAATCAGTTTCCTTGGAAAACGTAGAATTCAAAATTAAAATTTTCCTCGTGTTGTGCACTCTTCGTGGTCAAACAGAAAGTGCATGTTCACTCTTCTGTATCTATTGAGCCGTATGACATGAACCCATTTCTGTAAGTGAAAAGCAGCTGCTTTTAATAGCGAATTTAAATTTACTAGTTTCAGCTGCTGTCAATAGTGATTTAAGTTATTAAAGAGCCCCCCCCCCCCAAAAAAAAAAAAAAAACGCAGGAATACCTTTCGGGAAAAAATATACCTGAATCAATACCTTATCTTTCGCACTAAAATTAAATTACTAAAATAGTAAATCTTTGGTGGGAGAACTGGTAGTGATTTAGCAAACAGAAACAAATAACAAGATTTTTGAAGCAGCTTTACATATTAAAGTGTGATTTTTGAAAAATGATCTTACAAACGTATTTAAAAACACTGTTATTTAAGAGCAACATTATAGCAATGTTCCAGACATTCTTATCTCTCAACGCTCCAGAGCAATATGGGATTCGTTAATCTGTGACGTACCTGCCAGCAGGACGCACACGACATAAAGGCACATAGCAATCAGAACAAATGTCTGCGTAGCTCAGTTGGTAGAGCGACTTGTTCCGGAATAAGCGGCCTCGGGTTCGAATCCCGGCGTAGACCAAAAATGACGGAGAAATTTACTTCGTTATAATGGCGCCCGAACTATCCGGATGACCCGGCCGTTCAAAATCTTTCATTGGTATGATATTATTTCCACACCGCGAGATAGGAAAAATCAGAGAATTTCTTCTCCAGCGCTTCGAAAAATAAAAATGTGTGATGTTGCATTCCACACAGCAGATTGACTGGGAGTTCTCAAGTGCACGTTCTACAGTGGATGGCTGCCTGCAACGATTCATGGTCACGGCTGACCCGTTTGCCATGCCCCCGGCCCTCTTTCGGGGGGGGAGATGTGACGTACCTGCGAGCAGGACGCACACGACATAAAGGCACATAGCAATCAGAACAAATGTCTGCGTAGCTCAGTTGGTAGAGCGACTTGTTCCGGAATAAGCGGCCTCGGGTTCGAATCCCGGACTAGACCAAAAATGACGGAGAAATTTACTTCGTAATAAATCTCTTTCTCAAACGAGAATATTTTGGAATAACATAGTCTCGAAATTGCGGTTTCACATTGAGATATTTTTTTTATTACCTGTGTTTGCTGTGCTGTCACGTAAGAAAAATATTTTAAAATGTAATATCGAATGCAAAGTTTGTGTGTGAAATTTTTCTTCCAAAAGAAAAGTATAACATTCAAAAAAAAGTTTCATCAGTCATACACGGTAACCATTGATCAGAAATTTCAAGAAAAGTGCTAGTATTTTGATTCAATAAATACATGCTGTGCTAGCTGATGGATATAATACAACGATTATGACATAGTTTGTAATTCATTTATATTTTTCAGCTTATATCTGGCAATGACATTTGGGTTTGTATTTGTCACCCAATCTGTTATCGCCTGATTTTCGAGTGTTTGCTATAAAGTTGAATCTGAAGTTGAGAGCAACACGCATCTCATAACTTCTCAGAAGTGTATTTTCTTCACAATGCAAAAACTACCGAAACTGATCAAGAACCGAAGGTTCAGAATTTTGAAGAACACCCTTCAATAATTTAAAAAAAAACTCCTACTGGTTATTGAGTCCCTCAAAAGATTTAGTCGCCAGCATGCAAGCTCTTTGGAGAACTAGATGACGGAACAGGACGTGACGTCATAGGTCCAACCGCCTTGAAAGGAGGAATGAACAGATGTTCAGATAGGAAAATTCTAATCTGACAGCGGTGAAAGGTAAATTGTATATAACAAACTGAATAATTATTTTTTTTATTTTACACTTATGTGCGAAAAGTCATGGGATACGTACCTAGTATCGTGTAGGACCTCTTCTAGCCCTGCGACGGGCAGCAACTCAAAGTGGCATCGATTCCACCAGTGACCGGAAGATTTCTGGAGAGGTGATGAGCCATGCAGTATGAATAGCAGCCCACATTTCCCCTCTATTTTTAGATGCCGGATCTTGGGTGCGCATTGATCTTTCCACCACGTCCCATGACCCATCAGTACTTCACTGGGTTCATGTCGTGCGAACGTATTGACAACACCATCCAACGGAACAGTCCAGAATGCTCTTCGAATCAATTTTTGACAACCTGGGCACAATGACTTGGTGCATTGTCTACCTGGAAATGCCCATCGTTGTTAGGGTGCATGAACTCCACGAAGGGCTGCAAAGGTCACCCAGCAAAACAAAAAAAAAACGATTACTGTAAATCAAGTGTTCACTAGGACCACTGCACCCAAACCGTGCCACAATATGATGTATGATCAAACAGAGGTCATCACTCTTCCCAAGTTTACTAGTGAGTCACGGAAAAATTCTCATTGGCCGCCACCGGGAATCTAACCCAGGGTCTACCTGTTACGCGCCGAATATGCTCCAACTGCACCAGAGCGGCTTCGAATTCCTCCAAACTCACACACACTAACTGCCAAGCCTATTTGGCAGGTTGCTTCTTGGAGCCCCGCACAATGCTGGGGATTCACCAAAGATGGTAAGCAGCAACAGAACAAATAATTAAATTTACCGAGATTCTTCTAAATGATTGTTCAGTTGCTTCTTACCATCTTTGGTGAATCCCCAGCATTGTGCGTTGCTCCAAGAAGCAACCTGCCAAATAGGCTTGGCAGTTAGTATGTGAGTCTGGAGGACTTCGAGGCCACTCTGGTGCAGTTGGAGCATATTCGGCGCGTAACAGGTAGACCTTGGGTTCGATTCTCGGTGACGGCCGATGAGAATTTTTCCGTGACTCACTTATAAACGTGGGAAGAGGGATGCCTGTGGGGTTCCTAATCCACGTCAACTGTCTGTGTTAATGATGTATGATGTCCAATTCAACAAATGTGTGAAACATTCTTTTAAAACGCTAAAAATGATAGCATGCAACATCAGAAAATTATGCAAATATACACTTCTATTTGAAAAAATCTATAAATCTAAGTTCTTATAGTTGATTTTCCTAATGTATAGTAAGTACATATGATGTATTTATTTTAAAATATCAAACGCAGAACTACTATATGGAAGAATACTTTCCGTTTACTCCATAAACGTTTCGTAATTAATTTATTAGACAATGGGGTAATTAGTTCTAAGCATCACTTTGTTTTTGAAATGCCAGAGAGATCTCTCTTTTCCCAAATACCATTTTTTCGTAGAGTTCATGGGTTTCATAAGTAATTCACGAGAGAACTATTTAGGAAATGATATGGGCAGATCGATGAGTAAGATAGGTGGACAACCGTTGCACAGTTTCATCAGGTGCTGGATGTTCTCCGCCCAAATTTCGATGTATGGTTTAAAACAGCCACGTTTTCAATATGTTTGTAATGGAAATGCACAGTAAATACTGAACAAATCTCACACCTTTCAGTTAACTGGAACTAGAATCCTTGCGGATAATCAATACAATACACACGGACAATTTTAGAAGAAAAAAGCTATTGTGAGAGTAACTGTCAGACAAAAACCTGCAGTGTACGTGTACAATGATATGGTTCTTTAAGTTACAAAATAGTGAGCGATCTATAAGAAACTGGTTGTGTCATGCCGGTATTTATTCGATGCTTCCCAACACATTTACATAACTTTGTACTCTTGCAAGTCATCCGAAGGATATGCATATACCCCAATATGTGACGGATTGGAATTACCACGTTTTTTCGTAGACCCACTACATGGTGTTCATTCTCTCATACCCTCTTACAATATCGACAACTGATAAATTCGGAAAATGGAAGAGTTTTCTCACTTACTTTCACGAAACGAAATTGTGGTTCTTTATTCCACAAAACCTGAGACACTCACCAAATTCTAAAAGTTTACGTCTGTTACTGGGAAAAGTTTCTGCAAATGAAGAATGTAATGCCAAAAAATCAAATTTGAATATCCCAGTCCAATTTAATTTTTTGTATTCTAAGTGATGAGATTCCGTAAAAGATCAGTATAAAACTTATCAAATCATATAAGGGTTTTTCTGCATTAATAGGACATGCAGTGGCTGACTTTTTGCACGTTGATTAGATTTTGACTTTTGCACGCTGGTATTTGTAGTGAATTTCGGTTTTAAACCTTCATTGAAGAATCATTACAGTTTTTAATAAAAATATCTTCTGCTATGGAACTGCTAACTTACTGCAAAGATCGGTTTTATGTTCTTCATTTTTGAAAGAGACTGAGGGAAAATTTACTACATGTAAGCTGAAAATGTGCAGATCTGAAGCTTTCTTTCTTTATTTTTACTTTTTGTATGGAGATGTAATGACCACCGTGAGCAACTCAGTGGGCTATAAGCAGGCGCCCGTCCTTAATGTAGAGCCAATGGTTCCAGGAAAGGGAGAGATACAGTGCGTAAGACAAACGCAACATGACTTACCGGGATTTGAACCCGCACCAAACTCGAACGAATGATCACAAACCATCGCTTAAACCACTGAACCACCGCAGCGGTCTGAAGCTTTAGAGACTATGATTAAGAAAACTGATACTTCCCAGAAACAGGTATTTTTAACTCATGCTAGATAAACAACCTCATTCACTTTGTGTGACTGTGTTACAACAAAACTTCTTGGTTTTATTACTGCACGTAAAGATGGTGAATCATACCAAACATTTAATGCAGATTCCTTTATACAAAAACTTAAAATCTTAGTACTGAATATCTAAGAGGAACAATATTTATACAGATGTAGGGAGCTCTATTTCGCAGTAACGTGAAATTAACGGCACAACGAATCGTTTGGCGTGGCACTATCTAACAAACCATGCGCGAGACACTTGCGCGGAGGCATTACCTATTGAACACCCGTCTTCTTAAATGTGTTGGTCCCAACGACATGCAGATATTCAGGAATACTCCAGAAATATATAAACATTGAAAATAAAAGGACATTATCTTTCGGTTTACAGTAGACAGAATCAAGATTTACTCAAATGCAAAAATACAGGGACCACGCATGAAGTACTCAGAACGGCCCTGGTAGCGCAGTTGTCTAAGCGATAGCTTCTGACTATTCGTCCGAGATGGGATCGGATGTTATATTTGGTGAACCATGGATGCTGTGTCTGTCTTATAGCACGGGCCGTCTCCTTTCCCTGGAATCAGTGAGCCTTATTTAGGGACGGGCCACTGCTTATGCGCCACTGAGATGCTAACGTTGGTCGTTAAACCTCCAATAAAAAAAAGAAAGAAATAAAGCTTCAGAAATATGAACTGTTTTCAGTTTCCCCATCCGTATGAACTGTGAAGCCAGTTCCACATACTTGCTGATTTTTGTTGCATTCAATATTACGGTCAAGTGGAACCAATATGTCGGTTATGACTCTTTTTTTTCCTTTTGTCATATAGGAGTATGACGGGACAATTGGCACAGATCGTTACTTATCTTTTGATATCACCATCTTAATATAATTTGTACTGTGTATTTTCTGGAACCTCAGTGTGTGGATACATATACACTATATTGACAAAAGTCACCGGACACCCCTTCAAAAGCACATGAACGGATCGCTGCAATCTTAAGATGCGCCGTACAGCTGCAGCTGACCGCAACCATATCGCAATGTGAAGTTGAGTGAAAATGTCGCGGCGGGAGAGAAATGGCTTTGAGAAAGAAAATATTTTTTGTTGATATTAGTGGGTTATTCATAAGGGAAACCGAGAGGCGTTTAAACATACCCAAATCAACTGTTTTGGATGTATTGAATAAGTGGAAGACACATGGCGTACCTGAAGCAGCAAAATGTACCGGAAGACCAAAGAAAGTTAGTGATGAAGGATGTTAAAGCCTCATGAGAGTCGTTACAGCTAATCGACGGAGTGCTGCATAAGACATCAGTGTACAGGTGAGTAAAAATGCTAGGACCTGAGTATGTATACGTACCATTTGCAGATAACTTCATTCCACGGGTTACCGTGGTCGTGCAGCTGCTCATAAGCCTTTCATTTCCACTCGGAATGCTACTCGTCGTTCAGCAGGGTATAAAGAACATTTATCGTGGACCGTAGATCAATGGAAACGGGTACTATGGAATGATGAATTCAGATACACGATCCATCAGTCTGATGGCCATGTTGGGCATGGCGACAGCCGGGGGAACGCTATTTACCACAGTGTACTGTTCCTAATGTCAAGTTTGGAGCTGGCAGTGTACTCGTGTAGGAGTCTTTTTCGTCGTATGGTCCCGGCCCATTGGTTATCGTGGACAAAACGGTTAACCAGCACTTCTATCTCGAAATTCTGGACAGTTATACCCATTCAATTCTGTGGCAATACTATGGAACCGAGCCTTGTTAGTACCTGCAGGATAATGCAGTAAGCCATAAAGCATGGACTGTTATGGCCTGGTTTGACAATAATTCTGTATCGTGTGTAGACTGGCAAGCGCAGGTCCCCGATCTTAATCTCATAAAGTGCTTATGGGATTAATTAAAGCGCCGCATAAGAAATTTGGAACCAAGGCCTACTACTAAGCAACAGTTAGCAGCAGCATTTGCTGTGTTCCAAGTTCTTGTTGAAAGCATGTCTCGAAGAGTCAGTGCATGTATTAAGGCCAAAGGTGAACCGACACCGAATTATTGAACAAACTGTATGTCAAAAATGGTACGTTGTGTTTCTCTTCTTCGGTGACGATTTTTCAATGTATTGTAGTATAGTATTTCTGACACTGATATTTTTTTGTAAATCAGAAGGAATAACTAAAATCTGGTTATTACAGCTCAAAAATATTTCAGTGATTAGGGTACATAAAATGCAAGAAGGGATTAGCTCTTGCTTGTTAATTATGAAATGAAATATAAAAATTCATCGTTTGAGGAATTTAATCATGTGTTATAAAACATCTTTTAGTACATTAGGAGCTCGTTCCCTAGTGAAAATGTTTAAGCGTATCTTATAGTTGCAAATTTTTCCAATATACGAATTGTGGTGTAGGTTCAATAGAGCATAACCAACCAAAGTAAATGAGTGAATTTAAATTTCATTTCTGAGATATAAGTAGACTTAACTTGATTATCTCGTCCATTCATTTGTATTATTATATATGAAGGAAACAAGCAGATATCTTTGGTTGAAGTCAAATGCAATATCTTATAGGATGGAAACAAGCAGATATATTTTGTTGACGTCAAATGCAATATCTTATAGGATGGAAACAAGCAGATATATTTGGTTGAAGTCAAATGCAATATCTTATATGATGGAAACGAGCAGATATGCTATGGTTGAAGGCAAATTTTAGTACATGATTCTTAATAAAGACGAAAAAGAACATATGTAACACGAATCAATTCAGGTTCTACATAGGTCAACGGCATTCTAAAATGGTAAGTTCAGCAAAAACAAATACGAAAGTTATATCAAGGAAATTCGAATTTTGTACAAGTATGAGAGCCGAATATCACCGAAGAAGCATTTCATGCAGAACTCCTAGAAAATTTAGAAGCTTGAGGAAGGTCAGATCGTTTTTTAATCGAGGCCAGATATTACCTTAGAATTTATGTCTGAAAGAACAACGAAAGGTGCAGCACTAGCAGAGTAACTTGTCATACAGGTGTGAAGAAAAACATGGGGCGCAACATGAAGCAAATAATTATTTTTTAAGTTTCGGACACTAATTAATTACAGCAGCACAGGATTTTCCTAGAAAAGGGTTCAGAAAATGGGTAAATTCCAAAAAGGTAAATACTAAATCCTTTTATCTGAATAATGTTTGGGCATTGGATAATTAAGTGCAAGAAAGAAAAGCATGCACATCAAGTTGATTTATAAAATGAATTCAAAGAACATGATCGAGTAATGAAACTTAAGGCGAGGCTAACAGCCAAAGGTTTTTACAAAATGTTAGTAACTGATAATGATATATGCTCTTTCGTAGATATAATGTACGAAACGTATTTTGTCACATATGGACACAATGATGTGCAAATGCATTTTATTGATTTTCAAGTTGCCATATTTAATTAATCCAAACAATATTAATGAATACATATGGAACAAACAGAAATGTGTCACAAAAGAACAATGGAATAAATATTAATCAATTTATAAAACTTGATAATGCATTTCATTGATGTTCAAGTGGACATTTTTTTACTTTCGAATAGAATTAATGAATTTATGTGAAACACCCAGAAATGTGTCCCAAAAAGAACAATGTAATAATAATTTAGCAACTTACAAAAAACGGTATTTGTCTAGAAGAATTATAATCACATGGAACGTGTCAAAATCACAAATATTGTTAGTATAATCATTTACACTTAGCGAAGATGTTGTATCCTTGCTTGCCAAAGCAGAAAAGAAAGTCTTGTGTATGTAAAAGAAAAACATAGTTACCACTGTTATTGTAAAAGTTTCAGTAAAATGTCACAAGAATAAAATATATCTAAATTGAGCTTTTAATTTCATTTTTGCATTGTTTCAATACAGATATTTTAGGATCTAACCCTATATGTATTTCAAACTACCGTTCTTACTTCTGCAACATATTGGAAATGTTATTTTCAAAGCTTTCGAATGTCACTTAAATTTACGTCTGACTGGGGGTGTAACACAGATGTGAGTGTGACAAATGTAGTGACTACGCTTAACGAAGTTATATAGGTGGCTCACAATTGAGTGCCGTTCTAACTTATGTTTTTTAACATTTTGTTAAATAAAAACTAATCGAATGGGCTGTATTTCATCCAAAAGTAATCATAAACTGACATACGCAAATGATGCATGAAGTATTTACAAAGAATAAAATTTTCGTCTCATGGATTAGGTATCTTAAAATCACATACTGTGTTATCCGACTTTCACTTTTTATTTTTGAAGGTGCCTCGATGTATTTTGGTGATAATCTCAATGGGGGGGGGGTTTCTTGCTCACTATCATCACATAATTTCTACTTGGTGTTGTAGGAGTTTATCATATATTTCTTTACATCTCTTTTGTAACAATCCGATCTGAAGAAAATTCATTTTCACACTTTTTGTTAGACATAATTCATGCTACAATATTTTGCATGTAATTTAAAAATTTATTCTAAACATAATCGTGCCACTAGAGGACATAAGAAAATATTAATGTTTAACCTATAAATTTTGTATCCATATCTGTTTGTTCAAACATCGATTGAATTAACAGATGTCGATCGATACCGCTCACTCAGAAAATATCCCACACGCACGATTTTTTTTAAATTCCCATCGAATTTAGAAGCTATGGCCGGAAAAGAACATATTTTTCTCAATACCTGTTCTGACATTTTATTTTGACAGATTGTTTTAAAATCTGATACTATTGATATCGTAAATGACTGCTGATAATCTTGAAGTTTGAATGATGCCCACTTCTTACAATAGTTGGCATTACAGTTATGCTGCTGTTTGGAATTGCAATTTTAATGTTCAATATAAAATTTTTTTTTAATTTTTTTTGTAGTGTACATCATTCCACAAAATGCGGATTCCTAAAAAATTCCTCAACTTCCGTGATAAGTGATTATATGTAAAAAAAATTTCTCTGCTATGTATAACTACTTGTGCACACTACATGTGAAAGTTTTAGTTTCAATTCCATAGCATTTTCTATAAAGATAATTTGCGCAAGCTGTCCACTTTTTTGTGATCAATAATTCAGACTGTTCTAGAGAATTGCACCATCTGCATTTCTCAAAATACCGTGAAAAAATATTTTTTTGGCGTGGTATTATTCATTGCGGATAATTTTTTGTTGTCATTAGCTTATTTCAAATGAACTGCAGTCTTCTCCAGGAAACAAGTTTTTACAGCTTTTCGTTCCATATCGTTTCCTCAAATATTCGGCTGCAATTATTTCTTTAGGCTTGAAAATATTCTTCCAAGACAAAAATGTTTGAGTACAATTAGTAGTTTTCCCTGATATTATTTCTTCTTCCTTTATATCACTGTGTTTTCTTTTTTAAACACTTGCTAGAGACAATATCAGGAAAATATTTTTTTTAATGGTGTACTTCATAAAGTGAAATTTTAGCTCAGACAGAAGATGTAAATTTAGAGCATGAATGTAAGAAAATTGGTTTTTATTTCCCCATTTCTGTGGTAGGATTCATTGTTTTACACATACACTGACGGAAAAAAAAAATCCCAACACCACGAAAAAATAGTTGTAGAGAAATGAAATGGCGGCAATACATTTGTATAGGTAACATATTTAATCGATTAAGGTTTCAAGATCACAGCTTAATGTAAGCGCGAGAAGAGCCATTTTAAATGTGAAATGCTGGTACATTAATAACCGGTGTAACCGCCAGAATGTCGAATGCAAGCATGCAAACGTTCATGCTTTGTGTCGTACAGGTGCTGGATGTCAGTTTGTGGGATGGAGTTCCATGCCTGTTGCACTTGATCGGTCAATACAGGGACGGTTAATGCTGGTTGTGGGTGATGCTGGAGTTGTCGTCCAATAATGTCCCATACGTGCTCGATTGGTGAAAGATCTGGTAATCTAGCAGGCCACGGCAACATGTCGACACTCTGTAGAGCAGGTTGGGTTACAACAGCGGTATGCGGGCGAGCGTTATCTTGTTGGAAAACACCCCTGGAATGCTGCTCATGAATGGCAGCACAACAGGTTGAATCACCAGACCGACGTACAACTGTGCCATCAGGGTGCGTGGGATAACCACGAGAGTGCTCCTGCTGTCACAGGAAATTGCTCCCCAGACCTTAACTCCAGGTGTAGGTCCAGTGTGTCTCGGCTGCAGACAAGTTGGTTGCAGGCGCTCACCAAGCCTCCTTCTAACCAACACACGGCCATCACGGGCACCCAAGCAGAACCGGCTTTCATCATAAAACACAACAGATCACCACTCTGTCCTCCAATGAACTCTAGCTTGATACCACTGACGTCGCAAACGGCAGTGGTTTGGAGTAAGTGGAATGCACACTACAGGGCGTCTGGCTCGGAGCTGTCCTTTAAGTAATCGATTTGTAATAGTTCGTTGTGTCACTGTGGTGGCAACTGCAGCTCGAATTGCTGCCACAGACGCGGTACGATGCGCCACGGCCATACGCCGTACACGGCGGTCTTCCCTCTCAGTAGTGTTACGTGGCCGGCCGGAACCCGGTCTTCTCGAGGCAGTACCTTCCCTTGACCACCGCTGCCAACAATCATGCACAGTATCTATATTCCTGCCAAGTCGTTCTGCAATATTGCGGAAAGAAAATCCGCCTTCTCGTAGCCCTATTACACGACCTCGTTCAAACTCCGTGAGCTGTTGATAATGGCTTCTTCGTCTTCTTAAAGGCATTCTTGACTAACATCAACACCCTACGTCGAATCACAACGATAACTAACGCTCACGAACGTTACAGCGCGTATTTACAGCAAACGTGCTTTGCATGTTCCGAGGGGCGCTACTTGCGCCACACGTATGCGCCGAGCGGGAAATTTGTATAGACGTCATCTTACCGATGTACTCTCACTGCCTACCAACTGTCGTTTACCTAACACAACCTTTTCTTGGTGTTGGGATTTTTTTTTCCGTCAGTGTATATCGTGCGTAGGAATTTTTTTTTTTTCAATGTGGATAAAAGTTCAATCTCAACCGTTTCCAAACTATGTAATTGATTGCAAACAATTACACTGGTTATATTCAACTATTCATAAATACTAGGGTCCAATGACATTCTTTTTTTGAATTGGTAACATAAAAATATGCTTTAAAGCTCGCGATAATTAAACTGCTCATATTTCTGTACTTAGTTGGAATCCTTTTGATCCACAGCTGTGTCTTCTGTGCAGAAAACACGGACGTACTGAAAGTAAGTCATGTGTTCTCACATATATCGAAAGTACAAGATGATATCTTCTGCATTCTTTGTTTTGTTTTTCAGTTTAACCATCATTATAAGCAACTCTGAGGGTCCTAATCGGTTCACCTGTAATTTTGGGCCACTGCTTCCACAGAAAAGAGACACCAGTTCCGAAGGACAAAACGTACTCTCACGTCTTATCCAGGAGATGAGCCTCGTCACACTCGGTTGAAAAGTCATGAGTCAGAATTTCGAGGGATGCTCACCTGAAGTATTATACAAAACGCTATACACCTTTTAATATTACGCAGTTGCGTAACTTACATATGCAGGTTTTTAAATATGCAGCTATTATTGATTGATTGGCAACAATCCAAAGTATTCGTTTGGAAAGCGAAGGCACATCAGTATCGGCGTAAATCTTCCATTTGCACACATTACAGCAACGTTGCTCACTTCGTCGTCACCCTGAAATAAATTTCGCAACAAGACACGTTATATGCACCTAAAAAGGACCGTTGAGGTTCTAAACAATACTATTACATCCAAAAAATCGGTTAATACTTTTGGGTACTGCGATGTACGCAGCTGCAATAAAAGGCACGTCTTTAAGCATGGTGTTCACATTATTCTGTCCAACCCCTGTGTACACGGAACCCCTAACAAAAGTTCTGCACACTGTCCATTTTTTGAAAAGTGTGATGTAACAGACAGAAATCACCGTAAGCTGTTCAATGTCTTCCCCTCCGCTGCTAATGACAGCTTGACAACGGTTAGGTTGGTACTGGATGGCCCTTAGTAGGCCATCTTTGTTTAATTGTCGTCTTTCTGCAAGGGAAATTGCCTTTTGATTGAAAATAATTTGATTAATTTCCTTTCTTAAGTGATGCTAACTTGCAGTTTTTTTAACAAAATAATATTCTAATGCATTCAGTATTTTGTCTGAGAATAAAACTTAATAAATAAATTAAATAGTATAACTTTTAGTGCTTTGTTCTTATAAAACTTTGAAGGAATTAGGTTTCCTCGGAACGTTCAACACGACCTTTAAACTCACTGTTAATTAGTGGAATGGCGGTGAGAGGTTTTCCAGAGCTTGTTGTAGTTTTATAATATATCGTAATTATCCACAATAAGTTGTAATGACTTAAGAACTTCCTAGTATTCATAAAAAGAAATTGAAGTAGCGGTTGGAATGTAATAACATATGTTTTCTTTTAAATTTATGTCCTTAAATGTCTCATGAATACAGTTCTCTGAATAGTACTATTCCTCTCAACCCCCGTAACGTGACACAATAGCTGTGATAGCAGAATAGCAATGCAATAGTAAGGTTTATTTATGCCTTTCGATCAAGAAAACACAGAGCAACGCAAAATGTTTCTATAAAGTGCTAATATATTATAACTTGCAGGTATTTTTTATTCATTTGTGTTAAGCAGTTCAAAAGAACTATTTCTCACGAAGGGAGCGCATCAGTATGAGGAAAGGATACGCAATATTTACAAATTTAAAAACAATGTCTCAACAATTCTCATTGCAATATATGGTGTTTATCTTTCACTTTTTTCGCGCAATTTCAGGATAAGCCATGTGGTAATGCTAAAAAGATTTAAAAATGAAGTACAAAAACTATGTCTGCAAGTTTAACGAAAACTTTAGGACCTTCTGCTGGCATTCTATAATTGTGGAACCATTATTTGGATGTTGAAGTAAGAGTATGATATCCAAACACCCACATCAATTCGAACACAGTAATGTAAATCTTTCTACCTACTGTACCGCCAGAACTCAAAATGTACTGCTTATCTCTTGAAATTCGAAGCACTGTGCTATTACACAGTGTACGAAATTTTTGTAAAGTGATGGCAATCTGTTAACGAACGCAATAGAGCTAAAATCTTTATATTTTTATATATTACAAGTGGAATTACTGTGAAAGACGAATGCATCACTACGACGAGAAAGCGAAATGAATTGCACCCCATATCATAATTTTGGTCTAATAATCATTGGACTTAATTGAAAGCCTTACCGCTGGCATCCTATATTTAAATTTCATAAAAAGTGTCATATATATTTCTTGGGTTAGGATATTTTACTGAAAGTTGTTTAAGAAATTAACAAATGAGAAGTTAAGAAATTCTACCGTGTTCCATATAGAACGCAACCACAAATTTCTTAAGTTTAGAGCATAATATTACATTTTTTTATTGGAGGTTTAACGACCACCGTTAGCAACTCAATGGGCTATAAGCAGTCGCCCGTCCCTAATTTAGGGTCACTGGTTCCAGGGAAGGGAGAGAGCCAGTGCCGTAAGACAAACACAACATCCATGCCTGACCGCTAATCGAACCCGGACCCCTTTCGGACGAATGATCAGAGGCCATCGCTTAGACCACTGCGCCACCGGGGCGGCTAATATTACATTAAGCTCGACGACAATCTAATATGATGTTACGTGTTATCGTCTAACAATCACAAAAAAACTAGAAAGAAACCGAGAAGAAATATTCGCTGCAGTTCGGTGTAATTCTGCGCTTCCAAAACTGCAAAAATGTCCGTGTTTCAATAACTTTGCTAAAGTTCTGGACGCTAACCTGCGATGCACACTAGAACTTCTCACCTGCACTACGTACAAGAATTTAGTGGATATATTTATTCTATTTCCGTATGAACTTGCATGAATCACTATTACCGGAAATAAATTTTGTCTGCTACCTATCATATTATGATAGGTGAATAAATGTCAAACTTGTGGACTTCATATATAGATATCTGGTTAACCCAAATATAAATGTTTGCTATTATGCATTCTGTCATGAGAGCAAATGACCTGTTATCGTTTCACACAAGTGGTTTTTTTTCTTGTTTTTTTAAAACCGTTTTTTTTTTTGTTTTTCATATTAATTTAATAACATTAGAAATCTGAATTAAGCATGATCAGTAGTCATCAAATCTGAGGAAAAGCAAAGGTTAAAACTACAAATTTGTAAGTCAGACATAACAAAACATTATCGAAGGATTGACGTCGTATTCTTGACGATAGGTGGCTACTTGATAATTTTTTCATGCCAATGTTCATCATATTGCAGGGAATTGGTGTGTCAGCTAAAGTATCTGCCTTTGCCTTTGATATTGATGGACATTAGTTTCTGGGAATGAAATTCCGTTGTATGGTTATTTTTTTATTTGTTGGGATAATAACCACCGTGAGAAACGCCATTGGCTATAAGCTGTCATTCGCCATTAATTTAGTGCGGTTGTTTCCCGGAAAGGAAGACAGCTGATGTGCCATGCGATAGACACCGTATCCAAACCTTACCGGGATGTGAGAACAGATACATCCCGCGTGAATGGTGACAAGCCACAGCTTAGAGCACTGCACATCATCAGCGGCTTTACTCTTGTGGAAGGACTTACCAATGCCATTTAAGGAGTTCCTGTGCTATGAAAATAAGTACATTGTTCGCAAATAAATAAATAAATATATAAATAAATAAGTAAATAAATAAAAACCAAAGGACCGAGAAAGTGTGATCCAATCCATGTGAAAATTGTTTTTGCAATATACATGTATTGAAAAGGAAATTATTTCAATTACAAATCAGTTGAGCAATTTATACAGATCAAACTGCTTCAGGACTGGAACAAGTCAGTACGCGGCAACGCCACTTTGGGCTCGGATACAAGGAGTTAAACGGCGTGACATAAACACATGTAGTTCACTGGTATTCTCCTGAGAAGTCGGGCTGGTAGTGGAATGGTTCCGACATTACGATGGCAAGTCTGGGAAATCTGTGCTGTAACCGATTATCCCGTTGAAAAGTTGATCGCTGATGCTGCGATAGGAATCGCAATCCAATAGGTCCCTGAATGTCGTCGACATGTCGTTGAGCCGTGAATGTGATACGGTAGACTACTAAAGGTATCCGGTGTCCTCCGAAACTTACTAAATCTGTGCAAAGGTTTCAGAAAGGCAGTTTAGGTTTATTAAAATCTTACGTGCACGTTGATTTAGTCATTATTATTAAACAAAGTATGCTGCCAAAACTTGAAAACAAAATGGTCACATGCAGAATTGTTGGGAGACAATTTCAGCGTGTGAAATATCTTTTCTCTTTCAAACAACCATATTGAATTTTTCTGTGGGATATGCTGCTTATTGCTGACACAGATATTTTACTAGGCAAGCTAAGGATGAAAGAATTAAAAAGTTATTCTTTCATCCTTAGCTATATTGCAAACTATAGTTGGTATTTTATATTTCAGAAGTAAGTGCATCCCAATTCACAAAATACAGGTCAATCAGCGCCTGCCGAATCCAGGTTTGGGTTGTTAACAATGGTTGTGGTTTGTAGGCCGCTGCAATTTAATTACGAGAATGAATAGTGGGGTGCGTACTGCATTTTGTTGTTTTACAGTCAACAAATATGCGCCGACAGGTTAACGGTTTATGGCAACTGTTGTGCTTACTACGTTCAGATATCCTACTCAATTGTCACTCTAGCATCACACCCAAAAAAAGAAAAAAGTTGGTGTGAGTTATTTTTTCTTTTGAGATTCTCATGCAGCTTTCGAAAAGAAACTAATTATCTTCCAGTTCCATATATTTTTCCATTTGCAGTGTATGTTACTGAGCAACTGAAAAGAATAATCTCCAATAAAATTACACCACACTTTCGCAAGAAAAATGTTTCCACGTAAGCTCTCTCCAGTGACTTTCGTGACATAGTACGGAACAAAAGTGAATACGGTGTTCTATGATGTGAACAGCTTGATACCACATGTCGTGAAGTATTGGAAGTTCAGCAAATATTTACAATAAATAATGCAAATTTTTCTTCCGTGCGCTTTAACAAGGAAATATCAACAATGTTCAAGATACAACATTTTGAACCCTTGAAAACAACAGAAGGCTGAGAGATATATACATATTTAACACAATTTGTCAGTTAAAAGTACATGTGAGGGAAAAAGAGGTTTAGAAACTAGTCTTTTGAAGCAACCGTGGAGCCAGGTTGGCAGGAACGGAAGCAAAGCACTGGTCCTGGTGGGAAGCCACCACATTCGAGGCACAACAAGGAGATTTCACAATCCCCCCAGGCGTTTGAAGCTACCGAAAACCCCATCCGGTTTTCACCATCACCATCTAGGTAAAAAACACGTTGGTAAAGTTGTACTTTAGCGTCCTAAATTATTTCGTCGGAAAAATTTAAGTGTGTGAGAACAGTGCGACGTACAATTTTTAAGCATACAAAATAATGGGGAAAGGTGAAAAAATATAGTATTTTTAAATAAAAGGAAATATTTTTTCCTAAGTATTTAACGGGGAGTAAGATGGTTTGGAAGTGTACGTGCGGTAGGCCAAGGACGATGGAGTGGCAACGGCGTCAAGGTGGAATCCGATGTGTGGAAGCTTCATTCAGAAGGGCAAGTAACGAGCGGAATATCATAGAAGGATGCGGTTGAGCAGTACGCAGTCATCAAAGCGTCTTGTAGGAATACGTGGAAGAAAAGAGGTCGGTTTTACGTAGCATTGTAAGCTGTTCTTTTTAAACGGTAACTTTGAGAAAGCGTAAGTACAAAATCGTCAGTCTCTACACTTCATTTCGTATTTCGTCAGGGCTTAAAATTTGATTCTCCGCCACAATACAAGAAGCTGTACGCCTCCCTGCCATAGTACGATACCTGAAATGAAGGAAATCGTTTATTTTGAAAACTATCCGTTTCACAGGGAGGGGGGAGGGGGACTACGATGTATGGAATAACAGCAGAACTACAAATGAATTGCTTGAAGAAATCACCTACCCCTGCATATCTTCCTAATCATAACCAAAACTTTGTATTCAACCGGAACCAAAACTTCTTCCTCAAAACTTATGTCGTACACAAATTCATTAACATTCCTTAATTTCTTTCCATTCAGTGACATTGTGAAACTAATAATAATGATATTCCGCACATATCTTTCTTAAAAATTAATAAAACAGGTTTGAACTACTTGTACTTGCGCACGATTAAACGACGCATCACACTTTCCGAAAAATACACCCCACCCCTGTTGTATTCTTCCGCGCATTCACCAGCAACTCGTATTACGTTCCGACGCACAGAACCTTCACGAGGTGGCCGTTTGTATCGCTTCAGCCTCCCGCACCAACTGTTGCAAACCATCGTACTCGCAGGTTAATACTTCGGATAAAATTTTGTCCTTGTATCCACAAAAACTATATTTTTGCACCTTTCCCCATTATTTTGTATGGTTAAAACATTTTACATGGCACTTTTCACACACAGTTACATTTTTCCGACGAAATAGTTTAGGACGCTAAAGTACACATTTACTAACATTTAAACCTAGTCAAAACTCGATAATCTGTCTAACACCCGAAAGACATCTTCCCATGACTTATCACTATTCCCAATACTTTCTCCCTCTGATCCATCTACTGCAGAAAAAGAACTAGTACTCCACAGTGTTGACATCCTTTTGTTCGTTTTGGGGTAGGGTTAGAAAAATGACCGAAGACCTAATTTTCGGAAACCTAAGGACAACGATGGGGTCATAATCAACTGCACCCCAAAGAAGTTCATCGGGATGAGTTCCGCTTTCCTGAAGAACTTTTCGAGAATGTGATGGCAAACTCATGTACCTTCTCAACAGAAAGTCGGTGCTTCACGTTACAAAGTGGAGACCACGGTGGAGCACCGGTTATCATTCGGAGAGCTTGACTGTGCATCTTCTCGAACCTGTCCTTACCTGTACCTACCCGAATGGAAGCGGCGTAAGTGTGAAATGGCCTGAAGCTATCTTTTACAGCAGAATTCTGTGCCGTACGTATTGTAAAGGTTCGCCTCCGGTGAAGAATTTGAGCCAGCTGACCAAGGCATTGTCTATCATTTTCCGTGATGCAGCTGGTGTTTGCAACCCACAAAAGTCGGCAATCTATTTGCAGCTCTAAGTACTTAGCAGAAGTAATTGAGAGGACTGTTTCACAGAGCAACAGTTCACATACGCCGTAATTTTACTAGAACATCAAAATAGCGTGATAATATATTAGATTTCGCTCCAATGACGGAGTGCTACCAGAAGTAAGATTCTCATCACCGCCTCAAACTCTTCCGTGTTCGAAGGTCGTGAGCTGAATAGGTAGTTTCATAATGAACGCATATATTGTTACATCACAGACACTCGATCACAAAACAAAACATTTATTACTTTACACAAAAGCATAAACTGGAATACACTCCGCGGTACACACTAAACTTGTCGTCTCAGCCAAAGCTCGGCATGTCCTACTCCTTTAAAATCTCTCACGTTACTCTCACATCACTCACCACACGCTCAAGTCATTAAATGTCAATGTATCATTCCGCACTTTTGTGCGTGGAAGTTCGTATTTTACAACCCCTCCTCACTCCAGAGGAGCTTTTTCCAGTGGTAAAAAGTTCTTGTTATTTTACAATACAATAGTCATAACTCACATATTGAGTCATAATCTATTTACAAAGAGAAATATATGAGTTAATTTAACAATCATCTTTACGTGTTTTCCAACAATTTCTATGTAGTATATACCACAACCAAAAACAAAAACACAAAAAACAATGTTTTCACTAGCAGACACATAGCATGATCAAGGTGGATCATCTAAAGTTGGAACTCTGCTCAGTCCATCTGCATTTTTGAGCATAGTTCCCTATCGATGAATTATAACAAAATCATATGCTTGTAAAGCAAGGGCCCATCTCATCAGACGAGCATTTGAACTTGCGTTGGTGCGTAACCAAACGAGAGGGTTATGATCAGTTTGTATGAGGAAATTTTGACCATCCAGGTAGCATTTCAGTTTCTGTACCGCAAATATAATGGCGGCACATTCTTTTTCACTGGTACTGTATGTCTTCTCTGCTGTCGAAAGTTTTCTGCTTAGATAAAGTTCAGGATGTTCAGCGCCATCTTCTTGTTCTTGCGAGAGGACGACTCCCATTCCTTGATCTAAAGCATCAGTTTGTAGAATAAATCTACGTTCAAAGTCAGGGGCATACAGAACAGGAAAACTAGATGAAGATTTTTTTAGTTCCACAAACGCTTCCTCACATTGTTCTGACCATATAATTTCCTCTTTGCGATTTTTACCCTTCAAGATGTCTGTCAAGGGAGCTGCTATCGAAGAAAACATTGGAATATATCTGCTGTAATATCCCGCCAGGCCTAAGAAATATCTTACTTGCGTCTTGTTCTTTGGCGTAGGAAAATTTTGTATGGCCTGAACCTTTCATTCCGCTGGTTTTCGATATTCTTGTCCAACAATATGACCCAAATACAAGACGTGATCTTGAGCAAACTTACATTTGGAAGGTTTTATGGTCAAAGAAGCCCTCTTCAACTTCTGTAGCACTTCTTCAAGATGTATCAAATGATCCCCCCAGTTTTCGGAAAAATGGCAACATCATCTATACATGGTACGGCAAACTCTTCGCAGCCTCTCAAAAGTTCCGGCATCATTTTGTTAAAGAAATAAGGTGCGTTCTTAAGGCCAAATGGCATCTTTAAGGGCCGATACGTTCCAAAAGTAGTCACAAACGCTGCCAATCGTTGAGCTCTAGCACTTAATGGAATTTGCCAGTACCCTTTTGTTAAATCTAATACTGTAATATACTGCGCTCCAGAAATCTTTTCGACTCTTTCTTCTATGTTGGGCAATCGATAGAACTGGGTCCTTGTCACTTCATTCAATCGCCTGTAATCAATACACGAGCGTGGATCTCTTCCGGGTACCTCTACTAAAATCATGGATGATGTATAGTCTGATTCACCAACTTCTATAATCTTGTACTGCAGCATTTTATCTATCTCGGCTTTTAGAATATTTATCTGCCTGGGAGACATTCTGTAAGGCTTAACTCTAACAATAGCATTACTAGCTAGCTCGATATCATATTCGACCAAATGAGTCTTCCCTGGAATATTAGAAAACATTTTCAAGTAATGACATAATAGTTTTTTCAGATCCTGAATTTGTTGGCCACTTAAGCGCTCTCGAAGTTTACTGTTCTCCTCGATATCAGAGAAGTTAAATATATTTGTATTTTTTTCAACTTGCGGAAATTTAATCTCTAAATCCATTTCACCATTTTTACAACCGGGCAATAAGTTCACAAATTCTGGTTATTTATGGTATGGTTTCAGCATGTTAATGTGATATACTTGATGCTTTACATTTTTGCCTTCAAAGCTTACTACATAATTAGTCTCTGAAACTTTTTTCTCAATTTTCCCTGGTCCTTTCCACTGTTCCGCTAACTTATTTGGCCTGCAGGTAACAAAAACCAATACTAAATCTCCTTCTTGAAATTCACGTTTTACCGCATTTCTGTCATACCAATATTTTCTTTTCAACTGAGCCACTTTCATGTTTTTAATGGCAAATTCTTGACATCTTTTCATCCTATTTATTAACTCAAATACATATTCAGTGACATAGTTTTCTTCTTCAGGATGATCCATCCATTTTTCATACAATAGTGTCATAGGCGTCCTCAAATTTTTTCCATGCACCAATTCAGCAGGCGTAAACCCTGTGCTTTCATGTGTCACAGTTATCAAAGCAAACAGCGCCGCTGGTAACTTTTTCTTCCAATCCGGAGCAGAGTCAAGACATAAAACTCTCAACATCCTTTTAATAGTTCGATGGAATCGTTCTACCGGATTACTTTGGGGATGATATACAGAACTATGAGTAACTTTTATTCCAAACCGCTCCAGAAATTCTAGTGTCAAAATGCTTACAAAACTGGCTCCTTGATTAGTTTGAATTTCTTTCGGAAATCCCATGCGGCTAAAAATGTGTAACAAAGCGTCAACTACCAACTTGGATCCTATGTCTGGTACTGGTACTGCATCTGGATATTTGGACGACAAACACATAGCTGTAATTATGTATCTATTTCCGCTTGAAGTCTCGGGCAAAGGCCCACAGGCATCAACGTTGATTTTTGTAAAAATTTCAGGATTAATTGGAACTATTTTTAAAGGTGCTTTCTTTTTGTCCCCAGCTTTTCCAGCACGTTGGCATGAATCACAAGATTTTACAAATTATTCAATCTCTTTATAACAGTTAGGCCAATAAAAATACTTCACTAGTCTGTCTTTGGTTTTTGTCACTCCTAAATGCCCCGGAGTTCCCTCATGACACATGTTTTTTATTTGTTCTCTATATTGTTCTGGAACAACTATAAGATCTCCCTCTTTGCCAATCTTGCTGATCTTCTTCTTCACCAACGTCCCATTTCTTAGTACAGCATAACCATTTGCCTTTTTAAAATCTGTTTTCTCTATTTCTTTGAGAATTTTTCTCAATTCCAAACTTTGCCGTTGATCTTAAATGAAACCTTTTGAATCCATTTTTACCAACTCTAACATGGCTTTATCTTCATCGTGCCTCAGTGGCAGAATTTCTTCCTCTAATTCATCTGATTCTTCAGAACCCACAGCCTCTCCTTCAAGGGCTTGTTTTTCTTTCTTCCCTGAATCATTATTTACTGAATTTCTCTCTTTATTGATTCGTTTCTGTTTTTCTTGATACCTAGTAACCATAACATTTACCTGCTCTGAATTAAGTGGCCACTCCATATCATTTTTTTTTACAAAGCGGCAGTCTTATTTCCAAGTAAATATCTACCATGATCTAGCGACTTCCTAATCACTGCAGCCTTAGTTACAATATGACCTAATTCACATTCTAGTTCAACTTCTGCCAATGGTAAACAAACCTTTTGTTCATCCAGAAGATGCTGTACCCACACATGTTCTCCAGTAAACTCACCTGGCGACACATACTCTTGACAAATGATATCAACTGATGAACCTGTATCCCGGAGAATAGGCATGGTAACTCCATTTATTTTTCCTTCAAAGGTATAGGGTGCCAAGAGATCCCTTCAGTTTCCTCTCTGATTCTATTTACGCTTCCTGAGGTCTGTGATTTTAGCTTAGGACACTGAGGTCGAATGTGATCATAAGATGCACACTCGTAACATTGAATCTTCCGTCTGCGATCCTACTTTTCTTCATTCTGAGATACATTCCGATTTGACCACCCTTGTTCTACATCTGACTTAACATAATTTTTGTTATAAAATCCATTTTTCATAAAATTTCCCCGATCATAGTTATCTCTAGTTTTTTTCTCACTGCCTTGCATTTCCTTTGAAGAACAAAATTCATTCGACGAATTTTTCTTGGTTCCGCCTCTTACACTTTCATAATTGTCCACCATATCAGCCAAATCTGAAGGTGAGACAATATTTGACCATTTATCAATAAAATGCTCCCTTATTTCTATAGGCACTCTCCGCTTCAATTGATCTGTGATCATTAATTTTTTTAGCCCTTAAAAAATCGCCTATTTTAAGTCCTGAAATTTTTTTTTTTTTTTTTTTTTTTTTTTTTTTTTTTGATTGGAGGTTTAACGACCACCGTGAGCAACTCAATGGGCTATAAGCAGTCGCCCGTCCCTAATTTAGGGTCACTGGTTCCAGGGAAGGGAGAGAGCCAGTGCCGTAAGACAAACACAACATCCATGCCTGACCGGGATTCGAACCCGGACCCCGTACGGACGAATGATCAGAGGCCAACGCCTTAGACCACTGTGCCACCGGGGCGGCGTCCTGAAATCCATTCATTAAAATAATTTTCTAACTCAAAGGCGAAATCTCTCCAGGTCTTCTCTGATGTACGCATGTGTTGTACAAATTTCAATCTAAATTTCTCTGGACTTAACTTATATCTTTTAAGAAGTAACCTTTTAACATATTCATAGTTTTTAGCATCTTCCACATTTTCTCTGGCAATCAATTGTGATATTTCGTAGGGCAAAAGTCCTATCAAATACGCAACCCAATCTTCTCTTTTTATTTCTGCTTGTTGTGCTTGCCTTTCAAATAAAACTAAGTAAATACTTAAATCACTGTTTTTTGGGTCAAATGTTTTCATCAAATGACAAAGTTCTAATCTTGATTTATGAGCATTTCCACTTTGCTCCAAACTGCCTCCCAGCGGCTGACGTCCAGCTTCTATTCTGAGTTTTTCAAGCTCAAATTCCATTTGTCTTTCTGTTTCTCTACGCACTTTTATACCTGGCAAAAGTTATTCCACGAAATCCTCTTCATAACCTTCAAAGTTGACAATTTTATTTTTTAAATCCAGAATTTTGATATTTGGCGCAACTTCTATACCAAATTCTTCCGCCAACTGCAGAAGTTCTTCTTTGCGAGCTCTTCCTAAGAAAGCCATTTCAACAATGTAGAATTTAGACAAGTTCTACGTGTACCCAATGTTTATTTATTATCGTATATGTGTATACGTTTACAGAAATTGTTTACAACAATATTCTACATTAACCTATACTCTAGGCTCAAACAGTTGATCTGAATGTACTATTTCTTGACAGAAATTATTTCCTTCTATTATCGTATATGTGTATACGTTCACAGAAATTGTTTACAACAATATTCTACATTTACCTATAATCTAGGCTCAAACAGTTGCTCTGAATGTACTATTTCTTGACAGAAATTATTTCCTTCTATTTAATTCCGTGCCCGAAAACGTCTAAAAAACTTGCTTTGATATTTTATTCTTTTGGAAAATTCTCTAAGAACAACAGCAAAAACAGTACTTACATAAACATCTAATGTGGTGTAAATCCGAAACGGAACTTTTTTTTCTCACGAACTAATTTAGAAAAACAAGAGTCACCATCCTTTGTTCTTCCCAACACAAAGAGGAAAAAACATCCCTGTCGCGTTGGTTCTTTCTCACGCTTGAAGATCTTTCAACTCATCGATTCTCACGGTCATGAAAAACGCCGCTGAAGTGGCGCAATCCCGTCGGTGCCTCCACTTCTTTCTTTTGTCTGTAACATCACAGACACTTGATCACAAAACAAAACATTTATTACTTTACACAAAAACATAAAGTGGAATACACTCCGCGGTACACACTAAACTTGTCGTCTCAGCCAAAGCTCGGCATGTCCTACTCCTTCAAAATCTCTCACGTTACTCTCACATCACTCACCACATGCTCAAGTCATTAAATGTCAATGTATCATTCCGCACTTTTGTGCGTGGAAGTTCGTATTTTACAATATATTTTTGGTTTATTCTCAGTTCAAACTGGAACACGAGCTTCTGTAAAGAACTCTTTTATTGAAAGGAAGTGCATACTCCGTGCCGTTTATAACGTTTCGTGAACTGAAGTGCTTGAGTTTATTTTAACGTTCCTTTGTTAAAAGAATTCTGAAATAAAAGTAAGAAATTGTGTAACTGCTGTATGACAAGATTTCTGTTCAGTGATGTGTTTCGTAGTGCTGTTATCAGAGTACAGTGCCACCATATCTGTATTGCTTTCATCTTCTAGGAAGTCAGCAGCATTATTATTTCTGAAATTTGGTCCAATTACTGACCCTTGAAGTAATCCTATTTTTATGCGTTTAGTATCTGAGAAAACGTTTCGAATTTTGACTTTGAATTTGCTATTTCCTAAGTGAGATTGAATAATGGTGAAGAGGGAAGTCGGGAATATCATTCTAATTAATTTATAGGTAAGTGATTCATAGCATACACGATCAAATGCTTTGGGGACCTCCAGATAAATAGCTGCAGTGCATTGCTGTAGATCACGGCCCCTACGATTTCATTCTGGAACTCTGATAGGTGCATGGTCAAATGTGCCTCTTTTAAACCACGCTGAGTTTCTGTTACTATGTTGTATCTTATACATTGTTGCATACTACATGGGTTTTTAGCATTCTGTCAAATAGTTTTCCAAGTGCTGGTAGAAGATAGTGTACTGATACTTCTTTTCTTCCATGTAACAACGGATGGTTGGTTGGTTGGTTGTTGGATTTTATTGGCGCAAGGGCCAGGTTTGGCCAAAGAGCGCCAGACAAAGAACTATCAGCCACAGATTTTTAAAAACGTGGAAAATGATTAAGAGCAGACAGGCTTGGTAAAAGTTGAAAAAGAGTATGATGAAAGCTGTGAAGACAAGGTAGTTAATTAGGTTTATATAAAAATGTATTAATTTACTATTATAATTATATATACATATATATATACATACATATATATACATATATATATATATATATACACACACATATATATATATATATATATTTTTTTTTAAACACAACTACACAAAGGATGAGTCACTCTCCTCCCCCCCCACACTCCTCTGCAATGCTGGCAGAGGGCGGGGACGAACTGTCACTCTCCTCCCCCCATGTTCCTCTGCAATGTTGTTTGAGGCTGGGGACGAACTGTCACTCTCCTCCCCCTATGTTCCTCTATAATGTTGGTTGAGGGTGGGGACCTCGCTGAGGCCGAGACAGTTGGATGGACACTGCACACCTTTGCGGATTGAGGGCCGGGTCTTCCGCACGTGCAGGCTTTCGGCTGGAAACTGGAAGAGACGGTCGGCAGCAAAAGAGAAGGCCCAGAATCAGGTATTCGAAAAATCTCGAGCTCGGGGAAAAACACCTGTGTCGCTTGGTCAGCTGTAGATCGCTTGGCAAGGGCGGCGAGAGCTACAGGGCGCGGAACAAAGGGCTGCACGGGTTGTGGCAGAGACTGAACTACTGCGGCAAAAGAACGCTGTCGGGTGGTGGGTATACCCAACTTGGCCTTGGCAGCAGGGTACGAGAGGCCTTCCAGGGTCTTGAGGCGCTGGATCGCCACTCGTCCTTCCATTTCATACAGTTGCGGGAGTAAGCTGCATGGGCCTCACCGCAGTTAACACAGCAGGCCGCAGAAGTGCAACCTTCCCCGTCATGTTCACTGGAGCCACAATTTGCGCAACGAGCGGAACTCTTACAGAAACGTTGTGAATGCCCGTACCTCTGGCACCTGAAACAGCACAGAGGACTGGGAATGTACGGGCGAACTCCACAGACCAAGTAGCCAGCCTTGATTTCGGTCGGAACTTTCGGGGAGTTAAAAGTCAAAATGACATTTTTTGACTTAATCATGGAACCATCACGCTGGAACATCATACGACGTGCAGCAATAACACCTTGATCAGCAAGTTCAGTCACGAATTCGTCTTCACTGCATGGCAAGAGATCAAACTCCGAAATAACACCCCGAGAGGTGTTAAGAAACGGGTGAGGTGTCACTTTTACAGGAATGCCTTGAAGACTAGTGAGGTTCAGAAAAGTGTTACTCTGAGAAACACTGCAAGTTTGGACAAGCAGGTCCCCAGAGCGAAGCTTCCTCACAGACTTCAAGGGGCCAACCGCAGCGTCCAAAGCTTTAGAAATGAAAAAGGGAGATCTGGTGGACAGTCTCTCATGCGGATCGATGGATTCTACAAGCAAGTGAGTAGCATGCGTAGTCAAAGCAATCGAGGGGAGACGACGCTTCGGAGCGACTGGTACAGCTGCCGAAGAAGAGGTTCCACATTCTTGGTCCAGGTCAAGGTCTAAAGACCGTTTAAGGGTATGAGACTTGGTAGGTTGAGAAGACGAAGGACAGTCGTTGTGAACTATCATTTTGTCAGGTGACTTAAATTTGGAGTTTTTGTTCTTTTTACCCATGGAAAAAAAGGAGGAAGATTCGTCTGCAGACTACTCCACCCACCACCGAGCCCTACAAGGGAGAACTGGAGGTCTGCAAGCCAAGAAAATGACGCTGGACACAGTTCTGGAGCTTATACGTTGCAGATATAGTCCGTTGGCTGTGATCACACGCACTCGGCGGACACTTCGGCCTCCGGGTACCGTCATGCCAACGCCTTTGGCATGATCCCACAGCCCCCGGGCTCACCCTGCCGTGCTATACGACAAAAAAGCCGCTAAAGCCGTGTACACAACTTGGTACAAGACTTCTGACTAGAGGTGGGTTAGTCTCTAGCCTCCCGTTTACAGCGAAGCCGGGGTCGAAGAGGAGTATTGGTACACAGGAGGCACTTATCCGGTCTCCTGCGACCTCAGCCGCCAGACATCCCATTTCCGCCTCACGGGTCTCCGCACGCGGCAAACATGCAGGTAGGTCTAGCACCCAAACCAGCTAAAAGGAAAAAAAAAGAAATCCAAAGAAGACAAATCCTGGAAGGGAACCTAAACGGAATCTCAGCAACCTACGAACTGAGCGGTTAATATAATACAGTTAGTGGTGGAGGGTAACAAAACCACAAGACCGGGGTGTTAGTGCATAACGTGGTAGCGATTAGGTAAAGTATACAACACGGGCAACTAGCCAGTGGAGAAAATAAATAAAAACGAAAAAGCGAGACACAAGACCAGCTCGGGATCGTGGGGCCGCGACTCCCCAATAGCTGGATGAACAGCCGTCCCTGCAAACACCAACAGCACCAAAATAAAAAACAAGCGGTGGCATGACATCAGATGTTGACCAGTCACAAGGTCAGCTCGGGCCGTGGGGGCGCCGCTCCCCAAATAACTGGTAAACCAGTTATCCCCGTGCGGGGAACAACGGATGGCTTAGTGGTTAACGGTCGTAACTACTAAAGGAAGGGACCTTAGTTAGATATTCTTAGTGGTGAAGAATGTTAAACATCAGTAGAAAATCCGACGTGCATGCGACGAGCAGGTTAAGCGGACGGACCCCAGGAAATTTTCTGCCGGTTACACATGAAGTGTTTCTCTTCCTTCCCTCCCTGCGCTCATACTGAACCACAGGGTTATCTTTGACGTTCTGTGAAGTCGGTCCTGTGATGGACTCCAGTGGCGATACCTGCGGTTATGTCACTCACTCTACGCACTATCCCATCGTGAGTTACTGGAGTCCACTGACCTACTTCCATTTGTATTTTCTACCCGAAATCCCGTAAAGGTGTAGCTAGCTGGGAGTCTGAACCATCTGCGTGACCAGAACTCCCGTATCAAATTGATTGTAGACATCCGTGGTACTATCTGGATGATGCGCATTGTAACATTATGCACAGTCAGTTAGATATTTAATTGAGATAAGCTCTCTTTTCATTTCTTCTTCTTCCCATGCTTCCGGAAAATATCTAAAATTAATCGCTTGATTGAGAAGGTGTGCATGATTGATTAGGCGTAGCTGTATGGAAGAAGTTTAATATTTTATTATTGATCCCGTCGTACCCGAGACTAAATATCTGAAATAAATTGCTTGATTAAGAAGGTGGATGATTGATTTGACGTAGCTGCACGGAAGCAGTTTTAGATTTTTATTATTAATTCCGTCGTACCCGGGGCTAAATATCTGAAATCAATTGTTTGATTAAGAAGGTGCATGATTGATTTGACGTAGCTGTACGGAAACAGTAGTAGTATTTTATTATTATTCCCGTCGTATCCGAGACTTTTTCCTTTTCATATATTTTAATTACATTCCTTATTTGGGCTTGTTTGAAAGGTTCTGGAATTTCGTATTTCCCTGCTGTTTCTGTAGCTAAAATTTCTGCAATTGGATTCTGTTGAAATATGGCTCGAAAGTTATCGGAGCGTTAAAAAAAAGCTCCCAGCTTTAACGTACTTTCAGGGTAATTAGACAGGATATTCTGGTGATTTATGGTAAATTTCTGTTTTTAGTGAGTCTGCAAAAAGGTTTTCTTTTTATAGATCATAATAGAGCAGATTTCCTTTCTGGTTTATCGTGGGTATCTTTCATTTACATGCTGCCTAGTGTTTAGTCCCTTTGGGATGCCCCGGAGTATATTGTTTTTTCTATGTCCATTTTCATGCGGAACAATGAACATACGCGAATTAATCAGATATACAATCCAAATCGTGATAGGTGTATACTTAAGCACGTCCTTAACTTTTCTCATGCGTATTTCGCATTTAGGTGATTCAATTTTGGTCCGTTGGTAGACAAGTAACCCACATGACACTGAATAAAAGTTTGAGCATAATGAAATATAAAAATTCGTGTTTTGGGGCAATCAATGACTATTCTTCCGTTTGAAAATAAACATCGGTCAACTACCCGCGGACACACAGTAGTCACAGCTTTAAAATACTTGCTATTGCACTGTGTCATTTGTCTTGGATGTTCGACGTTTCTAACTAAATGAAATGCGTTGTGTACTTCTGATGCTAAACTTCCGTCTTGTAGTCATTATTTACCTCATTCGCTCATATTTTCATGATATTTTATGATAACAATACTTCCCATCGAAAAGGCGACACAGTTTGAACAATGAAATTATTTAAAATTGAGCCTTAAGACTCAGCTCACTGGAAAACCCAGAAATTAATTCCAGGAAATAAATGAATTAAATACCCCAATGGAACTAGGAAAAGCACTCAATTTCTCATGAAATTTGCTGAGCCTTCATTGTGAACCCTATTTACAGAACAAAATCATACGAAGAAAGAAGAGCGAGGTTTCCTTTACGTTTATCAGTGCTTCGAGAAGTTCGTTTCAGTGGGTCGCGCCGCTTTGTTTACATGAGACCTTCGGAAACTAACTATCACGGGTCAAAGGAATTAGCACCAGTGCAGAATTTTGTGATAATATTTTTTATTGAATTGGAGTAAATTTCTACGCTAATTAATAAAATAAATTATCAAGAAATCTTTTCCGTTATACCAAGTTTGTAAATGAACATTATTAAGTGCACACAGCCAAAGAGATGATTCAAGAAACATAAATGTAAGTTGAAAATATATTTATTGGCGTAAAACGCTATTCCGATTTCTTTCAGTTGTTGTGTGTGTGTCTTTTCCTACGCTTTCCAACCGTATGCCGAAGAAGCATATATAATCCAGCTTTGTCCGTCCGTCTGTCCGTCCGTCTGTCGGCACGATAACTCGCGTAAAAAATTGTTTGATTTCGATGAAATTTTAGTATGTAGTAGGGGACCTCCTAGGGACGAACCCCATTGGAAATGGGTGAAGAGGGGTCAAAGGTCACGGCATAGGAGCGGGATCCATTCCATTGCCCTTATGCGCCGCAACTTGCGTAAATATGGTTCGATGTCGATGAAATTTTAATATATTGCAGGGGACCACCTGGGAATGAACCCTATTGAAAATCAGAGAAGTGGGGTCAAAGGTCATAACAAAGGAGCGGAATGCATTCCATTGCCTTTTTGCGTCATAACGTGCGTATAAATAGTTCGATTTCGATGAAATGTTATTATGTGGTAGGGGATCACCTGGGGACGATCTTATGGCGTCACAATCTCGCGCTTGGATGTTGGCGCGCGGTCACACCATCTGTATCATTACGTCACGCTTTGTGTGTGGATGCTATTAAAGTTTTATGACGTCACACTCTTGCAAGCAGATGGTCGTGATTCCCATCTGCCTCATTACGTCGCGCGTTGTGTGCGTATGCCCGTCCGCACGATAACTCGCGTAAAAATCGTTCGATTCCGATGAACGTTTAGTATGTGGAAGGGGATCACCTGGGAAGGAACACAATTTAAAGTAAACGAAATGCGGTCAACTGTTAGGACATAGGAGCGGGATTCATTCCACTGCTCTTATGCGTCATATCTAACGTAAAAAGGTTCGATTTCGATTACATTTTAGTATGTGAGAGGGGAACACTTGGGGACAAACCCTATTGAAAATGGGGGAAATGGTGTCAAAGGTCAGGACATAGGAGCGGAATGACTTCCATCGC
The DNA here is from genome assembly GCA_039090855.1 of Macrothele yani. Lineage (NCBI taxonomy): Eukaryota > Metazoa > Arthropoda > Arachnida > Araneae > Macrothelidae > Macrothele > Macrothele yani. The sequence continues at coordinate 28,952,808 of CM077016.1, read as the reverse complement.
CATTACGCGTCATAACTACGTAAAAAGTCTTCGATTTTGATGAAATTTTAGTGTGTTGTAGAGGCCTGCCTAAAGACGAATTCTGTTGAAATTGGGTGAAATGGGGTCAAAGGTTAGGACACAGAAGCGGAATCTATTCCATAGTCCTTATGCATCATAACTTACGTAAAAATGCTTCGAGTGCGACCAAACATTGTCATGTTATTTCGGAGGTATTCTAAACCGGTTCTGTTGAATAGCATCGAAATGGGATCAAAGATCAGGGCACAGTAGCGAGATTTATTCCACAGCCATTATCCTCATAACTTGAGTAATGATTTCTGGTATGTTGGAAAGCGTGTTACAATAAATTCATTGCATGATTTTACTAACTTGTTTTCTACAGCTGTGTCACTGGATTCTTTACCCCGTGATAGTAGGTGTCCCGACCGAGGTGTAATGTGAACAAAGTAGAGCGACACTGGGAACGGAACTACTTTATGCGCTGATAAACGGAAAGTTAGCCAGGAAAGTAATGTATTTGTAACTTACAGGTTGTGGACAACGAAACTAAAACACCTGTGCAAATAGCACCCCACGTTTTACTCCGCTGTACTAGTTGACTCGTGACCAGACTGCATCTATTTCGCAGTCGATCAACCAGACGGAGTGAGAAGGTTGTATTAGCAGTATAATGAATTAGCTTTATTTGCTTTCCGCTAAGCTAATTATAATGAATAAGCTCTTTCTACCAGTTAGCTAATGATAATAATGAAGCTTTCCTACTGAGCTAAGTATAATGCTTCTGCTACTGAATTATATGCTTGTACTAAGCTTCAAATAGTGAATTCAAATGGTTGTTGTTACTAGTTAATTAACATCATGAATAAAGTCACCTGCTAGTAGTGTAGTAATAATAATGAACAAACTTATAACTGGTAGTAATGTTGTAGCAGTAATTAAGATGAATAAAGTCTTATGCTGGTTGTTACTAGTAATATTAATTGAAATAAACCTAACAGCCAGACAGAGGTCTGACAGTACTATGAACTGAGAAAGACGTACTTACATAAAACCTTTTATTATCAACTTCAACTGGTATCAACACACACAGCTACTCAAATAACACGTAGCTCCTCTAGTATAACAACAAACGATCTCCCTATAACAACAAAAGCTCTCCTTATAACAACAAAATCTCTCCGTACAACACCAAACGCTCCTCTTCGCTATCGATGAACGCGCCTATATATACTGGCTACCACCACGTCATGACTTACACTCATTGCCAGATCTCATTCATCGGGTGAAATAATATTTCGTTCAGTAAGAAGATAATTTACATAGTAAAATAAAATAACCAGAGATAGTAAAATCAAAAGGAAAGTGAATATAGAGTATACGTTACAGCAGAGCAGTAGCACAGCTGGACGTCAAAAAGTGCGATCCACATAACATAATGGGTGGCATATCCGAGTTTCAAAGAGAACAGATTGTTGGTGCGCGATTCACCGGTGCACCTGTGTCCAAGACAGCAAGTCTTTGTAGTGTATCTCTAGCCACGGTATCCAAGGTCTTGTAAGCATACCAGCAAAAGGGAAGAACCACATCCAACACTCTTAAAACCTTTGACCACGTAAATCCAAATGTCGTGGTAATTTCCAAAATGAAGTGACACACCTCACTGGCACCGACTATGACACATCGTTCGAAATCGCATAAATCCTGATAAGCTGCCATCTAACCTGCAAATGATACTGTTTGATCTTGAGGAGATATACGCCTCTTGATTGCGCTCGATATCATTTACCGAATAGGTGTGGTGGCATGTGATGGAAATGCTAGCGCCCGTTCCAGTTCTTTTACGCACATTTGTGTAAGTCAAAGAGAGGTCTGATTTAGTGAGACATGTATCAGCTTCCAGCTGTGGCAGCTCTTAGCACTGGTAGTAGAGCGACCGGTGTAAAACAGTTGTTATGGAAAATTAACTGATATGTTGAAGCAAAAAAATCGTGAAATGCCGAATTCACCAGTTCAAGGAAATGTGAGCTACAAATGAAATAAAGCTTTAAACTGCGTTACTGAAAAGCAAGACGGAAAAACATCTGAGAGCTGTTTCGTACATGCAACTGATATGAAAGTGTAGCGTTTCTCACTTCCGTTGTGTCGTATACTGTAGATTCGACAACGGAAGTCTGAACAGAAAGCGAGAGCGAAAAAAGTTATTCCCACCTCTACGTTTAATGCATGCTATTGGAAGTTGGGTAAACCGAGAGTAAGAGAGAGCGCTCTGTTCTGCGCGGCATGAAAGCAAGCCTGAACGGCGCAAATTTCGTAAGAGTAAGATCATATTGTATGATACTGCATACAGGTAAAATGACCACATAGCTCGATTAAGTGCACCAGCAGTATCCGTAGAAGGTAAATCATAACAATAACCAGCGTCAAACGCCTCAGATATTGCACTCTCCTACATGAACTCGACGATTCACCTTACCTCTATGTAAACCTATTTTTATTCATAAAGCGTCACAGTAATCTCAACGTAGTAACGTAGTCTGAACTGTACCCGAAATCAAGATCCTCACAATCTTAAAACCCTATTGTGCTTTGTACATATAAAGCAGTTCACATTGGCCAAGGGTCATTGGTGCTGTTAGTGCCGTACGTGCTGCCATCCGATGCTGTTTTACTGATCGCTAGCCTGGATCTCAGTGATGAATGCATGACACCAATATATTTTAGTTATACTGTATGTTACTTATCGTCGTAAATTAAACTATATCTTCGCTGCAATTCGTTTCCTCGCCGCCTTGCCATTTGAATTGCATATTTATTAATAATCCTTTATTTCAAATTTTTCCCTGTCTCATTTGTAACTGTAGTGAAACCTCAATGTAGGGTACAGGAACATACAGAGACTCCCGCTTACGTGAGTCAATTTCGATTATTTATTAATAATTATTTAATTTGTCCCTGACTCATTAGCAATTGCAGCGAAACCTCAACTAACCGTACAGAAACATACAGATACTTCCGCTTACGTGAGTCAATTTAGTGTATTTATTAATAATTCTTTATTTCAAATTTGTTCTTTGATCATTAGCAACTGCAGTAAAACCTCGAATTACGGTACAGGAACATACAGAGTCTCACGCTTACGTAAGTCAATTTCGTGTTTAGCAGGGCACACATCAATAGACTGCTTCAGTTCGGAATTTGTTTAATTTTACCACAATTGAAAAAAATTGCCCTTATGCAAAAAATACCTTTCGTGATCACCACAAAATGTATAATATTTATTAGAGAATATTCAAGGGTGTATCGAAACTATAAGATTTATTTAGAGAATATTCAAGGGTGTATCGAAACTATAAAGTAAAATAGTTAAATACATTTGTGATAATAAATAGCTTAACCAACCGTTTACAGTTAACAGTAATTATCAGGAATAAAGAAATATATATACTACAGAAATTAGGTAACGGCCTCAGTGAAATACCTTAGGAATTATATTGAAAACCTTTGTTTGTATGTAATTCGAGCAAGGTGTTGGATTTCTTTAAATTACAGGAATCAACCGGTTGATTTTAAAATCAAAAGCTATACCTGCAAGCACCTACGTTATGAAACACATCATAGATGTTAGTATGCAGCAGTTACCTTTTGCTTTCATTGTCCAGTTTCATGAGTTGTCACAAGAATATATACTTATTAAGGTCTTACTATTCCAGTAAATGATTCGATCATCCTTCCAGCTACCCTCAATTTTCTTAAGTTTCTCGAATTAAGGATCTTTGCAACAAATTGAACTAGGATGGGTTCAAATACTATCAGGTTAGCACAACGTTTATGGCCAATGGTTCTCATTAATTATTAATTAAATTTCTGCTGACGTTTCTTCAATTAGAAGAAGACAAAGAGATTTATTTCAGTGGTCCATGGAATTTTCCATGATTTAAAATAAACAAAAGCATTTATCTTTTGAGTCTGACTTTCTTTGACCTTTGCGTTTAATTTGTCAAATAATTTACCTTAACTGCGGCAACTGAATTCTGCTGCTGTGATTGAGAATTGGTATGAACATTGGCTTGTGAGGCTACGTCCGGTGAGTGTTAAAATGTTGATCCAGAGTGATTCATGTATGCTGTCCTTTCCTTGTGGTGCAATCTGTGTCTTTCGTCTACTTTTTGTCCATAACATTGCTCACGGTGGTCATCGAACGTCCAATAAACACACACACACACACACACACACAAACACACCATTCTGTCTTTCAAAGTATTTCGCTTTTTGTAAAAGGTGAGCTTTTGTAATTGCCTTCACGAATAATCCGCTTGAAGTATTTATTATATCCCATGCTGCAGAATAAGACAGAGAAACGATAACACTTATAAAAAAATTAAACCCTGAGATCGAGCAGACAACTTAAAATATTTAATTACAATTTATGAAAAAACTTGCATTCATGTCCTGATGTTATAATAATTTACAGAAAATAAATTCAAAGTTAGACGATAGATATTATTTTTTTCGGGTGGTGATCTACAGCTTAGCCTTTTTCTTAATCAGCAATGCTGTTTTTACTTCAAAATCACAGGAGAGATTTTTAGAGTTTGAGGTCATTGATTGGGAAAAACTACAGGGTTTTTGCTTTCTCACTAGGCGAGACTTTCGCCTTTTCGGGATCAGAGAAGAGATTTTCCAAATTGCGTCAGCTGATGCAATGCGCAAATTGTTTTTTAAGTAATACAAATAAATTTTATGTAGAACCTGCTAGTATATCCAAACGAATAATAGTATTAGTTTTATTTTTCATAAAAGAAACCCTAGTGATCTCTTTTGCATGCTTTCCACCGTAGGTTGAAGAAGCATATATGCTCCAAATTTGTCAGTCCGTCTGTCTGTCTGACTCTCAGCACGATAACTCGCGCAAAAATGGTTCGAATTCGATGAATGTTAGTATGTAGTAGTGGACAACCTGGGGACCAGCGCTATTGAACATGGGCGAAATAGGGTCAAAGGTCAGTACATAAAAGCGGAATCCATCCCATCGCCGTAATGCGTAATAGCTTACATAACGATGCTTCGACTGCAACGAAACTTTATCTTGTTGTTCCGGAAGTATACAGAACCGGTTCTAAAGAATGTCATCGGAATGGGGTCAGAGGTCAGGGCACAGGAGCCACGTTTATTCCACAGCGATTATTCTCATAACTTGACTGAAAATGCTTCTATTACGGCAAAACTGTAGTAAGTTGTTCCGAAGGTGTACTGAAGTATTTCTGTTTAATATCATCGAAATTGAGTCAAAGTCCGGGCAAAGGGGCGATACTTATTCCACAGCCATTTTCCTCATAACTTCAGTAATAACTTCAGCAATGATTTCTGGTATGTTGGAAAGCGTATCATAATAAATGTATTCCATGATTTCACTAACTTGTTAAAATCCGAGTCCCGGTGTCGCAGTGGTTTAAGTGATGGCTTCTGATCATTCGTCTGAAAGGGGTCCGAGTTTGAATCCCGGTGAGGTATAGATGTTGTGTTGGTCTTACGGCCCTGGCTCTCTTCCTTCCCCGAAACGAGTGGCTCTAAATTAGGGACGGGCGACTGATTACAGCCCTTTGATTTGCTCACGGTGGTCTTTGAACCCCTAATAAAAAAAATCAGAAATTCGAAAACAGTAATTTGAAGCACTTTGTTAAATGATACTCAAGAGTGCTTCGCTTGTTCGGTTTCTTGGAAACGCAGAAGTAAAACATTTTTTTAGTAAAGAAAACTTAGAAATTATGTTCGGATTTATAAACATATACAGCAGTAAATTTTAAATGGAATTTCATTAAACTATCGGTTAATGCAAATTTTACCTACTTTCAATACTGGACCGGAAAACGGTAGAATTGGTTGGTTTAAAGATATAATCACAGAAAAGGAATAACTTGGCTTCTAAACAATCAGTGTTAATATGGCATAACAAAGTCATACACTGGAAACTTTACCACTATGGTGTCTCAACTAAGGAAGACTGTTTTTTTCTGACACAACTTTTATTCTATTATCTTTTAACTGAACCATTTATCTTGCTTCAGACAGTGCATGGGACGCATTTAGAGTATTTTTCGGATAAAATGTACGTACTGCATAAAGAATTATATAAACTATTTAATTATGCAGATGATAATTTATGGATGCAAATCTACATCAAAACATTTACTATGTTTGCATAGATACAAATAAAGTGCCAGAGCTTTTCATATACTGATTTGACAACGATCCACAGCCCGTACGATAAATGAGGAACACTCATGTATTGACGAAAAAATCCAAGCTCAGTAACTCAGATATTTGTCGCTGCGGTACATCAATTTTCTGATCTCACGTAAGTGATCAGTTTTACGGAACAGGATAATAATTAACGACATCGAAATATATATTCAGGGTTTCTTTAATAAATTGTAAATTTCAAAGTAACTACTAAAAATTATATGCGCGAAACCAAATATAATTCTTATGTACTTGTAAAAGAAATGTACATGAATTTTGTCTTCTATAATTTAACCTTTAACCCCACTATTCAAAACTGCAAAACGTTATTACATCAGACTCTGACCGGCAAGACGGCGACCAAACAAATCTATTACACTGCTGGCCATCCAAAACGCAACACCAAGAAGGAAGCATCCGATTCGCTTGAAAATCGCAGCATGCGTCGCACGCGGGAGGACATGCAAACGATTAGCATTGCAGGGCATATGCAAATCATGTACGCCCGGCACACCACCGAGAAGCACTATAAGAAGGGTGCACAGAAGGCGGGGTGTAAGTAGTAGAAGTGTGTTGTGCTGCCGGACCTGTGCGTGGAAAGCTTCCTGATGCCTCGTCGTAGAATACGGCAGTCATTCCCGCATGTTCCGGTGTTCGACAGAGGAGGAATAGTGGCTTATCGCAACAGCGGTTTATCGTACCGAGACATCGGCCCCCGTGTGGGACGACATCCAGCCACTTTGAGGCAAGTATGGATTCGGTGGGAGTAGGAGCTCCGGACGGACCGACGTGAGCGATTGCCGCAACCGCGGCTCACCACCGAACGAGACGTCCAGCATGTTGTGCGGCGGGCATTGACGGCTCGCACCGCCAAATCCCGAACTTTAGCGCAGGAATTACGGTGTGTTGCGCAAACAACCTGTGTCAACACGTACCATTCGACGTCGTCTGCAGGAGCGGGGACTTGTCGCACGGCACCCACTGCTTCGATTACCATTGACGTTACACCACTGGCGAGTCCGGCGGCATTGGGCCGTTGAACAACGCACCTGGACTACGGAATGGTACGACATTGTCTTCTCCGACGAATCACGCTTCTGCCTGCAACACTACGATGGTCGGATCCGCGTGTGGCAGCACCGCGGTGAGAGACTGTATGACGCCTGCATTATGCATCGCCATACCGGTCCGTCGCCAGTCGTTAGGGTTTGGGGCGAAATTGGATATGACAACCGCACTCCTCTGGTACGCCTTGCCGGTACACTCAACAGTCATGCTACATCTCCGACGTTTTGGAGCCTGTAATCTTCCCTTACCGGCAGGATCTGCCAGAGGCCACGTTTCAACAGGACAATGCGCGCCCGCACGTGACACGCATCGTGCAAAAATTCTTAACGGCCCACCAGGTGTCACTGCTACCGGTTCCCGCCTGTTCTCCCGATATATATCTGTTGAATGAGTCTAAATAAATCCTACTCAGTAAACTTTCTAATCGCTTGTACTGATTTATTTAAAACATCATAGAAGTAAAGCAAAGAAGGCAAGTTCTTATGTTAGCAACATTATTTTTGAATATGTCAATAGCCGTTTGCCAACGTTAGATGAAAGGTGAACTTCATTAGGCAATGTATATGGTACTTCTGAATTTAAAGAAGTGGTGTAACATTTCCTGGAGTTGAGATCCAGGCTGCTCGGTTATACCGTAGCAGTTCAGAAATTTGAAAGACTGACAGGAAATGCACTTCTTGACCTCCTACACACCTGCTAAAACTTCATCGAATTCTCGTCCCATGAAAATTCGCAGGAGATCTAGAGATTTAACTCTTCATATTGATCACCGGTTGAAGAATTGAAACACAGAAAAATTTCGAAATCTCAAGAAAATTCTTAATTCTACTTCAAGGCTAAACTATACCCTTATTCTACCGGTTTCTGTGTGCTTTCTTTGTGTGTGTGTGTGGGGGGCTTATTTCTTTATTTTATTTCAACTTCATTACTTTTTATCCCCCTTTCTTTTTTGGCTTCAAGTAATCCCCTTTCGAAATTGGTTAGGAGTTTATTTTTAGCGTTTATTTGGTTCTCTCACTATGCTTATTTCGGCACCCTGGGATCACTCTTAAGATCTCATATTTCTTGTGCAAATAAATTTATATTACCTCAAACTTGGACCGTTTAACAAATTGTGTTTATTTACGTGAGTTTTGTTAAATTATATACTCTCTGTTTTACTCATTTTAACAATTTAGCTTTTTAATGTTCAATTAAGAATACGAATCAAAAATGAGATGAGATTTATGACCGAATAATTTAGGTTTATGTTGTTGCCGAATGTTTCTAAACTTAAAGTAACCTTTAATGATATGAAAAACAGTACTGAGTATGTCCGTGACCTTATAAAAGTATTCTGTGAACAATTGCTTAAATATGTACTTTACAAAAAAATCATTTAAATTTCTTATATTCGTATATATACCAATAAAGCAAAGGTTATAAGACTTTTTGAAAGTCATTAATGGTGCACATACAAACCTTTTGTTTTTTTCTAAAAAACGAATGGACATTCTGCTTCTCCGTAAAGCTTGGTGCATTTGTTTTCCACTACCAACAAAATATGCACTGTTAACGTATCAGGAACATGCAAATATATTAATCCACGTGACATTCAATTTGCGAGAGCAAATATGACGTGTAGATGTTATTGTATACAGATGTATGCAAACAATTTCAGAAAGGTACAAATAGATACTATCCAAGAGGCATTGCAAAGGGCGCCTGACTTGATTTGCAGATGTACGAACAATTGTAGGAAATTAAAGGGTAATTAAAAAATATTATTAAAATACTAAATGAACGCACTGTTAGTCTGAAGCAAGATTTCATTTCATTTCATTTATTGCATTTTAGTTGTTACAGACATGGTATTCATCATCATCATCATCATTGTCAACCATTATCAATCCACTGCTGGACGAAGGTCTCCCCAAGTTTCCTCCACAACGGTCTGTCTTGTGCCAGTCTCCTCCATGTCACTCCCGCATATTTACGAATTTCATCCACCCATCTCCCATGTGGTCTTTTTCTGGGTCTTTTCCTGTCCCTTGGAATCCAATCTAAAATTTCGGCTGTCCATCTATGGTCTGTCCTTCTGGCAGTATGTCCAGCCCATTGCCATTTCAGGGATTTAACTCTGATCATGATGTCTTCCACTCTCGTCATTTTTCGGATCCACGAGTTCCTCTTCTTATCTCTCCTGGTTATACCAAGCATGCACCTCTCCATGCTTCTTTGAGTTGTCTGCAGCCTTTGTATGTCTCTTTTAGTTAAGGTCCACGTCTCTGCACCATACGTAAGCACTGGAAGGATGCATTGATCAAACACTTTTCTTTTAAGACATAATGGCATATTGCTCTTGAAAATTATGCTGTTTCTTCCAAAAGCTCTCCAGGCAACTTTTGTACGCCGATTAATTTCTTCATCAATGTGACCCTCACTTGATATCTGCTGTCCAAGATAAACATACGTATCTGTTATCTCCAGTTTTTCTCCATCAATCGATAAATCTTCATTTCTTGTAAAAGCATTGAACATCACTTTTGTCTTCTGAAAGTTCATTTTTAATCCCACTTCTTTACTCTTGTCAGCAAGTTCCTGGATCATACTCTGCAGCTCTGATGGGGTAGTTGCAAAAATGACTACGTCATCAGCAAAACGAAGGTGGGTTAGATAATCTCCATTAATCTTTATCCCTTTGTTTTCCCAGTTCAGTGATTGAAAGACATTTTCCAATGTGGCATTAAAGAGCTTCGGAGATATGGTGTCACCTTGTCTCACTCCCTTTCCAATTTTTATGTGTGTTGTATTTTCAAACAGCCGAATCTTTGCACTTGCATTTTCCATAGATGTTATTAATAATATTAATGTATGCATCTTCAATACCGCAGGATTTCAGAGCCGTGGTAACTGCTGATGGTTTCACCGAATCAAAGGCTTTTTCATAATCGATAAAAGCCATGCACAATGGAAGTTCATATTCCCTCGCTCTTTCAATTAGTTCTCTCAGTACGTGGATATGATCTATTGTGCTGTAGCCACTCCTGAATCCAGCTTGTTCTCTCGGTTGAGCCATGTCCAGTGTTACCTTCAAGCGGTGTGAAAGAACTTTAGTGAAGATTTTATAAACCACTGATAGGAGGCTGATAGGTCTGTAGTTCCTGAGATCCTCAATGTCACCTTTTTTATGTAGCAGGATCATTGTAGCATTGTTCCAATCCTCAGGAATCTTCCCTTCATTAAGGCATCGAGTGAAAATTTGGGCGAGTACTGTTTCAATTTCTCCACTTGCTTCTTGTATGATGTCTATAGTAATTCCATCTTCTCCTGGAGCTTTCCCCCGCTTCATGTTCTTGATTGCATGAGCAACTTCTGCTGGGAGGACTGGAAGAACTCTGGTACCTTTCATGATGTCTGGAGTACATGTATCATCCCTTTTATATAGTTTGGAGTAGAAATCTTTCACTCTTGTCAAAATTTCGCCTCTATTTCTTGTTATAGAACCATCTTCTTTTCTCAGAGCCATAATCTGTTTTCTTCCCTTACTGAGATGTCCCTTTGCTATCTTTAGGCTTTGGTTGTTTTCAATTGCTTTCCTCACTAGCTCACAGTTGAATTTCCTTACGTCTTCAGTGATACTTTTTCGTGCTGTCTTGCATAGCTCTATATATTCCACTTTGGAAGTCACATCTTCTTTAGTTGTCCTCATCTCTCTTCTTTTTTGCATCAACATTTTGGTTTTTCCTGATAATTTGTTTACATGCAACTTGTTCTTAGACCCAGCTAATTTTGTTGCTGTTTCCATAAGAGCTTTGGTTACTTTTCTGTTAACTTCAGAAATATCCACTTCTTTCGATGTTAGGCCTTCTATAGCAGAGAACCTGTTCTTCAGTTCGAACTTGAAAGTATTATGGTGTTTTTTAAGGTTGGTTATGTCAATACATTTTGTTTGTCTTATGAGCTTGCCACGTTCCAGTTTAGTGTTGAGGTGCATCTTACATCTCACCAATCTATGGTCACTACCTGTGTTGAACTTGTTTAGCACACTGCAGTCTTCGATGCCGAATTTTTTGTTACACATAATAAAATCAATTTCACTTGTCGTCCCAATTGGATGTCTCCATGTCCATTTCCTGTGTGGCTTTTTCTTGAAAAAGGAATTCAAGATGAAAAATCCGTCTGCCTCTGCAAATTCAACGAGAGTATTTCCACGCTGGTTTCTGTTGCCGTGACCGAATTTACCTACTGAAGTTTCATTCTGTTGCCGGTGCCCTATTTTTGCATTGAAATCTCCCATAATTATCTTCAAGTGCTGCTTACCTTTATTATTTAGATGACGAATTTCCTCATAAAATTCTTCAATTTCTTCTTCAGGATGACTTGTGGTGGGTGCATAAGTTTGAATAATCTGAGCCTGGTATCTTCTCGATAGTTGGATAACGAGTCGTGCAGCTCTGTCAGAGGAACTTTCAACTTCTACCACTTTATCCTTCAGTTTCTTGTTTATTATAAATCCAACACCACTAGTCCTGCCAGTATCTGTCCCACGATAATAGAAGAGATGTCCACTTTTCAGTTCAATGAGATCTTCTCCTTTTCTCCTTCCCTCACTCAGCCCGACGATGTCCCACTTGATCCTTTGTAGTTCCTCTTCCAATTCAAGAAGCCTTGAATCAGAAGATAGGGAGCGTCCGTTGTAGGTAGCCAAGGTCAGCATCAAATGGCAGCCTAGTCCGGTCCTCCGGGGATTCTTAGCACCCTCTGCCTTCATGTCGCACTGGCCGCTGCCTTGGCCAGGTACATTCCAGCTGCCGGAGACTGAGGGCCAAGATTTAAGTTGTAGAGTCATTTTGGAGGTGTTTGGCCATAACTCACCACGCTGGCCAAGCGGGTTGGTGAGTGTGGGATAGCATTTCCTCTGATCCCGATGGTATAGTTATACCGCTATTTGCGGTCGTCAGAGCCCCTTTAGTGGGAACAGGATGCACCACGAGAAGGCGGGGTTGACATTTGTCAAGGAGAGGCTGTGATGTTACGCATCACCTGACCTTACATGGTATTACATAGTTATAAATATGTAACACAAATATTATATTTTTGTAACAACAGGGAAGGAGGAGGGAAAAGGCCTGATATGCCTGACGTGCCCTCTTCTCCCACAGCATCAACATTTTCATGAAAATGAAAAAAAATCCAAAAAAACATAAACAAGTCAAGTCCACATAATATCCAACACAGCTAGGGTGGTGCTATAAATTAATAAAAGTAATAGTACATTATGAGCTTTTGACAGTAAGAAATGCCTGTGCTTTCCTTTAAATATATTAATATTATTAAGTGATACAATATCAGTAGGAAATGTATTCCATAATGCAGGACCAATATAATTAATAAATGATCTAAATCGTTCTGTTAGTGGAAACATGGGGATAAATGTTGTTATATGTCTCGTGGAATAATCATGACTGTGAGTATTTATTGTAATTAAATCTTGGTAATAACCATTTTTAATTCTCAAAAACATTAGTTTACCTATACTATATATATTCAATTGTTGAATAGTTAGTATATTAAAATCGTTTGGACTGAGTCTAGCCTGAAAGACTGTATTTAAAAATTGTGTATTTTGTAGTTTAAATTGTAGTAGTCTTATGAATCTGTTTTGTAACGACTTAAGTTTTTTCATATTGTATAAAGTAGTCGATCCCCAAACAGATATACAGTAGATTAGATGAGGTTGAATTAAAGTGTGGTATAATAAAATAATTAATTCTGGGGTTAAATTGGCCACTGCACTACTAATAACTCCTACATTTCTTGAGATCTTATTAGAAAGGTATTCAATGTGAATTTGATTTTAAATCGTGCTGAATAATGAAACCCAGATAGTTATGACTTTGAACCACTTCTATAGATGATCCAAGTAAATTAATATTCTGAATTAAGGACGTGGGGATGACGTACTTGAAAAAATCATTACTTTTGTTTTGTTAATATTAATAGCCAGATCGTTTTTAGTTAAACAATTAGTGATAGATGTAAAATGGATTTCTATTTGCCGCACCAATGTCTCAACATCATTTCCATGTATCAAAATGGTTGCATCATCTGCAACCATTCAAGGCATAACAAACGGTTCTTGGCAGCATAAGGTCAACAGCCGCATATCACTAGCGCATTATCTCGTATCTGCTCAAACCATGATATACCGTTTAGCAACAGATCAAAGAGCCTCCTATCATCTGTTAAAAAAGATCGAGCAACAACTGATATCATGAACAAATGGGGTGTGTTCAATACCCCATTATTGTACCCTACAACAAAAGAACGCGTTAGCAACTATGTAAGCTCTACGCGAAAAAGCTTTTAGGTATCCGTGTCCAGGAACACAAGTATGATATCCGAACCAGCAATAACAATACGGCATTATCAAAGAAAGTCGTAAATGGTATACTGTAACCAGTCTGGGAGAACATTAAATTATGCACTTTGTTAAAAGTATGTATATGGGGGACAAATGCTGTCATTACCAAACACCTAAGGACATTTCAAAAATCTGGAAAGAACATATTACCAAATTGAACCTTAAAATATAATAATAAATAAAATCAAATAAAACACACAATATTTAAAATCGGCAAAAACTCTACCTACGTATCAATAGTTTTGTAATACCATGTGAATTTAATGTTTAGAAACTGTATTTATTGCTCTGCTGTGATGGCAACAGTTACGACCCAGGTGACCCCTAAGACCGTTACCCATAAGGCATCGCTGCACTGCCTATAAAAAGCTAATCGAGTGCTGTATTACCTCTGTTCTATCTGATGATGAGGTAAATATTACCCCGAAAGTGCTAGTGGGGTGTTTTAACGGAAAATATTTTCGTCTTACTAAATATCGTACGTAGACCGTAAAGTATTTATCTGTTTTAATTGTATGAACGTTTTAGCAGGAGTGTCGAACAGCCGACAAAATAAGTAATCTGTAGTCTTCCTTTGGTTGAGAACTACTGGTCGTATATGAAGGTAACCACGGCTGCACAGAATTTTCCGAGCTAACAGAAAACCTCAACTGTTTTAAGTAAACGAACGTTTGCAACGGCGGTGTCGAAAGGAGAAATTTAGCATACATAGCCCACCACATATGAGCGCGAGAGGGTTGTAGCTAAGAAACACCCTTTGAATATACCTCGACTCTGCTGAAAAAACCTTCAATTCCCAACCACCGGGCCCAAGAGCATTAAAACAGAAAAGATCGACACACGTATATATCATTGTAAACACGACAAATTACTAAGGATCACAAAAAGGTCTTTTTCTGCGATAAAACACATTTTAACTCAACACACGCCAATAGACACATCACAATATGGCGCCAACGGCACGAATTTCATCTGTTAAGTAACTAGCAAATGTACTAGCTGATGGAAGCAATGTAATGGTCTGGGTTCCGTTTTGTTCGAGGGAACCGTGTTTCTTAAAACATCTGTCTTCCAAAAGTCATATTTCATTTTCTGTTTGTCTGAAACAAAGCAGTCTTTGAAATTTCTCTTAAAAACAATCCTTCACTTTTTTATTAAAAATACTTCTCTTGGCTGCATGAGTAGCTATGAAATTAATTCAATGCGTTTAAGCATTAAGTCCTTTAATTCTATAATATTTTAATTTTTGATAAAGTATGGAAAAGTTCAGCGCTTTTTAAAAATATATGATAGAGTGAGACACGGTTTTCGCTTTCATTTTTTCAAACTTATGAAAATTACGTATAGATTTAAAAATAGTTTAATGTCACAAAGCAAAATATAATAAAATAAAAGAAAAAAGAATGTTAGAAATTAACTCACAAATTTATGGAGTGCCAAATTGATTTTCAGTAAAATATTTGAATAAAAAATTAAATAAATCAGATGTTTCTTGTTGTAATTTCTGGACTCATTACAGTGTAGTGTAAAAATTATAATTCTAATAACCGCGCTCTGTTTATGCTTTATACTCCAGTGATTTCGTATATGTTGCCACAGAAAGTCGTGGTACACTGTCATGTGTCCTAGCTTGTCCTGATCTTTACTCTAATAAACTGATTGAGAAAAACAGCGTTTAAAAATTAAGATATGAGTCAAATGACAACTCCATTACTTCGTACTCGCAAGCCCGAGACAGTAAACATTAGCAAAAACATTATACACAGAACGATAGATTACGACATTCAGTGCAAATGAAAAAGGTGTATTTCACAAAAACACTGTAAATTGACATCCACCTTGGATTGCTGCAAACTTTCTGCTTCGAAGACGTAAATGGGTCTACATCATAAATTGTGATAAAGAAGGAATTTCCCCTTCTATTTAACACATGAAGCAATGTAAAGTTTACTTATTTTATTGCGCAATTCGAGAACAGAAAAGAAGAATTTTAATTGCTACGTGATGTAAGTATCTGTACGGGTTTCATTCGGAAAATAAAATGTTCAGGTCTTTGTACAATTGCGAAACAAAATAAGTTGCTTATATACTCCTCGCAAATATATTGTCCCTATTTTCTACCTAATACTTCTGTAAATACCGATAATTCCCTCTTGAACGACCATAACACGCAGAACATCCGGACGACCACAGTCGGCCGAATTTCCTGAGTAAATTTAATCGAATTTCTGCCACCAACATGTTCAGTAAATTTTCACAGCCTCTGAGGTTTTAAAAAATGTCCCTATTTCACCACTGTTTTCTGAAAACAATGAAGTGAACCAGCATTTGCTTCCTGCGAAGGAGATACCATTCAGTCTCATGACATCGCATCTTTTGCAACTATAACAGTTATAAATTGATTGACCCGGTACATATCTGAAGGTTTAATGCATATCAATCCTACAGATCGGAAATCTTGTGTGGTGATCTAGCGCTCAATATTTCTTTGTTAGCCTGTTTGGTGCAGAACAAAAATTCAAAGTGTAGTAAAATACCTCTTCGGGCTTTAAGGTATTTACTCTATTACAAATAATTATGTGACCCTGGTGTCAAACTGTTAATGCTAAGTAAAACGTTCTGCAAATTATAAGTCCAAAAATTTTAGAGTAATGTGACGTGTTGCATTATTAGCACGTCTTTTGTAAAATTGATCGTACTTATGCTATAGGATTGTTCGTCCGCCCGTCTGTGGATATAATATCTCTGCAACTATGAGTCCGATTTCAAAAATTTGTTTGTGTTGGTAAGCTTGAAATGTGCGAATGATCATCTTTTATTTTATTTTTATACGACGCACCATTTCGACGCTAGAGGCCGTAAACACAGATGATGTCGAACTGAAAATACTTTTGTTACATGTATTTGCTTCTAAACATCCGACTGACAAAATTATTTTACTTTCGATTCCATTTATGTCGAAATTTGTTTTAGGTATAGTCCCTTTTCAAGTAACGCATAGATGCTCCGCTAGGGGGCGTAAAATAAATTGTGTTTCACCCGATATCTCATCTTCTAAAACTTGGATTTAAAAAATTCTTCCTACAGCAGATACAGATTCTATGTGAAATCGTTCAGATATAGTTACCAATTTTTGGTAAAAATAGTTTGGCCACCAGAGAGCGTAAGCATTAATTTCAGCTTCAGATGAACTTGCCGCAAAATCTGACCATATAAATTTTTGATTGAAAAATTTATTTCGCGGACCGATACCACTCCCGTCGATAAAATTTTTCGGCACATTTCCTTCTTAAAATAATGCATGGTTTCTCCGCCTGGGGGCGTAGATGTTTATCTTATTTTTGTCAAACTCTCTGCAGCTCTCTCTCTCTCTCGGTTTTTTTTTCAATATTTCCTTACTAGGAAATCAAAACTATAAGTGTAAAGGAGTATGATATGTAATGCTGTATTTGTCTAGTGATTTCCGAGTGTATTTCTTATTTTTTAGTGTACCAGTTAACATTGATAAAAACATGAATTCTTTCCGCCAATTTTTTTCACTGTTCCTTTGATTCGCCAGGAAATAGAAGTTTCTTGGAAATTCTAGTGTAACCTTGCTTAACTTTTGCATTTCCCTAGGTCTCCTTTAGAGGTTCCCAGAATTTGCCAAAGGTCGAAACTGTGTGGCCTTGGCACACATCCGCTGTCAGAGCGGATGTGTGTCAAGGCCATTTTTTCTTATGTTGTTCCAAGGGCGAACCCTCCTGTGTGAGTTTGCCTTTTTGCATTGCCCAATTGAGAAGTATGCTTTCGCGCTTACCTGACCCCCTCCCCCCACACACACACCAACTACAGCGTCTCTCTCCTCTTAGGCGAAGAAAAATGAGAGATCGACAACGCACGCCTTGGCTGAGGTTACTTGGACGGAGTTGCTCGGCAGGAGCATTTCGACTGATTTTTTTGTAAGGAGCACACGCTTTGGGTCTGCGTCCTGTTCTCCGAAAGGGGAACTTTCCTTTTTGGCCTGGCCTCTGTTCAAAGCTGAAAATGGGTATCAATCTCTCATACCATCGCTCGCCAACTCCTGCAAAACGTGCTTGCTCTGATGTTTCTTCGCAGGCCAAAAAGAAGCATTGCGTTGCCTTGCCTCTCTCTTCTAAGAACCGAGGTGACCCAAGATGGCGTTCATCAGACCGAGGGTCCAAACACACTTCCGCAACCTGCAGCCTGTAAACAGCCGAATAAAGAGAAAAAGGAAGCCACCGCTTTATAGGATGCCCTCTGCAACCTCGAGCCTAAATCCGTGCTGACCACCCGTCTTCAGGATCTTCAGCATTCCTTGCCTACAGTGCAGGTGTCCTTCCTCCTCAGCAGAAGAAGATGAGACCATAGTGGGCTCATACAGGTTACAAAACTTTGGCCATGTTTTGAGAATACCCTCCTACCATAACCAAGATCCTGAAGGCAAGGTAAAGAAAATTCCTCTATCCATTTTGCCGCTGATAAAAAAATGCAAATGGCGTGGAACCTTCCAAGAGTTTTTAAGAAAGAAAAATAGTTTAAATTAAAGATATTTAAGATGTTATAAAGTATATTGTGATAATAGAGTTTAAAATTTATTGTGTGCAAAGCTAGGGAAGCAGTCAATTTTTCTTTACCTCACTTCGATTAGTTGTAATGTCAAGTTACGGCTGAGGCTATCTTTTAAAAACACCAATACCTGCAAAATTATGATTTTCTTTATATCTATTCATGTTGCTTACAAAAAGGGGAAAATGAGTTTTGTAGTGATAAAAAGATACATAAATTTAAAAAGATTAACAAAAAAATGCAGCGGGCATGTAAAACAAAAACAAACAAACAAAAATTCAATAAATGTGAATAGCAAAAAAGGCTAGCGGTGCACTGTGGTGATTTTTTTGAGCCTGAAAAACAAAGATTATAATTACTAAGTGCTTTAGTGTGTAAACATTGTGTATGTGCATATTATATGTGTTAGTAAAGAAAACAAAAAAAATGTTTGAAAACCGACTGTTTTGACTAAGGTTAGCTGTGTTCTAAATTTATATAAAAAGTTTTTTTTTTTAAATTGAAATAGCAAAATTTACACCTCCTTATTTACTTTGTTGAATTTAGTGTTGAAATAATACTGTGTGCACCTTCTATTAACGAAAGCACCAAATGTCAGAATAAACTAATTTTGTGTCCAAGGTATAAACCTTCAGAGCATTTCACCCAAATCAAAATTCATTTTGGACTTTAATACCTTTTCGAAATTTTGGGCAACTGTGTGAGAAAATTAAGACTATGATTAGCCACTGCTGTTGGGCAAGCAAAATTAAGCTCTTATAATATTTATATTACTCAGCTTGTTGTTTTCCAATAAATGCAGCCGAAGTTGGCTTTTCAAACTTACACACATGAGTCAGTACATGCTTTGTGTCTTAAATTGCATGTTCTTTGGTACTGCCAAGTGAACAAAATCACCACTGCAACTGGCAGGGCTTTCCATAGGAAACGTTCATTGGGTAAGTATTTGTTAATTTTCTCCTAATTTAGAAACCTCCGAATAAATATAGCCTGTCGTGTTGTTCACGGTGGTCATTTAGTTCCTAACGAAAAACAAATAATAATATAGAAAGCTATATATGTGAAGTCGGCTGGTTTACCTGATAGAATGGAATTTCAGCATCCGGACGCGTGTCAATTCTGGCGCTTACTTAAGCGCCAACATTTTAACGGGTTGCACATACAAACGTACTTTTATCCCTGATGTCTACATACAGTGTTTTCTTCATTGAAGAACACAGCATATCACAGAATTACTATTCACCTGATGCTCATCCTCGAAATGTAGGTTAATTCCTGTCTTCGAGTGGTTGGCTCCAGAAGTTGTAGAAGAGATATGGAACAATCAGAAGGAGAAAGCATCTACAAGGGTTGACCGAAAAGTAGTGACAACAGGTATCTAACACACATTACGCTTTACTTCGGCATGAATTCAATTTCCCGGGCCCTTAATGTAATCAACAGCCATATGAATCATTTTGGCCCATACTGTCTGTGTTCTCAGCAGATCATTTTCTATTGACAGCTGCAATAATTTGGTCTATGGCAAGGAGCACCTCTGGCATACCACGAAAACGTTGTCTTCATATGTGTGCCTTCAATTGCGAAACAGATTAAAGTCGCGTGGACTCATGTCTGGAAAATATGGTTACTCCAAATTTTCCCAACGTCTCTAGTAAAAATTCTCTGCACAGTTTCGGCAACATGACAACGATCATTGTCGTGAATGAACAATGGTGGATAATGTTTAATGAAATGTTGCAACTTCTTCTGTAGTGCGGGAAGTTGATGTTTTTCCAGAACTGGGCATTCACATTTTGTTTCACGATAACAACAGGACGGAGGATTACACCTCACATGTCATAGGCAACAATCAGGTACACTTTCACTTCACTAAGTCCCTCCCGTAAATTTATCGGGCGTGTGGATCAGTGATGCTCCCATTTCTTTGATTTCCGTTTGAGTGCCGACTCCTACGCCCAATCTTTGTCGATGACAATGGTTCGTGGAAGGAAGTCATCACTCTCATTGTCATACCGCTCTACATGGAGTTTTGCTGCGACGTATCGGAGCCACTTTTGCACTTCTGTGAGGTGATGTGGGGACCACTTTGCTGCGATGTTTCGCATGCCAAGGAAATCGTGAAAAATGTGGCTCACTGGGAAATCATTGATTTCAATTTCATTTCCAAATTAGTGCCTGGCCTAGTGTCTATCACGACCAAGTAAAGATTGCACAAGGCTCCCCTTTTCCTGTAGGATGTGCGGACTTCCCGGTCATTTCACATGTTGGATGTTCTCGACAGCTGCGAAAAGCATTCACCCATCGTGAAATTGTACGACAGGTTAGCGCTTCATCCTAGCACGCATCCTTCTGACCTAAGCAAAATTTCGTTGCCTCGAGACTGCGTGCAAACCTAATTTTTATCCAGCTGCGTTGTTCCGACTTTGTAAATATGCTTTTAACGCCTTCCTATAAAAGCTATACTTTAAGTGCTCCATGAGCTGCATTTTCGTTCCACACAAACACTGAAGTAACATCCAACACTCAAATCCTACACTTGATTGTGTTATCAGTAGAGTACGCCACAGTTCTGTGCGCTGATCATCGCCGCGTTACTACTACCTTTCATTCAACACATTATATTTATTTTTAAACAAATTTTGTTTGTTAATACATACACTCCAAGAGCATTCCCACTTCGCTATGCATTATATGTGTGAAATTACTTATTCACGAAAATCTTAATTTGCAGCGAATTTCGTGAATAGTAGAAGGCGTAAATTTTTAACCATTTGACAGAAATAAATTCGTACTTGAATCCCATGTGTACCATGTATGGAGTGTTTCCCTTATGGTACTGACTCCCTCCTATCCATACAAATTAGGTACGGACGATTGAAATTCGCACTAAATTAGGAATGGACGATTACTTATAGCCAACTGAGTTGGTCATGTTCTTCATTAATCCAACAAACTGACAAAGTATAATTAAAATATCGCAAATATGAATGTCTCTTTTTCACATATACTTTTGAGTATTTACGTATGGAAACCAGAAAAATGGAATTTAATTTTCTGAAGTAGCTGTTCGTCAAATCTCTGTTGGTGAATTTGCTATAGGATACGCATGCATTACACTTCGGAAACGAAATAAAGCTCAGGCATTATCAGATTACTTGCTATAATAGACTGCATCACATGGATATGATTTTAATTGTAGGAGCGCCAAAGTTTCTCTTTTTTAATGAAAAATTATAAAAAAAAAGAAGCCGAAGCAAAATTTCGTGTTTTTTATATACATTTTTTTCTTTTTAATACAAGACACAATAGATAGCAAAACTCCTGGAAACAATAACCGAAGATTTTCCAATATAACTGAACTCCATATTAACAAAACGAGTATCTTTTCTGCAAAGGAAAAAATGCGGAACTCATTAATTTGGAAAATGACGATTTTAATCATATCATGTATGTTGCCAAATACAAGAAATCCAATAATGCTGGAGGAACAACTGACCATTGTTGTCCGAATAATATGCTTACTGGAGTTTACAGAATAGGAACAGATTATTAAGAAGATCACCTGAGAGATGGGAGAATGGAATTTGTAGTAAAGTCATTGTATCAGGGAAGTCGCTGGCTCAAGACAGAAAGATGTTTAAAGATAATCAGAATATTTTCATCCAAAAATGCCTCGTTCGTTTTGTGAAAGTTCAAATTACGGACCTGTTCCCAGTGGTATAATGATATCGTTTCCCATTATAAATGCAATAAATGCATTCCAAGTAAAGCTTTATGCGCTATTTATATACACTGCTGGCCACCCAAAATGCAACAACAACACGGAAGCATCCGACTGGCCTAAAATTCGCAGCATGCGTCGCCAGCAAGAGGACATGCAAACGATTAGCATTGCAGGGCATATGCAAATCATGTGCGCCCGGCACAACACCGAGAAACACTGTAAGAAGGGTGCACAGAAGGCGAGGTATGAGTGGTGGAAGTGTGTTGTGCTGCCGGAACTGTGCGTGGGAAGCTTCCTGATGCCTCGTCGCAGAATACGGCAGTCATTCCAGCACGTTTCGGAGTTCGACAGAGGACGAATAGTGGCTTATCGCGATAGCGGTTTATGGTACCGAGACATCGGCGCCCGTGTGGGACGATATCCAGCCACAGTGAGGCAAGTATGGATTCGGTGGGTGCAAGAGGAACGGACGGACCGACATGAGCGATTGTCGTAGCCGCGGTACACCACCGAACGAGAGGACCGTGATGTTGTGCGGCGGACATTGACGGCTCGCACCGCCACATCATGAACGTTAGCGCAGGAATTAGGGTGTGTTGCGCAACAACCTGTGTCAGCACGTACCGTTCGACGTTGTCTCCAGAAGCGGGGACTTTTTGCACGGCACCTATTGCTCCGATTAGCATTTACGATAAACCACCGGTGAGTGCGGCGGCAGTGGGCCGTTGAACGCCGCATCTGGACTACGGAATGGCTTGACATTGTCTTCTCCGATGAATCCCGCTTCTGCCTGCAACACCACGATAGTCGGATCCGCGGTAGGCGGCACCGCAAGGAGAAACTGTATGACGCCTGCATTATGCATCGCATACCGGTCCGTCGCCCCGCGTTATGGTTTAAGGCGCAATTGGATATGACACCCGCACCCCTCTGGTACGCATCGCCGATACGCTCAACAGCCACCTCTACATCTTCGACGTTTTGGAGACTGAAGTCCTCCCTTACCTGCAGGACCTGCCAGCGGCCACGTTTCAACAAGGCAATGCTCGCCCGCTAGTGACACGCATCGTGCAACAATTCTTCGTGGCCCACTAGGTTTCACTGTTGCCGTGGCCCGTCTGTTTTCCCGATATGTCGCCCATCGAACACGTCTGGTTGCCAATCGGCAACCGAGTGGCCCGGCAAGCACCACCTGCGTCTACGCCTGATGAACTGTGGCAACGTTTGGAAGCAGCCTGGACAGACATACCCCAAGCCCACATCCAAAGCCTCTTTCGTTCGATGCCGCGGCGTGTAGCGGCCGTTATTGCCAGCCATGGGGGCCACACGAACTATTGATGTGTGCGTGTTCCGCAAGTCGCACGGGCCTGTAAGCTGAATCGTTTCATCTTTGTATCTGTTGTTATGTGTCCAGTCAATCTGGCTTTGCTATCTCGTGTCCTTCTTGGTGTTGCATTTTGGGTGGCCAGCAGTGTATTTCTTCTATATAATTTTATTTTTCGATTTTCGCTACAAAAGTTTTTTCGGAAAGTGTAAATTAGTTCTTATGACTAATGTATTTCCTTATCTCTGCTCAGCTTACAATGTGTCTGAGAGAAGGTCAGTAATCCTATAAGTGACACAAGCAGTAAGCCAAATCAGTGTTAAGAGCAGCCTAATGACCGCTTTAAAGACACCCGAATATCGATAGGTGGCGTTACTAATGTCAAGGTTCACCAAGGTAAGCGCAGCGCGAAACAATCTGCGGGTTTTTTTCGGGCTGGGCTCAGTTGTAAAAACCCATCAAAAGCCACACCAGGGATTTTTGAAAATTGGATTCTATTTTTGCTCTTTCAATATTCTAAATTTAATCAGCACCCTATATAATATTTGCTTTCACAATTAGTTTGACCAACCAATTGCGTTCATTAGCTGTTTTGTCACATGGATAGAAACTGAGACCTTTTTGGCCTGCGGGAGGGACGGGTGCGTAAACAACCATTAGTCATCAATTGTTCCATCCACAGGACCTAACCGCTATCAGGTTTTGGCTACCTATCGTAAAACGTGAAAAATTTGCTTTCCGAGCTGCTCGCCAGATATGTTACTGGAAAAAATTCGTCTGGTAGCTCCGTGGTTTTTTTATTTCCAAATTTTCAGGAAATATAACATTTTTGCTGAACAGCATTCATTATATTACTGATTCCTAAATTACCAGGTATTACCAATTTTGTAAATATTTTGTGGGATATTACCGATTCACATAAACATAACGTTTAAGAGTGGGACCAGACCGAAAGGCAACGAGTGTTGTTTGTTTCGTCAGTAAGATTTAGATTTTCATTTTCCATGAGCCATTTTGTTCTTTATCGTCAACCTTGCATTGGGATTTTAATTTTTCCTTTTGCCACTATATATTTTGTCCCTAAGATTTTTAGTCGCACCTTTTTATACAACCTCTCTCTCTTTTGCAGTGAATTTGTTGTGATCTGCGGAATCTGTGGCAAATGAACAATATCGAAAATATACAAAAGTGAGTTTGCTGAAGCAAAAACTTAAGTGAAAAAGGGATATATTTATCTCAGTAAAAGGAAGAGAATATATAAAGTGATGGTCTCCCCAGGATGCAACAGATTATTGCAGAATGTTTAAAAAATTTTAATAATTTTTTTATAAGAAAACTATCTGAGTACTTACATTTGGCCCAAAATGTTTGAGTGCAGATTGTACGAGGGTTAGGGTAAACTTGTGATTTTTTTAACTATTTCACGCACGTAGGTAAATAACGTAATTTTTCTACACACTCACCGTACCTAAAACATTTTTATGCATGACTTACTTTTAAAAAACATGAACTAATAAATTAAGATAAATTCAAATTTCCTATATATTTCAAATAATTTTCAGCTATGGAAATAAGATATCAAAAAGAAAAAAAGAAAATTAGAAAAACTCAAAGAAGTCCTATAAAACTAAAAAAAAAACCCCTATAAATTCCGAACAACCCAAGTGTGTTGGGTCTTTTCAAAAATGCCAGTTTTTTTAAAGCCCTGTTAAAGCTGGGAGTACACTTAAGATTTTATTGGAAAATTGTATTCAAGTATTGTAACATATGATTCAAGTAAAAAATTCATATTGGAAAAATTCATCTAGGAAACACAATAAAATATTTTGTTTCACAGCTCCAGGGATAAAGATTTACAGACAAAACAAAGAAAATATCCTCCTAATTTCAAGAGCGTTCACTTCTTCCGTTGAAATGTGGAAAATTTCATATATTTGAAATATTTCAGGAAGTTCAGCGTATACCACTTGACAAAGGCGTTCGTTGGAAACCACGCTTTTATTTTAAAGGCAAAAGGTATCAGTAAGCTTAGAAACACACACAATAACAAAACTCTTTACATGCCCTAAATTAACTACAATCATGTTTTAATTAAGAGACAGTTGAACATCCCATAAATTATTTACTAATTCTTCGCTAAATGAACGTAGTTTTAGGTAGAAATACGTAGAGCGCTTCAATTTTTTCTGAATTTCTTAGCTGATTGATGGCTTTTGTATATAAAATCAAAACTTTTCGTTTTCAACTAATGTACATATGATAATACGCACGAAAATTCTAAGAAAATATATAAAACTTTCGAGTTTTTAAACAACGCGTATGGGTATGCAACGAGCATTTATCGAGGACTGATTGTTGTCCATCAAATACTTAAAGTTTTTTTCTAATTCTTTCCTTTGTCAGACATCTGGTGCTAAACACTTTCCCGTTTACTTTCCAAACAGAAGATATCGTTTATCAGCCGAGGAATGTGACACATCTTACAATAACGCAACTTATGTAACACACACAAACAAAATTATGAACATTCACATATTTTCGATTAGGCAAGAATGGATGTTATTTCAAATAATATGTTCACAAATTTTTGCTTCTAACTTCTTGAAGACAGGGAAATTAAAGAGCAGTAAATTCTTGCCGTGCAAAGTTATACATAATTTCTTGAATTCACTTCATGTTAAATTATGAAATTTCAGTTCTAGTATCTTGAAGCGTATTTCCCGTAGATGTTTTAATATGGATTTTGTAATTACATTTCTGTCAAAACTGCCAAATTACGTGCTTAATTTCAGCGTCCCTATGAAATGCATATATCATTGTAGTAACCATCTCCTTGGTGCAGACATTTAAAAGGGAGATTACTTACTTTATGGAGAAACGATCCTTGATTAAATTTAAAGCAATGAAAATTAAAAATTAAATGATTTTAACATGAAGTAAATTTAAAAGCAATTCTGTGTACTATCGAAAAAAAGGAAACTAAAAGTTTCAAAATAAGATTCGTCTTGTTTACGAAAGTTTGGTTCTAGTTTGAATACCTTGGTGTATTTGAATTGTTTCAGCTAGTATTTCCTTCGCAAAACAAATTATTTAAAAGAAAATAATTTTACCACTTTCGGACATTCCATGTGTGTTTTTTAAAAACGCTTCCTGCTATGTTAAATGGCCGGATGTGAGTTTCTAAGCTAACATCTGAATACAATTGGTATTTACAGTGCCGGCAATTTGTTTTACCAAAATAAGGTAGCAAACACTGGCTGGTGAAAGGACGTCGCGAAGCCGAAACAACAAGTGATCAACAAAGTTGTTTTCCACGGATGTAATAAAAATCCAATACAAAGAGAAATGTTTTAAAAAACTCATAATTCAGAATATCAAAAATTAGAACATTTTCCAGCGACCATTTTTTGGCAATGTCATCGACAATAATTAAATTATGAGTAAGAAATTAAAAAAACACTTCTAAATTGGGAAACCTATGTTTATTTGACAATAAATTCGTTGCAGGACATATTTTCTAATATTCCATATTTGCGGAAATTCAACCTGAATAAAACTTTTAAGGATGTGAATGTTGTGTTTTCGTAGGATAAACACCAATCTATTGAACTTTTTTGAACTGTCGGGTAATGTTTTAATACGAGCAACTTTGAAATCTACCGAGAGATACAGATAAATCTTAGGATATAAATCACCGGCCAAATCGGTAGACATCCAAATGGGTCGGACACCGAGGTATCAGACTTTGTAACATGAGAGTGATATCATAAATGGAAGGAAATCATGTTTCTAATGTCATTACCTTGTGTTTTCCAGACGGCCTTCGTTCTACCCAATAGTTAACATGTCTGATGACATTTGGCAGGTAAATTAAAGACTCCGCATGCCCCTCTTGCAAAGTCGATGAATTTTGGACATAGGTCAACGACGCATGACTAGTTGTATCTCAGGGCACCGTCCGATGAATTTTACATTCGGTACATCGCCGCGTTGCCGAAGATTTCATACACCGGTATGACAACTTACTACCTCTTCCGTACATTCGTTATGTCCTGATATCGAATGTTAGCAAAAAAAAGAACAGTCAATGTTAAATGGCTAATATGAATTTAGTTATATATTTTTGATGAAACGCTAAATTTAGAAAGTAATACCGCCTCACCGTCCACGTTTTAAAAATGGCTCACGAAAACTGCATGGAACCGCCATCTTAACACTCATGCCTTAAGCAAAATTTTGCGATATATCGCTTTCAAGATATTCATGAATATTTTTCGGGAAATGATTTCTATACAATCCACAAATAATTGCTTCCAATGAAAGCATGTTTCAGTTCTGTTTCACTTCAAAACTTCTGTGTGTTCGATTGCATACTAGACTCAAATAGATTTAGAGGTCGAGTGAATATGTTTGTAACGGCACGAATTTGTCATTACATACGCACTATTTCAGCTTTAAGTTTATATCACATTGTAAACTTTTTATACCACCGTTCCAATTGCAAGCTATTTATTAAGTTACGTAATCAAAACAATTTGAAATTACGATTCCATTCCAATTACTGTACACGAGTATCTGATCAATAACTCTTAGATATCTGCAAAGACATATGCTTACAGACCTAAACACAGTAAAATTTCCCTTTTTACGTTAGTTCTTAAAAAATAGTGTTCCTTTAATAGGTTCAACCGTTTCCTAACCCAGAAACATAAACGTTCTTATCATACTGAAGTCTGGGATGACTAATACTTTCAAGACAAATGAATCAATATTTTCAGTGAGTTTACTTTTTGATATTAGTTTTATTTTGATAGAATTCGATTTGGATTCGTTTCGGTTGTATGAAATGAAAAATTGCTTTTTAACTTTGCATTTTATAGAGTTCGGATTTAATTAAGATATTTAACATTCAAATCATTATAATCAAAACCACGTTTTTCAACTGACCGAAAAAATTATAATGGAAATAGTTCAATATATTTTCAATGTGCGGTCAAACGTGACTACGTTTGCTGTCGTTCATTCGACGGATTCTGTCAATTATATCTTCCTGGATAAGTTTTCATTATAATGTTGCTTCCTTTTTTCCAGTTATGAGTCTTTTCAAACTAGGTCCTGTCACCTGGTGCAGAATTTAAAATGGGATGAAATATTTTATTCTTCTGTTGAAGGGGTATTCACTCTTTCGATATCGCATCATCAACAGCAGGATCAGCATAAAATAGTTCTCAGTATGTTGAGTTAAAATCTTCTTAATTCTATTCTAAAATTCTGTATCTGTTTTTTCAACAATTCTTTTCTCTGTAACTCCGGCGTGCTTTCGAATTTCATGCACTTGTCTTGCACTCAGAGTTCCGTTTGGTATAGGATTGGTAAGAAAGCTATGTCTGAAAACGCCACGCAACAGAAAAGTATTAATTATCTTATATACAAAAAAATCAGTTCAAAATGTAAACGTCATCGTTTGTTACGAAATGCTCCCATCATCTGGGTAGCTGTTGGATACCGTTCCTCTAGAAGTGTGGCGTTTTCGACTCAAAGAAGTGAGGATATGCGAGTTCGACATCATCCCGTTTTGTTAACATATGTATACCCAGGAAATGCTGCAACGACCGAAAAAGGTTACAATCGCTTTGGGCAAAGTGCTGGGAATTGCTCCGAAAGCAGGTCACTGATCTTCTGACAAGTCACCAGTTCTTTATGAAGTCTCGGACCACCCTGTTGTTGGAGGATTCCCTTGCAGTTCAGCAGTGATGGTAGTTTCCACGTGAACGATGCGTGCAGATCGTCCAGCTGTCAACAGTACACATCGTCTGAGACAGTTTGTCCGGAAGCAGCTCAAAGAACACGAAATCCAGACTATCCCCTGAACAGAGAGCAGGATATTACGTGGGTTTAAGATGGCGTCAGCAGGGACTTCTGTTTTGGGTCAAACAACTGCTTCCGGGTGACGACACTGTCATACAGACCCATTTCTAGTTTCGTCTCACAATGCGGTATAAGAACGGTTCAGCTCGGTCTTGTGCAAGCAAAGAAAGGCATGTACTCAATTTATTTGCTTTCTGCTCAAATGTGAGTTGATGGTGAAATCAAACACCATTCTCCATATCCAGTGCAGCGAATCTTCCGGCATTGGTACGACCTGATAGGTGAAAATTTCCCTCTCGAAAACGTTCGAACCAATGACAGCACTGATGATGTTATATCGCCCAGGGGTACACCCTGGTAATTTTTCATACCAGGTTTGTGCAGCGCCGGGGGGTGGGGGTGAGGCTACCGTTCAAAACTCATACAGCTATCAAAGGCGGATGTGCTCTTTGTCCAATTACATGTTCATTGGCGCTTCCGCTCTTAGTTTTCAGACGACTGACTGCCACTGACTTAGGACACCGGCCTGCTGATGTCATGCCGATGTGCGGCGTAATCTCAATGGCCAATTTGCGCAGTGATTTACCAACGCAATATTTTCATGTGACTTTGTGCCCAGTCCCTTTTCTTTGGGGGGGGGGGATAGAAGTTTTAACGACGGCTGTAAGCAACTCAAGCGGCTATAAGGAGTTGCAACTCCATAATGCAGTGCCATTTGTTCCAGAAGAAAGGAGCGAGCCACTGCCGTAAGACAAACACAATATCCATGATTTACCGGATTTCTAATCCGGACACTACTGGGACGAAGAGTAATAAGCCAGTGCTTAGACCACTGTGCTACAGTGGCTGCAAAATTTATTTCACCAACGGTGTCATATTTTCTATATATATCTCCATTCGATTGTTTTTTCTGGGTCTTTATTTTGATCATGGTGTCACATGTCCTGGTCTTACACCAGCTGTATCTTACTAGGCTTTGTGTGTGTGTATGTTTTGGGCAACTGACTTTATACGGAATTTCTTAATTTTATCTTTATCGCCATAGTAATAGAGTTGTTTGAAATAAAAGACGAGAAATCATTTATAATATCCTGGTAGAATGTCAATATGAAAATCCAAATGATATCATTCCTTAAATGCTGGACTAAAGATTTTCCATAACTCTTGAAATTGCGTTAAGCTCAAAACAAATACTCTTGGTCCACATTTGAATCATTCGGGATAAAATGTTTACACTTGCTGCACTTTTGTCGTTATTTTCGCCTTTATGTTTTGGACGTTTGGAATTAGTTAGAATAACAGTATTAATACTTTAAATTTTTTCTCCATACGCTCTGTAATTCAAAATTTTAAGAATAATATAAAAATGATATGTAAACCCTGCTTGAAAAACTTTCAAGTAGCGTTCACAATGCGACAGAATCATGAGAGACAAATATCAATTATTTAAATTAAATTTCATATTTGTTCTTTCTAAAATATGACCGATCATTAAAGTGTTTTAAAATTTCGCATACTCATATCACCTTCAAAACAAAGATTTTCAGTAATATATTACAAACTAAATCTAAATATACAAAATCGTATTTAAGTAGAATGTTGGTTCCTTTAATAGTCAAAACAATTCTTTAAAGTGGGTAACTCCGCTGTTTATGATGAAATAATCATTAGTTGTGGTAACCAACAGAATGGAGTCGAATTCACTGCGAAGTGACGAGGGCATTTTTTATGAGTCGTAAATGACGTAGCTGTGGAGGGAATCGTTAGCTTTGGTGGTTTGTTTGCCTTATAGCATTTTACGACCGAGTCTCTGTGATGCAGAAGATAGTTCTTAAAATGGATTAACGAAATAAGTGCTGCTCGTTTCTTTCCTATTCCGAAAAAAAACCGGGGTGAGAGTTTTTTAAACCCACATCGTTTGTGTAAAATTTGTGGAAATTGTTTCATTACTGCGGATTTTTGTGAGGAAACTCCACAACCACATTATGCGTTATTATGTCGTTATAAACACTATCTATGAGAAAAAAGTGTCATAACTTCTCAATTACCATTTTAATAAAAATACTGACCTGAAAAACTAAGTGTGGCACTCAATGAAATGAAATGAAATTTAGTACCAGCTGCTGACTAGATTTCACGAAAATAGAGTAATGGTGCCACTGGGCTTTCGTGTTCTCCTTGATTGGTACTGGAGTGAACGCTGTTGGCATCACCAGTATTTCTCTGGCGGCGAAAGGACATTTGAAATCTTGAGCATTACCGCCCAAAGAAATTTATGTTCATTTATCAAGCATAGTGTGTACACCATTATCCAGAGTTGGGTCCTTTTTTTTTCTTAGAGTCTTAAAAATCATAGAGGTACATCAGTGCGAGTGGTCAGCTTACAGATAACGGTTCCCTTTGGCGGTTCCATCTAAGGATTCGGGAACATTACCCAGTGAGTTGGGGTCTTTTCGCCTATGTCACACAGAACTAGCTGGTACCTCCCCATTTTTGCAATACATGCTGAAACTAAATATGCCATGGCAAAATGTTACATTTCTGTTACACATTTATAAATTCCGGTGACAATTGGTACCTTAGGAATTCACTTTCATAATTGTGCTGACCGTTTATTCACCTCTTCTGATGCCTATGATAAATTATTCAAATCGGAAATGTCAAAACTGCCAGAAATACAGTTAAATATCACCTTTGGAGGCGGGGTTATCTGTGGGACTTCTACGAGCATTTCCAGCTGAATATAAATATTGGTTTGGATCATGTTTCCAAAAAAAAACGATAAAATAATAATTTAACAGATTGAGTTGAATAAAATTAAATTTCACAAAAGTTTTTCCTTCTACGATGGGTGAGGCTCGACTTACAAGTAGAACAGGGGCTCTATATAGACAAAAATAATATATCCTAAAATGACGAACTCCTACACGACACCGATATTCTTTTAAAAGGATGTAATTCAAGACGATTACGTCAGGTACCTTTTGAATACAAAATAAAGATCACACAAAATGGGTCTTCATCGTGGTGTCGTCATAGAGCATTTGATCTCCACGACCACAAGGAACAAATTTTCTGCATGTGAACACCCGCTAGTCGTGATCAAGCATTTGATCCCCACGACCACAACGAACGAATTTCCTGCATGTGAACAATTTTACGAAGTGGACAAAAGGGCCGCAACTCATGCAGTCAGTTTTGGGAGTTGCACGGAAACAAAGGTCACCATCTTTTAAACCACTACTTAAATGCAGGATCTTGAACGTTTTCACCATTTCTTAGGATTCAATATCCTGAACGTAACAGAACTGATGTATATCTTCCGGATAGTCGCTGAAAGGTAAGTTCAAAAATATTTCACATTCCGCTAAGAAGGGAGGTGTCAACCGAAGGATTTAACCAGTTTTTTACTAGTTTTGGGAACAGATTTTTAAAGATTTATTTTATATAAAATTCAATGTGCAGAGAAATTACTGCAAAAAAAAGTAATTTAGCCTTGAGAAGCCTTGTAAATTTTTCTGGTCAATAGACAAATTACAAAAAGCTATTCGATTGAAATACAAAATTAAAGAGAAGAATTAATTGTGTGTGCTACAGTAAAATATCTCAGAGATTCCGATCAGGTCAATAAGTATTTGATTTAATGTCGATAATTTGTATTTATGAGTACGTGAAAAATGGACTTCAAATGGAAGGATTGGGTTTACATTTCTATAATTAAATATAATAGTCGTTGTTCAATAGGCGGTTCAAACATATAGGCGAATTCGCAGCAACTAATAATGTGCTGAAGGTACTTTCGTCAGATGACACAAAAATTGAAGCATCGAATTCACGCCAGTAGGATTTGCAAAGACCTCAAGCATTTTGTATCAGAAAATTTTGTTTGAAATCAATAACTGAAATTACCTGAACAAAACATGTAGAGTCTGGACTACAGCCCATTTTAGAAAAAACTTTATGTTTCTATCCCCCGTTATGAGATTCGGAAAATAATTATCTGCTGGCAAGGGTGTTTGAAAGGCCGCCACGGTTGCGCAGTTGTCTAAGCGATGAATCCTGATCATTCGGCATAGATAAGTCCTGGTTCGAAACCCGTGACGCATGGGTACTGTGTGTTGTCTTAAGTTGCTGGTTCTTTTCCTTTCCTGTAGTCAGTGGCCCTAAATTAGGGACGGACGACAGCTTATAGCTTACTGAGTTGCTCACGCTGGGTGTTAAACCTCCAATTAAAACACAATGGGGGGTGGAGGGTAGCCCAACAGGTTGAATAGTGTGTCCTTGTAAACGATACACTTTGTTTCTTGCACACTGAATGGTTCCAAACTCAGATGCCTCTTCTAATAACGCCTGGTAGTTAAAGCCATTAGAGGATGCGTTATTCTATTCAAAAGGACCTTCTAGCGCAGAACGAACGAGGACCAAGAAAGTGTACAGGCGGTCAGCCAGCACATCCTTGTAGCAAGCAATTGTTAAGAACCTCTCCAGACCACTGAGATACATAATGTGTTCCACGAAAATAATCCTGAAGACAATACCGAAACACTACCGTCTTGAACATAGCCGACCTAGCACAACGGTTCCACGGCCTCATGCTGCAGAAGTCGAGTTGATACTCAAGGCATCAAACAAGGTATAATGTACGATGACGTGACTAACGTTTGAGGAATCTGCTCCCGTAGCCCAGGATATCCACCGTGCGACGTACTGTTTGCTCGCTGTTGCATCGTGCCTTTAAAAGGGCAATGCGACAGTGAGTGCCTTGTAAAGTTTCGATGTACAATGGTGTGGACAAAAGAGGTCGTAGTACTCTAATGGAGCGCAAATATTTTTCTACCAATGTACTAAGTCAGTTTTGAATTTCCGTCCCCACCTTTACAATTCTGTCGGGCTTTCTCAGGTTACTACTGAAACCAAAATTCGTACACTGGCCCATTAGTGGTCCCGCAGTTGAATGCCATCATATTTTGAAGCTGTCGGCTTTATCCCTTATCTACGCTGCGGGACTTCGCTGCATCTACTGGTGTATTTCAAAATTGCTTGTGTTAGGATAACTTTTCCTGGGCTAAGTTGCATTATATTTGCGTTCAAAGTTGCTTAAGTATCAGAAAATACAGTTATTAGTTTTTTACTTGGAAATAGTAATAATAAAATAATAAAGAAATCTCGGCCAAAGCTGTGGTTGATTTAATGGGCTAATGCCATAGTCACAGGCGATGAAAAATTACCTACAAAGTAGAACACACGAGTTGTTCTGGATTAAATTCTAAATGTACATGAATCTTTTAAATCTACATATCACACATTGCTTACAATGGAATTTAGATTTCTGAAATTTTGCTTCCCATAGGGGAAAACTAATGTTCGCTTTCTGACTAAAAAGTAACACAAAATTCGATTCCACCATACATCCCTCTTTTACTCCATCTAAGGGAAAATGCATGGTAAAAGTTTATCGGTTTCGCATATTTCCTCTTCTTCTGCTTCATCTGTCCCACAAATTTACGGTCATTCTCTTTTCTTTCTGAAGAACGTAAGACAATGCAGACAAGTATAGGATTCCATATTTTCTGTGATTTCGCATAGAGGAAGTAAAAGACGTGCAGGGTAAATCTTTAAATTAAACTAAGCAGCCAACAAAGTATTAGGTGCCGTATGAATTTTGCAGTTTTTTGACCCTATGATGAGAATTAAATTGGAAACTTCAAATAAAGTCCAAGAAAAATTTCTATGTAAGTGAAGTAAGAATTGTAGTTTCATTTGGAGGAAGACAATCTTCGTGCAAAATACCTATACTAACAAACTGAATGCCATCTATGCACGATATAAACCAGAGCTCACCGTGGAACCTCCGGTTACGTTTAATTAAAATACACCGAGAATAAAAGCAAAACGTATAAGATCTTTCGGACATCCCGCACCGGGTTCCATCATCAGATACATAAAAAAGAGGTAATATGGGCTGGATACAGACAATTTATAATTTCAACATGTAACGCAATTTGCGAACTGCCATCTGGTGTGTAAACGAAAACAAATCGATTACAATACAATAATGATTAAGTCAAGCAGCAACATATTAAATTGGACGATCATGTGCACTGTAATCAGTAAACATAAATGTCCACGGTCTAGGTCATTACAACACATATGCCATTTCGATGCAATAAAGAAATTTTCAGTAAATGTTAATTGAGACTTCTTACTTGGTGTGGCGAGGATCTCCGCTTCTGTCCAGATTGGTACGTGGGTTCCAGAGTCAACTAATCGCGAGAGAGCGGTTGTTTTGGCACCCACTCGGACATTGTACATGTGTTCCTTCACTCTGGTATTCAAAGCTCTTGCAGTGGAACCGATGTACTCTTGGTGAACCGCAGACGGGTCTGTCGCTTTGAGCGAGATGCTATACACACCAAATTTATTGTTTTTATGTACTGAGTCTCGATTTTTCCTAACGCTCTGAAAAACATTTCTTGTTTTGTCCCCAAAACCGATTTCATGCGTTTTACACACATTCTTTAAAATGTTGACCAAACATGGTACAAAACCAATCGATCCCACATACCTTCTACTTCTGGGCTCTCTAGATAAGGTGATGTCATGTACATGAAATAATGGACGAAAAATGCTATGTACAAGGGAGTCAGTATAGACCGATGATGGAACCCGGTGCGGGGTGTGCGGAAGATCTTATACCTTTTTTCTTTTATACTCGGTGTATTTTAATTAAATGTAACCGGCGGTTCCACGGTGAGCGCTGGTTTATATCGTGCGTAGACGGCATTCAGTTTATTAATATAGATATTTTGCTTAATTTTGTTTTCTTACTTACTTGCCGTCACTGATGGTATGTGTTTTTATGCCTTCTTTTTTATTTCGGTTATATGGAGCTGGCTCAAGAGACATATTTTTCACTTAGACGCAAACTTACGGTTGAACAAACACATCTCGTCTTCTTAATCAACTCCAGAGATTTGAATGTGATACCTAGGTTTTTAAAATTGACCTGCCAACCGAGATCTTGTAAAGATGACCATGTTTTGAGAAATGCTGAGAGACTTCGACTTGCAACATGAAATTAGGCTAAAACGCCGTTTCATTGATTAACTAAAAATACCCCCTTATTTGGCATACACTTCGTTGAAAATGGTTTCCCATCGAATTATTTTTGACAGGTTTTCGATTGTTACCTTGGCTATCATTTCCACGGAGGTTCTGAGATGTCAAGAGCGGCATATTAATAAACTGCGAGGACTTGTTGCTTGTAGCTTAAAGGGACAACATTACTTTAGAGATAAGAAAGCTGGTAATCCCAGCTGCCAACAACAGCCATGCATCAATTTTAGTAATGTACACCTTAGCCGAAGCCAGATTGGAGCCTTACAAAGGGGTGTCAAGTTTGCCTACCCTGTCCATAGAGTCAATAGGTTTAAGTTTGTTCCACAGGCGGAGGCTAAAATTAAAGCTCTTCCGTTGGAGGACCTAGACGGCACAAGACACAAGCTTGTCAGAATCCTGAATCGGACAAATTCTTTGGACTCATCGCATAATATTAAGTTTTCAGGAAGAAATTAACCTACTTAGGCAGCTACATGACAATCCTGAACTCGCTATTATTAAAGCAGATAAGTCACATCAAATCGTTATTATTGATAAGGTCGATTATCAAGCTAAAATGATAGAAGCTATAGCCAACATCCCACATATGGTTATTAAATAAGACCCTACCTTAGCCACTGTGGGAGACATTGCCAAACTTAGAAATGGATGTATGCTATCGAAGGGCATAACTAACAGCTTATACCCGACATATGGACCCAGAGTGTTAGAACAATTCGGGACACTGAAAACCCATA
This sequence comes from Macrothele yani, assembly GCA_039090855.1. Taxonomy (NCBI): domain Eukaryota; kingdom Metazoa; phylum Arthropoda; class Arachnida; order Araneae; family Macrothelidae; genus Macrothele; species Macrothele yani. Next base: position 28,915,747 of record CM077016.1, on the reverse strand, counting down.
AAGAAGGTTTCCCTCTAAGACCCTTGGTTTCAGGACAGTCGAGTGCTACCCGTCCATTAGAAAAGAGTTTGGGTACCATTTTGAAGCCTCTTACTACCAGTTCCCAATACTCAATTTCTAGCTCAATACAGTCACTGGACATGATTAAGGTCTATGAACATTTCGGAACATATTTTATTATATCATCTTTAGATGTAGTCTCGTTGTTCCCAAATATACCTGTTGATTCGGCTCGTGAGATTATAGAAACCAAGTTAACTGATACTGAACTCTTTTCGCCGGAAGAGATAAGGGACACCTTGTCAGCGTTAAAATTGGTCCAAAAACGTACTTACTTTAAGTTTGAAGGTATTATCTATCGCCAATGCAGTGAGGCATCTATGGGCTACCCACTGTCACCAATCCTTGCTGAAATTGTCTTGCAACATCTTGAAGAAAAATTGCTGTCAGAATTACCCAGAGTACCAAGTTTTTATGTGAGGTATGTGGATGACATTGTGTTGTTCTGGACATTTGGTTTGGAAGAACTCCACTCATTCACGGAATCTATGTCATCGGTGTTTCCCTCCATAAAATTTACCTTGGAATGTGAAAAGAATTACTGCATCTCATTTCTGGATTTCACTTTAGTGAAAACCCCTACAATTCAGTGTTTGCAAACTTCGGTATACCGAAAACCGACTTCCACTAATGACATCATCCCGGCTAAGTCCTTTCTTCCAATGTCACACAAATTAGCTGCCATAAGATTCCTTGTGCGTAAAGTCATTTCTCACCCGTCAAATACCAAAATTAGGAAATTGCAACTTAAAAAGGTGTGTGAAATTGGCAGGACGTATGGCTATACTGACTCCCTTGTGCATAGCATTTTTCGTCAATTATTGCATGTACATGACATCTCCTTATCGAGAGAGCCCAGGAGTAGTAGGTATGTGGGAGCGATTGGTTTTGTACCATGTTTGGTCAACATTTTAAAAAATGTGTGCAAAACGCATGAAATCGGTTTTGGTGTCAAAACAAGAATTTTTTTTCAGAGCATTAGGAAAGATCGAGACTCAGTACATAAAAACAATATATTTCGTGTATATAGCATCCCACCCAAAACGACAGACCCGTCTGCCATTGACCAAGAGCACATCGGTTCCACTTCAAGATCTTTGAATACCAGAGTTAAGGAACACATGTACAATGTCCGAGTGGGTGCCAAAACAACTGCTCTCTTGCGATTAGTTGACTCTGGAACCCATGTACCAATCTGGACAGAAGCGGAGATCCTCTCCACACCAAGAAAGAAGTATCAAATAACATTTACTGAAAGTTTATTTATTGCATGGAAGAGGCATATGTTTTGTAATGACTTTGTTCCATACGTTATACCTAGACTGTGGACATTTATGTTTACTGATTACAGTGCACATGTCCGTCCAATTTAATATGTTGCTGCTTGACTTAATCATTATTGTATTGTAATCGATTTGTTTTCGTTTACACACCAGATGGCAGTTCGCAAATTGCGTCACATGTTGAAATTATAAATTTTCTGTATCCAGCCCATACTACCTCTTTTTTATGTAACTGATGATGGAACTCGGTGCGGGGTGTCCGAAAGATCTTATACGTTTTGCTTTTATACTCGGTGTATTTTAATTAAACGTAACCGGAGGTTCCACGGTAAGTCCTGGTTTATATCATGCACAGACGGCATTCAGTTTATAAGTATAGTTTCATTTGGGATAATGAATTGCCATGACTTAGCGTTTCTTTTAAAACTACGGTGTTGGACGATACACCGGCATTACAGTATGACTCATGCTGTATTCGGAAAAGGGCGATACTTTAGTTGTTTGCAACAGAAGAGGAAAGACATGGTTCCAACTCCGTTGTTTAAGACAGCGCCCAAGTGTTCGGACATAAAACTACGATAGCATTTGCAATGTGATACGGTCCAGGAAGAGCATCGAAAGCAATTAAAAAAAAGAGGCGGTTACGATTCCACGTTATAGTTCCATGTCCGTCCGCTGGTGCTCTTCTATTGAGATATCCAGGGCCAAATTTTTACCGTGTGTCTCTTATGAAAGATTAACCTCGGAGTCTCTTGCTCTGAGACTGGTTGTTGTTCTTTTAAAACCAATGAAATGTATTCATTCATCAAAACAGTTATTCTGAATTCATCTATTAGTACATTTCCTTTTTTCTATCTTTTGATCTGTAACACTTAGTAGAATATGGTGTAATTAAAATCGGAATTGGACTGAAATGTGAATTCATATTATTAGTGTGTTCAGGACGTGCCTATTTTCATGAAAGGTGTATGTGTTCTTTTTAACCTCCAGTACTTTCGGGGATTTTGCAGTTTCCACTCAGGCCATGAATGCCAAAAGAGTGTTCACAAAGAGAGGAGATTCAGTCATTAAAAGTGGCTGAATTCCAACTATGCTCGACCGGTTTTGTGGTGTCTGCTATTTTCTACTCTGATCTTAAAAGAGGAATTCCTACAAAACAGATTTGAGCTTGTGAGTGTAAAGGACAACCGGAGTGTTGGGAATTGAATAGGCATTCGCGTAGCACTCTTTTGCGTTAATGGCGTTCGATGTGTAAACTCCCAATAAGAAATGAAATATGAAAATAATAGTAAAGTAACTTAAAATTCGTTCGACGAAATTATAGCATCATTTTAGAAATACGTTCAGTAATTTATACAGAAAACAAATTTTAAGTACACACAGTTTGCTAATAATTACTTTGGTACTGCAAGCTCTTTAAAAAAAGCATCAAGTACAGATGACAAACCGTTTTAAAGTCATGAAACTTGGACGGATTGTACGGAATAATCTTATTTAACTGGAAATAGGATGGCAATTTCGATCTGCGAATTTGTAAAAAAAAAATTGAAATATTCACATGCGATATAAAATCATGAATGTACATTTTCTCAGCAGTCCACCGCCCCTACTTCTTGCTTCTTGGAATAGGGGCCGTCCACAAAGTACGTTCCTGATTTTCTACTATTTTTAGACTATGTCCTCCCCCATGTCACATTTTATTCGATTGCTGACACCTCCCCCTTCTAAAAAGTACTACCCGCAACCAAACCCCCTCTTTTTTTTTTTTGACGACTGCTTTTAAAAGTCAATTGAGAAACAAAATGAAAACATTTAATTATTTAAAAAAATCTTCCACATATTTACACTTTTTTTCCCGAAAATATTTTTATTTAGGCATTAATTTGTTCCCAATTTTCACCCAAACTTTATCATTCTGAAATAAAGATCTAAAAATAAACTCATGCATTCAAGGTTGCAACAATCCCGATCATAACATTTGCAAAACACGAGAAATTTGGTAGTACAAATACGATATTTTAATATTGTGATTTAGCTAAATATCATAAGAAATCTGAAATACAATGTTAGCCACCCAAAATGCAACACCAAGTAGGACACGAGATAGCAAAACCAGATTTACTGGACACATAACAAGAGATACAAAGATGAAACAATTGAGCTTACAGGCCCGTTTGACTTGCGGAACACGCAAACATCAGTAATTCGTGGGGCCCCCATGGCTGGCAATAACGGCCGCTCCACGCCGCGGCATGGAACGAAAAATGCTTTGGATGTGGGCTTGGGGTATGTCTGTCCAGGCTGCTTCCACACGTTGCCACAGTTCATCAGGCGTAGCCGCAAGTGGGGCTTGCTGGGCCACTCGGTTGCCGATCAGCGACCAGACGTGTTCGATGGGTAACATATCGGGAGAACAGGTGGGCCACGGTAGCAGTGACATCTGGTGGGCCGTGAAGAATTGTTGCACGATACGTTCCACGTGCGGGCACGCATTGTCCTGTTGAAACGTAGCCGCTGGCAGGTCCTGCAGGTAAGGGATAACTACAGGCTTCAAAACGTCGGAGATGTAGCTGTGGCTATTGAGTTTTACCGGCGATGCGTACCAGAGGGGTGCGGGCGTCATATCCAAGTGCGCCTCAAACCATAACGCCAGACCATGGACCGGTATGGCGATGCATAATGCAGGTGTCATACAGTCTCTCGCCGCGGTGCCACCACACGCGGATCCGACCATCGTGGTGTTTCAGGCAGAAGCGGAATTCGTCGGAGAAGAAAATATCGTGCAATTCCGTAGTCCAGGTGCAGCGTTTAACGGCCCACTCCTGCCGCACTAGCCGGTGGTGTAACGTCAGTGGTAATAGGAGCAATGGGCGCCGTGTGACAAGTCCTCGCTCCTGAAGACGACGTCGAACGGTACGCGCTGACACTGGTTGTTGCGCAACACACCCTAATTGCTGCGCTAACGTTCGTGATGTGGCGGTGCGAGCCGTCAGTGCCCGCCACACAACATGCCGGTCCTCGTTTTCGGTGGTGTGCCACTGTTGCGCCAATCGCTCACGTCGGTACGTCCGTCACTCCTGCACCCACCGAATCCATACTCGCCTCAATGTGGCTGTATGTCGTCCCGCACGGGCGCCGATGTCTCCCTACGATAAACCGCTGACGCGATATGCCTCTATTCGTCCTCTGTCGAACTCCGAAACGTGCTGGAATGACTGCCGTATTCTGTGACGGGGCATCAGGGAGCTTCCCACGTGCAGGTCCGGCAGCACAACACACTTCCACTATTTACACCCCGCCTACTGTGTACCATTTTTGTAGTGCTTCTCGGTGGCGTGCCGGGCGCGCATGATTTATATATGCCCTGCAATGCTAATCTTTTTCATGTCCTCTCGCGGTTGGCTCATACTGCGAATTTCAGGCCAATCGGATGCTTTTTTCTCGGTGCTGCATTTTGGTTGGCCAGCAGTATATTTTATACTTTTTCTTATATCAAAATAAAAAAAAACCAAGAAAGATAACACGGAATTGTCGGGTGTGATGAGCAAGACTTTTTGAATCTATTCTGATGCGAATTACATTTGCAAAAGCTATTCAAACTGAACGGAACTGGTACGGAAAGCAGTAGTATCTTACCGAAGAAAGTTTTCCAGTCGGGTTTTTATACTGTAGATATTGCTGTAAACGAAAACTTTATCAGACGCTTTCTGGTGGCAGACTTGTGCGTTAAGGAAAAATTCAAATTACATGGAAAACATTTTGCAGCGGAAAATGTTGGATATTTTTTATTTGCCGATATCTCTGCTTCTACGAAGAGCTTTCTTCTTAGAAGCAGAGATATCGGCAAATAAAAAATATGCATTTACGCCTCCTGACAGGAAAAGCACGCATTTTTAAAGAAGAAAGTGTTTTCAAAACGTGTTTCGATGTGAGCTGTATCGGTCCAAGAAAAATGTTTTCAGTTGTTTTTCAGGAGCTCAGATTTTATTGCAAGTACATCAGACACAGAAATTAACGCTTACGCCTAACTGGTGGCCAAACCGTTCTTTATCAAATAATAAAAATTACATGCAAAATATTTCTTTTGAGGAGCTGTAGCCGATGCAGAAAGAATTTTTTAAATCGAAGTTTTACAATCAGAGATATTGAGGAAAAGGCAATTCATCTTTACGCCCTCTAGCGTAAAGTATCTACATTACTTGAAAATTTGAAACTATATGAGAAACATTTTATACCGGAAGTGCTGTTTAACAAAGAGAGAATTCTTCAAATACGACTTTAAAAGGCAGAAATAATGACAGAATTAAGATAGACGTCAACGTCCTCTAATGGAGAAACCATGAATTATATTAAGAAGAATATGTTCTCAAATGTTTATCGACATTGGCGGTATCGGTCCACGAAAGAATTTTTTTAATCGGGGTTTTAGAGTCTGAGATTTTGCTTCAAATACCTACGAAGCAGAACTTTCACGCTTACGCCCCTGGTGGTCAAACCATATTTTACAAAAAATTAGAAATTGCAACAACAACAAAAAATTCCGTCAGCAGCTGTACCCGGTGCAGGAAGAAGTTTTCAAATGGGAATTTTAGAAGCAGAGATATCGGGGAAAGCGCATTTGAGCTTTACTGCCCATGAAAAACTTGAAAATTTTGAAATTACATTAGAAACATTTCGCACCGGAAACTCTGCCCAACAAAGAAGAAATTTGTCAAATCGGACCATTAGAACCAGCGATATCGTCAAAAACAAGATATATATCTACGCCTCCTGGCGGAAAAACCACACATTAATTTAGGAAGAAAACATTCCGAAACGGTTTATCTACATGAGTAGAATCCGTCGACGAAAGAGTTTCTTCAAAGCATATTTTCGAATCTCAAATTTTGCTGCAAATACATTAGAAGCAGAAATCAAATCTTAGGCCCCTCGTGGTCAATCCATTTTATACCAAAAATTAGAAATTATATGTAAAATATTTCCCATCACGAGCTGTGTCCGCTGAAGGAAACATTTTTCGAATCTGAGTTTTAGAAGCAGATATATCTGGGAAAAGTAATTTGCTTTTACGCCCCCTAGGAGAGCATCTATGCGTAACTTGGAAAAACGACTGTACCTAAAATAATTTTTCGACACAAATGGAATCGAAAAGTCAAATAATTGTTTTAATTGGATGTTCAGAAGCAAAATTATGGAATAGAATGGGTTTTGAATTCGATATCATTTGCTTTTACGGCCTCAAGCTGCAAAATTTGCATCTTAAAAACAAACGAAAAAAAAAGGATCATCATTCGCACATTTCAAGCTTCATAATGCAAAAATAATTTGTCAAATCGGACTTTTAGACTTGTGCGTTAAGGAATCCCATGTCACGGGTGGATGCTGAATGGTAAGATGCGCTGCCACATATTCATTCATCCAAGTTTGATCCCGGGTCACGGATGGATGCCGAATGGTACGATACGCTGCCTTCCATTAATTCCTCCAAGATTGAATCCCGGGTCAGGGATGGATGCCAAATGGTATGATGCGCTGTCTTCTATTCATTCATACAAGATGAAATCCCAGGTCACGGATGGATGCCGAATGGTCCGGTGCGCTGCCTTCTATTCATTCATTAAAGTTTGAATCCCGGGTCACGGATAGATGACGAATATTACGATGCCGCGCCTTCTATTCATTTATCCAAGATTAAATCCCGAGTCACGGATGGATAAAGAATGGTACGATGCGCTGCCTTCTATTCATTCATCTAATATTGAATCCCCGGTAACGGATCAATTCCGAAAGGTACGATGCGCTGATTTCTGTTCATTCATCCAAGATTGAATCACGGGTCACGAATGCATGCCGAATGATACGAGGCGCTTCCTTCTATTCATTTATCCAAGATTGTAACCCGGGTCACGGATGGATGCCGAATGGTACGATGTTCTGTCTTCTATTAATTCATCCAGGATTGAATCCCAGGTCGAGGATGGATGACTGAATTGTCCGATGCACTGCCTTCTATGTATTCATCCAAGTCTGATTCTCGGGTCACGGATGGATGCCGAACGGTACGGTGCGCTACCTTCTATTCATTCATCCAAGATTGAATCCCGGGTCACGGATGGATGCCGAATGGTACGATGCGCTGCCTTCTATTCATTCATCCACGATTGAATCTAGGGTCACGAATGGATGCCAAATTGTACGACGTGCAGTCTTCTATTCATTCATACAAGATGGAATCCAGGCCACGGATGGATGCCGAATGGTCCGGTGCGCTGCCTTCTATTCATCCATTAAAGTTTGAAACCCGGGTCACGGATAGATGACGAATATGACGATGCCACAGCTTCTATTCATTTATCCAAGATTGAATCCCGGGTCACGGAGGGATGCCTGAAAGGTACGATGTGCTGCCTTCTATTCATTCATTCAAGATTGAATCTCGGGTCACGGATGGATACCAAACGGTACATTGCGCTGCCTTGTATTCATTCATCCATTATTGAATCCCGGGTCTCGGACAGATGCCAAATGATACGATGCTCTGTCTTCTACTCACTCATCCAAGATTGATTGCCCGGTCACGGATGGATGCCGAATGCTTCGATACGCTGCCTTCCATTCATTCATCCAAGATTAAACCCCGGGTCAGGGACGGATGCCGAATGATACGATGCGCTGCCTTCTATTCTTTCATCCAATATTGAATCTCGGGTCACGGATGGATGCCCAATAGTACGATACTCTGCCTTCTGTTCATTCATCAACGATTCAATCCCGGGCCACGGATGGATGCAGAATGGTACGACTAGCTGCCCTCTATTTATTTATCCAAGATTGAATCCCGGGTCACGGATGTATGCCGAATGATACGACGCGCTGCCTTCTATTCATTTATCCAAGATTGAATCCCGGGTCACGGATGGATGCCGAATGGTACGATGCGCTGCCTTCTATTCATTCATCCACGATTGAATCCAGGGTCACGGATGGATGCCAAATTGTACGACGTGCAGTCTTCTATTCATTCATACAAGATGAAATCCCATGTCACGGATTGATGCCGAATGGTCCGGTGCGCTGCCTTCTATTCATAAATTAAAGTTTGAATCCCGGGTCACGGATAGATGACGAATGGTACGATGCCGCGCCATCTATTCATTTATCCAAGATTAAATCCCGGGTCACGGATAGATGAAGAATGGTACGATGCTCTTTCTTCTATTCATTCATCCAAGATTGATTGCCGTGTCACGGATGGATGCCGAATGGTACGATACGCTGCCTTCAAGTCATTCATCCAAGAATAAATCCCGGGTCAGGGATGGTTGCGAATGATACGATGCGCTGCTTTTATACATTCATCCATGATTGAATCCCGGGTCACGGATGGATGCCGAATGGTACGATGTTCTGTCTTCTATTCATTCATCCAAGATTGAATCCCAGGTCACGGGTGGATGCCTGAATGGCACGTTGCGCTGCCTTCTATTCATTTATCCAAGACAGAATCTCGGGTCACGGATGGATGCCGAACGGTATGATGCGCTGCCTTGTATTCATTCATCCAAGATTGCATCCCAGGTCACGGATGGTTGCCGAATGGAACCATGCACTGCCTTCTATTTATTCATCCAAGATTAAATCCCGGGTCACGGATGGATACCGAATCATACAATGCGCTGCCTTTTATTCATTCATCCAAGATTAACTCCCGGGTCAGGGATGGATGCCGAATGATTCGATAAGCTGCCTTCTATTCATTCATCCATGATTGAATCCCGGGTCACGGATGGATGCCAAATGGTACCATGTTCTGTCTTCTATTCATTCATCCAAGATCGAATCCCAGGTCAGGGCTGGATGCCTGAATGGCACGATGCGCTGCCATCTATTCATTTATCCAAGACAGAATCACGGGTCACGGATGGATGTCGAACGGTATGATGCGCTGCCTTCTATCCATTCATCCAAGATTGAATCACAGGTCACGGATGGTTGCCGAATGGCACCATGCGCTGCCTTCTATTTATTCATCCAAGATTAAATCCCGGGTCACGGATGGATGCCGAATGATACGATGCGCTGCCTTCTATTCTTTCACCCAATATTGAATCTCGGGTCACGGATGGATGCCGAATGGTACGATACGCTGCTTTCTATTCATTCATCCAAGATTGAATCTCGGGTCACGGATGGATGCCAAACGGTACGGTGCGCTGCCATCTATTCATTCATCTATGATTGAATCCCGGGTCTCGGACAGGTGCCAAATGATACGATGCTCTGTCTTCTATTCACTCATCCAAGATTGATTGCCGGGTCACGGATGGATGCCGAATGCTTCGATACGCTGCCTTCCATTCATTCATCCAAGATAAAATCCCGGGTTAGGGATGGATGCCGAATGATACGATGCGCTGCCTTCTATTCTTTCATCCAATATTGAATCTCGGGTCACGGATGGATTCCGAATTTTACGATACGCTGCCTTCTGTTCATTCATCAACGATTGAATCCAGGGTCACGGATGGAGGCCAAATTGTACGACGTGCAGTCTTCTATTCATTCATACAAGATGGAATCCCCGGTCACTGATGGATGCCGAATGGTCCGGTGCGCTGCCATCTATTCATCCATCCAAGATTGAATCCCGTGATGGGAGCCGAATGGTACGATGGGCGGCCTTTTATTCATTCATCCAAGATTAAATTCTGGGTCAGGGAGGGATGCCGAATGGTACGATGCGCTGCGTTCTATTCATTCATACAACATTGATTCTCGGGTCACACATGGATGCCAAATGGTACGATGTTCTGTCTTCTATTCATTTATCCAAGATTGGATCCAAGGTCATGGATGGATGACTGAATGGTACAATCTATTCATTCATACAAGATTGAATCTCCGGTCACGGATGAATGCCGAATGGTACGATGTGCTGCCTTCTATTCATTCATCCATTATTGAATCACGGTTCAAGGATGTATGCCAAACGGTACGATGTTCATTCTTCTATTCATTCATCCAAGATTGGATCCCAGGTCACAGATGGATGCCTGAATGGTGTGATGCGCTGCCTTCTATTCATTCATCCGAGATTGAAACCCGGGTCACGGATGGATACCGAATGGTACGATTCGCTGCTTACTATTAATACATGCAGGATTGTATTCCGGGTGACGGATGGATGCCGATGGTTCGATGTGCTGCCTTCTGTTCATTTATCCATGATTGAATCCCGGGTCACTGATGGATGTCAAATGGTACGGTGTTCTGTCTTCTATTCATTCATCCAGGATTGAATCCCATTTCACCGATTAAAGCCTGAATAGTCTGATGCGCTGCCTTCTATTCATTCATCCAAGATTGAATATGGGGTCACGGATGGATGCCGGACGGTACGGTGCGTTGCCTTCTGTTCATTCATCCGTGATTGAATCCCGGGTCTCGGATAGATGCCAAATGATACGATGCTCTGTCTTCTATTTACTCATCAAATATTGATTGCCGGGTCACGGATGGATGCCGAATGGTACGATACGCTGCCTTCCATTCATTCATCCAAGTTTAAATACCTGGTCAGGGATGGATGCGGAATGATACGATGCCCTGCCTTCTATTCATTCATCTCTGATTTAATCCCGGGTCACGGATGGATGCCAAATAGTACGATGTTCTGTCTTCTATTCATTCATCCAAGATTGAATCCCAGGTCACGGATGGAGGCCGAACGGTACGATGCGCTGCCTTCTATTCATTCATAAAAGAATGAATCCAAGGTCACGGATGGTTGCGGAACGGCACCATGCTCTGCCTTCTATTCATGTATCGAAGATTAAATCCCGGGTCACGGATTTATGCCGAACGATACGACGCGCTGCCTTTAATCCATTCATCCCAGATTAAACTTTGTCTCACGGATAAGCTGCCTCCTATTCATTCATCCAAGATTGAATCCCGGGTCAGGGATGGATGCAGAATGATTCGATAAGCTGCCTTCTATTCATTCATCCATGATTGAATCCCGGGTCACGGATGGATGCCAAATGGTACGATGTTCTGTCTTCTATTCATTCATCCAAGATTGAATCCCGGGTCACGGATGAATGCCAAATGGTACGATGTTCTGTCTTCTATTCATTCATCCAAGATTGAATCCCAGGTCACGGGTGGATGCCTGAATGGTACGATGCGCTGCCATCTATTCATTTATCCAAGACAGAATCACGGGTCACGGATGGATGTCGAACGGTATGATGCGCTGCCTTCTATCCATTCATCCAAGATTGAATCACAGGTCACGGTTGGTTGCCGAATGGCACCATGCGCTGCCTTCTATTTATTCATCCAAGATTAAATCCCGAGTCAGGGATGGATGCCGAATGATACGATGCGCTGCCTTCTCTTCTTTCATCCTATATTGAATCTCGGGTCACGGATGGAAGCCGAATGGTACGATACGCTGCCTTTTGTTCATTCATCAACGATTCAATCCCGGGCCAACGATGGATGCAGAACGGTATGATTCGCGGCCCTCTATTTTTTCATTCAAATTTGAATCCCGGGTCGGATGGATGCCGAATGATACGTTGCTCTGCCTTCTATTCATTCATCAAAGATTGAAACCCGGGTCACGTATGGATGCCGAATGGTACGATGCGCTGCCTTCTATTCACTCATGCACGATTGAATCGAGGGTCACGGATGGATGCCAAATTATTTGACGTGCAGTCTTCTATTCATTCATACAAGATGGAATTCCGGGTCACGGATGGATGCCGAATGGTCCGTTGCGTTGCCTTCTATTCATCCGTTAAAGTTTGAATCTCGGGTCACAGATAGATGACGAATATTACGATGACGCGCCTTCTATTCATTTATCCAAGATTGAATCCCGGGTCACGGATGGATGCCGAATGGTACGATGCGATGTTTTCTATTCATTTATCCAAGATTGAATCTCCGGTCACGTACGGATGCCAAACGGTACGATGCCTTGCCATCTATTCATTTGTCCAAGTCGAATCCCGGGTCACGGATGAATGCCGAATGGTACGATGAGCTGCCTTCTATTCACTCATCCAAAATTGAATTCCGGGTCACAGATGGATGCCGAATGGCACGATGCGCTGCCTTCGATTCATTCATCCACAATTGAATCCCGAGTCACGGATGTATGCCGAATGGTACCATGCTCTGCCTTCTATTCATTCATCCAATAATAAATCCCGGCTCACGGATGGATACCGAATGGTACGATAAGCTGCCTCCTATTCATTCATCCAAGATTAAATCCCGGGTCAGGGATGGGTGCTGAATGATACGATGCGCGGCCTTCTATTCTTTCATCAAATATTGAATCTCGGGTCACGGATGGATGCCGAATGGTACGATACGCTGCCTTCTATTAATTCATCTTTGATTGAATCCCGGGTCTCGCAGAGATGCCAAATGGTACGATGCTCTGTCTTCTATTCATTATCCAAGATTGAATCCCGGGTCACGAATGCATGCCGAATGATACGAGGCGCTTCCTTCTATTCATTCCAGAATATGGAGGGGGCTAGTGTTAAGACGACTGTACCATCTTGTCACCTTGCAACAACAAGTAAGTGAGTGTGCTGTACTTGTGAAAACAAATGAATACATATAGGTGATCGATTGGTTTAAGATAAATTTAATATCTATTGCGCTGGCGTAACCCGATACAAAATCAAAGAGTCTGCGTACAACACAAAAAGGGTAATTTATTAGTAGGAGCATTGTATTGCCTTTCATTAAGAGCATTAAATTTAAATTGAAAAACTCCCATTAATAGTAAAATGTCTTTAAACCATTAATGTATGTTTGTAACCTTAATCGATTTTTACGTATGTACAGCCATTAGAAAGTTTCACGAGTCCGAAATAGAGCATGAGCGTTAGGTTATCATTGCGTTGTTGTTCAGCGTTACCTCAGCATAAAGGATTCACATGTTTGCGTAAAAAGCCAGTGTTATTACAGCGTTCAAATGATTTTTTAATAGAATATATTCCGGAGCTAGTTCCTTTGCCTGTTTATAATGGATATAAATAGCTGTATTAAATATGGAACAGTGGTATACGCAAATGCAGGAATTACAGAAGTGTGATCATTATGGGAAATGCAATATTTTTGTTTTTATTTTATTTTGACATGCACAATTTACTACAAAATAAATCTTAAAAGATATGGTGTACTATGGGTAAATGAAACATATATTTTGTCTACCTGTTTTATGTAGATAAATCCAACGGAATGCTATCTTAAAAAGCAGAAGAATATCCCATTAAAAATGACGTCACTCAGTGTCTAAAATATCTTCGCAGTGCAGCCATAAATTTCTAACACGTACCACCTAGATATGCATTAATTCTTCTTCCATATGCACATCAACAAACAAAAGTGGAGGGAACATAGAGGTGTTTTTATTTTTATATTTTTATTTATCACATTGTTTTCCTATTTATTAGCTGTACAACTTAATTCTCGGCCCCTAACCGCAAGCGATCATAGAACGTCGGCAAATGCAAACAGCTGTGTGCGATAATGGATGATTGCAGCGCCATCCAGCAGGTTTCAACGCAATCGTAACAGCTCACAGCTGTAGTGATATAAAGGACGAAAGTTGACGGTGAAAGTAATGTAGTTCGAGAAGCAATATTTGAGGCACATCCTCCTGTTCGCGATTTAGCTGACAAAACGTGCCGCGGAAGCCAAGCAAATGATTTGTGCTCCTTTAGGTGAGGCTGCTGTGTCCTACAGTACGTGTAAGAAATGGTTCCAGCGGTTAAAGCAGGGAAATTTCAATTTCCGTGCTGGAACGTCCGGTACAGCCACAGAAATTTGACGATGAGGAACTGGGACAACTATTGGACGCGGATCCCTGTCTCATACAGTCAGAGATCGCCCAGGAACTCGGAGTAACACGGCAAGCCATTACAAAGCGTTTGAATAAGTTTGGACGGATTGACAAGGAGGACCGTTGTGTGGCCCACCAAGTCTCAACTGCGAACAAGTCTAGGCGCTACGATGTTGCTGTATCCTTGCTCTCCAGATTCAAGAAGAAGGATTTCCTCCACAAGATTTTGACTTGCGATGAGAAGTGGATCCTTTACGATATTCTTAAGCGGCGCAAATTGTAGGTTTATCCAGGTCAGCCTACCACCAATACCGCCAAACGGACGTCCGTGCCAGGAAGTTGTTGCTGTGCTTATGGTGGGATTAGTGTGGTGTCGCACACTATGAGTTGCTCAAACCTGGTGAAACGGTCAATGCTGAGCGTTATTGTCAGCATCACATTCGTGTGAGTGACGCAATGGAGGCGAAAATGCCTTACACCGGCAAGGGCAGAAGGTCGAGCCTGTTGCTTCAGGATAACGCGCGTCTTCACACCGCGAAAACAACTTTAAACACGATCACCGACCTGGGATGGGAGATTCTGTCCCACACTGCGTATACTCCATTCTTCGCCCCGTCGGATTTACACCTCTTCCGCTCCCGGAAACATCACCTGGGTGATACGCACTTCAATTTTGTCGAGGAGGTCGACACAAGTATTGATGATTTTATCAACTTAAAATAGCCCTCTTTTTTCCGAAGTGGCATTCGGCAGCTCCCTGACTGATAGCTCAAGTGTATCCAACACTACGGGGATTATTTCCCTGATTAGGTACGTATTCTATTTGGTATAATTTGCTCTCAATGTGTCGTGCTTGCGGCCGAGAATTAAGTTGCACACCTAATATCTGCAAACATGTCAAGTTCCTAATAAGGATTTTTAGGAAACTTCCAAAATATAGTATGTACACGAATAATAACTAAGGAGAAAACAAAGTAAAATAATCCGTCAGAATGGTGTATGTCAAAATGTTTAATCATGCCAAGCTTTCGTATTCCAACAGGAGGCTTTATTAGGGCGAAACTTACATTAGAATAACGATCCATTTGGATTTTAATATAAGACAAGGGCACGCGTATTAAACGTATATGTAACGCATTACAAACACGTGAATTGTTATCCATTGCAAAAGTCCAGTGCTCACGTTAGGCATCATGTAAGGTATCAAGTGATACACTATCCACCAACAAGTAATTGCACACCTGTGATAGCAAAGGAAAAGGAAATCTATTCACCTTCAACAGTTGGTGGAGCCTCCACGAGCGGCGATTACTGCTGCGACCCTCCGGGGCATACTTTCAACCAGGCGTTGCACGACAGCTAGCGGTATTTTCTTCCAATCGGCTTGGAGAAGACAGGTCAGTTCCTTCACAGATTTCGGACGGTGGAGGCATCCTTTAAGTCCACGGTCCAACTCGTCACAGAGGTGCTCGATATTGTTAAGGTCAGGGCTCTGCGCAGGCTAGTCTATTCGATTAACCCCATTGTCACCATACCAAGCCATGGTGAACCTCGCAACATGACAGGTGGCACTGTCATTCTGAAAGTAACATGGGTCAACTCAGTAAAACTGCCACAACGTAGGAAGCGCATGGTCATCCAAAATGGTTCAGTAGGTCTCGGCGTTGAGTTTACCTGGAATTGGGACCAAGGATCCTGTGCCATACTAGGAGAAACACCCCCATAGTATAATTCCACCGCCGCCGAACTTCACAGTTGGCACAATACATTCCGGCGGGAGGTGTTCTCCAGGAAGATGCCAAACCCAGACCCAGCCATCCGAACGGTAGAGGGTGAACTTTGATTCGTCGCTCCAGAGAACCTGTTTCCACTGTTCAACGGTCCACTGTCGACGTTCTTTGCACCACGTTAGCCGTGCAGCGCTATTGGACTTGGTGATCAAAGGCTTGTGGGCGGCAGCACGTCCATGATAACCGAGCAGATGGGCTTTCTTACGGATGGTATTCATCGAAAGAACACTCCAGGATGCCTGTTGAAATTTCTCGCGGATGTGACCCATCGATTTGGTGCGGTTCTTCCGAATTTCTCTGCCCAGCACCCGTTGGTCTTCAACTCCCAGTTTTGTGGGTCCGCCGGGTCGCGGCACATTCCGACAGTCACCTCTCATCTTTCACTGGCCAATCACGTAGGCCACTGTAGATTTTGGGCACTTCAACTCGCTGGATATGTCACGTATGGATCGGCCATTTCTGTGATACCCGACGATTACACCTTTCTCGAAATCCGAGAGCACCGAACTGCGTGGCATCATGCATGCGACTGGTTGCGTTGTTGTTTCCCACACGATATTTAACGGTGGCGGCCGAAACGTGTATCAGGACCGCAGATATCGTCCATTGCAGGGGTGTCCCATTGCTTGTTGGTAGATAGTGTATCTGTGAAAATATGCACCTTCTCTATATGTTTGATAAATTTAAAAGAGAGATTTTGTTTAAAACAAAAAGTATTTCCCCCCCTGGCGCAGTGGTCTAAGCGACGGCTTCTGATCATTCGTCCGAGATGGGTCCGCTTTCGAATTCTGGTGAGGCATGAGTGTAGTGTATTTTAAGGCCTTGGCCCTCTCCCTTCCCTGGAACCAGTGGCCCAAAATTAGGAACACGCTACGGCCTATAGCCCACTGAGTTGCTCACAGTGGTCGTTATTCTTCCAATAAAAATAGTATATAAAACACCAAAACCTTTATTCCTCTTTCGGAAGCATATGTGCAGTAAATTCATCAAAATAAAAACAACATTTACAGTACTACAATTTTTATTTTGTTTACGTTTCCAACCGTAAGTTGAAGAAGAGTAATTGCTCCAGCTTTGTCCGTCCGTCCGAACAAAAACTCACCTGAAAATGGTTCGATTTCGACGAAATTTTAGTATGTGGTAGGGGAGTACCTGGGGACGAACCCTATTGGAAATGGGCGAAGCATGGTCAAAGGTCAGGACATAGGAGCGGGATCCATTCCATTGCTATTATGCGTCCTAACTTGCGTAAAAATGGTTCGATTTCGATGAAATTTTAGTATGTGGTAGGGAACCACCTGGGGACAATCCCTGTTGAAAATGGGTGAAATAGGGTTAAAGGTGAGGACATAGGAGCGGGATCTATTCCATTACCTTTGTGCGTCGTAACGTGCGTAAAAATGGTTCGATTTCGATGAAATTCTCGTATGTGGTAGGGAACTACCGGGGGACGAACCCTGTTGAAAACGTCTGAAACAGGGTCAAAGGTCAGGACATAGGAGCTAGATCCATTACACCGCCTTTATGCGTCATAACTCGCGTAAACATGGTTCGATTTCGATTAAATTTTAGTATGTGGTAGGGAACCAAAGGTCAGGCAGTGCATAAGAACGGGATTTTTTTTCATTGCCCTTATGCGTCATAACTTGCATAAAAATGGTTCGATATCGATGAAATTTTAGCATGTAATTAAGAACCAACTGGGGAAGAACTGTTTTGAAAATGGGCGGAATGGGGTCAAACGTCAGTACACTGGAGTGGGATCCATTCCGTTGCCCTTGTGCATCATAACTTACCTAAAAATGCTTTGATTGCGACAAAACGTTATCATGTTGTTCCGGATGTATTGTGAACCGGTTCTTTTGAATATCAACGAAATGGAGTCAAAGGTCATTGCACAAAGGCAAGATTTATCCCACAGCCATTATTCTCATAACTTGCGTAAAACTGCTTCTATTGCGACAAAACTTTAGAATATCATCGAAAGGGAGTCAAAGAATATCATCGAAATTGGGTCAAAGGTCAGGACAGAGGAGCGAGATTTATTCCACAGCCATTATCCACATGCTTTGAGTAATAATTTTTTGGTATGTTGGAAAGCGTATCATAATCAATGCATTGCATGATTTTACTCACTTGGTGGTAAATACCCGCCATGCGTTGGAGGGGCACGTTAAGCTGTCGGACCCCGGGTACTGGCCCCTCGGTAATAAATAATGGCGTCTTCCTCCCACTATCTACCCCGCTTCCGTGTCACTTTCCTATACGGCACTCTAGCCCAAATCTCCTAGCTTCCTATTTCTAAGAGTTGGTTAAGACCTGAGGTCAGACACTCCCTTCCTAAAACCCTCTACATGCGATCTGATCTGTTTTCAAAAACGTGTTACAATAAAACAGGCAGTGCAATAGCAACTTAAATTTCTTGTGAAAGAAATATAAAGCATGTTCTGGGAGAAACCTCCGGAAATTCGTAACTGGATGCTAGCAAAATATAGGAAATGCTGCTGTGATGACGAATCAAAAATAGACAAGTGCATTAGAATGTTGAATTTCGTGTCACAAAAAGTGGAATTCAATTATGATTTATCTTTATTAAAAGAACTTCTTCAGCGTCCCAATGCTGCATACAACGGTCATGAAGCTTATGCACCTGTTGACGAAAAGCCCATTTTCGTATATTCTTCTCGTCGGAGGTCATTGAATTCGGTCCATGCCATTATATATACTTCTATTAAAGACGTTTCCAAGAAGAAGGTCTTTCATACAAGTATTCCTGCTTCCAGAAAAGTGGGGTAATCGTGATATATACCTACTGCTAGGCAGACAAACAGTGAAATTGTTCCAGTAAGACTATCTAATATTGGCAAGTAAGCGATGTCTCACGCAAGCAGAGCAAAAAAGGGAAGTTTCAATTTGCAAGTGATCGATTGCTCACGTATACAGAGCAAACCTGATTGTTTATTTTTCACCGGACGTCTTTACATTTAAATTATTATATTAAATTTTATTCACAAATTACCGTAAGATAAGAGACAATATTCCTTAGGCGTTAAACACATATATAACACAGCAAAACCTAATTTCTGAAAGTTGTTCAATAAAAAAGAGCATTTTTTATAAACTACATAGTTGTCTAACAACAAAAGCATTAAAATGGTCATGAATTTATCTAGAAGGGCTAATAAGAGAAAAGTAGTTTTTCTCAATAGAAGATGAAAGACACAATTTTTATTCTACGCATATTAAACAGAATTAGGCAGCGCCGGTGGCTAAGTGATATAAGCTGTGGCTTATGATCATTCTTCCGAGATTGGTCCGGGTTCGAATCCTTGAGGCATGGATTTTGTGTTTTTCTTACCGCACTGGATCTTACTGTTCCCTGGTGTCAGTGGCCATAACGTAGGTACAGGCGACTCACGGTTGTTGTTTAACCTCCAATCATTAAAAAAGCAGAATTAGTTAGAAAATAAGTGTCTAAAATAGAGGGTTTCCTTCACATCATGAAAATTGGTTTTTTCTGTGGATTTGATAAACGTCTGAACGGAATAAGTATCGTATTTTCACAATGCGATGATTTAGCAATTTTTTGAGAGCGCTTCATTGAAATAGTTTTTCCTCTTCTATTCATTGATAAAAATGTAATGTAACTGAACACGTCAACAGAAATAGAATATTCTGTATGATTAGTTTTATGAATCGAAACACAGTGAAACTCGTGATATCTGTCACCCGTACTCCTCCGTCACCAGCGAAGGCGGTCAGTTTGTCTGGGACGGATGCTAACACACACGAAAACAATGCATAAGAGACTATTATTTGGCGTCCAGGGAAAGCCATTTTTGAAAAACATAATAATGTACTTGCCTTTCGAGGTCGAAAATGTGTGGAATGTATTGAAAATTCTTGTTCCTAAGTTTCTGAAAAGATAAGGAAAATACCTTGAGCATAAAACATTGCGACGACTGTGACTTTTCCTCTGTCTGTAACCACACCTCACGAGATTGCGAATGGTGGACGGTCCTTGGTGGAGTCTATCAAGTTCTTAGTATTTTGTGAGAGACGATACAGTTTTCCTTTACTGGGGTACCGATTTTCGATCATTTATTGTCCAAAATGATACCATGAAGCTCGGGGAGCAGTTCGTCCCCCTCTTCCTAACGAACAAAGCCTTCTCACGCAGAGACCTTACTGTTTGAGCAGATTGATGTTGCACTTCAGAAAGAAAAATAACCCAGCGCTCATTTGAAGGAATACAATGGATGGGATGGAGTTGAATTTGCCTCACGTCTTAACTGCAGTAGTGCTGCTATTATGCTTGGCAACTTACTTCTCAGTTCCTCCGGGGACACATTTGGTAAGAGCGCACAATTTGCAGCAACGTACATGCGTTCCTAAATTACAAAATGGCAAGGAAGATAAGAGATTGAAAGTTCAGCATTAGAAAAACGTACAGAAGTTATAAAAGATATTACTGGTTATCGTAGAGGCAGTTGGCCGCAAGTTCAATTAGGGATGAACACAAGTAGAAAACATTATGCGAAAGAAAATTGAAATGCTGAACGACTGGGAATGAAATTAAAACAAGTGAAAGAAAAGGTAGCGCCAAGTAACTTATGAAGATGAAAACAACATGAATGTGAACTGGATTGAAAATGTGAGGCAAAAATGATTCCTATAAGAGGCTCTACTATTAAAAAAAAAACGCGAATTTTCGAAGTAGCTTGGAACTGCAAATTCTGTCAGTGCAAGCAATAGCTTACTGGAACGTTTCGGAACAACTTTCATGAAAAACATGAATTCATGCATAGCAGTAGTCATATTAGTCTCATAATAACGTATGTAAAACTGAAGTTAAAATACTGTTCCTAAAACTTCGTTATTTCAAAAACTCAAGTATCTGTGAAGACCGAGTTTTATTCGTGCGAGACATAAAGTAAACATTTTAGGGCAGCTTCCCTCGTTGCACGATACTTTAAAAACCTTAAAGACCCATAGGAGTTAAAAACCCTCACTGTTCCAAAAGGATTTTATTTGATTACTAAAACATGCAAATTAAAATATGAAACCTTTCGGGCTTCCACCAAGCCCATCTTCTAATGAGTAAAATAGTAACTCATATAAAGAAAACTTGGGTATACATTTGTCGTTGGGATTTGGGACGTTAAGAAACGCGCAGTTTTTGAGTACTCTGTGGACATAGTAGCGATCATGCACATCCAACTGAACATTGCCTAATAATAAAAAGGTATTTTGAAAGAAATTAAATCAAAATAATAGTTATACCTGTCCTTTACACAACAGAATAGGAATACTTGAATTAATACAAAGGATGATATAACAGGTCAAATAGTTCGGTATTTAAAGTCCAAATAATATTTGATGAATGGGAGTAATCTAAGAGTTTAAATTGTTGAATGATTTAAATTCATGTAATATTGAGGGGAAAGAAAAGTCACTTCCACAAACGAGTAGTCATTTCCACAAACGAGTAGCCACTTCCACAAAGGAGTAGTCACTTTAACGAGTAGTCCTTTCCACAAAAGAGTTTATAAGTTCCTGGGGGACTTTGAAGTTTCGAGATGTTGTAATGAAAGTAGAAGCTATGATGTCGAGCACATATAATGGTTTCCTCCTGTATAAATAGTTTTTGATTCCAAGTTCATGCTATATTAATGTACAGGGAAAGTTCATGGTCAACACCACAAAAGAGCTCAAACAACCGCGCCGCTCTCTACTTACAAAGTGTTGCGAATCCAAGTAAATGTCCCGATGCCTAATACACTTAACGGTTGTTCTCATCATGCCCCTCACAGGGATGGGGTTTAACCAATCGTCGCCACAGCATCGGTACGAAAATGGTGTGTTATCCTTGCAACAGGTGAATCCCTTGCAGATTATATCCAGACTCTCTGTTAACAGCATAGATGATATCGTGTACGGTGACACCAGAATATTGGCTTCTTCTCAAGTAGGGGCATACGATCCGTCTCCCACTTTACGTGCTAATGAGGTCCTCATTGATTACTTTTTGACATCGTATTTATGTTCTTTTTATCTGGAACCGTTGTGTTGATCCTATGTATAAGCTGTTAGGTATATCTTCTTCTAGACGTTTTAGCGAAACGCAATATACATCGTATTTATTATCCTTTGCTACTTGGCCACGGTCCTTTTTGACCATTGCGGAAAGGTTGTTAGTTTTAATACCAAAATGGCGTCCTTAATGTCTGCAGGTATTTGTTAGAAATGGGGTGACCATTGGGTAATAGGTCATTGAACCGACGTACCTCCTATTACAACCGTTTCTTTGAAGAGTGATCGATCTTTCTCTATGTATATTCTGCAGAATTTTGTTCACTGTGAATTCTGAGAAGTCGTGATCAACAATAATCTGGAATACTTTGGATATTTAGTTTCGTCGTTTATGAATGTTTGATGAGTGAGTGAAGACACGCATCAACACAAAAGTAATTACGGACAATTTATAGCTTCTGGGGTGAGCAGTGCAGCTGGTATAATAGTTGTTAAAGCTGTAGGTTTTCTATATACTGAATATTGGAGATCGTTAGGAACCAAATCCCTTTCAATCAAAAAATCCAAAAAGTGCAAAGTGCCATCCTTCTCAAGTTCTACAGTAAACCTTGTAGTTGGGAAATGAGAGAACTCAAATTTCGTTAATTCTGCGAGGTCGTGATTCCAGAATAATAGTATATCGTACACATACCTTATGAAAAAACATGATCGTGCGTTGTATTCGTCCAGAAACTTGCCCTCAATATGCTGTAGGACTATCTCAGCAATTACTGGTGAGAGGGGTGATCCCCTTGGGGGCCCCCTCTGTTTGTCTGTAAATTGTACCTTGGAGCTAAAAAATGAGCGGTTCTGAACTACACTGATGGCCACCCAAAATGCAACACCGAGAAGGACACGAGATAGCAAAGCCAGATTGACTGGACACATAACAAAAGATACAAATATGAAACGATTTAGCTTACAGGCCCGTGCGACATGCGGAACATGCAGACACCAATAGTTCGTGTGGCCCCCCTGGCTGGCAACAACGGCCGCTACACGCCGCGGCATCGAACGAAAGAGGCTTTAGATGTGGGCTTCGGGTATGTCGGTCCAGGCTGCTTCCACACGTTGCCACAGTTCATCAGGCATAGCCGCGGGTGGTGCTTGCCGGGCCACTCGGTTGCCGATCAGCGACCAGATGTGTGTGATGGGCGATATATCGGGAGAACAGGCGGGCCAGGGCAGCAGTGACACCTGGTGGGCCGTGAAGAATTGTTGCACGATGCGTGCCACGAGAGGGCGCGCACTGTTCTGTTGAAATGTGGACGCTGGCAGGTCCTGCAGGTAAGGGAGGACTACAGGCTCCAAAACGTCCGAGATGTAGCGGTGGCTGTTGGGTGTACCGGCGATGAGTACCAGATGAGTGCGGGTGTCATATCCAATTGCCCCCCAAACCATAACGCCAGGTGACGGACCAGTATGGCGATGCATAATGCAGGCGACATACAGCCTCTCACCACGGTGCTTCCACGCACGGATCCGACCATGGTGGTGTTGCAGGCTGAAGCGTGATTCGTCGGAGAAGGCAATGTCGTGTCATTCCGTAGTCCAGGTGCCACGTTCAAAGGGCCACTGCCGCCGCACTCGCCGGTGGTTTAATGTCAACGGTAATCAGAGCAATAGGTGCCATGCGACAAGTCCCCGCTCCTACAGACGACTTCGTACGTTACGTGCTGACACAGGTTGTTGCGCAACACACCCTAATTCCGGCGCTAATGTTCGTGATGCTGCGGTGCGAGCCGTCAATGCCCGCCGCACAACATGCCGGTCATCTCGTTCGCTGGTGTACCACGGCTACAACAATCGCTCACGTCGGTCCGTCCGTTCCTCTTTGCACCCAACGAATCCATACTTGCTTCACTGTGGCTGGATGTCGTCCCACACGGGCGCAGATGTCTCGGTACCATAAACCGCTATCGCGATAAGCCAATATTCGTGGTCTGTCGAACTCCGAAACGTGCTGGAATGACTGCCATATTCTGCGACGAAGCATCAGGAAGCTTCCCACGCACAGGTCCGGCAGCACAACACACTTCCACTAGTTACACCCCGGCTTCTGTGCACCCTTCTTATAGTGCGTCTCGGTGTTGTGCCGGGCGCACATGATTTGCATATGCCCTGCAATGCTAATCGTTTGCATGTCCTCTCGCGGGCGACGCATGCTGCGAATTTCAGGCCAATCGGATGCTTCCTTCTTGGTGTTGCATTTTGGGTGGCCAGCAGTGTAGTTTCATAGCACCGATAATCGATTGAATTTCCTGAAGCTCATACCTTAAAGATATCAGTTTAGATTCTATAAAGTCATGAGAAACAGATACAGGAATATTCGGGAACAACGCAATCACATCGAGTGAGGCCAGAACAAACGATTTGGCATTGAGTGGGAAGTTTTTTATTCTACTAAGCGCATGTACTGTACCGCTGACAGAGTAGGCTGAACCCCTGGTTAAAGGGGTGAGGAATTTTGTGAGGGCTCTTTCCAATGGTCTCGTGGGGGAAGCGAACTCGGATGCTAATGGGCGCATAGGGTGTCCCTCTTTGTGAATATTTACTTTCCCGAACTTTTCGGGAACCCTCTGACCAAGGGTTGATTTCATGTCCTGTTTGATGGAAGTTGGAAGCATTGAATAGTTTTTGAGTTTACTTACTGCTGTCAATGTTGCATTTGTAGGGTCTTTCGTAATAATAACACGTGGAATTTTGCTAATCGCCTCCTTCATTTTACAAATATAGTCTTTCTTGTTCAGGATGATAATTTGTGAGGTATTGTCTGCAGGTATCACCACTATGCTAGGATAGTAGTGCAGTTCTTTTAGTTGTATTTTACCTTCCTTAAATTGCGAAGAAACCGGGTGCAAACGACGTGAGTTGAACTTGTTAATCCATTTAATAATGCAATGCCTTAAAAATACGATGTCAAAATGGATCAATCAGGACCTCATAGTACGTAAAGTGGGGTAAGAGACGCATACCCCTACTTGGGAAGAAGCTAATATTCTGGTGATACCGTACACGAGATCATCTCTGCTGTTTACAGAGAGTTTGGTTTTAATCAGCAAAGGATTCACCATTTGCAAGGATAACACACCTATTTTCGTCCCGATGCCGTGGTGACGATTGGTTAAACCCCATCCCTGCGAGGGGCATGATGAGAACAACGGTTAAGTATATTACACATCGGGACTATTACATGGATTCGCAACACTTTGTAAGTATGGAGCGGACCGGATGTCTGAGCTATTTTGGGTGTTGACTATGAACTTTCCTTGTACATTAATATAACATGGACTTGGAATTCAAAACTATTTAAACAGGAGGAAACCATTATATGTACTCGACATCATAGCTTCTACTTTAAGTACAACATCTCGAAACTTCAAATTCCCCCAGGAACATACAAACTCTTTTGTGGAAGTGACTACTCGTTTGTGGAAGTGACTTTTCTTTCTCCCTAATATTACATGAATTTAAATCATTCAACAATTTAAACTCTTATATTTTTCTCATACATCAAATATTATTTGCACTTTAAATACCGAACTATTTGACCTGTTATATCCTTCTTTGTATTAATTCAAGTGTTCCTATTCGGTTGTGTAAAGGACAGCTATAACTATTATTTGGATTCAATTTCTTTCAAAACACGTTTTTATTATCAAACATTGTTTCATTGAATGTTCATGCTCGCTACTATGTCCATGGCGCACTCGATACCTGCCCGTTTCTTATCGTCACAAATCTCAACGAGAAATGTATACTTAAGTCTTCTTCATATGTGTTACTATTTTACTCATCTGAAAATGGGCTTAGTGGAAGCCCGAAAGGTCTCATGTTTTAATTTTCATGTTTTAGTAATCAAATAAAATCCTTTTGGACTTGTGAGCGATTCTAACTTATATGGGTTTTTAAGGTTTTTAAAGTATCGTGTAACGAGGGAAGCTGCCGTAAAATGTTTACTCAAGTATCTGTATGTTTGGATTTTTGTCACCATACATATCTTTAATTGGAATCAAATTAGCCCAGGTTTCACATATTGTTCTCTGTTGGCAGTTCTTTCAGTCGGTCGCACGACGAGTATTAATGTCTTGACTTCCGACCGGCATGTCTTATTCCCATGATGAACTAATGATGCGTTTAATTCGTATCGTGTATTCAGCAACTCACTTATGTTTAGAACTATTAAGTGTGTTTGGAAGATGCAAATCCTTTTGTTGGTGTAAATATGACATGAATGCTAAGAAATGTAATCATGGATGTTAAATCCCGTCTTCCAAATTTGTTTTCACAATGGTGTAATTCCGTATTTCATTCATTGATATTAAGTACATTTGACACATTCAAACAGTTGGATAGGATTTAAACCAAATGTTTACGGCCTCATTCAGAGGAATACGTTATACAATAACAGCGGTTTTCATACTACATTTAAACAAGTTAGTAAAATCATGCAATGCATTGATTATTATGCTACGCTTTCCAACATACCAGAAATCATTACTCAAGTTATGAGGATAATGGCTGTGGAATAAATCTCGGTCTTGTGCCCTGAACTTTGATCACATTTTGATGATATTCTACAGAACCGGTTCAGTCGAGCTCCGAAATAACATGATAAAGTTTTGTCCGAATGGAAGCATTTTTACGCAAGCTATGATGCATAATGACTATAGAATATATTCCGCTCCTGTGTTCTAACCTTTGACCCCATTTCGCCCATTTAATAGGCAAGCCCCTAAAACATACTAACATTTCATCCAGATCGAAGAATGTTTACGTACGTTATGACGCATAATGGCGATGGAAGTGATCCGCTCCTATGTCCTGACCTTTGACGCAATTTCGCCCATTTTCAATAGGGTTTGCCCCTAGGTGGTCCCCCTGCCATATACTAAAATTTAATCGAAATCGAACCTTTTTTACGTTAGTTATGACGCTTAAGAGCGGTGGAATGGATCCCGCTCCTATGTGCTAAATGTTGACCCCATTTCGTTCACGTTCAATAGGGTTCCTTCCCAGGTGACCCCCTTCCACATACTAAAAGCTCATCGAAATCGAAAAATTTTTACGCGAATTATCGTGCGGACGAACATACGCACACAAAGCGTGACGTAATGAGGCAGATGGGAATCGCTGCCATCTGCTCGCAAGAGTATGACATCATCAAACTTTAATAGGATCCACACACAACGCGTGGCGTAATGAGACAGATGGCGTGACCGCGCGCCAACATATCAAGCGCGAGATTGTGACGTCATAAGATCGTCCCCAGGTCTTCCCCTACTACATACTAAAATTTCATCGACATCGAACCATTTTTACGCACGTTATGACGCATAAAGGCAATTTAATGCATCCATCTCCTATGTACTGACCTTTGAACCCACTTCACCAATTTTCAATAGGGTACATTCCCAGGTCGTCCCCTACAATATACTAAAAGTTCATCGACATTGAGCCATATGTTCGCAAGTTATGACGCATAAGGGCATGGAATGGATCCCGCTCCTATGCCGTGACCTTTGACCCCACTTCACCCATTTTCAATAGGCGTCATTCCCATGTGGTCCCCTACAATATGCTAAAATTTCATCGTTATCGAAATATATTTACGCTAGTTATGACGCATATGGGCAATGGAATGGATCTCGCTCCTATGCCGCGATCTTTGACCCCATCCCGTCCATTTTTAATAGGGTTCGTCCCCAGGTGGTCCCCAACCACATACTAAAATTTCATCGAAATCGAACAATTTTTACGCGAGTTATCCTGCCGACAGGCAGACGGACCGGACAGAGCTGGAGCATATACGCTTCTTCAACCTACGGTTGGAAAGCGTAAAAAGACAATTTCTAATACCTGAAGTAAATATTTGTATATACACTAAGTTGTCAGAAATAATGGGAGATATACCTGCAAAAACCTAGGCCAATGTTTCTCAGGAGAAAAACAGTTAAATTTTTGAAGCATTGATTTCACTATGTAGCTGAGCAGTTCCACAGGTGTTTACACAATGCTTACTGTACCTTTCCGCATAATGTCGTCTCAATCCTAGGGATTTAAAAGCTGTGTAGCACCATTCCACAGTGTTTAAAAGACTGTCCACAGATTTCATGTCCGGTGAATGTGGAGGACATTCCAAGGTGCGATCTTTTGCGAAATGTTCTGGTAACCGTGTTCTCAACACAACGGCACTGTGCGGAAGGGGAGCATCATTCTCCTAAAAGAATCCCTTACTCTGTTGATAAATGTTGACCATTAACGGATGCGGATGGTCTAAAATCGTGGACACGTAACATATGCCATTGATAGAGACATCAAAGGTAGCAGAGGTTTCAACGTTTGAAAGTTGAACATTGCTCGACCACTGGTGGCAAAATGGTCGAAGTGCTGCCTTCTTTCTGACCCTTCGTCCGTGATGTGTTCGGGTTCGAATTCAGGTGAAGCATAGGTATTGTGTCTGTCTTCCTGCACAAGATCTCTCCCTTCCTTGGAATCAGAGGCCCTAATTTAAGGACTGGCGCCTTTTATTCATCTGAACTGCTTACGGTTGTAGTTACACCTGCAACCAAAAAAAAAATAAAATAAAAAATAAAACACTTCTCACACAAAAAGTGAACTACCACGAGCCTAAACTGTTCTCCGTATATATTCGAGGTCCATAGCTTCGTAGGGTATCGACCAGATCCGCACACTCACGTCTGCACAAAAGAACGTAAAATGGGAATTATCGGCCCAAGAAACCCATCTGTAATCTTCCACGGTAAACATTTATGATGTTTTGCCCAGTTAAAAGGCATAGTCCAGTGATGTGAACTTGGCAATGGGGAACTCTTGCGTCGGTGCTTCCATAACCTATTGGGGATAATAAAACCTGGTTTGCTTTACAGATACGTTTCTTGCAGCTCCCTTGTTGAAGTAAGCCGCGATTTATGATACTGTCGCTCTCCGTTGACGTTTACGGTGGCATCCGTTCGTTACCTTTCTCCAACCACAGGGCTGCCCACGTTTCGATACTATTTCGGAAATCACGTATGATATTAGACGTACAGGTCAGTTCGAAGACACTATTCTCAGAAACTGTATTTCGCTTATGCCAATAAGTTGAATTTGAAGAGAGGGGATTAATTTTAGATACTTGTTATCTGGTGACTAGTTCAAGCAAAATACGATAAAAATTAATCAATTTCTTTAGATTTAAACAGCGCTGGGCTTTGAAGTCAGAACAAGAAACAGGATTGGAAAAAAGTGTTAGATCTCTTCATTCACTCAGAACTTTTCAATTCTCTTTAGCTCCTGAAGGTGAGATCACGTATTCTCTCCTCTAAAAAGAAATCTGCTTGTCTCATACAAAGGGTGGTCTTTAGCGCCTTACTTAAATAAAGCAACACCCTTTCAAACAAAAATATGAGTGATAAATTAACTTTTGGCAACATGATTTTTCAGTAAATGATAAGGTAGAAGCTCTGTGTTATGCACGATAAAAACGAAGTCTGAAGATGACAGATTTACTTCGTAAAATAACATTTAATGAACTATATACAAGGATAAAAGACACTCGTAAGATCTTTCAGACTCCCTGGAGTCCTTCATCAGTTGAAAATGACCGCATAAAAAGTTGTCATGGCATATAAAGTAGTTGTTGCCACTTAATTCAAATCACAGAAGCAAATAAAAAGTCAAGCAATTTACAAACCGGAGGCCTGCACCAAACACAGATAGGAGGTGATACACACTGTGCCAGACTTCAAGGTGGAATGTAATTATCCTTGCCTTTTACAGGTACAATGGCTTTCCAGGCCTGGGACCACCTCCTTGGTGTTTGGTGCAGGCCTCCGGTATGTAAATTGCTTGACTTTTTATTTGCTTCTGTGATTTGAATTAAGTGGAAACAACTACCTTATTTATATGCCATGACAACTTTTTATGAGGTCATTTTCATCTGATGAAGGACTCCAGGGAGTCTGAAAGATCTTATGAGTATCTTTTAACCTTGTATATAGTTCGTAAAATATAATTTTACGAAGTACATCTGTCATCTTCAGACTTCGTTTTTGTCGTGCATAACACAGCGTTTCTACCTTATCATTTAACTTTTAGTCTGCATGCACCGTCATAATCATCAATGATTTTTCATACTTGCCAACTGACTGTGTGACGTGGTGCTAAAGTCTATCATTTGCTATTACTCTTGTCTTTTTTTAGTCCTGGATTGTTTGTTGCAAGTGTTTTCGGGCACCGATATTTTTTCGTATTATATTTCATATTTCTAAAATTTTTCTGCATTATAGCAAGGAGAAGAAAGTGACTTAAATTATCTAATATTATTACTAAGTTAGATATTTTCTGAATTTCTAAAGTAGTTTTTACATATTGCAGGATGATTTTATTATTATTATTATTTTGTATTTGGTAAATTGTGTTTTCTAATTGTATGAGGAAGGAATGTGTATGTTTTCTTATAGTTATTATCTTCTTTTTCCAACCCTTTAATAGCCAATTGAGGCTATAGGTTACAATAATCTCTTTCTAAATGTTTCTGTCCTGGGTTTGTTTATTCCACAGCTTTCCTGCAGTTTTGTTTATATCATCCATCCATTTGCTCTCTGGTCTTCTTACTCCTCTCTTTCCTTTATATGGTGTCCATTCTGTTATTATTTTTGTCCATCTATTATTTTCCATTCTTGCTATATGGACAGCCCATTTCGATTTGAAATTAAGTATCTTTTCACCCATGTTTAAATTTTTTTGGGGGATCGTATATCTGTATTCTTTACTTTACCTTGAAGTCTTATGTTTAGTAGGGATCTTTCCATTTTACGTTGTCTTCTTTTCTTTTTGTTTTTATATCCATCTTATTTATTTCTAGTAGTAAAATGAGGAAGGTGGCATTTACTATATTTCTCCAATTTGCTTTGCAAAATGAACAGCCAGTGGTATTATTTTTTGTATTTCTTTAAATAGCTACGATAAATAAATGGCGTAGATGATATTTATTCCTTTTTATTAATTCTACTAGCTTCAACTATGAACCATTATTAGCCGAAGTTGTGATTATTGCATTAATTGTTTTCATTAAGTTGCATTAATTGTTTTCTGCGAAATCATTCCCATAATGGAGAATATATTCATTTTCAAAAGTATGAGTTTTACACTTCTTGCAGGCTGTTGACTCGTATTGTGAAGCATTTCCAAATAAATTCTTAGGTAGTCTAACATGACGAAGGTCTCCTGAATACCTACCATCAACTTGTATGTTTCCTGTTGATCATCGGATTTGCATAATAAGATGTGGATGGTGTATAATAAACCAAATACACGACAGATGTAATGCGCAGTAAAGTACATAACCACGTCATAGGCAGCAACTAATGAAACCTAAGTAGCATGATTTAATATACGCTGCTGGCCACTAAAAGTGCAACACCACGAAAGACAAGAGATATTGAAGCTACATTAATTGTACAGAATGTAGATGATACAAGGGTGAATCGACTACAAATACAGCACGAAATGACTAGGAGAATATATAACAATCACTATCTGGTGTAGCCACCACAGGCGGCATTTGCAGCTGCTACACGTCCCAGCATGGAAAGAAGGAAGAGACGTTGGATGGTGCTTGGGTGATGTCCGTGTACACAGCTTCTGTACGATGCAACAGTTCCTCAGTTGCAAGCGGGGGTGGTCGCTGGCGTGCTGATTGTCCGGCGATCATGAACAACACGTGTTCAATAGGCAACTTATCCAGGAATCGCACGGGCCAAGGAAGACGTGGCACATCCAAATAGTCTTGGCGATCCAGGAAGTCTTGGACGTTGCGTGCTACATGCGGTTGTGCATTTTCCTGTTAATAAATGGTACCAGACAGTCCTTGAAGAGAGGGTACAACAACAGGCCCCAACACCTCAGTGATCTAACGATGGCTGTTCTACGTACCGGTAATTTGGACCAAGCGCTTGCGAGAGTGGAATCCAAATGCACACCATACCATAGCGATGGGTACCGGTGCGGTGTAGCTTGTTATGTTTGTTTTACGACACTGACTCTCTCTCTTCTCAGGAAACAGTGGTCCTAAATTACGGATGGGTGACTGCTAATAGCCCACTGAATTACTGACGGGAATCGTTTACGGTGGTTCCACCTAAAATCTCTGTCTCATGTTTCCAATGGTTAAACTTCTTTAAATATTTTCTATATAATTGTGGTATTCCTAAGAATGAAAATTTGCACATGTATAAAATTAACTCGAAGTTATAGCATGGGATACTTAATACTTGCTAAAACATAACCATAATCATATTAAAAATCAATCATTTATCTTTGAGTATTATTCGGACCTGTTAATAGGTGCCACGACCTGTACATTGATGACGTTAGTGGACAAACAAATGCTGGATTGCTTAGTTAGGGTTATGTTTCAGGAATTATTAAGTATCCCATGCTGTAACTTAAAGAAAGTTTTATCGATGTGCAAATTTTCATCCTTTTGAATCATTAATTGCGAAGAAAATATATTAAGATTTACCAATGGAAACATGAGGCAGAGAATTCAGGTGAAACCACCTTAGCTCCAAAATAAGAAAAAAATATCTAAAAAAATATATAATAATGTTTCATGAAGTTTTACTACAATTTTGTGAATACCAATCAGGTATTGCGGAAATCCTATAAATGTAACTAATAATAGATCTAGGTCTTGTACCTAAACTTCAATTAAATCTGAAAACATGTATAAAAATAGGCAAACGAAAAGTAAAGCTGCCGAATTCTGCTGCATGAGTCAAAATGCTACGCACATGAACGAGTAATATCTTTGTCTATTACACGGGTTCATTTACTTTTGCTCGGAAATGAAACCGATTGTCCTAAACCAACAAAATTCCGAATTTGATTAACATCCACTTCCGATTTTACTTCTGAATGTAAACATATGCTATTTAAACGTCATTCACTAATTTTTAGAAAATTATATCAGCAAGATGTTTCTTCGAGTTTAGGAGGAATTCCTCATCAAAACTGCGCATGTTGATTTTATTAAATACACTGACGGAAAAAAAAGCCCAACCCCAAGAAGGGGTTGTGTTAGATAAACGACAGTTGGTAGGCGGTGAGAGTACATCTGTAAGATGACGTCTATGTGAATTATGACCTCGGCGCATACGTGTGGCGCTAGTAGCGCCCCTCGGAACATGCAAAGCAGGTTTGCTGTAAATACGCGCTGTAACGTTCGTGAGCGTTAGTTACCGTTGAGATTCGACGTAGTGTGTTGATGTTAGTCAAGAATGCCATTAAGAAGACATGAACGAGGTCGTGTAATAGGGCTACGAGAACGTGGATCTTTGTTCCGCAATATTGCAGAACGACTTAGCAGGAATGTAGCCACACTGCATGATTGTTGGCAGCGGTGGTCAATAGAAGGTACTGCCTCAAGAAGACTGGGTTCCGGCCGGCCACGTGGCACTACTGGGAGGGAAGACCGCCGTGTACGGCGTATGGCCGTGGCGTATCATACCGCGTCTGCGGCAGCCATTCGAGCTGCAGTTGCCACCACAGTGACAAAACGAACTGTTACAAATCGGTTACTTGAAGGACAGCTCCGAGCCAGACGCCCTGTAGCATGCATTTCACTTACTCCAAACCACTGCCGTTTGCGACGTCAGTGATTTCAAGCTAGAGATCATTGGAGGACGGAGTGGAGATCTGTTGTGTTTTCTGATGAAAGCCGTTTCTGCCTGGATGCCAGTGATAGCCGTGTGTTGGTTCGAAGGAGGCCAGGTGAGCGCCTGCAACCAACCTGTCTGCGGCCGAAACACACTGGACCTACACCTGGAGTTATGGTCTGGGGAGCAATTTCCTATGACAGCAGGAGCACTCTCGTGGTTATCCCACGCACCCTGACGGCACAGTTGTACGTCGGTCTGGTGATTCAACCTGTTGTGCTGCCATTCATGAACAGCATTCCAGGGGTTGTTTTCCAACAGGATAACGCTCGCCCGCATACCGCTATTGTAACCCAACATGCTCTACAGAGTGTCGAAATGTTGCCGTGGCCTGCTAGATCACCAGTTTTTTCACCAATCGAGCGCGTATGTGACATCATTGGACGACAACTGCAGCTTCACCCCAAACCAGCATTAACCGTCCCTGTATTGACCGACCAAGTGCAACAGGCATGGAACTCCATCCCATAAACTGACATCCAGCACCTGTACGACCCAATGCATGAAAGTTTGCGTGCTTGTATTCAATATTCTGGCGATTACACCGGTTATTAATGTACCAGCATTTCACATTTAAAATGGCTCTTCTCGCGCTTACATTAAGCTGTGATCTTGAAACCTTAATCGATTAAATATGTTACCTATACAAGTGTATAACCGCCACTTCATTCCTCTACAACTATTTTTTCGTGGTGTTGGGATTTTTTTCCGTCAGTGTATTAACTTTTAAATTAGATACATGTGTATTTTAGTACCCATGTTATGTGAAAAGGTAACAACATTTAATGTCATCTATATTTTTCATTTCCTATCTGTTTTTTATTTCTGGAAGACAATCCAGCAGTTGTAGAAAACGATCATAATGCAAATGCAGTGTCTTTGTGAAACTTGGTCTAGCTCTTTGCAGTCTGACGGTACAAAATTTCACAAAAAGGGATTTCTTAAGTCTTTTCAGCGTTTTGGTAAGTGCTATGTACATATCTGATCTTTTTTTCAACAGAAAACAAATTCGCACATAGGGTAATAACTTTTTTAAGCTTGTTTGTCGCAGTGTTCTGACTTACGTCTAGTGTCAGTACATGGTCCATTGCTTAGCTACTAAAAAAAGGGGAGTCGCCATCATCCCGTTTCTGCTTTATAGAGAGACAAATCGTTTTGTTGAAATAAAAATTCGCATAAAGAGAGATATTTATCGTTCTTTGGATGAACTGCCCATAACATGAACGAGTTTTTTGTACATGGGCAAGAGGTCCATTTTTCCTCATTTAGAGATATGTCGTCTAAAAGTAAAATAAAGATGGTCGGTACAATAAACATGCCTATATATGGTGCACTTTGCTTGCTGTGGAAGGAAGCCTGTGTCATAGCAGTTGCCAAAGAAAAACAATCCTCTTTTGTGATTCCGAAAATGCGATTTACTCCAAATTCAGAAAAAATAGAGTTTTACCGCTATTAAAATAACGTCTTCATTTTTATGGAAGTGAAGTGTTCAGAAGCGAGGGCAACCTATTGCGTCTTGTCCTGAGTCAAAACTCCGAAGAAAACTGCTGAAAACTTCGTTTTAAAATATCTAACATGAGGAGATTTTGTCGAACGCATTCAGTAGCAGAGATGAATGTCTTTCTTAAGACACAGTTTAATTTTTTGGTGTTCAAGAAACTTCGAAGGGCTCTATATCAAGTGACGTGGGAGCCCCTCGAAAGGAAGAATTAGGATTTCTTTAACTTCTGTTTCAAGTCTCACAGGGCTAAATCTTTTTATGCAAAAATATCGTATCATTTGTCTTTTTACATAGGTAAATGTCCCAGTGCGTTTTCCCGGAACAATTACGGAAATATGGAATATAATATTGGCAATACTCTACTGTTGGTAATAATGAAAATACAAAAGAATGGTAAATGTAGAAAAATGGATAAAAGTCACTTTGGGTAAACATTTGCACCCAGTTATTTGGGGAAGAATTATTACATTGCATGATGGTACTTTCCTGGTTTGCGCTCGTATCGAGCAATTTAGGACAAAGGCTAACTGGGATAACTGAGATTCATGTCAACAATCATTGTAAGCAATCCAATATTCCAATGTATTTATCCGGTGCAAGTAAAGAAATGTGAACCATAATATTGGAGCTATAGCACGACTAATGCTGTTAAAAACCGAGTCCGTCCCTGTGCCACAGTGGTCTAAGCGATGGCCTCTGATCATTCGTCCAAAAGGGATCCGGGTTTGAATCCCGGTGAGGCATGGATGTTGTGTTTATCCTACGGCACTAGCTCTCTCCCTTCCCTGGAATCAGTGACCCTAAATTTGGGACAGGCAACTGCTTATAGCCCGTTGAGTTACTCACGGTGGTCGTTAAACCTTAAATTAAAAAAAAAAACGAGAAGGAATAGTAAGTGCATTAATTATGGCTAAAAGTTACATTCGAAAAGCGTTTGGAGAAAAGACAACAGTATTACATTGAGATTTCTTCATGCGATACATTTATCTGCAGAGTGTTTGAAATGTTGAAAGTACTAATAATACTGGGAAAAGGCCGTGCATTCATACTGCGCGAATTGAAAACCAAAGCAAATGCTAATACACATTTCAGAACAAATAACAGTGTTGAAAAATTAACGAATACACTACATCATGTATACACTGAAGAGCAATTGAATTAGAGACAGCTGACGTTATGCAAATGTGGCGCTGTGTGCGGTCCTGTAAACGGAAACGACATAACGTATGTAGCGATCCGACAATATAAGGAGTGATGCGACGGGAATCAGTAAGAGTCGGACGCAGTATGTGTATGACGAAGGATCTAAGCGCGTTTGATCGTGGGCAAATTGTCGGGACCCGACGAATGGGTCACTCCATCTCGGAAGTCGTGCAGACACTGGGATTTTCACAAGCCACTGTGTCACGGGTGCAACGTGAGTACATCGAATCCGGTAAAACCGTCCCTGCAAGGGCCAACTGCCGTGGACAACAGCGTGTGGATGAACGGGGTAATCGTCGGCTAGCTCGCATTGTGACAGTGGATAGACGGGCCACAGTGCAAGAAATCACTCCACAATTTAACGCTGGTGCACAAAAACGTGTAAGCAGCCACACCATCCAGAAGAATCTCCTCGCTATGGGGTACAAAAGCCATCGTTCCACGAGGGTACCGGTGCTGACCGCACATCACAGGGTGCAAAGATTAGCATGGGCGCTGGAACATCGCCACTGGGTCTTAGACATGTGGGGAAATGTTGCCTGCACTAATGAATCGAGATTCACGTTGGTACATGCGAATGGTAAGATACGAGTACGACGCAAACCACATGAAGCGATGGATCCTTCTTGCCAAGCTGGTGGGGGTGACATTCTCGTCTGGGGACTGTTTACGTGGTCTGAAATGGGACCCCTGGGACGTGTGACCACGTCCCTTACAAGTCAACGTTACCGGGATATCCCGGACGACTATTTGCTCCCGTTTGTGCGTCAATATCCCGCTGAGGACCTCATCATGCAACAAGACAATGCACTGTGCCATCGCTCCCGAATTGTATCCGAATGGTTAGATGAACACTCCACTGACGTGAACTCGCTTCGTTGGCCAGCTATGTCACCTTACCTCAATCCCATTGAGCACATCTGGGATGCCATCGAGAGAGATGTTCGAGGCTGTGACCCCCCTCATCAAATCTTCGTGAACTGTGGTAGCTTGTTCAGGGGTCGTGGATCCGTATTGCTTCCCAACGCTTCCGGTGTCTTGTCGAGTCCATGCCGAAACGAATTGCAGCCGTCATCAGGGCGAAAGGTGATGCTACATGTTACTAGACAGGTATCTCTAATTCGATTGCTCTTCAGTTTATTACGTAAGACTTTCATGAATTGAAAATCTCTTTTTATGTTAAAAAAAATACTTAATATTTCCCGAGTTTTCGTACCCCGCCATGAGGTTTAGTTTTGGAATGAGGTCCCCTCATTAACCAATTTCACTGAAAACAGTGTATTCCAAGGTTTTTAACCATAGCATTCGTGAGGACGCGATATCTATGTAGTTATTATTTGAAGATATATAATGATACATCGATTCTGTTTTTTATTTTGGAAGACCAAATATCAAAACACATAGCACACATTTTGAAGTATGTTTTTTGGAAACAGTTGTGATAAAAATAAATTTTGATCCTACTTCTGTGAAAATTTGTTGTAGTGCTCAGGTGTGTTTATGCTTCAATTTTTGCATTGTACTTTACTTGTAAATATCACCGTCGTGCTGTGTGATCCTGAAATATGTCCAAAAATTAATGCGTTGCTTAGCATTTTCGAAACTGTCCATTAATGTCGGAATAGCGCGAGTTTATTCCATGGAAGTCTTTTGAATTGCAGTAATTAAAACTATTGTCCGTATTTTTTTAAAATAAAATAATTAAAATTGTATTGAAAATGGGTTTTTTGGTATAAAATGTGAGCAAATCATCTACGGTGTAAGGTGCTGAAACACAAAACCCTCGGGAGACATTCCTCTATGTTTACAAAAGTTGTTTGCTGGACAACACTTTTTTGTGTATTCTCTTAAGTTGTAAGCGCTTATATGTACTTAAAAATATAACATTAAAGAAAAGTCAGATTAATGTGTTCAGAGTCTGTGTTCAATTGCAAGTGAGGAAATCTTCTTGCAAAGCAAATGGTATGAAGTATACTTCGGAAAATATATGATGTACCTTCGTACCTAAGTTTTTATCTTGACAAATGTTCTTGTAGCGAAGCAAATTTTGTTTTACGAGATTTATCACCCTATATTTTGTTTCCTTCTTTTTATTTGCATATTTTTTGATTTAGCGACCAACGTGAGTAACTCACGTGAGCACCCACCCATTCCTGATTTACAGCCACTTTTTCCAGGGAAGGGAGAGAGGCAATGCCGCAAGACAAAAACAACATCCATCCCTCAATGGGATTCAAATCCGAACACATCTCGGACG
This sequence comes from Macrothele yani, assembly GCA_039090855.1. Lineage (NCBI taxonomy): Eukaryota > Metazoa > Arthropoda > Arachnida > Araneae > Macrothelidae > Macrothele > Macrothele yani. The sequence goes on along the minus strand of CM077016.1, from coordinate 28,876,981 downwards.
AATGGTAAGAAACCATTGCTAAGACCACTGCTCCACCGAAGCGGCAACATATATTTAAGCAACTTCATATAATGTCTGTCATGTGGCAATACATTGTGCTTCAATCCCTGCAATAATATGCTGAATGAAAAGACATTGATCCCTAATGCATGACAAGCATGAACAATTATCCGGGAAATAATCGGCATCCTATCTCTAATTTAAGGACAAAACTTGCAGAGAAAAGGTGTTTAAAGCGCCAACGGACAAACCCACCACCGTGCGTTACCCGGGGTCGCATCCGTGGTCATCGAATAGTTAGATTCACTGCGTTAGGTCCCTTGCCCATACTGCGCTTACAAAATTCTACACGATGCTATTTGCTCAACTATATCAACATGAAATGCTTTGATACACACTGGGATCTACAAAGCTGATATATTTTAGTGTGCAGTGAACACTAATGCCTCTTCCGCAAATTGAAATAGGGCACATCTCTGACATTCGCAGCGAAAGCGCAACACACGTGGATAGGCATTTTAGATTACCAAATTTTCGTTTAGTACCAACGCTGTCATTGTTTCGACAATCGGTAGTTTGAAACTAAGGTTTACAGCCTGATGCGAAAAACATTTTGCCTCTGCAATATATATAAACCTAAAATATATTTCTTAGAAGTACCTCTAAAGCCAGGATCTTATTATAGGTCGCTATTCGAGATATTTTCATATTGCTACTGAGACATGCTTGCTGAAAATAATAATGGACCAAAAAAAGAAACACTGTCAAAGTAATATTTACCCCGCGATTATTATATATGGTGCGCGCTGTGTGATATGTTCAATAAAGTTGATTATATGCTACTCACTTTTTTCTTGAAAGAACGGTGATAAACTTCTACCCGATCGTAAAACAGTTATCGCGTTTTTGAATATTTATCAATTTCTGAAGGAAAATTACATGTAGAAAGAACTTGTACTTTTTGCCTAACAAGAGTTTGCTTTAATTGAAAGCTAAACAATTCTTCACAGTTAATCTAAGCAATTAGTGGACGAATGATGTGTCATTTTGTACTTCATCTGCAATTACGTTTAATTCACAAAATTCTGCTCTTTCGTGTAACCACGGGTCCTTATGTCATTTCTACTTACAAGCTATCTTACTTCTTTGGAACAATTCTGCATTCAGCGAGTGGACTGACAAGGGTAGTTTCTTTTTTGTCCCACCCGGATTTTAGTCAAACTTGGCACAGATGTTTATCTCCATTATTTACTTAGTACTTCACTAATGATTTAAAGGTATTAGTATGAATATGTTTCGGTCCCAAATCAACAACAGAAAATAAGTCTTAAAATATTTCCGCGTTGGAATATAAAAACAATCGATTTCAGTTGAACTGAAAGGGTCAAATAAAACAAAATATATTACGTAGTATACAGGGTAATTACAGTTAAAGAGTAGGTGTTCAGAGTTCTCTGTAGAAATAAGTTTGGGATAAATCTCAGCTAAATTTGGTGCAAATACTTTTCTGAGCATGCGGTTTGGATTGTGAAAAACAAAGTAATAAATTCCGCCGCTAGGGCGAAATTTGGCACTGCTGTCCCTTAATTTACATATTACGTAGGTTATCTAAGGAATTTGATGAATATATCACAGATATGGTTCTTTGCGTCTACCTGCATGATCTAAAAACTGGATTCGTGGAACAACCCACTCGACGGCGGAACTCAACTGACCAGAGTGGAACTAGCTCTCATGTTAGGAAATTTTGTTTTTTAAAACAGCTAAGTTGGGAACAGTGCCTTGTTAAGCGAAGCTTTTTGAGTAACCCCATAACTAAAAGTCTCAAGGTTTTTAGATCTGGTGACCGTTGCGACAATTTGATTGGAAATGACTGGCTAATCAATCTGCCGTTTGAAAAAAAAACTGCTGCAGTAAGGCTTGCACATTTATTCCGATATGAAGGGGTGCACCATATTGCATAAACATTGTGGTGTTTGAAAAATTTCTCTGCTGAAGTGTTGGAATGACGCGATCAGGTAAAGTGAGTACTATGACTCATCATCTGTCGAAGATTAATGAAAAACGTTTTGCGATTCCTTTATTTACCCGAAATTCGTTAGATAACTTAGGTAATATGCCAATTAAGGGGACAGCAGCGCCACATTTCAACCCAGCGGCCGAAATTTGATTTTGAGTTTGGAAAATCCAGACCGCATACTCAGAAAGGTATGTACACCAAACTTGGTTGAGATTTGTTTGATAGGGTTTCTTACAGAGAGCTCTGAACACATTCCTTTAATTGTGATTACCCTGTACAAAAATCTAGAAAAAGTAAATGTTGCCCATAATTAGTACAGCACTTCAATGTAGTTTAGTTTTTTGAGCATACTCTTGGTATCCATTTAAACCATTTGTCAAACAGCCGAGTTTTGCTTTTCTTGAGAATTTTGCGGATTCCTAACGTGGGATATGGGCAAGGTGCGAAAGAATTCTCAAGAATTTTTCTGGAAAAATTAAGTGGATAATTCCGAAAGGAATCAATTCGAATTCGACACACGGAAACAATTAAGGCACACAACGACTCGTATGCAAAATTGCACAGGACAGCGGAAGTTTGGCGTTACAGGTGATCGCCGGGTGTTGTGATTCGTACTGGTGAACAGAAGCAGCAGAGTTCAACAGTTCACTACCCAATACAACAGAGATCAACCGGGAAAAAGTTCCATCAGGACCATGCTTCGCACGCTTGTCTGTATGGGCTATAACCGCAAACAACTCCGATGGCATATTCTCCTGTTCACGGTTTTTCGGAGCAAAAGACTTGACTGCTGCTGAGATTATGGAAGTTGGACGGCGGATGATTGGATGAAAAGTGTGCTGCTCTGAAGATTTTAGTTTTTACACTACACCCTGGATGGATGTGTACGTCTTTGGCTCAAGAAACATCAGCCATTCGATCCATCCTGCATGGTCCACAGTGAAAGCCGGTGGAGGCGGTTGTACCTGTGGGCCATGTTTTCCTGGCAGGAACTTGGACCCTTGGTACATGTGGAAGAACGAGTAACTTCTGCGCAATATCGTGGACTGTTTGCTGATTCTCAACACCCGGCTATGCTGCACGTTTTCCCGAATGGCTAAGGTATCTTGTAAGGTGACAATGTGCCGACCCAGAGGTCCAATGTCGTGCGGGAATGATTTCAGGATCAGAGTTCAAATGTCCAGCACATCGGATGGCCTCCTAACTCTCCCGATATGAAACTCATAGCGCCCTTGCGGGCCACTATGGAACGGCAATATAAAGATTCTGGAAACATCAGCATTCCCATACTTTCATTGAAGGCCGCGTAACACACAGTTTGGTTGGCCATACACCCCAACTGTTTCCAGCATTTTATTGAATCGATGACACGTCGGATAACTGTTATACTGAGGGATGAAAGACGACATACGAAATGTTAGACAGGTGGTCATAATTCAGTTATCGCTCAGTGTTAACTGGGTTCGATTCCCCTGCCATTTGTTTCGATTGCGGAATCGAACGGTGTGTTGAAATTGTAGACCAATACACTAATAAGTATCATTATTTGAGTGTCAACGCTGTCTTCGTACGATATGAAATATTCAGCTTTCAAAATTGCAAATTAAAACCATATTTATTTACAAGTCTAAAACTCAATTAAAAAAGACAAGATCTTTCGGAGCTCACTAGGATCCATCATCAGGTCAAGTGCTGACAATACACCTGGGGAACTTACATTATAAGCACCTGCGGTAGACCCAGAATACATCTAGTCGCCAACCTCACCTTTCGGTGATGCCAGTTTGATATTGTTAAAGTTCAAAAACCGATGAAAATCAGGATGGCGACCAGATGTATTGTGGGTCTACCGCAGGTGCGTATAATGTACGCTCCCCAGGTGTCTTATCGGCACTTGACCTGATGATGGAGCCTAGTGAGCTCCGAAAGATTTTGTCTTTTATAACTGACTTTTAGACTTGTAAATAAATATGGTTTTAATTTGCAATTTTGAAAGCTAGGTTTTTCATATCATACGAAGACAGCGTTGATACTCAAATGACTATGTCGTGTGAATAATTTTAATTATTATATTATAATAAATGTCTTGTCAAATCAGGAGAAGTATGTACCCTTGCAAAATACTCGTAAAAACCTAACAGGCATTCTTTGACTTCAACTTTTTTCTCTGATATATCTCTTCAGGAAAAAAGGTCAAGAGAATAAAGTGTGCTTGGATCTTTTTCCTTACACGTGATTGAAAATTGTATGAGTAATTACAGTTTTTTTATTGAATTTACTTGGAAATCCACTCAGCTGCTCGAGTGTCAAATCTAAAACATGTGATGCGTTTTGAATATTAACCACATTTAGATCGTAGTGACGGAACTTCCGACTACGATGTGCGACAGTTATTGTGTGCTGTCTATTCTACGTATTGTTTTATATAGTTTTGAACTTTAAGGATGCAGTGAAATAAACTGTGCACCTTCTTCAAAGAGTGGAACCCCTGATAATGTCAAATATCATCAGATCTTCTAAAGGGTGTTTCTTATTACACAAGATGTTAAAGGGAAAGTAACGCCACAACATTACATCCGGAAATGAGTTGAATGATAGGGGATAGATGAGAATGAACGTTAAATTAAATCAAGTACTTTGTAACAATTATTTCGGCTGTAACAATTCGTCGCGTGGTCAAGCGACGAGGTCCAGTTTTAAAAGAAAACATTTTAGTTTAACGTAGATTCTCAAAAATCGTCACCAAAAGTTTAAGTTTTGAAATGCTTATGCTGTTATGTTTAGAGACTTCAAAACCGTTATTCAGGTTACAATCTTTCATACCGACTTCTCTAAATAGTAATTTTCAAATGGCTTTGTAAGAATTTGTCAGTATTTTTTTATAATGATTTTAAATATATGTAAATACATTAACAATTAGTTGTACGAAATATATTTTTATTTTTATGTAAAAAAAAGTCCTCGGTCATGCGGCTGAACGACAATATTATTGAAATCGAATTCCAAAAGTTTCATCTCTTATGTTCCTCAGTAACCGACAGAAGTGCTTATTCGTCTCATAGTAGTAGGTTGAGTTTGCTGAATTACGAATTTTTTAGGTAGGTAAAATCTGCTAAACAGGGAAGCGTATGCAGCAACATCTACAGTATATTATTTTATCAAAGGTCGCTTACGTAGCTGCATAATGAAGCTTCCTATATTTCAGCATATGTATGTAAGTATCAGAATTCACAGAAAAAAAAATCTTTGTAAAGCGAAGTTCATTGTAGATATAACGTGAAGAAACTGCGATAAAAAGCATTCACAGGAAGAGTTTTTGAAGTACAGGGAAGGCAGTAGACATGTACGATCAATTCAGCAGTTTCACTTCACTAATAAAGTGAGCAAAAGTGTCGTTCATCGCTTTGGTGAAAGGAGGTAGGCTTTTGTTTAAAATGGGTAAAAAACGGTGGGTCGATATTTCTATCAACATGCTTATCTTAGCAAAATGATTTGCAGTTTAACGTTGTCTGTACACAACAGCTCTATATTGCGACAAATTATTTGGAAATAATTTACATAACATCAGGATTTTTTTATATTTCAGAGAAGGAGTTTAATAAGAGGCAACGGATTTTTACATGTATGTCACGTAAGTAGTTATCTTTGAAGGTCCAAGAAAAATACTTTTTTTTTTTTTTTCTCTATTGCGCCCTATTTTCAATTCTAATTTACTTGAGTATTATAAAATATTTTAATGAGGACATGCTGTTTTCTATCTGTTGTTTCAATATTAAAAGCTTTTCAAGTCATATTAGAGCGTTTGATATATTTCGCAATACCTACATTCCTGTACAAGAATTTAGGGTGCAAGAATGTTTATCGAACTTTAGCAATTATAGAACGTTACCCATAAGTTCTAATTCGATTCGTCAAGCTTTTAAATTCGAAACAGCATGTGAAGAACACACTGAAGTCGTGCAAATACATTGCTTTGCTTCAAAATATTAAAACTGTTGCACAAGGTAAATGTTCAATGACTGATCATGAATATTTTCAAGATTGCTGCAAAACACAATATGTCAATTTTTTACATGTTTTCGAACATAAAAAAATATAAACACTTCCTATTATTGGATAATTTCTGCGTGGGATCTCATTACGCCATGCGTAGCTAAAATTACCCCTCCGCAACCTCTATATTTTCTGTTCCTGCTTGATGCACAATGGCCATTTGTAATTAAAATTCTATTAAGTGTTTTGATCATTTACACTGGTTTTCTGAAAATTTATGCCTTATAAATCGTTTTGAAAATACTAGTGTTATACCATTTTAGACAAGTGGATATAATGTAGGTAGAAAATTAACTCTTAGTCTCGACTTGTGAATTTTTTCTTAAAGTTAATCGATTTCCAGCCCATATTGTCAAGTTGTTCACTTTCGATCGTTCATTTCAAGCTTTCTATGAAATATTCATTTTTTAATATTTTAGCTTATTTGTCAGCCTGCAGGCAATAGCTTCAAAGGTATTCAGACACAGGGTAAGACTGCTTCTTCCTTCCTGTTGCATAAATAAATTACTAAATGAATCCCCAATTAATTTACCAGCTATTTTATGGTTAGTTAAAAGGACTCACGTTGTTATCCATTTGCCCGAATAAGGATTTTGTTTGCAAAACTAATAGTCGAATTGTACGACACAAAAAGCAGGTAGATATTTCCACATCAGCGAAGCGACTGAACTTACTGCTGAACAACATAAGGCCATGTAATGACCGAGTTTGTGACCCTGCAGCTTCCTACTTGGCTGTAGGTCCCCCTTTGTCTCATTAACAGAGTAAAATTTCTCTGCTGTGTTTTCAAAGAAAAAATCGTATGTCATAACGCAAGTTTTGCAAAGCTCAAAACAACTTCTCTAACAAAAATATGATCAGATATTTAATTATACGTTGCAGTCGTCATAATCATGATCATTTTACGTAGCTGTCCCTCTTCTCCCTGCAAAGAGGTTGTGCGACTACGGACTTGATTAAATGCCAAAAAGTAAATGCGATGGTAATTTAGGTATTGCACCTCGCGCACTATTTAAAACAAGAATACCTACCTAGTTTACGCCAATTAGAGATGAATGTTTACTTCGAAAGCTGTGTTTCCAGTGAAATATTTAAAAGCCATTGTTTCCCCGTTATTTCGTTGAAGCACTTGCAACACACCCCAGCAAACACAAGTGCTGGGAAACTGCTGGTCAACAGCTGGCAGTGATGGGTCACTGCTGGCTGAAATCTGCCGCTCACGGGCCTGTAGCGTTCCGTTGGTGGCAGCGCCATGAGTTGGCGAGCCATTGATGGTCCTGCAGCATCGCCGTGAATTGTGGGCCACCAAGTAAGTGCCACTAGTGGCACGTTGCTGGCAACCAATGCAACCCCAACAGCAGGTGGAAGCGACGAGACTGCGCATGCGCAGAAGCAACTCGTGGTACCAGTTAGTTGAAGACGACGCTATCGCCATCGTGTTGTTTTAGTTGATGTTAAGAAAAAAAATATCCATATGTAGAGAGGCGAATTAATTTCCTAATGAAATTCCACGTCGACGAAGATATCATATTAAGCCATGAAATAATAGATTACAGCCATGAAAAACACCCACTCCACACCTACTCTATTCCCATGAATAACAATTCTAGGAATGGAGTATGTGAATACGAAGAAAAAATTTTAAACAAATGTCCTGGTAAACCATTAAAAAAACATTTGTTGGGAAAAAAGAATTATACGCGTACAAAATTTATTAACTATTTGAAAGAAAAAACAAAGCAACGCTATGGGGATATACTCATCCATGGGTTGAATACACAAGACTGGGAGGAATTCGCTTCGAAAAATAACGAAAAGTAAAATAAAACATCTTTCCTCTTTAAAACAAATATAGCTTCGGACAACGGAAAGGAAAGATACAACGTTAAAAATCTAACAGAATGTGACATGAACCCGGGTAAATATATATTAATTCAACAATCTCCTTTCATGACCACAAGGACAGTACGAAACTTTGGAAAGCGAATCTAAGTATGTACACTCCTTGAAAATGAATGAAGTTCTCTTAAGGTAAAAAAAAAAAAGCTTTTGTTCCGTTGAAAAAATAAATTTATGAATTATATAAAACTGACCTTTATGAAAAATACCTCTCAATATTGTAAAATGAAAGCGGGAAGCAATCGATTACACATTCCGCACCAAACATACAGCTTCAGGAACCACCTCACGCGTGGCAAATTAGTCCGGTTGGTAGAGAGCTCAGCTCACACGCCAACGGCTCAGGTTCGTATCCAACCAACTCCAAACGGGCGTTTTTCCGATTTGTTGAGAAAATTTCCGCCGTGCTGTTATTCACAAGTTTCGTAAGAGTAGAAGAAAAAAAGTGGTAACTGCGGGTTATCCTTCATTTTTTTTATGGCTACTGCTGGGAAATTGACGGACAAGATTCGGCAAGCCAGCAGTTACGTCACGTGGCTGCTGTTTGCCACTACTGGCAAACTAGCGGACCACATTAGGCTAGCCATCATTTCTGGCAAGTGCTTGCAGGGCCGCTGAAGGGCCACTTATGGCACCTACTGCCTGTGATGGACAACTGATGGCCCTGTTGTGGCATATGACAACTGATGGGGTGCCAACTGTTGGCCAGCCGTTTGCCTGAACTTCTGGCCCTTCATTTGGCGGCCCGGACATTTTATTGACGGTTCGGCAGCGGCAACATAGTGCTGGACCATTGCTGGCAGTGCTGGCTGACAGCAATGGCCCAGTGCTGGCCAAGCAAGACTGTTTTTGCTGGGACACACACACAAATCTGTTACCCTAAGAAGGTATTTATGAGATATTTCTTTGACAAAAGATAATATTATTCATAATATGTACTACTACTACCCCTAGTGTTAATAATAACGTAACTATAATAATAACAAAGCATACTGGTGTATGACAACATGTTTCAAGGGATTGTAAAGCTTGTGAAACAATATCTATGGTAACCCTTGAAATTCTACGAAGATAATGTTTTGTCCTATCTTTTACATCCCATTTTTCCAAACCATTGCGATAATGTATGTATTCTAACGGAAACGTTAAATTCCTCAGTGGGAATATTCCACAGAAATTTAACACTAACTTAACATACAGAGGGAAAAATACTAAAAGTGTAACCATATTTTTAGTATTTTTCCCGCTGTATGTTTGTCACTGAGAAAGTAAATCTCTTTTCGGACATGAAAGAAAGCTAGAAATTTCAAAGCAGTAACTATTGAGTAGGTTTAAGTATTTTTCCCGCTGTATGTTTGTCCATCTATAGGCATTGACATCTAGTTTCTATCATTTTTGCTCTTCACTAATCGATTGATGTTAGTGGCTTAATTTGCTCTATTTTTGTAAAAGTTACCCGCTGTTCAAACTGCTTAAGCGACAGAGTTACCGTCTAAAATTTCTTTTCCCTTTCATTTGCAAACGAGTTTTACCAGACATAAATCTGTTTCCTTTGTTCTGCAAATTACATTAATTTCAAAGAGCACCCATGCATGCTAAACCTTAGAATTTTTCTCTGTTCATGTGTCTCCAACTGTGGTGGGCATCCGGTGTCTTGCATGTGTTCTACGAAATCAGATTCGTGTTAGTGGTGGCTTATAATTTTCGGTTTTCCTGATAGTTTCCTGATGTATCAGATATATTCTAAGCTTCACCAGGATGAATCACTTTCGTCGAACTGTTAAAGTGCTACGTCTGTCGGAGTTCTTTTCTTTCCAATAGTATGCTTGACCGTGATGCGATCTTTAACAATACAATCGAATTTTCTACATCAATTTCATATACGTTCTACATACAAAATATCATTACCATAAAGCAATGCAGGTAAGTTGTGGGCGTTGTTCGAGAATGTGTTTTTCTTATTTATTATAACAAAGCTATAGGCCCATTCCGTGCCATCATGAAACATAACATTTACTCGCATCGGTATCTTCCGCATGTCGGTTAGACGATTAGGTTTATATTTAAATTTAAAAGGCATGTGCCACTGTATTACTGAGGATCATTGCGGTTGCGATAAGCGTCGGCTCTAGTTCCCCTGGAGTAAATAGGGACCCACGAAATCATGCACAAGGAACTAATTGTGTGTAAAACCCTCCAAAAGGACATGCGAGTTCAGAATCATGGAAATCTAATAATGAAAAGAAAATCACGAGGCGAAAGGAACAATTGGAAGCCTTTTTGAATAAGCAAGGTAATACTTGAGCAGACACGATTTCACGCAAATTAAAATTTTTAACGTTTTGGAATCTAACAAAATAGCTGAGAAATTTGTGAAGGTGGCAGATTTTGAACTTCTTATTAGATTTCAAAGTGCACGAGGTTTCAGCGAATGATGTACAAAAAAAATATAAAAGTACTAAAAGGGTGTAAAACAGATTTCTATGAAAATGGATTATTATTTATCAAATGTTGCGTAAAACTGTATAACAAAAGCACACACTTCTACACATTTTACGTATCTATGTTAAAAGTCTCTAAAAACAAAGTATTAATTGTAAATAACCAGTTTTGAAGAATATTCAATTTTAAATATTAAAGATTTCCAATTTCCGCATATCAGAATATCTCTGCTTTTCAATATTTCTAATTATTTTTTTATTCTTTTCAGTGTTGTTCTGAAGTAGAGGGCAGAGATACAGTTTTCATTTGTAAACCATGCATGTGGAACAAATATTGAATATATACATTGAAGGGACGTAAGAAATAAACGTTCACACAGCAGAGAACTTTCAAGTCTGTTGGGCCGCCCCGGTGGCGCAGTGGTCTAAGCGATGGCTTCTGATCATTCGCCCGAACCAGTGACCCTAAATTAGAGACGGGCGACTGCTTATAGCCCATTGAGTTGCTCACGGTGGTCGTTAAACCTCCAATCAAAAAAAAAAAAACTCTTGGAAGAAGTGTTGCCACATATAAACAAAATGACACAGTGTTCATACCACTTTAAAAAATATGTCACATAACAAAATGATAAGGGCCCATTCAAGACATATGAAGCAGTGATGATGAATGTTTTTTCTTGAATTTACTCAGAAATATTCCTTGAACTTATCCGATTCTTCAGATATAGGTAGATACACAATTTTCAGGAAACGAAACTAATAACTTTAGTTTGTTTAATTGCATCGCACTTCGTTGATAATTTACATTTGAAGAGCAATGGTCTATCCGCTTAATATTATATAACGGAAGCGCCTTTATAAATTATGCGAAAGTCGGAAACGCGATGAAAGGTATTCTCAAAATCTTCATACTGATTTAAATTCATTGACAGTACATAATGGACATCGAAACAGAGAATATCCTGTAACCTACGATCTTAAAATCATGGCTGGGGAAACTGTAAAAAACTCGACGAGCCTGCTTTAATGTGAAATTGTGCAGTTGTGTCCTAAAAGCATAAAGAAGCGTACAATGATCAGTGCACGACAATGAGTTTCCATTAATGATAGGCCGCCCATCTGAACGGCACCGTATTCCCTGAGTATGGAATGGCAACGACATCTACTTGTTTTCCTTTTATTTCAATATTCTGCAACAGAAGCCAAGCCAGCTTCTTTGAATTATGTAAATATTTTTTCTCTCCCGCAGTGCTACGGAGTACTTTGCATAGGTAGAGATGTAGAAGCTAGTTAAGGTTTGAATCTGGGAACCACCTGGATGATATCTGTCGTCGTTGGTCGTATGTTGAGTTCGTAGGTTATCAGCTTCAGTACCCGAAGTCTAGAACGCGCACGTAACATAGAACTCCCACTTCTAAAACCTCTTCAAACAATGTAGTATTTTGGATTACAGCAATGTCGAGAGTAGCCCTGGTTGGGCAGTGGTCTAAAAGATGACTTCTGACTATTTGTCCCAGATGGGTCCGGGTTCAAATCCCATGAGGCATGGTTGCTGTATTTGTCTTACTACGCTATATCTCTCCCTTCCCTGGAAGCAGTGGCCCTAAATTAGGGATAGGCGCTTGTTTCCAGCCCATTTAGTTGATCACAGTAGTCTTTAGACCTCCAATAAAAGAATCAGTGTTGAGATACTTCCTGTCAGAAAAATAAACTAATTCGTTTTTTTAAAGGGATATCCTAACGTGGACAAATTTCCAAATGTTAGATGAGGCGCCTAACTATTTTTCGCAAGAATAGACCCCGAATTTATGTTTAAACCTGACGTCTTTAGTCTGAAGGAACCTATCTTCAAGGTGTGAGAGCCTATGAGAGGGAGAGACATGTTTCAGCTCTCTGATGTGTAACTCGTGGAACACAAGAGGAGAGAGCAGCAGGTACGGACAAAATGGAAATACGTGGTAATATTTTATACTGGGTTTTCACCCACCGTCCATCACTTTAAAATGCTCTAGGCGGTGTATAGGCTTTCAGGGCTCGAAGAGTAGCAGGTTTGTGATTCGCAAACTTTACGTTGACCGTTTGCTGCTCTTGATACAAGGCTACACACATCCCAAGAAGGGTCATCGGCTGTCTAATGTGCAGTACAAAGATTTTCCAATGAACTATTTATGCAAGTCCACTGCGATGTTAAATGATGCATTGCGTAAGGAGATGTCTATCCAAAATATTCAGGCCACCCCTGTGGTGCAGTGGTCTAAGCGATAGCATCTGGTCATTCTTTAGAAACAGGTACGGGTTAGAATCCCGGTAAGGCATCGATGTTGTTTTTGTCTTACGGCACTGGCTCTCTCCCTTCCCTGGAACCAGTGACCCTAAATTAATGACTGACGACTGCTTATAGCCCATTGAGGTCCTCATGGCAACTTAATGGGCTATAAGCATATCATTACAGCAATAACGTAAAAAGCCATAGAATGGTCAAAAGGAATTGAGTTGAATTTTTGTGATTCTTCATTGACTTACACGCAAAGCCGATACACATGCATTAGCAGTTGAGTAATGGCTTACACTCTAATTATATGCATCTTTTGCCCAGTTTTCTTTGTCGTTCCTTCCATTTATTATACGGTCACCGCTTACATTATTTTTGTTTTATGGAATTAGGAATGCTGATTGTAATAGAGAATTTTTTTTAACAAAATTGAAAATAAAATTAATAGTTGAGAAAGAAAATTTAAATCTAAGTCTCAACCCCTCTACAGTTGGATTTTTCCCACAAGCGATTATGAGGACAGTTTTCACATAAAAGTGTGAATTTGGAAAAACTTCCAAATATTACAAGAAACATTTCCTAAATTTTAAACATATTTTTAAATTTACCATATTACTGTATTTTCTTACAGAAATTTCATGTATATAATTATTTCAATAGAAAAGTCATCTTTAATAGCTTTTCTAAATCAATATATATTTCCAGGGTGCGCAATTTGCCCTATAGTACGATTTGCAAGTAATAATGCTGGGAAGAAATCAAGTGCCGCCCCGGTGGCGCAGTGGTCTAAGGCGCTGGCCTCTGATCGTTCGTCCGTAAGGGGTCCGGGTTCGAATCCCGGTCAGGCATGGATGTTGTGTTTGTCTTACGGCACTGGCTCTCTCCCTTCTCTGGAACCAGTGACCCTAAATTAGGGACGGGCGACTGCTTATAGCCCATTGAGTTGCTCACGGTGGTCGTTAAACCTCCAATCAAAAAAAAAAAAAGAAATCAAGTGGTCATTGCTTACTCCTTGGTACAACATATTTCTTTGATTTACACATACATCCGAACCACAGTACATAGCTGGAGAACTACTGACAGTTGCGATAAACTATAGGTTCCTTTAGTTAGAAAAAAACAATCTATAATTATATATATATCTATATTTTATTATTGTTGTAGTAGTACCTGCTTTGTATGACCATAGTGCTATTCTTCTGGGTCGAGATAATCTACGGTCATATTCGACAGCCAACTAACACAGTTATTCTCCCCTCTCCCTCAATTCCATTACCAACACACTATAATGTGTTTGTAACAATTCCATTACTATAGTGTGTTGGTAACAATTGCACAGGATAAATGTTGCTTTCTGTGCTTAGGAAATAATTCTGGCACAACAGTGTTGCTTGCGTATCTGTGTTTTGAAATGATAAAGCACGATGAACTTTTGAAGCGTATCTTTAGAAGACGTTTTCTATCCAAATTTCGTGAGTGAAGGAAATTCTAGATAAAGCATTTTTTACGAGGCCTGAGCAAATCTATAGTCACTTTATTTTAACTTTCGGAATTTTGTTGCAGGATTGATATTTTCGCCATTTTTTCTCTCAAAAAGAGCAAAAGAAAGTTTGTTTGTGATTGAAGGTTTAACGACCACCGTGAGCAACTCAATGAGCTATAAGCAGTCGCCCGTCCCTAATTTAGGGTCACTGGTTCCAGAGGAGGGAGAGAGCCAGTGCCGTAAGACAAACACAACATCCATGCCTGACCGGGATTCGAACCCGGACCCCTTACGACGAATGATCAGAGGCCAACGCCTTAGACCACTGCGCCACCGGGGCGGCACAAAAGAAAGTAATTCTGCCGTTAAAATAGGTAAAGATTTTTAAAAAAATGGGTCTATATTGGGGAAATAATTCGTTAAAAAATTGATAAATAAATGAATAAATTTTCAGTACCGCCCCGGTGGCGCAGTGGTCTAAGCGATGGCCTCTGATCATTCGTCCCAACGGGGTCCGGGTTCAAATACCGGTGAGGCATGGATGTTACGTTTGCCTTACGGCACTGGCTCTCTCCCTTCCCTGGAACCAGTGACCCTAAGTTAGGGACGGGCGACTGCTTATAGCCCATTGAGTTGCTCACGGTGGTCGTTAAACCTCCAACCAAAAAAAAAAAAAAGTTTTCAGTGGGGCTGCGTCTCAGTTACTTTCCCTTTCTTCAATTCTTTTTCGTAAGCCTAACCTCTTTGAGTTAACATGAATAATGGAATTGAGCGAATAACTGTGTTAGTTGGCTGTCGAATATGACCGCAGGGTATCTCGATCCAGAAGAATTAATTGGATAAGATCTCAGACAAATGAGTGAATCTGTATGGCATCGAATTCGAATAAGACAGGATATCTGGAGAAGAATTATCTTAGACAAAGGAGTGAATCTGTAGGCATAGAATTCGAATAAGGCAGAATATCTTGAGTTTAACAGGAAACTGTATAATCACCTCTTGAAATGTGTACCAAAATCTTGTAAAATTAGTGTGAACTGCAATCTCGGTCGTGTTTGTGATTGCGTTGAGTTGCAGATGCGGCAAAATTCGAGATGGCGGACGGAGGAAACTAATTATATAGTTCTAATTATTCGCAGCATAAAATATGGCGTAATTCAAAACCTTGCTGAAGTTAAAAAAAGCACGGACCCCACTGGGGTCATTTTGTTTTACATTGTACATAGCATTAGAAAAATTCAGCGACCAAAAATTTGTGAAAACTTTTGCGAAGTAAAACTGCAGTTGTAAAGTGCTAAATAGCATAATTTTGTTATGTTGAAAGAAAAATCAATCAATGAATCAATGTGGCTGTGTTCCATTTTTTTGACTCCGACAACTGGCTGAAAATGGGCGCTGCTATCACTAGTGCCATCTCTGTAAGCTGAATATAATATGGAATATACAGCAATGAAAAATACGATTGTTCAGAAAAATATTGATGTACTATCGGTATGTTAAATGCACGAAATTATCGCTCATATCTCCAGCTCTACCATGAACTAAATATCCATTACGTAGCTAGTAACCGGTTTTTCCAGAAACTGAAACTTCATACTCTATTTTTTTCACCTTCTTCTGTTACACGTTCCCTTTCGTAACATGAATGTGAAACAATTGATGAAGTGATCTAATAAGACCGTTAAGCAAAGCGGACTAACATTTTTGAATAACTGTGTTTCATAGATTATAAAAATATGTACTTAAATTGTGTAACTGGACAAACATTTCTGAATAACTGTGTTTCATAGATTATAAAATATATACTTAATTGTACTGTAACTAACTTAAGTACAAATCCATTTCTTCAGTGCAAAGCCATTTGTTTTTTTGTTTGCTGGTTTAACGATCACTGTGAGCCACGTCATGGGCTATAAGCAGTCGTCCGTTTCTAATTTAGCTTCCAGGGAAGGGAGAGAGCGAGTGCCTTTAGACAAAAAGAAACAAAAAAACCCACATCTATATTTCACCGGGACTGCAGTCCGGAACTATCAACGATGAATGATCTAAAACCAGTATTAGACCTCTGCGAGTCAGGACGGCTAAAGCCATTTCAATCACGAAATTCTACATTTACGTGCAATAACTGCATCTACGCTAAGGTCTGAAACCTTTCACATATTCGTACGTTTATCGCAAAATTTAAATAATTTACATACTGTCCACAGCATTAAATTATTTCTCATTCCAAAACATTGTTTTCTTTTGAGTTTCAGAATTTCTATGCTGAAAATAATTACCCACGTTTAGCGTTTTAAGTTAAACTCAGCTGAAATGATGATAAATGTTCCTGAATAATCTGATCCGTGATAAGCTTTTAAAATAAAGAATACGAGCTTTACCTGATTTTTTTTTTTTTTTTTTTGATTGGAGGTTTAACGACCACCGTGAGCAACTCAATGGGCTATAAGCAGTCGCCCGTCCCTAATTTAGGGTCACTGGTTCCAGGGAAGGGAGAGAGCCAGTGCCGTAAGACAAACACAACATCCATGCCTCACCGGGATTCGAATCCGGACCCCTTTCGGACGAATGATCAGAGGCCAACGCCTTAGACCACTGCGCCACCGGGGCGGCACTTTACCTGATAATGCGCAGGCATCAATAAGAAGGAAAAAAATCTCGAAAGAATATTTTTAAGAATGGGTTTACGCTTTGTGAGGTGGAAATGCCGACGGGAGCCAAGTGCTAAAACCCCGTTATTGTACGAAAACAGTAAGCAGCTGCGAGCGATAAAAGACATAACACATAATTTTGTGTACAAATGTGACGTACCTGCCCGAAGGACACACTCGACATAAAGGCAGGTTGGAATCAGAATAAAATGTCCGCGTAGCTTAATTGGTAGAGCAACTTATTCCGGAATGAGTGGACCCGGGTTCGAACCCCGGCGCGGATAAAAATGACGGAGAAATTCACTTCGTTATAATGGCGCCCGAACTATCCGGATGTCCCGACCGTTCAAAATCTCGCAATGGTGTGATGTTATTTCCACACCGCGAGATAGGAAAAATGAGAGCAGCACTTCGAAAAAAAAAAAAAAAAAAAATAAGGGGGAGATGATGTAACGTACGAGGAGATGTGACGTACCTGCCCGAAGGACGCACTCGACATAAAGGCAGGTTGGAATCAGAATAAAACGTCCGCGTAGCTTAATTGGTAGAGCAACTTATTCCGGAATGAGTGGACCCGGGTTCGAACCCCGCGCGGATAAAAACGACGGAGAAATTCACTTCGTTATATGTTGCATTGTAAGACTAAGAGTTCCTAAGTTTACCTTAGGATAAATAATGCAAAATATGTAAATGAAGCAATAGGAAATATTTGCGTCGCAAAAGCTTATGTCATGTCCAGTTGTCCCTTATTTAGTATAGCTTAAATGTCAGTTACGGAATGAAAGAATTGTAATTTTAGCAGTTGTAGCATTTCTGAGCGAGAAAATTAGAGGGTACACACAAATTCGGAAATTCTACAACAACAAAGCACACGGGATTTTATATTTTCACGTGATCGATGCAAGTAGCGTTTATAAATAAAAAAAAATATTTATAAAATTCCGCAAATCGGGTGTGTCAGTGTTTTAATGTTTGTTGACATGTTGGTCTTACCTTACTAAAACGCGGTTTAATGATGCCTACCAAAAAGATATAAAAGCTACAATAGTCAGTAAAAGACTGTAAATCCCGTGATGCGTACATAAAAATAACGTGCACCAATTGAAATATTTGATCCAAAAGGGGTCTGGGTTCGAATCCCGGTGAGGCATGGATGTCGTGTTTGTCTTACGGCACTGGCTCTTTCCCTTCCCTGTAACCAGTGACCCTAAATTAGGGACGGGCGACTGCTTATAGCCCATTGAGTTGCTCACGGTGGTCGTTAAACCTTCAAAAAAGAAAGAAAGAAAGAAAGAAATATTTGATTCTGAAAAAGCGAAGAAGTAAGATTAGTTTGTGCGATATGCGATCATTTAAGCATATATAGTGACTGCCTGTTGCAAAACCAAAACTTTTTATGATGAAGAAGGGAATTCTGATAATTTTATAGGGTTAAGAAATACTTAAAACGTTTTGATGAAGGAATGTGCCATTGAATAACAGTTTTGAGTCTAATCAAAATATTGAGTTCAAATATCACCTGCTGCTTATAGTACGAGATGTGAAAAAAACAAATATAGATATTTTAATAGCACTGGAGAAAAAGACAGAAAACTTGATTAACACATGGACTACTCTCAGGCGTTTAAATATCTAGTGAAAAGAAATCGAAAACATTTATTCATTCCTGTTTTGACATTAAAAAATGTTATCGCCAAATGGCAGAAAAAATCTGCATGCAAAAATACATTTGATGATCGTCGCAAATAATAAAGATAATGCATTATATGCAGCTATACTTCAACTAAGGAAGCATACTTCACAAAATATAAGAAATTATTTATTCATAAAAATTAAACTGTAGATTTACTTTGTATGGACCCGAAGTCGATCACGTTCTTAGCTAAATAAAATACACCGTGACAAATAATTTCATATAAAATATCAAATAATTACATACAGATGGATTGTGTTGATTATGTATATATAAAATTTGTGTATCGCGCAAACGTGGATACTACAAAATGAGTGAACTACTGATCTCTATTTCAAGTAAAGTCTAGCTCATCTCAAATGATTGTTCGATTTCAAGAACGAAATTTATCCAAAATTTCAGATACCTACTACTTCATTTTTATTTATATACAGATGCCCTTACTAGCAGTCGCTGACTGAACAGTAAATTTCGAAGGGAAAATGTGCTCTCAGGTTAACTTCTACCGTAAAGCAAACTTTAGTACAACAACACAGAATGATTTAAATTCTTCAAAAGCTTATTCACAAATTGAAGGTTGTACAATGATTTTCGGCATGTAAACTCCGTGAGTTTTCGGCTTTCCTTCGCTGTCATTTGGAATAGGCCGAAAGTTTCAACGTAAAATACTGGACAACTTATCTTCTGTAAGATCATGAATTCATATACTCCTAAAACTTTAATTTTTCTGTTACTTTTACTTTGTATCTTTCCTACCAGAGGACTCTGCTCCAACTTCGAAATCATTTCCAAAAATTTCTGTTCCTCGCGTACTATGCACCTTTTTACAGGGTTTCATCGTTACGTTACGTTATGTAAGATCATATCACAGCAATGGTTCTAATTTTTCTAGCCTGTTAATATCTCAGAATATGAAATTTCAGACGTTTATAGGTTTGAACTCAGTATTAGCATCTATATATACCTGCTAAAAAGAATAAGGCGTAGCAAAGAGTCTTCATGGTATCTTATCTTTCTTTAGTCTCAGTAAATTCATAAGATAAAATATGAAATATTAAAATAAATTTATGTGAAGAGTCAATCATTGATGTAGAGTTTTATTTTCGTTAAAGAGCTGAATACTCTACAAGAAGGCACTTTTGTCTTTAAGCTGGCTCACGACGTGCTTCCGACCCGACAGAGAACGTGTCGTTGGGCAGGACGTTCAAATTTTCACTGCTGGAATGGCGGTTTTGTAGAAGATAGACTTCATCATTTTGGGAACTGTCGTTTCGCCAAACGTGTTTGGGCGGGAGTATCGTTGTGGGCCGGCATCGCTTCCCCGAGTGCTTCTCAGATAATTAAACTGCATCCAGTCCCCTCCGGGAATGACGGTGGCTTTGATGAGAAATTTAATATTACAGCACTTTCTGACTGCGCACAATATCAGAGCAAAGAATTACATGCAATCAAGCGGGGCTCCCGAGTCCTTCCTTTCAAATTATTTTAAAAGCCCTTTCCTTTACGCTCATAAGTGCTATAGCCCCGCAGTGTGTTCTTTGCGAACAATACTGCACCTGTCCAATGTAACGTTTTATAAAATAAAGCAAAAATTTGTTTTCACATGTATGTTTTATATGTAAGAAAAGAATAGCGTAATATTACGCGTAATGCTGGAACAAGCTGAGCAATTTCAACATATTTCTATCAACGATGATACATCTAGAGTAGATGTATAATCTCTTTCATATAACTTTGAGTAAAAGTATTTCAATCTTATCAACATTTCATCTTTACTTCTTGTTACAGCGCCATCTTCTTTTTCTTAGTTCCATAATCTTGCTTCTTCCCTTAATGAGACGCCATATTGCTCTCTTCAGGCTTCGTTTGTTTCCAATTGCTTTTCTCACAAGTAGACAGTTGAATGTCCCTAGGTCTTCAGTTTTATTTTTTCGTACTGTCTTGTATAGCTCTATATATTGTACTTCGGAAGCGATATCTTTGTTTGTCGTCACATCCCTTCTCTTTTGTATCAGCATACTTGTTTTTCCTGATATTTTGTACACATGTAACAAATTGTATCACCTATCTTTGTTCCTGTTTCCATACGAGCCTTGTTTAGTTTTTTGTTAACTTCATAGAGGTCTACTTCTTCTGATATCAGATCTTCTATTGCAGATAATCTGTTCCTTAGTTTTAATTTGAAGGTAACATGACGCTTTTTAATGTTGGTCATGTCAATACGTTTTGTTTGTTTTATGAGCTGGCCACGTTCAAGTTAAGGATGAGGTTCATCTGACATATTGCCTTTTTACGATCACTCCCTGTGTGTAAACCTGTTCAGCTCACTGCAGTCCTCCGTGACAAATTTCTTGTTGCACATAATAAAATCAATTTCACTTGTCATTTCGTTGCGATGCTTCGATGACCATTTTATGTGTTTTTTACGCTTTCCAACCGTAGGTTGAAGAAGCGTATGTGCTCCAGCTTCGTCCGTCCGTCTGTCCGCACGATAACTGGCCTAAAAATGGGTCGATTTCGATGAAATTTTAGTATGTGGTAGGGGACCACCCGGGGACGAACCCTATTGAAAATGGGATAAATGGGGTCAAAGGTCACGACGTAGGAGCGGGATCATTCCATTACCCATATACGTCATAACTTGCGTAAATACGGTTCGATTTCAATGAAAGTTTACTATGTGGTAGGAGACCGCCTGCGGACGAACCCTATTCAAAATGGGTGAAATGGGGTCAAAGGTCAGGACATAAGATCGGAATGCATTCCATTGCCTTTATGCGTCATAACGTGCGTAAAAATGTTTCGATTTCGATGAAATTTCAGTATGAAGTAGGGGA
This sequence comes from Macrothele yani, assembly GCA_039090855.1. Taxonomy (NCBI): domain Eukaryota; kingdom Metazoa; phylum Arthropoda; class Arachnida; order Araneae; family Macrothelidae; genus Macrothele; species Macrothele yani. The sequence continues at coordinate 28,855,632 of CM077016.1, read as the reverse complement.
CCACCTGGGTACGAACCCTATTGTAAATGAACGAAATGTGGTCAAAGGTAAGGACATGGGATTGCGATCCATTGCATTGTCCTTATCCCATATTATTAAGGTGGACGTCAAGTAATTTTGCTTCCTATACTTCCAATGGAAAAACTTTTGTACACATTTCCTTTACAATTAATGTGTTCCCAAGGATGAAAATTTGAACATCGATTAAAATAACTTCATATTATAATTTGGAAAACTTAATATTTTCCAAAACATAACCATAATTATATTAAAAATCAATAACTTTTCCTTTGGTGGTGTTAAAACCAGAGAAAAGATGGCGCGACCTGTACTTTGATGACGCCAGTGGACAAAAAAATGTTGGATTGCATAATTACGGTTATGGTTTAGAAAATATTAAGTACTCCAAGTTATGAAATGAAGCTATTTTATTCGATGTTTAAATTTTCATCCTTGTGAACGCATTAATTGTCCAGAAAAAAGATGGCGCTACCTGTATTTTCATGACGTCAGTAGACAAACAAATGTTGATTTGCATAACTATGGTTATGTTTTAGGAAATATTAAGTATTGTAAGTTATAAAATGATGATATTTTAATTGATGTTCAAATTTTCATCGTTGGGAACGCATTGATTGTGAAGAAAATGGGTACAAAATTTTTCCATTGGAAGTATAGGAAGCAAAGTTACTTGACGTCCATCTTAAAGTAGCAATTCTTGTATGTATGTATGTACATTTTATTTTGAAAACGGCTCTAAGAATATTGATGAAAGTCGTTAACCTACCGTTTTCTGGAACTAGAAATCGATTTAGTTTGATCTCGACTTTAGAAGAATTCGTTTAGTGGGTTAAATAACCACCCCGAATTATAACGATTTTAGTGATGCCGTTGTTCCATTATTGTTACCAATGCTACAGTGCCTAGAAGAATTAGTGTGTCGTGCTCCCTAAGATGTCCCTCACGGTTTTGTGACCAATCGTCATGAAATGACAGAGGGCGCTGGCATCGGAAGTTACGTTAGGATGCTTCATCGGCGTCATGTTATTCAATGGTGGGAAGTTTGTTTACCAAAAATTTGCTGCCTTACAAAACTTCAAATTTTCACAAAACAAAGGTTAGTGGAGGGAAATCTTTTTCGCAGTATCTTTGCTAACTCGTTGTAGCTCGATCATAACAGTAATACACTAGGTAATTCAACAGTTGATCACTGAAACGCAATAGGCTTATTCCGGTGTTAGTTTTATTCAACTGTGAACTGTGGATTGTTTATAACGAAATTTATTTCCGAAATTAGTAACTTTTTATTCGTGAAGATGTAGAAGTTGATCAAGTATTGGCTGTCACGCGTTAAACCTACTGTGTGGTTAAACTTAAGTGCAGTACTGAAATCGACTGCAACAGTTATAAGATCATAAGGAAATAATGTCAACTGTGAAAGGACTGGTAAATTCTGCATTAGCAAATAATAAAAAACATAGAAAACGGAAAAGGCAAAGCAGCTGTTTTGTGCCAGGATGTAATACTGGCTATGAATCCTGCAAAAATAAAATATCACTCTTTGCTGTCCCCAAAATACCTGATATGTTGAGCAAATGGGATAAGGCAATTCCCAGAGCTGATAAGAAACTTGATGAAAGTTGTGTTGTATGTGCCTTGCACTTTGAATCTAAATTCATGGAGATGCATTATCGTTCCACTATTCAAGGTAAGGAAGTTCTAACATGCGGAGACAAACCATTACTCAAGCCTGACGCCATACCTACTATTTTCAGAAATTTACCGAAATATTTAAGTAAACCTTTACCAAACAAACGTTCTACAAGGATCCTGCACAATTAACAGTTTACTAAATTCAGTTTCATATGCAAATTGTCAAAAAAACTTTTTGAGTCAGTCCATTAAATTTATACTGGAAATAGTAACAGAGAGAAGACATTCAAATACAGTAATAATATAATTGTGATACTTCGGTTGTAATTGTGATTATACGTATGGATTCCAAATACTGCATGATTAGTTTTATATCCCACCTACTTTTATATCTATGCTGATATACACAGTCATAGGTATTCTGCATATAATACTAAACTTGCAACATGTTTCTAATTTCTTAAAGAAACCGAACAAAATTATTGTGTTAACATGTACTGCATATCGGATACTCCTGAAGAAATGAAGCCTGTGCTGATACACATAACTAGGCATTCTTCGAACCAAGTTTGAAACAAACTGTTCAAGTGTAATTTTGTTATTTATTCATAACAAACTAATAGATTTAGATCTTGCATAATCTTACAGCTTTGTTTATTTAACTGCAACAGATTATGGTAAGCTTAACTATCCTAAAGATTCAGTAGTGTTAACTACCATTGCCTGCTATTGTATTTTCTTGTGGCTGTTAAAGGAAGAACATGAGCACAAATTTATTTCTCTCACATCAAAAGGAGATTATCAGTTAACTCTGCATCAGCCACAAGACTGTGTGAAAGTGCAATCAAAAGCAGGACCACAATTCATTATTACTTATTGCAGGGCTGGGAGTGAAATATGTGATCGAAAAGCAGAACATCTATTCAATGTTACATATTGAAAGGGGGAAATGTGCAGGTTGAATGGAAACAATTTTAGCTATGTAAATTTTTTCTGGTCGTGTAGAAAATAGATCTGTGAAGGCAGTACAAGAAGAGGTAAGCATGAAGCAAATTCATAATAATATTTTTTATCACAAATGTTTAAAACCAGCATTCTGTGTCCCACTATTACATGGAAGTTGGCCATGTATTCTAATAAAACATCACTGCCTTGAACTTTAGCTTCGAGTCACCCTGAAATTTTTGTGCTTAATCTTTTCAGTAACAATTCATTAAGAATTTAATTCTCCTGACATGTATGCACATAGGCGTAGTGTGACCAATTTTTTTCTTGGGGGGGGGGGGGCACGGATAAGTGTAAACTGGTGTTTTCTTGGGTTGGGAGAGCATTTTTGAAAATATTTTTCCTGAAAAGGCACCTGTTCAGTTGCCATTGGTGCCAAACCTGTAAGGTGTGCCAGGATTTGTTGATTCACCTTAATGAATACAAAAAAAGCAACTCCTTTCGAAGCACCTCATGCATGGCCATCTTAGGGGGTGGGCCAACGGGGCTGGTGCCCAGGGCCCCTAACGTCCCAAGAGTCTTATGGGTTTACAAAAAGTTAAAATCTTTTACCACTCACCAGCAGGTTTTTTTATTTAAAGAAAAGAAGAAACACCAATCCAGAAAGTTGGAAGTTTTTTTGCCTTTTTTTTTTAAACCTTGCTCATAGCTTCGATTTCCCGAGGAGGCAGGAAGAAAGTTCGGGGGATCTTTTTTGACAAAATAAAAAACAAAGCCGGCATCCCTCCCGATCTTAAATGCGGGTGAGGCCTGAGGGCCACGCACAAATTGCATTTTTTTCGGAATCATTTTTTAACTTTTAAACCGTCATTTGTGTTATATATATATGAAGAAGCGCACGTATATTTATCACTAGGGTTTGCTCACCTGGGCTACTTTTATATTTTTTTTACATCGTCGCTGTTTACACAAATAACTGATGGGGGCTGCATATCCGCATTTTCGTCCGGTGCGTCATGTCTGAAAAGGGCGCTGGTTGGTATCTTTCTTCGGTTTCAATTTAATTTTCGTTTAATAATTTGTAAGATAGGGAAGAAATATTATATCTTCCAGCACCCATTTTCTTGTAATTTGCTGAACAACAAAATGTGAATGCAATTTGGTACACTTCATGAAGTTCTACAAATTTTGTCATGTACCATTTTTCCAGTGATCGAAGTGGCACAGAGCTACTGCCGATATGGTCGACACCAAGATTTTAAATCGAAAGCCATTCTGCTTCAGTATGTTAAGTGCTCTGCTGCTACACTAAAACTGTAGTGTAACAGCAGAGCACTTAACGTCTTTTCAGTCCCGGCTGCTAATCATTTTTCAATTTTGCCATTAAAAATATCATTTGCTGATTTTTGCGTTAAAATTTGTGCTTTCAACCTAATTTCTTTACGTAGTTTGTGACGGGTTTATAATTTATTACATACCAGGATGGGTAAACAATGTTTTTTTAACTGCCGGTATGCTCACTTCTATTTTTGTTAACTACCAGTATGCCATACCTGCCCACTTCGAACACGGCATCTTTCGTTCAAGTGGTATTTAAAAAGTTACTGGATATTGAATATTGCTTCTCATAGGGGTAACATGGTAATGGTGGTGTATATAATAATTCTGATACATTGTATATATATATCCATATGTTGTATATGTTCTGTATATACATAATCGGGGGCCTCGAAAAATATGGCGGCCCAGGACCCCCAAAAGCGTTAAGACGGCACTGACCTCATGCTGTCATCTGATGATGAAACCCATCGTATAGCGTCTAAAAGGGGAAGTGTGCCGTGCGAACTCAAAAACTGCGTTCGAAATATGTCCCACGCCGCATCGCGGCGCTGCAGACGGTGTCTGTGTCAGAGAATGTGTGTAGCAATGTGCATGTAACCCAAACAACGGGGGTTGAATTAGGATGTAAGTGTACGATTTTCTTAAGTGTGCTATTATGGAAACACCTTTTACGGTTCAGTGAAATGTCTTAAGTCTGCCGTAGAGTGCAGCGTCGTCGTCAATTTAATTTACAATAGAATTCTACATGATTTAAATTGATATGCAACCTCCTCGAAGAATGCCTACTAAAACGACAACAAATGGCGTGGATGTGCCAAGTAAAGACGTGCTGTTTGGAAAATTTAAATATATCACTCAGTAGCGGCTAGTGGTAAGCTGAGATGGAGGGCCTGCATTCAAATTTTGTAGATAACACTTCGAAAGCTAAGTTACTGAACCTGCTGATGCTGTCCCTTTAATAATAATTTATATATGTACTCGTAGAAATTAATATTTAGTTTTTATATTTAGCAACTGATAGGGAAATTCTAGAGATAACCGATACCTGAATTAGGGAACAGATATCAAGGAGTGGCCATATTTATGAAGAAAATAATCGGCGTATAAAACTTGGTTTGATGCATTATTTCTTAAAAGAAAAGTGTTTGGCATATTTTGTAGTCACAAATCATTTTAATGTGAACTTCGGAATCATAGTGCTATCCAGTATTTTCGTGTATATTTCCTCATTGTTTACCTTGTGGAGAGGTACCCATGCATGCAGCATACACCGGTACTGCTGGTAATAAATAACGGCGTCTTCCTCTCCCTTCCTACTTCGCTTCTGTGTCACTCCGTATTGGGCGCTCTAGCCTAAATCTCCTAGTTTCCTATTTCTACGGGTTGTTTAAGACCTGGGGTCAGACACTCCCTAAAATCCTCTACATATGATCATTTGATCATCACCCACGCATACACCATTGCACGTCAAAGAAATTAGTTCCACATACATTCCATGCAGGACCCTTATCCTAACGATCTTAACATGATGCTAACGATCCTAACATGACGCTCATTAATCAGTGCATCCTTTCAGTTGTTACGCATAGAGCAGAGACATGGACCTCAACTAAAACAGATATCATCAACTTTATGAAAAATGCAGTTGCATTAGTGCTTCCAAATTGTATTTCAATATGATGCTTATAGAGAAAAAGGCCTTTTAATACTTCGTTGCTAAAAAGCTGCAAAGCATAGCTTGCCCTCATTTTCTCAAAGTTATTCGGGTGAATATGAACGCGTGTAATTTTTGGCATGGCTTTTAGAGTAGTTATGTCAGAGTCCTTCCTCCATGCTGCTTCAACATGCTCTGGTCTTGCTTCTCCTTCGGGCAGAAGAAAACCTCTGGTAACAAATGCGTTCCGTACACATTTTATTAAGTGAGGAAAATTTGATATAAAATGTAAACTTCTAGAACAATCTGTAGGATGCATAATGCTGTATTTAGTTCCAGAACAATCTGCTGATATACCAAATGTCTTCCACATATTCCTGTTAAAAGAAGCCCCATCACACGTAATGAAATCAACAAACAGACCTGCATTTTCAGTGAGAATAACAGCTTCAATAATTAATTTTGCAAGCAAAGTTCCACTTATATTGTTACTTGTGGCAAAAACACCAATTATTTGGGTCCAATTTCCATTTAATGGCTGAAACACCATTACCAGTCCGTGATTACATGGGGTATGCTTAACAGTTTCTGAAGTGTATGGCCCAATATCAACAAACCCTAATATTTCACCAGATGAATTTGCTTACAGTTTTTCTGTAAGCTTCACTTCATCTATTAATATACCACCATGTCTTGCAAAAGGCTCCATTTCACTTGTTTTCTTTGAAATAGTTTCAAACGTCAGTGCATTGAATCCAAAACCACTGTTGTAATTTGAAATATACTTTCTAATAGTTGTTCTATTAGGTAGGATCATGATTTTGTGTTTCCGTATGTGCTCGTACAATTTTGGACTTTTTATGTGCATTAGTAAGCATTCAAGTAACCATTCCTTGGTATATGACATACCTCTTGCAGATTTCCTTTTTGCTGCCTTATAACAATGAATAACCATTTGCTGCTGCTTAATGGGTAATTCAGCTATTTTTTCATTAATGGAAAGTTCTGTAAAATTCTTATTTTTGTTTTGGATTTTTTTATGTAATCAGAGAGCGAAATAACTCGTTTCTTCAGCCTGTTGATTTTCCGAACTTTATTCTGGTACTTATTTTTAAATGTAGCCTTTTTTCTATGATAAGCTATTTTGTGCAAAAGTAAGCGCCGCAGATACTTACATTTGAGGCAAGTCGCTGTTGTTCCTTTCCTTACACATTTTTTGCTGTACAAATTATTCTCAAAAATAACTCCACTTTCAAGGTACTTCCTGTTATTTTCAAATTCTGAAATGGAGCCTGCACCATGACATATTGTTAGCCTATCAGTGTCTCGAATAATGGATTCTAATTCATCTTTAGAAGTAATATTAGAAACTGTGTTCATTTTTAATCCACGTAAATACACTTCACAGGTAAACTCTGGTTCACTTTCGGTTACAACAACCAGTTTTTCAGTTGTCAATGAATTTGACAATTCACATTTGAATGAATGAACATGGAAAACTATGCACTTTGAATTATTAGCAGGTATTTGCTTACCCCAAAATTCTGAAGGAAGGTTGATTTTCAGAAGGCAGTTCAGTGTAACTCTATGGGAAGTAAATTCCAAGCTATTTAAATTACCATCAGGCTTATCATCGGTTTCCCTAACTTTCCTCTTTTTTGCCAGAGGTTTTGATAAATAATGGGGAAGGTTTGGAAATATTGTTGGAATTGCATCTGGTGTCAAGATGATCCGATCTCTGGGTATTAACACAGTCTCCTCGTTTATTTTATGCACAAAATTTCGAACCACAAATCTCTCATCAAAGTGCAGTTCACATACAGCACTACATTTGTCTAAGTTTTTATCTGCACGGGGAATCAATTTTTGCCATTGCTGTAAAAGTTTATCATTTTTGGGTATTCCAAAAAGCGACAGCTTACTGTTTTTGTACTGAGTATTGCAACCTGGCACAAAACAATGGTTATTTCTCTTCCGCATAATGAACTAAGTATAACTTATATACAATATTTAGGTAATCCACATTCCTTCTAAAACATAACACGTCTTCGTCTAAATCGCCGCTCTTTTCACTGTAAGCAACACGAATTTAGTTTCCCGCTTCACTCACATTAAGAAAGAGGGAAGGGAAGGCGATCGCAGCCCCATCTACGAAGGAGACAAATTTCGGTATCCACGCCAATCATTACGCATGCTAGGCGCTCGGCACACTTTACCTTCTAGACGCTATACCCATCGTAAAGATGACTGCATGCTATTGCGCATGAATTTCTGCTGGAAAGCAGTCATAACAATGATGGCTATTACGTAGTGTCCCCTTCGCTGTATATCACACTTTATGGCATTTAAAAGGAGAACGACTAATTAGTTTTTCCAATTTTTAAGTGGGGAGAGGGGGGCACATGCCCTACTGTGCCTTCCCCATGTTACGCCTGTGTGTATGCTACATTAATAATTTCCTTTTTTTTAAGGGTAAAAATAGTTTACAAGGACTGCATAGAATTATCCCATTTAGACAGACTCCATGAACACCCACTTCTTAATTTTTACCTTATTAAACTTTTTACTTAAGGTGCAAAACAATTTTCCTCTCTTCACTGCAAACCCATTTGAATAGCAAATTTAATCACATAATTATTATAACGTGAAGAAAAGTAAAGAAAAATGTTATAATTATTTTTCTTTAAAAGAATGTCATCATATACATTCAGGTTTTGTATATTTACTTCTGTTCAGTATGATTCATTTTGTTTATCGTATCACAGGCAAAGTTTTTTTAGGAATGATTTTTATAAATGGATTACAGTTGGTATATTATTAGAAAATAGACCAATTTTAAAAATAGTAATCGCATTTGTTGTATTCTATTCTTAACTCATTTAAAGGCTTCTTTTCAAAGCCACACTCTGCAACTAAATGGAAAGCATTAAGTTTCAATATTTATTTTGATCCCATGTTCTTACCAAGAAATTTAGTCACTCATTGCTCAAAAATGAAGTACATTATTAAATAATTTTAAGTTTTTAGGTTACTGAATTTCAAGACCTATTTGGATTATTGGAATGCAAATTATAAAGCCCATGTCTCATTGAGAAAATATTTCCCCTTTTTTTTCCGGTAAGGTTTTGAGGGGCAAAATATTTTCTTTATTTTAATTTTTACTTTATACTGTAAGTTGATGTTTCAGTGATTGTAAACTGCATATTGGTCTCCAGTGTTTTTGCATAATGTAACCCATGTATGACTCTAAAACTTCCGAAATATCTAACATTAATGTTGACGTTAGCACAATGCAAAGCTTAACTTAAAATACGATACCCTTATTAATGAATCTTGAGCACCCCGTTCGTTCTTTTTTTTTTTTTTTTTTTTTGATTGAGGGGGTGGTGAAAGAGGTGTGTCGATTATTTCGTAAATACTTAAGTTATCTGCTTATAAAATATCGTTCAAGGAGTACACATAATGCTGACGAGCTGGGTGTGTGTCATAGAAAGATGTGCATTCTCATCGTCCTTCCTCCCGAAAAGCGACGTGACATCCGATCGCAGCGCCATCTACCGCTTTCATGATTGCGGGCAGCAAGTTTTTCTGCGAGCACGACACACTAATTCTTCTAGGCACTGTACCAATGCTTAGAAATCTTATGACGTCACAACTCGCGTTTGAGAATGTTGGCGCGGTCACGCCATCTGTCTATTTACGTCACGCGCTGTGTGTGGATCCTATTAAAGACTTATGACGTCACACTCAGATGGTCGCGATTCCCATCTGCCTCATTACGTCACGCGCTGTGTGGGTATGTCCGTCAGCACGATAACTCGCGTAACAACCGTTGGATTTCGATGAAATTTTAATAGCTGGTAGGGGATCACCTTGGAAGGAACCCTATTTAAAATGAACGAAATGGGGTCAAAGTTCAGTACACAGGAGAGGGATCCATTCCACTGCTGTTATGCGCCATAAGTAACGTAAAAAAATTCGATTTCGATGAAATTTTAGTATGTGGTAGGGCACCACCTGGCGACAAACCCTATTGAAAATGGGCGAAATGGGGTCAAAGGTTAGGACACAGGAGCGGGATCTATTCAATAGCCCTTATGCGTCATAACGTACGTAAAAAATGCTTCGACTGCGACAAAACTTTATCATGTTATTTCGGACGTATACCAAGCCGGTTCTGTTGAATATCATCGAAATGGGATCAAAGGTCAGGGCACGGGACCGAGATTTATTCCACAGACATTATTCTCATAACTTGAGTAATGATTTCTGTAATGTTGGAAAGCGTATTATAATCAATGCATTGCATGATTTTACTAACTTGTTTTCTTAAGAAAACAGTTCGTGATTGAAACCCTTTTGCCTCTGTTAACTCTACTAGAGTATTTCCATGCTGGTTTCTGTTCCCATGTCTGAATTTACCTATCGAAATTTCATTCTGTTGCTGTCGCTCTACTTCACATTCAAATCACCAATATACGTTATTTATAATAATAATAACATTTCAAATGAAGTTATACGCAGCAAAACAAGGCAAACTTTATTTCATACCTTAGCACCAATTCTGTTACTATTCAATCAAAATCCTATTGTCGCAATTACAGCTTTGCAGTGCCGTCGCATGAAGAGAACCAAGCGTTTTAGTTCATCAGGCGTGTTAATTTGAAATCAAGATTGCATGACTGTTTCTACCAATTGCATTTTATTTCATGAATGTTTCTAACAAATTTCTTTAATCGTCTCCGGAGTCTACCAAGGAGCTGAATCCTAATGAAATGTTTGCGCTTCATTATCCTGGAACTTCTCCCGTCAAAAAGGCTTCAGTTTCGAGTCAAGTTCATCAATGATTTTTTCCATTTAAAGTACACATGCTTTTATTCAAAATTCTTTTGGATTCATGCTCTGAAACATTATTTCCTTTAGTGGACCAAAACCAAAATTGCTGCTACGGAATGCAGTATATTTGAAAGAAAGGTAAGTATAAAATTAAATCAAAATAAATTTAATGAATCTTGGAGCCGCGAATGGCTGAATGGTTAGCAGTTCCGACTACCGATGCAAGGTCCTCAGGTTCAATCCTGGGCTGATCTTGCGGAGGTGGTGTGATATGCTAACAATCACTGAATATTCGCCGTGCATCGGAAGAGTACGTTAACTGACGGCCCCCAGGCTGGACCCATTGGTTAAATGGAAATCCTTTCCTATGCCCCCCGAAACTCTCTCACCCCTCTATGTGCAACATCTTACTTGTACGGTGGCGCCGTCTACTGTACTCTAATCTCACTACAAACTGTTCTGTCAAAGTCGCTAGACTTGCTCTCATTCCTTCCTTTTCTGTGTCCTGCCCAAAAGGTGAACTGGCTGTAGGTGGCTGGGACCTAAAATCTACTCACTGTGAACGGAAGTCCTACAAGAGAATGACTCACACTTGCTTCATTGAATTTTGGCTCTTGTTTGCTTGGTAACTGATGTGAGGTTCAGCTCACCCAAATGAAATCCTTTTTCGTTATGTGGTCACTTAGAATTGTGGATCGTTTGTCGAAAACGTTCTTCGGCAAAATAAAAAATTTTCAGTTATATTTTCCTCAAATTTGAGAAAAAGAAATTTGTTAAAATCTGGACCATCGAGATTGTGCACGTTATATGTTAATAATAATACTATTTGAATGAAATTTTTCTCTCCTAATGAAAATTATTTGCCCCCTGTGTTCAACCACTTACTGTAATGTACAGAAAATATTCTGAAATTGAATATGTACACTCCCGGTCTAATTATAGGCTAATGAACGACAATTAGGTTGAAAATCATAGAAGAGTGTGAAGAAAAGATAGGATTTAAAATTAACTATTAAATACTCTCAGGATGAAAGTATAAATATAACGATAAACTTATATTAGTAACGTTATGTCATATTATACTTTGCCGTAAATATAGCGTAATATCAAACCTCCGAGCTTTCGAACATTTTCAAGTAAGGGAGACAACAAGCTCAAAACTGAATAATAGAACCCTTCAGAAATTTGACAGCAATGACTGGACTAAAAATAAAGGAACAGATACGGATGTGATTTCCATTCACAGACGCCAGACGTTATTTTGGTTGGAAACGGATTATCTTGGAAGGTGAAAGGCATTATTTGAAGTACTGGTTCTGAACTAGTGGCAATTTTAAACTGAAGCCGTGATTGAAAGCCTCACTGTGGTAGTTATCTGTAAAGTTCCCCTAATGGCTGCAGATTTAGTTTTGGAGTAGGAAACTAATTTCTTTAAATCATCCAGCATAAGGACACTGGACTAGACTTTCATAGACAGAGCTGTGATTACGTTACCAACGTTTGTGTCACTTTCTTGCTTGCTCATTCTACTTGTAATTCTTAGCGACCGCTTGGAAGTTTCCATGTAGTATCGCTTGGCCCCGTTTTGATGTTGAAGAGCAGGCATGTGCAACATACCTCACGCTGACATCATCTGAATCCGTCTCTAATTTCATACGGCACGCGAAAACTTCCAAAATTTCAATGAATTTTCCCCTATAGTTACCAACGGATTATTAAAGTTCTCTACAATTAAAAAGAATGTGAACTTTGGATGTCGGATTGTAGAAGAAGTTCGTAGGGAGATGGCAGCACGTTAACATCCGCATCTGATATTAATTAATAGGAGAAGCTGCTAGGCAGAACGCCTGAAACGTTGATAAATGGCAGAACTCTAGTTCTGTTGATCAAAATCTTTAATTATGTTTGATGAACCGGAGGCGAAAACAACTGTAGGCGAGAAAACGATCTGTATCCAACCAACAGAAAGGAACGGGAGGAAAATTGCCATTCGGCTGTTGTTGTTCGTTGTGCGTGCTGCAAAGAAGCAGCACCGTCGCCCACAACTGTCTGTATTGAATTGAACGCCTTATGAAATTCCAATACGCTATTTTATTATATTTTATTATATTGATATCTGGTGACACTTTACGATTTTTTACATTAATTTTATTTTGTTATACTTGTGTCGGCATTCTAAATTATTTAGATGATATCATTGAAGAAGACGAAATTGGACAGTGTCGTGTATTTCAAGAGAAGTGGACCGATGATTACTTTTTTCCACATGTAGAAAGAAAACCGGGTTTTTTATTTGCTTTAAAATATTTCTGTTTTGAAAGTATTCAACCTGAAAAGGCATTATAATACCAAGCGCGCCAATTACAGTAATTTCAAAGCTCAGATGTGAAAAGTTAAGATACAAAATTTGAATAACAGTATACCTGCAGTCTGAACAACAGGTGCTTTTCCATAAACGGAATAACGAAGCAGACAAACCAGTTCATGCAAAATTTTACTCTCAGTGCAAAAAAGAATATCAAAGCGCTCAAAGCCATATTTCGAACGACACTTTTTCAAAGAATATCTAAGTGCTGCCATTGAAGTACTGCGTCCTTATAGAAGCAAGGATATTAAAAAACAAGTCTTTCTTGTTGGACTGTGATGATATGTATCGACGGAATGACCAATAACATTAAATTAAGACTCACAGAACTCGCGTAACAATTAGAAGCGTTTCCGAGAGCTCCAGACAAAAACACTGACGCTGCCGGTACTGCTCACTTGGCTATATTGCTCAGCGGAATCAATGCTACAGTTGTAAGGAATAATTATTTGCTCTTGAAGAAATGAATTATATTGCAAGGGGAAAAGTCTTTATCCAGGAAGTAAAAGATGTTTTAATAAATGCGACCTTAAGCTGGAGAATTTTAACGGCATATCATCAGATTGGGATCCAGTAATGCTTGGGTCAATCTTAAACGTTATTGCTTAAATCAGAAAAGCGTTCGCTGATAAGAACAGCAATACGGAATATTTACGTATGTTTCACTACATTTTACAACAACAAAACTTGTGTGTAAAATAAATCAAATTCGGCATTGTCATAATCACAGTAGTTTTGTGCTTCAATATCAGGAAGTCGAGAGCACAAAACCACCTCCAATTTCAAAAAAGTCCGTACGACTTTCAATCCGAGCACGAAGATCTCAATTTGTACTGAGTGTGAAGTGCGTTCTGTAAATAAATGAAAGATCCTGAAATGCTCTAACGAATTGAAAAATGAGGTATCTGTTCATTGTACATGAAAGGAACATCTGCTCTCAAGTTATTAAACAGGAGCTGTATGTGTAAATAGGCATTTCTTGAAGATGTTACATCTTATTTTAATGAAATAAATGCTAAGCTAAAAACTCCATGACAATTGTTGCATTAGCTGTTTGGATACATTAAGCGATTTCAGAATAAACTTTTACTCTGGGAAGTAAACTAAGGATAGGCAATGCTTATCAATTTCCCAATTTGCAAACCAGAACAACGATTTTGTTTGCTGTTCCCTTGCAGAGGAGCTGATGTCACTGAATGAAGAATTTAACACAAGTTTCCGTGCTTTTAGAGCACAAGATCTTAATTTACAGATCTTTTCATCCCCTTTTGATGTTGATGTGGAACAAGCTCCCCATCTATGCAAATGGAACATAATGAGCTAGAAGAGAACTCAGATCTAAAGTCAAAAATGAAGGATGTTTTACTAACTGACTTTTATAAGAGATATTTCCCAGAGGACAAGTACCCTAAACTCACAGATTTGCTCCAACGAGAATGACTCTATTCGGAAGCACTTACAACTTAGAGCAATTGTTTTATATTATGAAGTTCGTTAACTCTAAAACTACGACAACAATATCGGATACACGTTTAGGAAACACTTTGCCTGTTGCAATTTCAGTTATTTGGCTGCACATTGACCGTTTTGTGAAAGACACGAAGACCCATACGTCACTCTGAAGGTCTTTAATGTGTTTCAGCTTAATTTAATTTTGTTTGTAAAACAGACTTTAACAACTTACTCATTAAAATAAATATTAAATAATAAATAGCTGAAAAATCTCGTATGTTTTCTGTGAATGTTCTCGCACATTTTTATACCAACGACATGAATAAAATCAAATAGAAAATTAACAGAAACTAAAAAAATCTTGTCGAATGGGTATAGGGCCTGCCCTCTTCATGAACTTGCAGATACGTGGTTCGAAAAACATTTTGCGGAATAAATATGTATCTTTTCTTCAGAAAGCTGTTTGACACCAATTGAGGCACACACGTTTGAAAAACATTTGGTATTTCGTATTTTGAACAAGCTTAGGGAAATAAGAAATTGTATGTAAGGTGAAACTCTTGTTTTGCTCCTAGTGTAAAATTTACGATGGTAATTTTGCGTTTTCCAATTGCTACGATCGATATAGTCTTTTAAAACTTATAAAGCCGAATAACATTTGTGTTTTTTCTCAATACAATATTTAATGTTTCTTTTGGTGTTTGACGTTTATCGTAAAAATTCAGTTACTTAACATTTATATTTACTTCAGATAATTACTTTATGGTTATTTTGAAAATAATGAATTAATGTACTACTGGGATTCTGGAAAATTTGCGAAATATTGACAGAATACTTATAGACTTCATAAGACCATTTATATTTATATTTTGTTGTAAGTTCTTTCATAACACAATATATGTAAATCAAATGAAATGCACTGGGGTTTTTTTGTTATTTTATTCATTAAAATGTGATTTTTGTAATATGCATTTTTATCCTTTTATAATTCTTTTTTCAGTATCACGTTTGGAAATTTTTGTACATATACTGAAGTGCCAGAAAAACTGTTGCAGACGAGCTTTTGCAAAATATATAGGAACGTCACCTGTGCGCGTACTCAGATCCATCCGCAGGTGCGTATGTAAAGCGATAGACATCCTTGCCAGCTGTCAGAGCTGTTTTCGGCATGAGAATGGCAAGTAAAAACGCTTTATGCGATTTTCAACGCGGTGTCATAGTTGGCGCGCGTGAGATGAGCCATAGTATTTCGGAGGTACAAACGATGTTCGGATTTTCAAGGACGACCAATGCACGCGTGTACCGTGACTACAAGAATTCCGGCAGAACCTCCAACCTACGATATCAGTGTGGCCGTAAAAAGACATTGGGTGAACGTGACCATCGTCGGATGTCAAGAATCGTTTCACGCGATAGGCGTGCAACACTCTCGCAGTTATCATTGGGATTCAATGCTGGAGCCTCAACAAGCATCAGCGTCCGGAATGTACAACGTACCTTGTACAATAAACGGCTTTGACAGCCGAAGCCCAACTCGTGCCCCTTGATGGGTGCACGACACAGAGCTATGCACCTCGCTTGGGCACGGCAACACCGCCACTGGACATTTGAGGACTGGAAACAAGTAACCTGGTCTGACGAGTCGTGCTTCCAACTGCATCGGGCTGATGGAAGGATTCATGTGTGGCGCAAACCCCATGAATCCATGGCGCCTGTCAACAGGGAACAGTACCGGCTGGTGGGAGGGAAGGGGTCCGTAATAGTGTTGGGTGTGTTTAGATGGACTTCACTGGGACCCCTGGTACATCTACAAACGTCTGTGACCGGCCAACGCTATTTGCGCATCTTTTTTGACGAGGTACACCTGTTCATGTCCTGCGCCTGTACCAACAGACAATGCACCTCAACACAAGTGTCGGGACGTCACATTATGGTTAGAGGAGCATTAATGTGAGTTTGGGGTTATTCTAGTCCTACGCAAGTCCCCAGATATGAACGTGATAGAACACATTTGGGATGCCATGCAACGCGCTATCGAACACAGAAATCCGAGACCTCGGAATACACCCCAATTGTGGATTGCTCTGCAGGAAATATGGTGTGCATTGCCTACAGCATATTTCCTGAAGGAGTCCATGCGCCGTCGTATTTCCGTAGTCCTGCGCTCCCGCGAGGAGAATGGTGTACCAGCTTTTCTGGCACTTCAGCGTATATATGATTGATTTATAGAAATTTTGTAGTTTCTCTCATGTCAAACATAAAGGGTATGTCTAACAGAAGCTAGGCTTTGTTTAGATAATTATATTAGGTTGCAAAGAAGTGATTGATATTCGATGACAAAGTACCCGAAGTCGAAGTCCCGGCCACAGCATTGGATACTTCTTAGACATTGGAATGATCGCATCTGATAAGTAACTTAAGCTAGTGGCAATTAGACGTCAGAATACGAAATGTGTAAGCGCCAACCAACATGGAAGTCCAGAAGAAAGGCATCTGATATTTCATGCTGCTCTGCAAATTTCCCCGGGTTAGTACTCTTGCAAATTCTGCAAGGAACATTAGCAGTGTGTACCCCAATGCCATATTACATCGTCATATGCTGTCGTTGGTCAGAACGATTTCCAGAGGTAAATTTTGATCAGTCAGACCATCCGAAAGGCGGAAGAATCGCAACAGTGGATATGGACATTCAGATAAACTTAGTGGAGACCGACTCACGTGTAACCACATGAGAGCTGACGTAACAATTGGAGACTTCATACACGGGCTTTATTAAGACTTGCGTCAAATCGGTGAGGTGCACAAGAGGAGAGTTTGGGTACTCCATCGACTCACAGTTGGGCAGCATACAAATCGCATGAATGCATGCGTTGTTCTACTTGAACGTAAGCATGTGTACCGTTCTTGGAACACATGTTTTGACAGGTGACGAGAAATTGGCCTTCAATGACAATGTAAACGCCCGTAGACAGTGGATGGACCCAAAATAAATGACTATGCAAACTCCGAAATCCTTCTTACACCTACTTATTATCTTGCTCGTTGTTTGGTGCGATATGCGATGTGTTGTTTTCTTGAGCTGTGACATGACATCACAGCTAACACCACAGATGTGTACTGCCATTACCAGAACAATCTGCACGCGTTCCTTACGTCGAAACGACAAGCACCGCTGATCCGCATGCTTTCTCTCCTACAGCAGGATAGAGAGAGACCTCACACAGCATGGAGAATGACCTGCCATAAAAGCAGGGCGCTGCTGCGGCATCCAACCTATTCCCGCACATTGCCCCAAACGACTACCATTTTTTACGATCTTTGAAACATTTCAGACACCTACAGCGGCTCACAATTTGTGACGATGTTGAACACGCGCTTCTTTGCGTCCACGTAGCCACAGTTTTACAGGGTCGGTATCAAATAACTACCCAGACAATAGGACGGTGTTGTGGAAAACAATGGCGATTACATTTTTAACTGATTTCCACTTGTGTTTAGGGTAATTAGCACTTTTGTGTTGCTTTGTATTTACAGTCTTTACTTTCATTCTAACCCAATAAATATGCGTATTATATCCAGAAATTCAATTCTAATTCACACCTAAGGATAGCAAGTTAATTTTTTTGGCACGCCAGTAATGTCTAGAATTAATTTTACAGATTGGTCCATTTCCTTTTGAAACTTGCAGTAAAATGGATACATCTAACTCAACCATTAAAATTGCTTTGTAGAGCAAATTTTAGGAATTCATGTAATTTGAAAACAAAAGACTCGGAAATAAAAAACATTTTATTTACAATGTTACTGGACACCAAATTTTGTGTAAATTATTTTCGATAACACAGAAACCTCTTGAAATTGAAATTGTACATCATTTTCTTCAGCTTTATGGTGGTTCACCTAAAACTTTGCACTACGTTTCCAGTGGTAAGATTTCCTGAATACAATTTCTTCTCAATTCATAAATTTCCACGCATGACAATATGTTGCCCAAGTATATTTACTGATGCCTTTGAGAGGGAGAGAGAGAGAAAGAGAGAGGGAGAGAGAGAGGGAGAGAGAGAGAGAGAGAGAGACTTACACAGATTTTAAGAAATATACATTTCTTTACAAGATTTATTAAATACTGTATATTCTCTCCGGATATGGAAGTAACGAGTACGAGAATCACATCGTCTCGCACAGAAAGGCCAGTCAAGAAGGTTTATAAAAATGGGCAATTATTAAAGCTTTTTCATCCAGGAACAAAGCTTCTCATTCAAAACACTATAAGGGATCAGAGGTCCCTGGGTTCTTCGACGGTCTCAGAAGTCCCTGTGTTCTTCTTTCCCGAATATGAAGGGGCACACAGATTATTATTTTTAAACGTAGTAAAACTTTCTTGACCATTCAACAATTAAATCGGTCTCGAAAGTATAACTCTGAATAAGATGCTCACACCTTCGAACTTCCTTTCTCACGACCACGTACACCGCATGCATTTCACCTTTCACATAATCTACATTAACACTCTCAGTTGTACCTTTCTGATTTTCCGCTCTATTGGCTGAAGATATTCCTGCAGACACAGGCGCTGTGAACACTAACAGGTAAACAAGCTCCCAATTGTATAAAAAAATGTATAGACGGAAGACTGGGAGGAAGAGCCCCTTTTCCATACAATGGAGAAATGCACTCACTTTGGACGCAAGTGCACTCAATTTGTACAAATCTTATTATCATTAAGAAATATTATTAAACACTAAATTATTAAAACATTATAATATAAAGCAGATTTCTGTTCATGTTGCAAAGGAATTACAGATGTAACATTAATCCTAAAACTGAAAAATTCTATTCAAACACTGAGACTCAAAAAATTATTAGCAGTTAAGAAATAGTTTTTCTTTTTTTGGGGGGGGGGGGAATGGAGGTTTAATGACTACCGTGAGCAACTCAATGGCCTATAAGTAGTCGCCTGTCCCTAATTTAAAGCGTCTGGTTCGAGGGAAGGGAGATAGCCAGTGCCTTAAGATAAACACAACATTCATGCCTCACCGGGATTCGAACCCGGATACCTTTCAAACGAATGATCAGATGCCATCGCTTCGACCACTGCGCTACCGGTGCTGCAAAGGAAGACTTCCTCCCGCAGTAACCAAACATGATAAAGTGAAGCAAAATTAAACACCTAGATTTTTGTGTTTAAATTTCTTATTAACCTTCATGAAACAATGATTTATACACCACTAAGGGATTTAAAACTCAAAAATTCAATTTTGCAAATAACAAAAAAAAAAAAAAACACTTCCAGAACATTTTTAATTCTTCGGCTTAAATTCATTGAGCCAGAAATTTAAGAAATAATTTAATAAAAAAAACTCTAAGAACGTTTAATTTAAATAGATTTTCTAATTATCCAACGAAAAATATATCAGATTACACATAATTATTTCCAGGGTGTAATGATGAGGGAGTTACAAATATGTGTTCTATTTAAAAGTAAACTGAAAATAATTTTCCAATTTTCAAGACAAAGCCTGAATGAATGAAAACCTCACTTAAACTAATTGGTATGAAATCTTTGCAACTCCCCATTCACATATTTTCTATCTCCCGTGACATTCAGCCAACTGCCATTATTACAGAAGTTGGCGTTTTTTATATTGTATTATTGAAACCCATGATAAGGTAAAGAGGACATCTGAATTTCATATAGAATTTTACGTTAAGAAAATACTGAAACCTTGAAACCTTAACACTTCACTTGTGGAGTGGAATAACATTGAGACTATAAAAATGAAAGATATCGAAGCTATAATTCGCATTTCGAAATCACAAATTCACAAAATGTTAACCAAGTATTTGGGCATGAAACGAGTTTATTCGGTTGGGTTCCCCATTCCTTTTTATGTTCGGCCCAACGTAAAGCCCCACACAGCAAATTTGGTCATTTCTTATTTGGAAAAAATGAATTAAAAGCTGGTTCCCCAACCATTATGTAGTCCAGTGTTATGACCACGTGACTTCTGGTTGTTGCCCAGTTTAAAGAAGACATTACCGGACGACCATTTCAGACTGATGAACAACTTACACTGGTGTGCAATAAATTAAGAACGAAGAGGAGAAATTCGCAAAACAGCGGAACGAGCCAGCAGAACGAACCGAAAGCCCACTCAGGAGATAGACTAGGGTCCGGTACGGTAGGGCATGCGCATATATGCAGCATGACGTAGTGTGGGGGGGGAGTGTCGGAAAGGTACGAAGCACACGGGCGATGTACACTTAGCATTTTGGTGAAAGCTATTGCGCGGTGTACATAGGTTTGAACAACGTCAAGTTGATGCCACCGTGTGATATGGCCACCAGGCAATCAAGTAGACAATATCTGGATGACATTACCCGAGGTCGCGTCATTGGGAAGTTGGAGGAAGGTCGAAGTGTGAGTAGTGTGGCCGTGGAGATCGGGATCGCTCACAGCATCGTTTCTCGAGCTTGAAGAGCATTTCAAACGACAGGAACAGCTGTCCGAGAGTTTAGCAGTGGTCGTCCACGAGCAACCACGGCTGCGGACGACCGGTATATTGTCCTACATGCGAGAAGAGACAGACGGCAGACTGCGGGGGAAATTGCAAGGCACATGCAACAGACAGCTGGACGTCCGTTATCACGTTTTACCTTAACCAGGAGGCTGCACAAAGGTGATCTATTTGCACGATGACCAGTACGGTATGTGCTATTAACGCCTGCTCATCGGAGACGGCTATTTCTGTGGTGCCAAGTACACAAGAACTGGACACATCATAAATGTGGTCGAGTACTCTTTACGGATGAGGGCCGATATAGTCTGACGAGCGATTCTGGACGTATACACATCTGGAGAGAGCAGGGAACACGCAATCACACCTCCAACATCATCGAAAGGGACCGGTTTGGAGGTGGCGTAGTTCTTGTTTGGGGCGGTATCATGCTTGGTAGCCGTACTGACCTCCACATCTTCCAAGGAGGTTCAGTCACTGGTGTCAGCTATTGTAGCGATGTTATCCTGCCTCACATGCGTCTGTTTAAAGGTGCTGTGGGTCCTGAATTCCTCTTAATGGACGACAATGCTACACCTCATCATACAGTGGCTGTCGCAGAGTTGTTGGACAGTGAGGATATTCAACGCATGGATTGAATATTCTCACGGTCCAACAGCTAATGGCAGAGGGAAGAACGACTTTGTCAACGATTGTCTGAGGCTTATTTTGTTCAGATTCTATCAAGGACAATTCATAAGATGCTTCCAGACATTTTTTCGAGATGGTTGTGGACTTCATCAAAGCATCACGGCGTTTTAGAAATTCGTCTCTCTTCTTCACGAAAAATGCTACCGGCATTTTCTTCCCTGTTTTTTACATCCGGGAATTTGAGAAATTCAGAATATATGTAATCTAATAAAATTTTTGTTTTATCTACGACCATTAATTCTTCACAACCTTAAAGAAGAAATTTGGGAAATCTAAAAGCTTAAACCGGTTCACGGCTCAAATATATCTTTGTATCCGAATAAAAGCATACCTTATAGAGGACGTGAACACACAAGAACAATTGCAACGCCTAGCCAAAATTCCACAGGAAAGATCAGCAAAACTTTGTCAAACTATTGGTAGTAGAATGGATTTTGCGACGTCTTGTGTCGAAAATTGAAATATAGGCACGCTGTTATTAAAAAAATATCCCCTGCGGATAATATACTACAATTTCTAGTAACAAGTAATCTATAATAATAGCGATAACTACCCTTTTTCTCACACTGCTAGCTTTGGTATCTTCGGTACATCCTATATGTATACAATATGTCATAATTATGGATTTCCCTTATATATTTATTAGAGAAAAAATATTTCACTATTGTAGTTAGAACTGACATTTGCTTGTTGATTAATATGCATATATTAAATTTTGCCTATCTTGGGAAATAATTTGAATAAGATTCTGAATATGTGCTTCTGAATATACATGCCAAGTTACTTTCGGGAACGAAATCTAATTTCTTAAAAAATGTGCTACAGAAATACCCCTGAAGATCTCTTGAAAACCTATTGCAAATTTTTTTTTATTCTTGGGGACTATCAATCACGCTTGGTACACAAACTGTTTCTAACTCAATTTCCTTTCCTGTTAAAGTACGTCTACCATACAGGGGTTATGAGAGATAATTGTTCGTAATTTAAAAGTGCGCTTCATTACCATACGGGTCACTTTGGTAGATTAAAAGAATAACATATCTGTTTTGTTAAAAAAAAAATTAAAGTTTTCTAAATTCGTTCAAAAAGGAAAACTATATAAAATAAAACATTTGAACGAATCAAACGAGCGAGGTAGAATAAAATAAAAGCTCTTTTTAATCGGCAGTTCTATGCCATACACCATTAAATGCTTCAACGCCACTTCACTGACATATTTCTATTTTTAAAACTCTTTTTCATCAGTTACTTCAGAGACAGAAGAAAACTCTTACGGATGAATCTGAAATGTCATGTAATCTAGGATGCATGCCGAAAAAACCACACTATCAAAAACCGAGGACGTAACAAATCCTGAAAACGTTTTCCTTTCGACGACACTGCTCTTTTTTTGTAGCCATAAAAACAATGTGGAAATCAGAGTTTTATTATATGCGTTACGATCATTGATTAAGCAAGTCACATCAGACTTCTAGAAATATTCATTCGAAGAGTACGAAATCCCAATAACCATTATGAAATTCTAATTGTAGAAATTATTTATATTATATTAGTGCAAAATGCTTTTGAAAGATTGTAGTCAAAATA
Organism: Macrothele yani; assembly: GCA_039090855.1. Taxonomy (NCBI): domain Eukaryota; kingdom Metazoa; phylum Arthropoda; class Arachnida; order Araneae; family Macrothelidae; genus Macrothele; species Macrothele yani. Next base: position 28,832,591 of record CM077016.1, on the reverse strand, counting down.
ATGATAAAAAAATGGTGTTTCCTTTACCAAATTAATGTAGCCTCGCCATGTCAAGAAGTCACTAAGTATTGTACTGATATCTGTATTTGAGACTTCTAGTGCCAGTTCAACTGATAATTTGCTTGAAAAAATATGATGTGACATAGAAACCGCACCTCTTTTAGGCGCCGAAAACGGAAACGATGAGACATATCATCTGTGACAGTCATTGGTGTACAGTTGAATTTTTTAAAGTTGGAAGCATTCCTTGGCGTCGCAGCTGGAAATACATCTTGCCTCATCCCTACCACTTTCAAGAAAAAACATCTTCCTATTAGACATCTCTCAACATTTTAAAGAAAAGTGTCTTCAGAAAAAGATAACTTACAGGCTCGAACTACAAAACACACGCTCAAGATACACTGCAACAACAAGCAAATAAGCAAGATAGCACCAGCCAATGAAAGAGCTGACGGGCTGCCATTATTCGGCTAGTCCGTAATTACTGTAAAGTACAAGAACTCGTGAAAACCTGTCAGGTTGGAAGTATAATCGTGTCGTCCGCTGAAGTTGTGTTAAGAACATTTTAAGTGTAATTCTAAAGTTCGCTTTTCAGGAGTTGTTTTATAGATTGAAAACCCCTAGTCTGTCGAGAGGCCGTGTGTGTTGGGTTTTGCCCACAATATCGGTCAATTACGCGTACCACATGCCTAGGGGTGCTCCATGATGTACCCTCTGTCTGGAAATAAAAGCGAAGAGTGCGAGGACTGGAATGTTCTCCAAAGATGAACAGAATGAAAAAAAAGGAGAGCTGCAATAGGCCTATTTTAAATCTTAAATGCTACTATTGTTGCCCTCAACGCATTTAGATATATCTTAGGTAGTGTACATCAGCGATCTAGGTCCTCATTGACTCTTTCATTTGACGTCACTGTGGAGGCACGGAACCGAAGCAGAACATGGCGTTCATTCAATAAACTCAACCCAAAGAACATAACAACCAGTTTTTATTAGTAAAAGCAAATTTTTTCGACATTTAATATTTTTTACTTCGTCACGCAATTACTAAAGAAAGAAAAATGCCCAATTGGAATGAAATCTTAACTAATAAAACATAGTTTTGTGAACAGTTTGTCATATGCGTTTGTGAAACAACACGGTGCGAAATTGAGATAGTTACCAAATCAAATGAGAAATATATATCGACTTAGAGATTCTGCCAACCTTTTTAATTTCCGCAGTTTTAATAACTAGCGTCAGAGCTGTACTTATAGATAGCTCATGAGACATAAAATTTAGATTCAAAATTAAGTTTTCTACTGAATTGTACCAGAAATTAATGTTTATTTCTTTACCGAGATGTTATCGACTTTCTTTTAAACATGGCTTTGCTAATTTATTAACCTCCGTTTTACATTTCGACTTAGAAACACTAACCATTTCTGAAAACTCGGATAGAAACTATGCTTGAAATTTACTTATAAAGTGGCTAAAATTTGCAACCTGTGTCTTTCGACTTTTGCTGCAGATAATGAACGCTTTTGTTTTGAACACTGAACAGTTTTTTCTTGTAAACAATTAATTTCCAATGATTCGGAAATAGTTTTTAAAGAAAACAGTGCAATAGAGCATGTCTCAATAGTTTAGACATAAATATTTGAATTCTCCCCACCACTACATGAACTTTTGAACAATTTGACAGTAAAACATTTCGGTAACCATTTTGAACAGGTTTTCAAAAATATGATCCAATGTACATTTATGGACATTTAGTGCTTTAAGTGGCTGAATTTATCTGGAAGATGAAAGGGGTGATCAAGCAAGTACTCATCAAGGATATCATTTCATTTCGATATAAATTGTACTGCATTCTAAAAAATTGGGGTTTTGCTGGATACAGGACCAATTTCCTTCCCAGCAATTAAAATGTTTCGTGCCGCTAGTTTTTAATATGCTGATTAATTCTACTCTTGGGCTATGTACATGAGGGGCGCACCCAAGATTTCTTTATGGAGTTGTCCGAGCGTATTGAAATTCGATTAAAAACATCCCTGGAAAAACATTTCTTAAAATGTTTGGAACCCATAAAAATATCTTCGCCATATTAAAGAGCGTTTCAATGTATTTGAAAAATGTATATCTAAAAACATGTTCAAATATTTTTAAAAAAGGAGGCAATAACAAAGAAAGAAGGAACAAGTATACCTATAACGGGAGGGTCCAGTGCCAGGTGCACTGGGCGCGGCTGTTATGTAAATATTTTTTAAACAGTACGTATCTAATGTACGGTATCATCTTGTCCTTTCGCCAGTCCATCTGTCCGCCTGTGGGCATCATATCTCTTTAACTATTTTTTAAAATAATATTCTGATTCTCTATAATATATATGAGGAATATTATCCTCTGTAAATAGTGCAGAGCATATCTCTAAGGGGTGCTATGATCAGGACATTTTTATCACTTGTATACTTCTGGAAATATTCTGATTTAATTAATTTGTGAACTATGGAATGGCACAGTTGACACCATATAAAATTAAAACTTGAAATTTGTGAAATGTAAATTAAGTGGATGGTAATTTTGCTAATGCCTTCCATTTTAATGGTTTTCTCTGTGTAACTATTGCAGTTCTCTTGATTTTTGCGTTTGCATTAATACTTCTTATGCTTATGAAAGTCTTAGGTCATGCATATGACTTCATTACCTCTGTCTGAACACTTGGAAATCACTGGGCATTCTTTTCACACAATTTTTTGACAACATTATTTTCTCTTGAGAGAGAAAGTCAGGTCCATGCATGACAATGAGCAACAGTTCAAATTGACATCCTTTCTGCAGCCAATCATCCGATGGTACCAGTAGACCAGCCCGTGACATTACCTCGAACCAGCCAGTGTTTCCTGTTGTAGTAGAATTTGGTGCAATGAGAAGCTGCCCAGTTGGCGTTCCAAGAGATTTATCATATTTTCTCCCCTTGTGTGCAAAATAACAAGCTTTATGACGCAAATCTTGCACTGAGCAGTCGGATTCAGCAGGTACCGGAGGATTAGCAACAGTCGAAGTGCTTAATGATGAATCAGGAATATCAATTTCCTCTTCAATCATTGACATTAATTCTGACATATTGACTACAAGCTATGATGTTAGGTACACATCATCAAAAAAGCTTTGATGGCAAGTACATATCGTCTTCATTGCATTATTCCACTGGTACTGCATTTGAAGTGGGAATATTAGATATATTGGAACACAGAAGCAATAAACGCAGACAGTACTTGACTCCTGGTAGTGTGTGATCATAAAAATGACCAAGCTCATGTATAAGAGAAAAGATATTTTCTAGGAAGTCTTAATTAAGTCGAGCTGTGAGTATATAATTCATTCCCACATGCTTTAAATCATTAAATAAACCAAAGCCCTACGTATGGTAGTTAGAAACCGATTTTCGAAGGGAAGCAAATCTTTGGCTTTGAAAACTTTAAAATTTTTACAGCATGCGTGCAACTTGCGCAGAATAGTTTCTTAGGCTGCATAATGAATACCAAAACCACATGCATGTAATTTGTCATTCGAAGGTGATCTGGAGTTTAGAATATCATATTAGTTGTTCACAAGTTGTATGAAAGTTGCTGAACCTTCTTCATCCCACATGACGTAACGAATACCTTGTGCAATATAATCTGAAAACAGCTCCATTGCCAAGAATGCGCGTTGTCGTTCTCTGCCTGTTACAGTGATGTGATGCGTAGACAATTTGGGACATATCTTAATTTCACCACAGTCTAATGCTAGTAACCATTCAATTGTTTCTTTACAGATTTTTGTTCCCTTCAAGTATAAATCCATGATCTATGAAATGGTTCCTCAGCAACGTATTCAAATGGCGAACATCAGAATCACCCATACACGCTTATCTGGGTACCGTGTGTTAGAAAAACATGTGTTGGTATATGTAACAACCACTTCATTACAAACTTTGTTATTTTTCCCACTAAGATCAGAAACTACAGCAACCACATGATAACTGATATCTTCTAAAGATGATATTATTTCTTTCAGTAGTGAGCCTGTCATTTGGATGCCAAGATTAAAAAAACTATTGGCTGTTTCCATTTTCCAAATAGACCACGAACCATGGCTATTTAAAGGTTAGAGTGTGGACCAGTGATTTTATTTTTATCTTGGTCATAAAAATTCAGCTATCAACATTCATTCGATCAAATTGAAGAACGAAAATGCATTCTAGATATTTAATTTTTTTGTCTCATTTTCCATTATATAGATCACAATTTGCAGCACACTGGTGCAGCAGCGGAGAAAACAAGCAGTCCACCATTTTAGAGTTGTAATCCCAGAAAAAGGATTTTCCATTTTATTTCTGAGAAACAGATATGCTTTCTTAGAAATACATCGCAGAGCGATAGCCTTGCATACATATTCTTTGCTTCACTTTACACTGTTTTTACCTCGCAATAAGCAGCATACTTGGTTTTTCGAAAATATTTTTTTTTCCGAAATGTTAGTCACTTCAGCTTATATATTCGTCTTAGCATTTGTTGCATTCAAAAGAAATTGTCCTCCCTTTGCTGATTGCAAACTATTCAAAACATTGTTTCGAGATTTCAATTTAGCACAAGAAAAAATTTAAACCACAAGTCTTTGATTTTTAGCTTGTAGATGTTTCATCTGCTGCATTTCCACTGACTGGTTTGGATTTTCAGGTTATGTGCCTTTGTCCATTTTCTTTGTCTTTTGGGTATACACTGGAAATGGTTTCTACGGCACGCTTACGAATTGCACGGGCATTGCTTATGTTTAAACTGTTAGATTTAGACAACACATTTTCTACATCTGAACTTCCTATGTTACTACTTGCATTATGTGAGGTGTTTGCAGTAACATGTGCATCTGTAATAGGAGTGTTGTTACTACAGGGGAGATTCATTAACGGAATGGCATGTGATTTCAGCCTTTTCTGCTTACTCGATGGAACGCCCAGGAATTAGGATTGCAAATCACGTTCATAATCATCTTCAGTAGAATGTCGGGAGCAAATTTTGACATGTTTTACACTGACATCTCTTCGTCTATATCTGAGTAGCCATGTTTTTATGTTTTTGTGACATCTGATATTGCGGAAATACATGATGAGTAATTCCAATTCCTTTTGTTTTCTAATTCTGCGATAGACACAGAGCAACGGTACAATTGGGCATTTTTCTTTCTAAATAATGGCAAAGAAGGGTGAGGTCGTGAAGTTTTCTAGCAAACACAAGACAATAACATGTTTTCTTTTTTGTTAAATCAATGGTCATCTTATAACGCTTAACTCTTGAAACCACAATAGTAATCTTCATCTTATCGCGTAAAAATATGACTTTTCATCGCAAAGAACTTGTCGAAAACCACTAAATGAAACCAAGACTAATAGCAACCGCAACTGTATACAAACATCAAAGCAAATTATTCTGCCTCCACAGCTACCTCATTCGCCAGCCGCTCAAAAAAGACCTACGCTACTGCGAAACAAAATACATTTTCTCTGCGTTTCATAGAATGCAAATTCTTATGGAATATATATAAATAAATTCATCTTTTAGAAAATTTAGTAAATGTAAACGAATGTAGGAATCCATAATTAGAAATAGTACTTTTTAAAAATTATACAATACATAATCTAAGTTAAACACTAAAGCAACAAATTATTAAGGTGACATACCAGCTAACGTTAAGGGCCGACTGCGGCGTTAGCTCTTAAATAAAGCTTGAATCGATGTGGCATCGATTCATGAATATGCATACACCATTCACCAGGAAATTTTGTCCAAGCAGAATGATACCGCCCGTGAATATTCGACTGTTCGTTAGAAGAGCATCTCTCTGTTTTACGAATGAATCGCACAATTTGATTACAAAAATGGTCAAATTGGTTAGGATATGGAGATTGGTTTTTTCTTGGCGGTTTAACGCAAAGTGTGAGCAATTAATTGTTTATAAGCAGTCGTTCGTCCCTAATTTAGGACCACTGACTCCATAGAAGGGAGATAGCATGTTCCGAAAAACATACACGGCACCCATGCCTCACCGAGATTTGAACCCGAACCCATTTCCGATTAATGGTCAAAACCCAGGTCTTAGAACATTGCGCTACGGCGGTGGCAATCTAGAGATTGCTACTGCCATTCTAAAAATTGGATGTCACTCTCGGGTTACTGAAACCACTGTGTGACAATCCCATCTTAAAGCATGGTGCATTATTATGCACGACAGAGTCCTTTTTTTAAGGAAACTCTACACACATAATCTGTGGTTCCTTGTCCGTAATGATACAAAGATACGTCGATTTATTAAAATGCTGTCTCACAGGAATTTTTAAAAACATAGTACAGTTATACGAATAGACAAGATACAATGTTAAATACAATCTTGACGAGCTCTTACTCTTAACGGAAGGAAACTAAGGTACGTCGATGCTTGCTGTTGACGTGTTGTCTGTTATCCGTCCATGGGTGTTTATCAACAGAAAACATAATTCATCAACCAAAAGACATTTTTCCAGTGTTCAAGGGGTTCGTCATGATGCTTCCATACTCATTGCAGATTTATATTTCGGTTTTTATCTTAGACGAGTAGTACACGAAGCAAATATCTGATTATATAGCACTTACTGCGGTCCGAGTGCGATCAAATTCTTTTGTAAGTATCGATACGGTAATGTGCGGTTACGTGACCCAAAGCAGACACGGTTTTCCTCGTAGATTTCTCTTTAGCAGCAAACGGACAGCTCGTTTTATTTTCTTTTTAGCATCATTCATTGTGAACCTCGATACACTTGGTTCTTACATATCCCAGGGAATTTTCCTTTCTGAGCTGCTCGTAGATGCCAGCTTGTCTCCACTATCAAACATCTTTCAAAGTCCTCTAAATCACAATTCTTTTCAATATTAAGACTATTTGTGTTTTCTGAACATGTGAAAACTTAGAAAAGATGTGTCTACGAGGAAACCTCAGCGTTACAGTTAAATAGTTAAGAGCGAATACCATGTGTTTGTTTGCTGTTGGGTGTTAATAATAATTTGGTTCTTATGCGCACATGTTTATTAACGTTAAAAAATGTAGCTCCCAGCTTTTGGGAAATTCATTATATCACTCTTTTGATCACAACAATGAAATTTTCAAGTTTTCGGATATTTGCTGACTTACCATCCTTGTCACATTTACTCCAACAATCAGATTGTCAACTTCAAAATGTGTATTATATGGTGTAATCCCGTATTTCTTGCATGATCACTCTTTCTATTTTATTGAAATATACATACATAATTATGTGAGTTTCAGGAGTAATATATTTAAGTAACAGTTCGCACAACGCTATCATAAGGTCACGGGCAGAAGTAATACTTCCTTTCATATGATAAATAGCTTTATGTTCTTAATTATTCGGTATTTAAATGATAGTATCTCTTTCAAAAGGGATGTAAGGTCAGGTGATAAGCAACATCACAGCCTCTCCTTAACAAATGTCAACCCCGCTTTCTCGTGGTGCATCATGTTCCCACTAAAGTTGCACTGACGACCGCCAATAGTGGTATAACTATACCATCGGGATTGGAGGAAATGCTATCCCACACTAACCAACCCGCTTAGCCAGCGTGGTGAGTTACGGCCAAACACCTCCAAAATGACTCTACAACTTAAATATTGGCCCTCAGTCTCCAGCAGCTAGAATGTACCTGGCCAAGGCAGCGGCCAGTGCGACATGAAGGCAGAGGGTGCTAAGAATCACCGGAGGACCGGACTAAGCTGCCATTTGATGCTGACCTTGGCTACTTACAATGGACGCTACCTATCTTCTGATTCAAGGCTTCTTGAATTGGAAGAGGAACTGTAAAGGATCAAGGGGTCATCGTCGGGCTAAATGAGGTAAGGACAAAAGGAGAAGATCTCATTGAACTGAAAAGTGGACATCTCTTCTACTATCGTGGGACAGATACTGGCAGAACTAGTGTTGTTGGATTTATAATAAACAAGAAACTGAAGGATAAAGTTGTATAAGTTGAAAGTTCCTCTGACAGAGCTGCACGAGTAGTTATCCAAATCTTAAAAAAATACCAGGCTCAGATTATTCAAACTTATACACCTACCACAAGTCATCCTGAAGAAGAAAGTGAAGAATTTTATGAGGAACTTCGTCATTTAAATAATGAAGGCAAGCAGCACTTGAAGATAATTAAATATATTTCAATGCAAAAATAGGGCAATGACAACAGAATGAACCTTTAGTGGGCAAATTCGGTCACGGCAACAGAAACCAACGTTGAAAAACTCTCGTAGAGTCTGCAGAGGCAGAAGGGTTTTTCATCATGAACTACTTTTTGAAGAAAAAGCCGCAAAGAAAATGGACGTGGAGGCATCCCAATGGATGGACAAGTGAAACTGATTTTATTATGTGTAACAAGAAATTTGTCATGGAAGGCTGCAGTGTGCTGAACAAGTTCAACACAGATAGTGGCCGTAAAATGGTAAGATGCAAGATGCACCTCAATGCTAAACTCGAGTGGGGCAAGCTCATAAAAAAAGTGTATTGATGTGACGAACCTTAAAAATTATCATAATACCTTCAAATTAGAACTGAGGAATAAATTCTCTATTCTAGAAGGTCTAATATCAGAAAAATTGGACATCTCTGAAGTTAACAGAAAAGTAACTGAAGCTCTTATATAAAAACAGCAACAAAATTAGCTGGGTCTAAGAAAAAGTTGCATGTGAACAAAGTATCAGGGGAAAACAAAATGCTTATGCAAAAAAGAAGAGAGGAGGACAACTAAAGAAGATGTGACTTCCAAAGTGTAATATATACAGCTATTCAAGACAGTACAAAAAAGTAACACTGAAGACGTAAGGAAATTCAACTGTAAACCAGTGAGGAAAGCAATTGAAAACAACCAAAGCCTAAAGATAGCAAATGGACATCTCAGTAAGGGAAGAAAACAGATTATGGCACTGAGAAAAGAAGATGGTTCTGTAACAAGAAATAGAGGTGAAATTTTGACAAGAGTGAAAGATTTCTGCTCCGAATTATATGAAAGGGATGATACATGTACTCCAGACTTAATGAAAGGTACCCGTACCACAGTTCTTCCAGTCCCCCCCCCCCAGCAGAAGTTGCACATGTAATCAAGAACAGGAAGCTGGGGAAAAGCTCCAGGAGAAGATGGAATTATTGTAGACATCATACAAGGAGCAAGTGGAGAAATTAAAACAGTACTCACCCAAGTTTTCACTTGATGCCTTAATAAAGGGAAGATTCCTGAGGATTGGAACAAATTACAGTGATCCTGCTACATAAAAAAGATGACATTGAGAATCTCAGGAACTACAGACCTATGAGCCTCTTATCAGTGTTTTATAAAATTGTCACTAAAGTTATTTCACACAGCTTGAAGGTAACACTGGACATGGCTCAAACGAGAGAACAATCTGGATTCAGGAGTGGCTACAGCAATATAGATCATATCCACGTACTGAGAGAACTAATTGAATGAGCGAGGGAATATAAACTTCCATTGTGCATGGCTATTATTGATTATAAAAAGGCCTTTGATTCAGTGAAACCATCAGCATTTTCAATGGCTTTGAAATCCTGCGGTATTGAAGATGCAAAAATTAATATTATTAATAACATTTATGAAAATGCAAGTGCAAAGAGTTGGCTGTTCGAGAATACAGCACACATAAAAATTATAAAGGGAGTGAGACAAGGTGACACCATATCTCCCAAGCTATTTAATGCCAAATTGGAAAATGTCTTTCAATGACTGAACTGGGAAAACAAAGGGATAAAGATTAATGGAGATTATCTACAAACTCACTTTCGTTTTGCTGATGACGTAGTCATTTTTGCTACTACCGCATCAGAGCTGCAGAGTATGATCCAGGATCGTGCTGACAAGAGTAAAGAAGTAGGATTAAAATGAACTTTCAGTAGGCAAAAGTGATGTACAATGCGTTTACAAGGAATGAAGATTTATCGATTGATGGAGAAGAGCTGGAGATAACAGATGCGTATGTTTATCTTGGACAGCAGATATCAAGTGAGGGTCACATTAATGAAGAAATTAATAGGCTTATAAAACTTGCCGTGAGAGCTTTTGGAATAAACAGCATAATTTTTAAGAGCAATTTGCCATTATGTCTTAAAATAAAAGTGTTTGATCATTGCATTCTTCCAGTGCTTATGTATGGTGCAGAGACGTGGACCTTAACTAAAAGAGACATACAAAGGCTGCAGACAACTCAAAGAATCATGGAGAGGTGCATGCGTAGTGTAACCAGGAGATATAAAAAGAGGAACTCGTGGATCAGAAAAAATTACAAGGGTTGAAAAAATCATGATCAGAGTAAAATCCCTTTAATGGCAGTGGGCTGGACATACTGCCAGAAGAACTGACCATCGATGGACAGGTGAAATTTCAGATTGGATTCCAAGGGACAGGAAAAGACCCGGAAGAAGACCACATGGGAGATGGGTGTATGAAATTCGAAAGTATGAGGGAGTAACACGGAGGAGACTGGCACAAGATAGACCGTTGTGGAAGATTCTTGGAGAGACCTTCGTCCAGCAGTGGATTAATAATGGTTGACAATGATGATGATCTACTTCAAAATATCAGTGCATGCTATTATAAACTGAGTGAATTGTGAATCAACAGTTTTGTTTAAGAAATCACTTTAACCAAAACATTATCTAATATAGTCTTTGATTTTTGAATCAATATTAATATTTTTTAAATCACAATGATTAACTGAGACACCTGTTTTTCTGTGCTTTCACCTGATGCAGGTTAAAAGCGTTTTACATTCTCAACTTCATTTCATATGCAAATTTTTAATGTTTTTCTTATATTTGTATTTAAATTTTCATAATAACAACTGAAAGTATAAACTGAAATTTGACTAACAGCTTTAATGCAAATTATGAAACATGCAATGTAAATACTGCAATTGCCCTTAGCATTGGTGTTCAAATAATTCCTGTCATATCCACTGCATACAAAACTGTATAATTTTCGCAAAAGTGGTTTGCATTCTAGGTTGAGTGGTATCGAAGTTCAATTTAAAAGAGGATCCTTCACATTTTAAGGAAAAATGTCATGTCACTAAGAGTATTGGTCTATATGATAGGAGTAAAACAGAACTGTTGCACGTAAATCAAATAGGTTTCATTTGGTAAAATGTAAAAGCCGATAAGTCAAAGCCACTTTTAAAATTCTAATAACTGATTGAAAGATCTAATGGAAAATACATATGTTTTATGTCGCGTTGTTGTTTTACAAATGCCACCTCATTCGTCTCAAGTGTTTGCTGATTTCTACAAATGCCGTGTTCTGTATCCAGAATTTTTAGCAAGGAATGACTGCATTGTTTCAAAAATTAATATGCTACTGCCGTCAATATCCACGTCGTCTCCACTTTTCGCTGCACAACATCTAGCGATTAGGGTACAATATGCAAAACCAATCGAAACTGGAACGCAAAAGACTGGAAAAACATCATCTGATCTGACGAATCGGGAGTTAACCTTTATCACTCTGATTGAAGCGTGCGTTTGTTGCGTAAACGTCATAAGCGTTGCACCTATCTTAAAAGTTAGGGACATACCGGTAGGTAGAGTCTGTGTAGCCGTTTTGGTTTCGTTTGCATGGTCTTCCTTGGGGTCTGATATACTGTCAAGATCTACATAACTACCAAAAGCCATGTGAACATTTCCACAGACTATTTACACCTAGTCTTAACGATCCATGAAGCAATTTTTATCTAGCACAACGCTGCAAAATATCCCTTTCGAGTTTCAACCAATTCTCTCATTATCGAAAGTAACCCCATACATTCTTAACACCTTACGTTAACCACACTGAAAATTTGTGGATGTAATTGAAATGTGCTTTTCGAGCTCGCCAGGCTTCTCTGTCAAATGTGGGTTCTTCAGGATAGACGGCACTCTGTTCATAGTTGTAAACACTAATTTCGTGTTAACAACACCTAACTGACACTTTACCAAGTGGTTTGAATGCTGTTGGGAGGCAAAAGTTGGAACAATATGTCCTCAGATGAGTGGATATAACAGTTTGTTCGTTAAGCTTTGTTTAAGGACACTAAAGTCATGTGTAATTGTAAAACAGCTTTCTAATAGATATAATCAGCAGTTACAGAATTATGATTAACTTTGAAATTTAGCATTTTTTGACTGATGTATCCAGACGCAAGATATGGAACGGCAAATCTTGCATCTGGATACATCAGTCACCTTTATATCTGCTTTGAAGGACGCATTACAGACTACTTGGGTAGCCATACCCACCAGCAGCTTCAGGCACCTTATTGAATCGCTGCCATGTTGGATAGCTGATGTACTGAGGGCAAAATAAGGACCTACAAAGTATTAAGTATGTGGATATAATGGAGTGCTCACTCCATTTATATAATAATAATAATAATATTCCTCTGAAGTCATCCTCTTATACCTTCACTCCGGCTATTGATCTTTAGTTTCCACAGCTAATATCAAATTAATCTTTTTGTTTTTCGTTTTTTTTTATTGAGGATTTAACGACTACCTTAAGAAACTCAATGGACTATAAGGAATCGCCCGTACCTAATTTAGGGCCAATGCCTACACGGAACGGAGAGATCCAGTGCCGTAAGACAAATACAACATCAGTGCTCCACCGGGATTAAAACCCGGACCCGTCTCGGACGAGAGAACAGCAGCCATGGCTTTGACCAATGCGCCACCGGGCCGGCAATTTTACTTTATACAAATATCGATTATACCATTTCAGTTGGTCGATTTGTTTTGTATTCATTTGTGTTTTCAACGACCAAACATAATTTTCTTTTCCAATATATTTTGACTTATGACAGAACATTAATTGGGTTTTGTGTTCCTCCATTACGTATCACATCCTTTCTGATATTTCGTCCGAAAGCGGTTATTTTTGCTTACTGTACATGCAAAATTTTCAAACTCACTGAATTGCTCTAGTGTTGTAATCTAGAAATTTTCTGATTATTCACTTTCGAATAATTTATAATACTGCGCTGGGCGCACCACAGATATTTCCTATATTTTATTCACATCTGATCAATTTTTTCTTGTAGTAGGAGTTTTATTCATTTTAACAGAAATTGCATGTTGTTTCTTCTGATTCATATCTCGTCTCTATTCTGTGATAACCACACCTACCACGCAACACTTGTCAGGGTATTTTCTTTGAGTGCTAATTCGACGTTTGAAGGTAAAAAATGCCCACATATAAATTTATTTAAATTGTTTTTTATTATTCAATATAAGTGCTATTCTATTACAAATTGTGCGATTTCTTTATTAAAACATTTTTTGTGCTCATCTCGAGAATGAGACTTCTGAGATCTTTGATATGAGTGTACGGATATTATGTATCTTGAATAATAACACGGTTCAAAATATATATCATAGGGTTCATTTTTAAGAAAAATACCGTGGCTCTTAGCCACGGCGACGTTTCAGTTTTATAGAAACTAAATACATTTTACTAAATTTATTTTTAGTACTGTCCAAGTTTCTCCTTGTCAGTGATTTTATATTTCATTAATGCCTGGGAGCACACTTAAATATTTTCTGTTCATCTCCCCAAAAGATTTCAAATCCCTGCGTTACATTAATCCTGTCAAGAGAATTTTCCATGTTCTCCTTCCGTTGTACCTCATCTTTTATTAGAATGCTACAAGCCTTGGTTATTTTCTATTTCTGGGTACGGAAATTTCTCGTCAATACATCCGTTTTCTTTCAGAATATTAATAATTGAAATATATTTTTTACGATTCTTTATTCTTCTAAAGTGAATAACATAGTTTTTAACCTAATCAGTTCGCCTTCTGATAAGCTCAGTGGGTTCCTGATTACAAGCTAAAAATGGTCAGGTGAGAGTTGCGTTACTAGTGCATTATCGGAAAATACCTTTGCAGTTTTACGTCACAGAAAGAAAACCTTTTTATTAGAATATCTTATATACGGTTTCATGTTATCATCCCTTTTTTATTACAGTTGCCCGGTTGCCTTGGCTTATCTTTTCTACGTCACTTCAGTAAGCAAATTCAACTTCGCACTCCAGTAGATCCGACTTGTTGCCCTTTTCTACCGTATTTGTTGCACCAACACTTCCATTATCTCAAAGTTGTCCGAGTGTAAGTTTTTAAAAGATTAGCCCGAATGTAAGTATTTGAACGTTTAGTATCTGCAAGGCGTTACGAAGTTTAAAAACTCCAGTTGTTTCTATATTTGAGCTATATAAAATAAAAATCAGGGAGAAATCAAGCCTTAATCACGAATTTTCGGAATTGGCTCGAAAGCGAAATAGGAAATTGAAGATGGGAATAGAAAACATAACTCCTAAAATGTGTATCACAACAAGACCAATACCGAAGGGAATACTTCGATTTGTGTCTCTACGCAGAGAATTCACCCCGTATGCTCTTTGTTTCAATATCTGAAATAATACGTAAGCTTTCAGACTTCTTTTGTGTGTAGCGTTTTCGAAAAGTAATGTCTCCATATTTGGACTGTTAAGTGAGATATCAAAATTAAACATCGGCACAATTTAGTTCAGAATGTGCGATTTGTCCTTAATATTTATGTTTCTACATTATCTCTCAGTCGCAAATTACATTGCTTATAGCACTAGAAGGGTATTTCGAAACTTCGCTGTAGAAATTTTGAGGGTACTCTCTAACCCATTTTCTCGAGCAATTTCAACTCCTTCATCACCTACGGCAGTGGTTTTTAATTACGTTTTACCAGGAGCCACATTTTTTTTCATGTAACCGGGCCAGGGGTGTGAATTCTTAATTTGGTAAATGTAAGTTACATATCATAATGGTACTCATATGGACATTATTTTGATTTTAAGTTATATTAAAAGTAATTTGCAAATTATAAAATGAAACTTCAATAGAAGGCAAATGAAAATAAAATGCATTTCAGAAATCATTTATTTGTCATAACGTAAATTACAAACACAACATTCTAAATTTAAATTGAGTCATCACTAAATTAATGAAAATAATGGGGATGATGTTCTATAATACACTGCTGGACAATTGCTAAGGACGGATCATAAACGGTTATATAGCGCATAAAAAAGTAAGTGTGGTTGGATGCCAAGTGAAATAAAATAATGTCAGAATGCCAGGACATTACAAGAAAGACAATTTATTGTGCTCTGAAATCCAGAAGGCTTTGGAACGTGTTCAAGGGACATACAGACAATTTTGTGCAGAATACGTAAACGTGAAAAAAATGCAATTACCGTCCGTAGGCGTTCCGGCGTAAGATGTCAATACGGGATATGGCCACCATGGAGGGCGATGCAAGATTCCACACGTCGTGTCATGCTTTGCACAACATTATCAAGCAGCTGTTGGGGTAATTTATCCCATTCCTCTGTCAGTGCACGGATGAGTGTGTCCTCGTTTATTGGAGGGCATTGGCGACCGGCAAGACTCCTCCTCAAAGCACCCCACACATTTTCAATGGGATTCAGATCTGGAGAACGTGCTGGCCATACGAGGCGTTGAATATCCTCGCTCTCAAGACACTCCTGGACAGCGACTGGTCGATGACATGTTGCGTTGTCGTCCATGAAAATGAATCTATCATCGACAGCACCACGGAACATGCAAACACGAGGTAGCAGAACATCATTAATGTACCGTTGGTCAGTCATAGTCCCAGTTGGAAGTACATAGAGGGACGTACGGCCTTTGATAATGATGCCAGCCCATACCAGGACACTATATGTCGGATATCGGTCCCTTTCCTGTATGTTTGCTGGACAATATGCAGTACCACTATCACGCCAGATCAGTTGTCGTCGACAATCAGACAATGGACTGCATCTACTCTCATCTGAGAAGAGGACAGCAGACCAGTCGTTATCAATCCAATTGCGATGTTGATGGCACCATTGCAAACGGGTGGTACGGTGACGTCTGGACAATGGGATGCACACAACAGGACGGCGGGCGTATAGTCCTCCTTCATGCAAACGTCTGGAGACAGTTTTCGGGAGATCCGCTTGACAGTAGTAGCCATAAACTGATTTGCTACCACACTAGCTGTGCTGCGCCGGTGTCTTTTTGTTGAAAGCACTATGTACCGAACTTCTGAGGTATCGTACTGCGAACACGACCTCCCCCGTGACGTTTGCTACAATCTCTATTTGTTTAAAATGATTTCCAAAGCCTTGAAACAACACTGTGGCTGACGTCGAACTCCCTGGCAACATCTGTTATTTTTTGCCGTTCTTCAATCTTGCCAATATTACGGCCACGCGTAAAATCATCGGGGGATGTCGGAAAGACATACTGAAAATTGCAAGTTCGTCCATTGATTCTTTCCCTTTCAACTTTGCGTTTGAACAACAACGGTCAATACGCGTCAAATCCTTTATATCTCTTATCAGCGTTATGACGTCACAAACAAGTTCGGCAATCCAAAATTTGCATACGCACAACACGTCGTACTCTATCCCGCACTTATGCTAATTTCCACATTTTCCTGCCTTCCATATTATGGTTGCTATCGTTGCTATTGTCTTCGGTATTTAGCAATTGTCCGGCAGTGTATCTTTAAAATCTGGAGTATAGGTGTTAGTCAGCAAAAAATAAACTAAACAAAGATATTGGTATTGTTTTATATTATAAATATTGATAAATGTCCTTTTTTCTGCCTGAGGATTATATACATTCCTTTTCGGTAAAATGTTTTACCGTAGGCCAGACTGACAACCTTTGCGGGCCGCCTATGGAAAACCACTCACCTACGGAATTAATTTTGAAGAGATGTCTTCTCAACACTACACTAAGTTAGGAATAGGAATGAAACTAATACTCCTCTTGTCATTGAAATTACACCGCTAGAATTTAACATGGTGTTGCGTCTACGAAGTATAAATGTTTCGCTTGAAATACTCGATTGGTTCTTTGGGGCAATCAGCTTAAGATGTTCACGTAAATCTCGGAGTTTATTTTCATACACTGATCATACACTGATCATGCACACCTAGAGGATGGTGCAAATGAAATTCGAGAAAGTCATGTGCGTGTATTTTCCAGTGGGAGGTTGGATATTGGAATTTTTGTTTCTGAAGGACGTGGTTTGAGATTAATCAAATGACTGGTCATTCAAAGTTTTGTTATTGACGCACCGAACTCTCGTCACCCGTGGTAATGCTGTGTAAAACATGACAACAAACTTTCGATGTTGCAGACTAGTAATCTTTGACATGCTTGCCGTCTTGTCTTCTTCAATTAGGGTGGAAGTTAACTCTACACAGTTAGTTGTACTTTCTTTTAACACGTATTGTAACAATCTAGTTAAACCTAGCTGAACCAATGCTAAATCTTCCGTTGTAGCTTTTTCACTGCTGTTCCGGGATTTTCATTTCGCTTATCGACTTTTGGGGTGTTCAGATACTGAGTTGGGATTACATTGCATTTAGATCACTGTCATTCTGGTACATATTTCCTTTACTCTCTCTTGATATTCTCACTTAAATTGGAAAAGCCGTTCGACGTATATCCAAATGTTAAAAGAAATAATATAACTATATTAGTAATCCGAATTTATTGGCGTAGGATAAAAATCAGTTTTCCAATAATTCGCACATCAACCAAGTGGATTTTTCAAGGAAGATAGAGAGAAACTAATTAATTTAATTCATTCAATGTTTATCCTTTTTCTCCGTCATGGATTTAGTTTACGCCACAGTCCTCTCTTTGAAACCATTAAAAGCTACAGAAACTCATATCACTCAAAGCATTTCAAAGCGATTTCATATTATCCTAGGCATAGCCTCGGTTAGAAAACAGTGACCCGAATTCATATCTGCAGCTGAATAATGAGCTTCAGCTCAAAAGGTAATTCTAAGTGGAGTACGACGGGCACCTACATAATTTAGGTTTACTTTTATATATAACTATAATTTCGGAAAAAATGCTGAAAGCAGAATCCTTTGCATTTCTTAGGTGTACATTTTACAACGATCATAGGAAATTATACTAGAATGGACGTTTTCTACAAACTTCCTGAAAAGTTACAAACTGCTGAACTAAATCCATCAAATTAGACAAAGAATGTAATATTTCAAATTTTCGTGGAATTTTTAAACATACTTAAGATGAGAGGTGGAATTGTAGCTTTTTTCAATCTTCTGGCAAAAAATGACACCTTCATATCAATTGATTTGTTCTATTACACATATTTCATGAAATTCGCTTTTTCACTCATTAAGAATTGCCTTTTCAGTGTAATTCTGTTATTAACTAATTCCGTCATTGTGAGGAACCATGTTACTGTCATTATCAGAATAATGACACACATAGCTACGAATTATAGGGTATGCAAAATAGAAGCAGCTGAATACCTATCTAAAAATAAAATTAGCTTTTTAACTTAATAATTATATAATTAGTTTCTTCCCATAAATAGTTTTGTTTTACTTTTTGTTTTACTATTTGTTTTATTGTTACTGTTGATGACAGGGTTTATACAATTCGTAGGGAAATTCGAAATAGTTTGTTATAAAAAGAATGTTCAAATATGTTCTCCCCTGATCACTTTTGCCTGAACAACGTTTCTGGTTCATTTTACCTAAATATCGAAAATGCTTTCTAGAAATATTGTTTAGCTTCACGAAGACCGTCCTCATAATGAAATAAATTATTGCAAACAAACACGGTGAATGGGAAATACCAAATATTTTACAAGACGTATGGTCTTCAAGGCATATATTACATTACTCATTGCGTCTTAACATAGTTGTATGTGAATTCTTATGTGTGTGAATCAGCACGCAACTGCCCGCCTTCGTTGAACAGTTTAATAGCCCTGTGGTGGACACTTCAATCTTCGAGTTCCAGTGTCCCATTTTGTACATAGCAAAGCAGAAGGTTTCAGTTATCTTAGAGTTTTAAGGACAGTCAAATCTTTCATCCCGCGCACAGCTTTGTAACAAATAAATAAAAATCTGACTATTCCTAATATTTCTTAAGCACACTGGCGTGCAAATATTAAGGACGAGACGGTTTTTTGAATGTAATGTCGTGAAGAAGTGTTCCACATCGACTCAAATAATACCATAAGATCCCCAAGATGTAAGAATATGGGACAAGTGAGCAAAACCTTATTAACAAGGAATCCAAAGGATACAAAGGCACTTTATTGAAACTGTAGCTTCGAGCACAACTGGACAGAAGACAGAAACGTCCATGTGACAAGCGGCAGATGGGAAAAATCCAGTTTTTAGTAGGAGATATGATCACCCCTTGACTGCGTTGCAGGATTTACAACATCTGTCCATGCTGAGGACGAGGCTGTCCAGGAGCGGTTGAGGCATCGCTGCCCATTAATCTTTTAGCGCCAATCGCAGCTGCGTTATCGTTGCTGGCGGCAAGTGACATGCTGCCAAGCGTTTCCCGAGAAGGTCCCACACGTGTTCGATTGTATTTAGTTCCGGGGACCTTGCGGGACAATCCGTGCGTTGAATATCTTCACTCTCCAACAGCTCTGCAACAACCACTGTACGATGCGGTGTGACGTTGTCGTCCATGAAAAGGAACTCAGGACACGCAGCACCTCTAAACAGACGCACGTGAGGCAGGAGAACTTCGGTACAATAGCGGACACCAGTGACTGAACCTCCTTGGAAGATGTGGGGGTCAGTACGCCTACCAAGAATAATACCAACCTAAACGAGAACTCTGCCACTTCCAAACCAGTACCTTTCGATGATGTTGGAGGTGTGATTGCATGTCTCCTGCTCTCTCCAGATGTGTATACGTCCAGAATAGCTCGTCAGACTAAATCGGCTCCCATCCGTAAAGAGAACTCGACCACATTTCTGATGTGTCCAGTTCTTGTGTTCCGGGCACCACAGAAACCGCCGTCTCCGATGAGCAAGCGTTAATGGCACACACCGTGCTGGTCGTCGTGCAAATAGACTACATTTGTGCAGCCTCCTGGTTAAAGTAAAACGCCATAACGGACGTCCAGTTGTCTGTTGCATATGCCTTGCGATTCCGCCCGCTGTTTGCCGTCTGTCTCTTCTCGCCTGTATGAAAATATATCGGTCGTGCGCCGCCGTGGTTGCTCGTGGACGACCACTGCTAAACTCTCGGATAGCTGTTCCTGTTGTTCGAAATGCTCTCCAAGCTCGTGAAACGATGCTGTGAGCGATCCCGAACTCCTCGGTCACACTAGTCACACTTCGACCTTCTTCCAACTTCCCAATGACGCGACCTCAGGTAAAGTCATCCAGATGTCGTCTCCAGGATTGCCTGTTAGCTGTATCACACGGTGGCAGCAACTCCACGTCGTTCAAACTGATGTACACCGTGCAATAGCTTTCACCGAATCGCTGAGCCTGCACCGCCTGTGTGCTTTATACCCTTCCGACACTCCCTCTCCTACGTCATGCTGCATATATGCGCATGCCCTACTGTAGTACCGGACCCAAGTCTATCTCCTGAGTGGCCTTTCGGTCCGTTCTGCCAGCTCGTTACGCTGTTATGCTATTTTATTCTCTTCGTCCTTAATGTTTGCACACCAGTGTATGATTCCTAATATATTATAAAGCCAAAAAGTCAGAAAATTTGACACATACAGTGATTCCGAATCTCTTGCAAATAACTTTCTTTCATATATTTAAATAAAAAAAAAGCTTCTTTTCGGAACTGAGAAACTCAAACTTTTATATATTCTAGAAAAAGTTTGTGTGTTGAGTTCAAACTTTGAAGATCGTCCTGATAAATTAAACAATTTGTCGAGATTTCGTAAGTACACATTTTTTATGGTACATACATGGTGTATGAATAATGACTGTGCACTAAATTTACGAATTGTCGTCATGAAATAATAAAGAAATTTTGAATGGAGTTCCAGTAGAAGTTATCCGACACGTGGTAGTGTTCTGATTCTGGTAGTCTTCATGTGTCCCCACCCCGAGGTGTGCGCAATTGTCATTCCGAGTGAAGGATACTCCCGAGCGCTTGGTCGACAGAGGCAGGTGAGTCGATTGATTTCTCGTCTCTGCCGAAGGAGAATGAAGTTGACGGTTGAACATAGACTGTTTTTGGTGGAACATGACTGTCGCCATGGTGACAAGTACACGGACGAAATGCAAGAACAGTTCGTGAGGAAATTTCATGATGCAGTCGTCCACAACCGTAATGCGGTACGACAGCTAATAGCGAAATTTTGGGAAACTGGTAGCTTCATGGATGTTCCGCTCCGTTAGGCCTTTCGCCACAGACGAGAACGTACGAGATATACAAGGCAGTATTCAGAGCAGTCACACAAGTCCGTAAGGAGGCTGTACAAACAAGCTAATGTGCTAAACAGTATGGCCCACGATATTCTGAGAAGGAAGTTGGGTTTCAACCTGTACAAAGTGTATGTTGGGTATCGGCTAACAGAAACGGACCACGAGACCGGTGTTCGTTACTTCAAGTAGTTCCAAGAGTTCCTATCTGAAGAAAGTAATGAAATTTTGGTGTGTCATTCTTTACAGATGAGGCATTGTTCCGCCTGTCCAAAGACATCAACAGCCAAAACTCTGGTGTGGGGACATTGAAATCCCCACGAAGTTAAAGAAGTGTGTATCCACAACCAAACGGTGGGTGTTTGGTTGGCCATGAATCGTGCTCCCGTTACTGAGCCCATTTTCTCAGGAGGAACCATTAACTCAAAATGGTACCATCACCAGATTATTCAACCATTCATATCCGATCTCACGGAAGACGAAATGAACGAAGGACCATCCAACAAAACAGTTCAACTGCTCACAACGCTGGCGCTTCAATAGAGCTTCTGGAGGAATGTTTTCAGGAATCGCATCATCCCCGGGGACTATAGCTTGCCCTGTCAAATAATCTGACACCACCTGATTTTCTTTTCTGTGGGGAGCACTGAAAAGGAAATTGTTCGCATGCAATCGGCATACACTTGAAGAGCTACAGGCTGAAATAAAAACCCACATACAAAATATTACAGCACATGCCCTGAGAAAGATCTTCACCGATACGCAGATGCGCCTGCATACATGTCTGGACATCAGTCAAGCCCATTTCCAATACCTCCTGTAAGAACCAACTCGAAATGGTAAATGTTACTTTCAGTGCACATTTATATTTCGGAAACGCTGTAATTCTACAAAAAGGAACTCTAGATTGGCGTTTAGGGCACTTAGGCTTCATAAAATCTTTCACTTGGAAAATTCTCCTTCTAATGATAAAGTTTGCTTCGTTCGGTTTTATCTAAGTATGTGTATAACACAATATTAGTTCTGCTTAAGGGAATTTTAGGTATCCCACGTATTTAAAATTTGAAAGAACTAAACCTGATTTTCCTCCTGTCAAAACATGTATTTTGTGCGATATGCATCATTTAGCAGGTTGAATTAGAACTTTGATTTAGAATGATAGTACGATTTCATGTATTTAACGAAAGTCCAAAAACAAAAATCGATACATATACTTTTACATATACTTGATTTAAACGTTTAGTAACCTCGTATTTATTACGATACAGTTGTTTTCGATAATGAACAACGTGACGGATTTTTTAAGTAATATAATTTAAAAACTCATGTCTCAAGAATTGTCTCTGGGATCAAAACACAATAAAGGTCACACATCTTTCTTTATTTTGTTGGAAAAAATAATATAATATATGTTTTAATACGCGTTAACTTCGGGATTAACCATTATATTTTCAATTTTCTCTCATTAGCGTTTGCTCACCAACAATTTAAAGTTTAAGAAATGTTCCATGTACCCGTCAATTTAGACAGTTCTATTGGGTAAAGTCAAGCAGGATGTATCATCTTCATGACATCTGTGGTGGTATTCGACAATTTTTCTTATGTGTTCTTTTTCCGTCACGCGAAAGAACTATTTACTAATGATCATTAAAGTTGATCGTCATTCACTTTCGGTTCCTAATTGCCTCAACATACACCAAAGTTCTTCCAGTTCATAGCGGAAATTGTAAAACTGAACTAAAGAGCATAAGCTAAGTTTACCCATTCACCATTCAGGATGAATCAAAGATCGTGTTCATCAAAATATTTAAAGGAATGGCATGCACGTTTACCAAATCTTAAGTTTAAAGCATTTCCTACTTGACTGCTTCGAACTAAATCACCGGATAATTAGTATTTATTCATTCCCGACTTTATCTATCATATGTATATGACCCATAAATTGTTTATCGAATATATCCTTCAGAAATTCCATGATTCAGAGATACCTCGGAAAAGGGTGAAAAAAGAATATCGAAATTTAATAGCCCTATGTTTAGGTGATACCTTGTTTTGTTTTCTCTTTTTACTTGAACTTTCGATATTAAGATAAACATATTACAATTCAAATGCCTTTGGTAAACCCTGTATGCGTTTCAAATGCTAAGGTTTCCATAAAATTTATCAAGAAAATGCCAAAAAACCCAACGCAAAACCAGTATTTTCTTGCCGATGGGATTTCTTCAATGCAAATAAAAAGGATCAGAAGAAAAAGTGTAATGTAACTATATTTAAATAATCACGAGATAAAAAAAATCAGTGTAAATTGGAAAGAAACCTCTTTAACATACATTTAAATCGTAGGCTGTTTAATACGGTGCGCCTTATGTGGCCTTAATTTTTTTTTTTTAGAATTTGTTTCCTTCTAACCCATAAATGTGTTCAATAAATCAAAAATATATTTTGCTGAATTTCTTATGAATTTCAAGATATTTTTAGGTAACGCTACCAGCATTACAGTTGCAGTCCGAGATGGCTAAGAGATGGAGTTAGTATGGTGAAATAGTACAAATGGAGTTTCATAAAGTTTCAAAGGTTAAAAGCATAGACATAAAACATAGTATGTATTTTGGTTAATAATATACAATTGGCTTATAATATAAAATCTACTCCATAAATTAATAACACAAATACAAAAAAAAAAAAACAGTCCTTAAATTCAACACCAAGAACCCCCAGACGTTTTCCCTGTGTTTGTTGCTGTTGTTTCAAAACTGATACACTTCACTTTATCACAAATTCCCGATTTTCCTGATGTATCGTATACGGCCGATGCAATTCTTTCTCCTTCTGCTGACAATAATTTTGGTACCATTAAAACTGATCCACACCATTTCCAGATATCTAAGTTAAAAAACAATGGTGTCTTATGCACGATTTAAAAATTTAATAGTAAAAACACATACACAAGTTAAAATACATACACATTAGATCTTTCGAGTTTAGAAATAACTCATCCTCAGATCTAACAGAATGCCAAACACAAGCGTCAAGATGTTGGTTATGCATACCATGGTAGTCGCGTCACAAGTGACGTATGTTCAATGAGGTTTCAACACATGTGCGGAAATAATTGTTCAAACTCAATTTCCGGAGACTCAGGGTGTTTTTCCCTGTCCATTAACTGTTTCCAAGGGAGGGGATAGTACCAGGAATGTCATCATTGTAGCATAAATGACTGTATTTACAAATCAGTAAACTTTCTGTGAAAAGGATAGTAGAACAATGTCAAGGGGTATTCAATATAATTGCTGCCTCCCAAATAAGAATATGCGCACCCGCTAAACAGGACCTGGAGAGAGCTGTAGAAGTTGAAGAGGTTTTAATGTTATATTTGTGTTCCGAAACTCTACATTTCGAGGAACGAGAGGTCGAACCCACATACATCAAGTTCTGCCCTTCCCCAAGCAAAGTCTTCAGTGGTATGGCATAAATGCCTTGTTGATTGTCCAGTTCAACTCTGTCTCTGTCACTTTTTATAATTACTGAGATGTTATTAGTCTTGATCCCGAATCCAATGTTATATTTTTACAAATACCATTCAAGGAGTTGGTAACTCCAGTTATACAAGGAACGGATGGACATATTTCATGGGTTGGTGATCTCTAGTTAAGGATCAAACAGCGTCTTAATAAATTCGTCGTAGTTGTTTATCCACCGTGAAAGCTGGGCATCCATAGTCACTGGCCAACGTCTTAATATTTGTCAACTCCAAGTTGCATAGGGCAATGTCCGAAGACCGTTGACACGACTACCATGGTATATATTCCTAACACCTTGTCTCTTGTGTTTGGCATTCTGTTACATCTGAGCATGAGTTATTGTAAACTCTAAAGGTCTAATGTGCATATATGTTTTTAATACAAAATTTTTAAATCGTGCATAAGACGGCATTGTTTTTTAACTTAGATCATTTTTAGCACGAAACTATAATATACGAATCGTAGTATAGTTTGTTATTTAGAAAATTCCACATGTCGACTTAGTTTATTTTTTAAAGCTGCCATTTACTGAAAAACTAGTTTAAGCGAGGTGCGAAAATAAGAAAAAGAGATGACACCCAGCTTAAACCGTTTTGAAAACAAAAATTTGTAAGCAACGGCACTGAGCCGTGTCCCCTCACTCTGGAGAGAGCCGCTTTCTCAACTGAGCTAAGCGGCTAGAATACCTCTCTACAGATGGGTCATCTTGACATATGTTTTCCCCTCTGTAGTACATCATATCATCTCCCTCTTACTTTCTTCTTTCGTCGTTGAAGCTAAGTAGGAATTATTCGTTAATTCCAAACAATGTTTAGGACAAACGTCAGACAATTTTCGAAGAACCCAACGGCCAGTAGATCCATTTTCCACAATTGGGCACCAATGTGAAAACAAAAAATTTTCAGCGACGAGCATCGATACCGTGTTCCCTCACCATGGAGTAAGTCGCACTTCTGAGATACGATGATAGAATGTCTCGCTGCAGATTTGTTGTCTTGACACGTTTTCACTTCTGTAGTATATCACCCCGTTTAGTTGAATTAAGAAACTAAGACGCCAAATACCTACGCCAAAGTCTATATTCCGAACCACTATAAACGCTTTCGCAGTCAATGTCATGCATATTAGTCCGATTTTCTTCCGACTTTTAGCAATCATCCTATCTCAGGGACAATCTTACCTTTTTAGTTTTCATTAAGTAATATAACGCTTTTTCTGATATAATGCTGATAATAACAACCTTTTGATTTAAACTTCTTTTACACTGAAATTTACTAAATGAAATATCCGGTTATTTCAAAACTAGGTGTATTCAGTTTTATTTTTACGTAGAGCAAATACACTATTTACCAACAAGTAATTGTACTACCCTGCAATCGATTATATCTGCGGTCCTGATACACGTCACGGACGCCGCAGTTAAACATCGTGTGGGAAACAACAACGCAACCAGTCGCATGCAAGATGCCACAGAGTTTGGAGCTTTCTGATTTCGAGTAAGGTGTAATCGTCGGGCATCATAGAAATAGCCGATCCATACGTGACATATCCAGAGAGTTGAGGTACTCAAAATCGACAGTGGCCTACGTGATTGGCAAGTGGAAGATGTGAGGTGACTGTCGGAATGTGCCCCGACCAGGCAGACCCACAAAACTGGGAGTTAGAGACCGACGGGAGCTGGCCAGAGAAATTCCGAAGAACCGCACAAAACCGATGGGCCACATCCGCGAGGAGTTTCAACATGCATCCGGGAGTGTTCTTTGATTAATACCATCCGTAAGGAAGCCCATATGCTCGGTTATCATGGACGTGCTGCCGCCCACAAGCCTTTGATCACCAAGTCCAATAGCTCTGCTCGGCTAACGTGATGCAAAGAACGTCGACAGTGGACCGTTGAACATTGGAAACAGGTTCTCTGGAGCGACGAATCAAGGTTCACCCTCTACCGTTCGGATGGCAGAATCTGGGTTTGGCGTCTGCCTGGAGAACGCCTCCTGCCGGAATGTATTTGTGCCAACTGTGAAGTTCGGCGGTGGTGGAATTATGCTATGGGGGTGTTTCTCCTGGTATGCCACGGGACCCTTGGTCGGAATTCCTGGTAGACTTAACGCCGAAACCTACAGCGCCATTTTGGGTGACCATGCGCTTCCTTCGTTGTGGCAGTTTTACGGGGGTGCACCCATGTTACTTTCAGGATGACATTGCCACCTGTCATGTTGCGAAGTCCACCATGGCATGGTATGGTATGGTGACAATGGGGTTAACCGAATGGACTGGCCTGCGCAAAGCCCGGACATTAACCCTATCGAGCACCTAAGGGACGAGTTGGAGCGTCGACTTAAGAGGTTCCCCCACCCTCTGAAATCGGTGAAGGAACTGACCTGTTTTCTCCTAGCCGAGTGGAAGAAATTACCGCTGGCTATCGTACAACGCCTGGTTGAGAGTATGCCCCGGAGGGTCGCAGCTGTAATCGCCGCTCGTGGAGGCTCCACCAACTATTGAGGTGAATAAACTTCGTTTTCCTTTGCTATCACAGGTGCCCAATTACTTGTTGGTAGATAGTGTACATTAGATGTCATGCAGAATAAGGAAAATTCCACAAGAAAGAAAGCGTCTACTATCTCCATGCGGAAATCATTAAGGATACAAAATATTACAAGAAAAAAGAAATATTTCCATCCATTTCGTTATAAATTCAGCAGATTGAATTAAATGTTTGGCATTTTATTTTAAGATGCTTTGTACTTTCTTCAAACCCCATTTTACCTTTCCAAACATTCAGACTAATTTATTTCATGAGACAGATGAAGCAAAATTATTGAGACATATGCAGCCAAAGATAAAGTGTTTAATAAGGGCATCTTTCCAGTTCTCTTATGTACAGACCATGGACATGGACATTAACTAAAACGAATATCCAAGGCTGCAGATAACTGAAACATGCATTCAGGGATGCATACTTGGTTGAACCAGAAAGATAAAAAGAGTAAGTCATGGATAAGAAAAACGACAGGAATAGAATATATCATAATCGGAATAAAATCCCTGAATTATTGATGGGCCGGATATATTGCCAGAAGAGCGATGGGCAAATGCAATTGTAGACTGGACTCAAAGGGTCAGAAACAAACCCAGAAAACCACGTAGGATTAGGATGAATGAAATTTCGAAATAGCTACGGCAACTCGTTAATGTGTATGACCCTTTTCAGGAAGGATATTCCACACTCTAGTAACTTCATGACGCGTACACCTTTGCATTTTCCTGGTTAACCGATCCAGCTGCACTAATACACTGAAGGAAAAAAATCCCAACACCAAGAAGGGGTTGTGTTAGATAAACGACAGTTGGTAGGCGGTGAGAGTACATCTGTAAGATGACGTCTATGCAAATTTTGCTCTCAGCGCATACGTGAGGGGCGCTACCATGCAAAGCAGGTTTGCTGTAAATACGCGCTGTAACGTTCGTGAGCGTTAGTTATCGTTGAGATTCGACGTAGTGTGTTGATGTTAGTCAAAAATGCCTTTAAGAAGACGCAGCAGCCATTATCAACAGCTCACGGAGTTTGAACGAGGTCGTGTAATAGGGCTATGAGAAGGTGAATTTTCTTTCCGCAATATTGCAGAACAACTTGGCCGGAATGTAGCCACTGTGCATGATTGTTGGCAGCGGTGGTCAAGAGAAGGTACTGCTTCAAGAAGACCGGGTTCCGGCCGGCCGCGTGGCACTACTGAGAGGGAAGACCGCCGTAAACGGCGTATGGCCGTGGCGCATCGTACTGCGTCTGCGGCAGCAATTCGAGCTGCAGTTGCCACCACAGTGTCACAACATACTGTTACAAGTCGGTTACTTGAAGGACAGCTCCGAGCCAGACGCCCTGTAGCGTGCATTTCACTTACTCCAAACCACTGCCGTTTGCGACGTCAGAGGTGTAAAGCTAGAGCCCATTGGAAGACGGAGGTGTAGATCTGTTGTGTTTTCTGATGAAAGCCGGTTCTGCCTGGGTGCCAGTGATGGCCGTGTGTTGGTTAGAAGGAGGCCAGGTGAGCGCCTGCAACCAACCTGTCTGCGGCCGAGACACACTGGACCTACACCTGGAGTTATGGTCTGGGGAGCAATTTCCTATGACAGCAGGAGCACTCTCGTGGTTATCCCACGCACCCTGACGGCACAGTTGTACGTCGGTCTGGTGATTTAACCGGTTGTGCTGCCATTCATAAAGAGCATTCCAGGGGGTGTTTTCCAACAGGATAACGCTCGCCCGCTTACCGCTGTTGTAACCCAACATGCTCTACAGAGTGTCGACATGTTGCCGTGGTCTGCTAGATCACCAGATCTTTCACCAATCGAGCGCGTATGGGACATCTTTGGACTACAACTCCAGCGACACCCCCAACCGGCATTAACCGTCCCTGTATTGACCGACCAAGTGCAACAGGCATGGAACTCCATCCCACAAACTGACATCCAGCACCTGTACGGCACAATGCATGCAAGTTTGCGTGCTTGCATTCAGCATTCTGGCAGTTACACCGGTTATTAATGAACCAGCATTTCCCATTTAAAATGACTCTTCTCGCGCTTACATTAAGCTGTGATCTTGAAACCTTAATTGATTAAATATGTTACCTATACAAATGTATTGTCGCCATTTCGTTCCTCTACAACTATTTTTTCGTGGTGTTGGGATTTTTTTCCGTCAGTGTACATCTTTAATACGAATTTTTAACTAATATTATGTATGTTCTATGAAAGTTCCGCTGTTGTGGAATTTAAGTATTTGCTTCTGAGACTAGGTAAAATCTTCCATTTACATATATTTCTAATCTCAAATTTAGAAATAAGACTGCCAGGATAATTTATGAATTTTGCAGTATCCACTACAGTGTATGAATGTGGAGGAAAGCTGTTTGTTCCAGGAATTTATGTTCATACTTAATGGCTTCCAGAACGTTCTGTAAGGAATTTTCCTGTTTAGTGCCTTTTATTAAATTATATCTTTAGGCAAGGAAAGTGCTTGAAACTGAAAACTTCCACAAGTGTGAAGAACAGGAGCTTGATTTTAAAATATTTTTATTCGCAGCGTTAAATCAGAGATTTTTTTTTAAACCTCGAAAATCCTTTTATTAAGTTTTCAAAACGTACCAGCCACGATAGAAGATAATGGTTTCACGTGGCGTGGCATTGAACTCGTGAGGCCCATATTATATCTATATTGAGTGTCCTGCCGTGTCGCATGTATCAGGACGCAAAAGTTATTTTTGGTAGATACCGTCGCTTCCACAAAGGCTTCCGCCGAGCGACCAGATATCAGAAAGTTTCAACAAAAAGACAAATTATCCGGGAGTGCAAACAAATTAATAAACTGAATGTGCTGGATATCCAAGGGATCTGAAACACCCATGCCACATGTGCCGACGCGTCACCTTGTAGCATGTCTTTATACAGCAGTGGCGAATTTCAAATAATGCTGCAGCTTGTCATTAAGTGCAGTAGTACAAAGTTCAAATTGGTACATGTCTGTCCGCCTATAGGACAAAAGCTAGCCGTCGTTCGTTTTTTATGCAATCTATAGCCCATATTGTCGAGACTGATGTATATTTCCTTATGAATTACCATGAGAGCAAAGACAGGTAATCTCTTTTACCCTGTAAAGTTTCCAAAGCATGTTTTGAAACGTCTGCTTGTTGAAAAGGTTTGTTTCGAAGTATCGATTGAAACAAGAAGTGTAATGCGCACGTTTAATACACTGGTGTGCAAAAATTAAGGACGAAGAGGAAAATTAGCATAAGAGCGGAAGGAGGAGGCAGAACGGACCTGAAGACCACTCAGGAGGTAGACTACGGCCCGGTACGGTAGGGCATGCGCACATATGCAGCATGACGTAGGCGGAGAGGGAGGGGGAAGGGTATAAAGCACAAGGGGGTGTACGCTCAGCAATATGGTGAAAGCAATTGCACCGTTAACATCGGTTTGAACGCCGTGGATTTGCTGCCACCGTGTGATATGGCCAACAGGCAATCCAGTAGACGATATCTGGACGACTTTACCCGAGGTCGCGTATTGGGAAGTTGGAAGAAGTTCGAAGTGTGACTAGTGTGACCGAGGAGTTCTTGATCGCTCCCAGCATAGATTCACGAGATTGGAGAGCGTTTCAAAAGACAGGAACAGCTGTCCGAGAGTTTATAAGTGGTCGTACACGAGCAACCACGGCGGCGGACGACCGGTATGTTGTCCTACAGGCAAGACGATAAAGACGGCTGACAGCGGGGGAAATCGCAAGTCACATGCAACAGACAACTTGACGACCGTTATCGCTTTTTGCGGTTTCCATGAAGCTGCACAAAGGTGGTATATTTACACGACGACCAGTACTGTGTGTACCATTAATGCCTGCTCATCGGAGACGACTGTTTCTGTGCTGCCAGGAACACAAGAACTGGACATATCAGCAATGGGTTCGAGTTCTCTTTACGGATGAGAGCCGATTTAGTCTGACGAGCGATTGTGGACGTATACACATCTGGAGAGAGCAAGGAACAGGCAATCACACCTCCAACATCATCAAAAGGGACCGGTTTGGAGGTGGCGGAGTTCTCGTTGGGGCGGTATCATGCTTGGTAGCTGTACTGACGTCCACATCTCCCAATGAGGTTCAGTCATTGGTGTCCGCTATTGTACCGAGGTTCTCCTGCCTCACGTGAATCTGTTTAGAGGTTCTGTGGGTCATGAGTTCCTCTTCATGGACGACAACGCTACACCTTATCGTACAGTGGCTGTTACAGAGCTCTTGGAGAGTGAAGTTATTCAACGCATGGATTGGCCCGCAAGATCCTTGGACCTAAATCCAATCGAACACGTGCGGGACCTTCTCGGGAGTCACTTGGCAGCACGTCACCAGCCGCTAGGAACAATACCGCACCTGCGATGGGCGCTACAAGAGGAATGGGCCGCAATGCCTCAACAGCTCCTGGACAACCTCGTCCTCAGCATGGACAGACGTTGTAAATCCTGCAACGCAGTCAGGGGTGATAATGTTCCCTACAAAAGACTGTTTCTTGGCAGCCGCCTGTCACATGGACGTTTCTGTCTTCTGTCCAGCTGTGCTCGAAGCTACCTTTTCAATAAAGTGCCTTTGTATCCTTTGGATTCCTTGTTTGGACGGTTTTGCTCACTTGTCCCATATTCTTACATCTTGGGGATCTTATGGTATTATTTGAGTCGATGTGGAGCACTTCTGCAAGACGTTACAGTCGAAAAACGGTCTCGTCCTTAATTTTTGCATGCCAGTGCAGGAATTGAAAATTCGAAAAAATATGTTTGTTACAATGATTCCATGGCTGAACTAGAACTTTCATTTCTTGGTATATATTCCATTTTCTTTTCCATAAATTCCTCTCGGACGCGACAGGATCATTGTACATGAAAATCATTATCAGCGGACGCCGGTGTTATTTTTGATCGGAACTATTTTATTTTTAATTGAACTTAGCTGATAACTGTCTGTACGATAACCCATTAGAACGTTCTTTTATAACTTCTATCCATTTTTAAAATGATAAAATTTCATTATTTTATTTTTTCTTTCATTGTGTAATTTAGGAATCATTCACGTTGTTTCAAAATTTCGCGTCTTACCATATGTGTTCCCGGAGGACTGGAATCATAAGATGCCGAACAAAATACCAGTACTACTGCAGTTGAGACCTGAAGCAAATTCTCGCAACCCCTTCCACCCCTTCTCTTCCTTCAAGGCAGTGATGTGTTATTTTGCCATCTGGAGATAGAGATAAGCCTATTCAAGCAAAATTGTCGCTACATGAGAAAGTTTTGTACGTCAGTATAAAGGGACAAACTGCTCCATATGCTTCACGCTCTCATTTAAAAAAAATAAGCATCCAACATGTATACTCTGGTCAACTTATATCCTTACATCTTAAATTATTAAGCATTCAACATATATCCGTGTGCTGACGAAATGATAAGAACTTGAAAAACAGGCTCCAAGGACCACCCACCATTTACAATCTCGTGTAGAATGGTGATAGAGAGAGAAAGAGAAACAGGCGTTTCATAATTTTAAGCTCAAGTTCTTTTTGTTTAATTTTTGGACTTTTGAAACCATATTTTTGCATAGATCCCACGTGTTTGCGACCGCAAAATGCAGGTATGTTCTTATATACCTTTGGCAAAGGGCTTCCAGTGGACTCCAAAAAATGCTCTCTTATGCAGTGTTTTTGTGGCTGACAGCATCTGTGCCAGACAACACTGACCGTTTTAACAGATGACTGCAGAGTGCTGATGACAGCCATCACAAGTTGCGGTGTGTTCGAATTCACAAAACTAATCTTGCTTGGTTACATTCAGTTTTTGTCAATGAATAGAAGAGAAAAAATATTGGAATCAATATCTCTCAAAAGTTGCTGGAACACGGTAATGTGAAAATACATGTGCCGTTCAGAATTTTATCGATTCCGAAGACAGAAGATGATTTTTGTTATGCGAAAAAACTTTGTTTCCGATATGCATTTTCCAAATAATTCAGTTTAAAATGAGAAGAAAAAACATTCTGTCCGTCTTTTTCTATTTAGAAAAGCTACTGTTATCTTATAAGCCCTTTTTAATGAATTCATCACTATTGTAGTGCTTTTATTGTTAGACAAGAATATAGATTATGTAACAAACCACTATTTTTAGTGAACAGCTTTCAGATATCATCTTTTAAGGTATTACATTTTTGTTTAACAATAAATTATATTCTCACTTAACTTTTGGTAATTTATGAAGAACATTATATATAAGTATACAAATAAATTATTTCACATTCCCAATATTTGACCAA
The DNA here is from genome assembly GCA_039090855.1 of Macrothele yani. Taxonomy (NCBI): domain Eukaryota; kingdom Metazoa; phylum Arthropoda; class Arachnida; order Araneae; family Macrothelidae; genus Macrothele; species Macrothele yani. Next base: position 28,798,890 of record CM077016.1, on the reverse strand, counting down.
CATGTTTTATTTTCTGTTAGAGTGAGTAGTTGCTCCCTTACAATTGAAAACAAGCCATTTGCGAAATTAACGTGGCAAGTTGCCTTCGAATGAAAATTTCATTATTCGTCTGTCTAGGAGTAGGGATATATCATGTTTACCCCGCACTTCTGAACGCGTGTATACTTGTATTAAAGACAATCATCTTCCTGGAAATGTCTTTAACACACGTATATATAATACCATGGACCGAAATCAATAACCTTTGAAGAGAATTTTATAAAAAAAAAAGCTTTTCATCGCTGGGTGCATTAGCTTCACCATCGGTATATAGTATTGGGACGCTGGAGAATTTTTTAATAAACCAAAAGGTAATTTATTCACAAGTAGGAGTACATTTTTACTGGCACCGGTATCTTCTTCCAAAAGCTGTTGTGTGTGAATATTCGTATACGAATGGGGGTACAGAAGAAGTGCCCGATTGGACTTTGCTCCCAGGCAGATGAACGAATCACTGGAGTTCCAGAATAGCCATTTGTAGTCACTTGTTTGTCATACGCCAAGTGGATTTAATCATCTTAATAGCGTTTCTGTTGTTTCTATGCGCGATTAAAATTAAAAAGAAAATATTCATTCCCGCCAAATGTGAAGTGAGGTCAGTGATTCAATCTCTGTGATTAATTCGTGGAGGCAGGACATCCACCATCAGGAACGGACTGGGCTCCCGTCCCTCATGACAGATGATGCGTGGTGTCAACGGATTCAACAAGCACGATCGGCGTCGGACACTTGACGAAACTCTTGAAAATCTGGGTCATGTTTGTCGCACCATAATCCAAGAAATTGTCACCGATAATCTCTGGTACACAAAAATGTGTACATAGTGGTTTCCAGGCATGCTTTCTAACTAACACAGAACAAACCGTATGGGTGCTGCGTTGTCCTTTTTGAGCCGGAACTCCATTAAAGGAGATGAGTTTCTCATGTGTTTGATATATTGAATAGTACACATTCTGAGAGGTAACGAAACTTTGATTTCTTACGCTACTCTCCAGAACAAACGTGAATCTGTGGGATGGCATCGTCCACGTTCACCAACCGAACCGAAGAAGTTAATGCAGGAAATTTCAAATAGGAAAGTCACGGCATCTGTCTTCTGCGACCGAAAGGTTGCAATCTTTTTTCAGGGAATATCCCAAGGAGCCACAATAAACGCTGGCGAGGTTAAGAAGGTGAATGCCATAAGCCATTAAGGATCGCAGGAGAGACCTATTGTCTAGTGGTGTGAATGTCCTCCACGACAACGTCTGGTCTTACGTCACCAAGAAAAATATTTGAAAGTTTCCAATGAGACGTTTTCAAGCATCCACCCAACATCCAAGACCTGGCCACTAGTGTCTGCCACCGTTTCCCAAAACTGAAAGTTTTTTGTGAGAAAACTCTCTACGAGTAGTGAAACCATGATGACGGCAGTCACAACATTTATGGATGAACTGGCGACAGAGGTGTATGACGAGGAGTGTAAAACTTTCACACGGTAAGATAAGTGATAGAATCACAATGGTGATTACTTGGGAAAATAACATAAGATATGTTGATATCACATAGAGGTTTTGATTGGTTTTTGTTTTATTCCAAAACGTGTACTACATTCCGATCGCCGTCCGTTTGAGTGTGGGCGCAGTTACTTCGAAGCACAAGGTTGTAGTTTAGCATCCTTACTGGAACCTGAGAATATGCGGTTCTAAAAAATGAAAGACTCTTTACTTCTGAAACGAAATATACTTGCTCTAATAATATTTGACCTTTACTATAGTAATTGTACAATCGTAAGACAAGCTGCTCAATATATGGCATTACACAAATTGGACAACGGTGAAAAGAAAAACACAAACAAGATAAATTAATATTCGTATTGGCTTCTGGAAAAAAACTGTTGTACACATCCTCTTCTTCAAGAGCTCTGTATAACTTCTCCTATCATTTCTTGCAATTGCTCTTGTTGACAGTAGTGAAATATTGATTACAAGTAATAATGCAACTTTAGTGGTTCTGGCATCAAAGAAAATGTGCGTCTCCTAAAATACAAGTAGGAGACCTGTGTTATTGGAGGTAGGTCTAGGAGAGAACCATTAGTTATGTGACATCTTGCTATCTGTTGTTCAGTGTAACGTTTCTCTTAATAGTTAAATTCTGTTTGACGCAATGTCAGATATACCCCGTCGGATAGGTCCGACGATCAATGTAGATTTGTGTGAAAATTGCGGACAAGTTTCAAATTTATGGAAACAAATTTTAATTGTTGTTTTTGTTTTTAGGATACAGGAATCTACCCAGTGCTTCGGTGGTGTATTTCCTCATGTGTTATACGTAATATACACGCAGGAGAAAGTAAAACCTGATTCCAGATATTTGGGTTCCCTTACGCTCACGGGAAAAGACCCAAACTGAGTGCAGGAGATAAGTAGGTGGACAGCAGGTTTTCCTAATACTGCATCGCAGTCGACGAACGTGGGAAAACGTTGTAGCTTTCAGAGACTTTGATGGTAGACGCTTTGTTGGCGCAAGACAGATGGGTCATTTTATCGCTTAACTGGTAAGAACCCTAGGATGCTCGAGAGCAACCGTATCAAGGATGTACCGCGAGTATTTTACCACAAACGGACAACCCAGCGCCTAGAGGGCAAACGGTATCCGATCACACGCCATGGATGACAGCGACGCAAACCAGATCCATGTTAAATGTCTTAGGGCAAAGCAGCGTCAGCAACAGAACGTGGCGGCACACGAGCATGCTCTGAACTATGAGATCACACACCATACTGGCGTGCCTGACCTGAATGCTTGTTTTCAAACATTGCATCTGGCTTGCTGCCGGGAACATCAAAAATGGACCTCTGCATAATGGCGCCACATCTTGTGGACAAATGAATCCAATTTTCAGCTTTAAATGACTGACAAGAGGGTTCGGGTGTGGCGTAGGCAGCATGTAACTATTGCCCCTTTGCAGGTCGGCTCTGATCAAGGCGATGATCACTGTGATGGTTAGCAAAGTCTTCTCATGGGACACATTAGGCCCCTTAGAGTGTGCGGACAGTTAGTTAACCGTTACGGCTACCAGCATATGATGGCTGATCACGTACACGCCGTCATGGCCTTAGCGAATCTTGTGCCCGATGTTCTGTTTCAGCAGAATAATACGCCACCCCAGCGCGCAGTAGCCCTCCAGGCATTTCTCAAGGAACACTCATCTGAGTATGGAACCATCCGGTGGCCTGTAAGGTACCCGTATTAAAACTCGGTGGGTGCTCACTGAGATGCCTTTCAGCAGGACATCAGACCACTGGATCCTTGACCGAGGTCTTTGGAGGAGAGGGCGGGGGTGTACAATGCTTTAACATGAATGGCTGTCGCTACCTCCGGAAAACCTACGGCATCTGATAGAGTCCATGGTTCAGCGTGCATAGGCTGTAATTCGTGCTAGAGGGCTAGCACGCTATTAGGTAGGTATTTTAGATGTTTTGTCCATTCAGTGAATATATCTAAGCTGCTATCAAAGATTTAATGACACCATTAGTTTCCCTTAGAGATAGAAGGAGCAATAAATATTTATACCCTGCCAGAGGTTAAATATTTTATTTATTTTAAGAAATGACCTTTACAAATTATTTTCTACAACTGTCGTAATAATTCCTCAATAACTGCTCTTGATCCATACAGTCTTCTGCAGAGTTTCCTAAACTGTATATTGTACAGTATAATGTCTTTCGAAATATATTTTATAAAAATTTAGTTCTGAAGTTGTTTGCCATTTAATTTAAATTTTGGTGTTCCAGAAAGGCTGCATTTGCAGTTAACACAAATGAAAGTGCTGGACCGAAATTCCTTTACTTGAATGTCATGCATGATTCAGAACCTTTACACTCTGAATGGTCATGCAATCGTATTAAGCCACTTTGAAAACGCTACTGAGATTCCTAAAACGATTGTCATTTCCCGAGCGAAAGAGACATATTCCGTCAGCGGGAATACAGGTCTTTCATCGTGTCACACGCTCCTGCCGTTGGCTTGACTGCAAGATCCGGAATCGGAGATTTGGTAACTTTGCTTGAAGCCGAATCATATGTGCCGACTAGAAGCATGATTGATTGCATAAGCATCTCCCTCCCCCGAATATTCTTTTGGTAAAAGTTTGTTATGTGATTATAACTTATACAATAATATATTTATATCAGTTAATGTAAGGTCAGGTGATGCGTAACATCACAGCCTCTCCTTGACAAATGTCAACCCTGCCTTTTCGTGGTGCATCCTGTTCCCACTGAAGGGGCTCTGTCGACCGCCAATAACGGTATAACTATACCATCGGGATTAGAGGAAATACTATCCCACACTCACCAACCCGCTTGGCCAGCGTGGTGAGTTATGGCCAAACCCCGCCAAAATGACTCTACAACTTAAATTTGGCCCTCAGTCTCCGGCAGCTGGAATGTACCTGGCCAAGGCAGCGGCCGGTGCGACATGAAGGCAGCGGCGGGTGCGACATGAAGGCAGAGGGTGCTAAGAATCCCAGGAGGATCGGACTAGGCTGACCTTGGCTACGTATAACGGACGCTACCTATCTTCTGATTCAAGGCTTCTTGAATTGGAAGAGGAACTACAAAGGATCAAGTGGGACATCGTTGGGCTAAGTGAGGTAAGGAGAAAAGGAGAAGATCTCATTGAACGGAAAAGTGGACATCTCTTCTACTATCGTGGGACAGATACTTGCAGAACTAGTGGTCTTGGATTTATAATAAACAAGAAACTGAAGGATAAAGTGGTAGAAGTTGAAAGTTCCTCTGACAGAGCTGCACGACTCGTTATCCAACTCTCGACAAGATACCAGGCTCAGATTATTCAAATTTATGCACCCACCACAAGTCATCCTAAAGAAGAAATTAAAGAATTTTATGAGGAAAATTCGTCATCCAAATAATAAAGGTAAGCAGCACTTGAAGATAATTAAAGGAAATTTCATTGCAAAAATAGGGCAACGGCAACAGAATGAAACTTCAGTAGGTAAATTCGGTCACGGCAACAGAAACCAGCGTGGAAATACTCTCGTTAAGTTTGCAGAGCCAGAATAGTTTTTAATCGTGAACTCCTTTTTCAAGAAAAAGCCACACAGGAAATGGACATGGAGACATCCAAATGGGACGACAAGTGAAATTGATTTTATTTTGTGTAACAAAAAATTTGTCATAGAAGACTGCAGTGTGCTAAACAAGTTCAACACAGCAGGTGACCATAGATTGGCGAGATGTAAGATGCACCTCAACACTAAACTCGAACGTGGCAAGCTCATAAGACAAACAAAATGTATTTACATAACCAACCTTAAAAAACACCATAAGACCTTCAAGTTGGAACTGAAAAACAGATTCTCTGCTTTAGAAAGCCTAACATCGGAAGACGTGGATATTTCTTAAGTTAACAGAAAAGTAACCAAAGCTCTTATGGAAACAGTAACAAAATTAGCTGGGTCTAAGAACAAGTTGCATGTGAACAAATTATCAGGAAAAACCAAAATGTTGATGCAAAAAAGAAGAGAGATGAGGACAACTAAAGAAGATGTGACTTCCAAAGTGGAATATATACAGCTATGCAAGACAGTACGAAAACGTATCACTGAAGACGTAAGAAAATTCAACTGTGAACTAGTGAGGAAAGCAATTGAAAAGAACCAAAGCATAAAGATAGCAAAGGGACATCTCAGTAAGGGAAGAAAACAGATTATGGCACTGAGAAAAGAAGATGGTTCTGTAACAAGAAATAGAGGCGAAATTTGAACAAGACTGAAAGATTTCTACTCCACATTATATGAAAGGGATTATACATGTACTCCAGACATCAAGAAAGGTACCAGTACCAGAGTTCTTCCAGTCCTCCCCGCAGAAGTTGCACATGCAATCAAGAACCTGAAGCAGGGAAAAGCTCCAGGAGAAGATGGAATTACTGTAGACATCATACAAGAAGCAAGTGAGAAATCGAAACAGTACTCGCCCAAATTTTCACTCGATGCGTTAATGCAGGGAAGATTCCTGAGGATTGGAACAACGCTACAATGATCCTGCTACATATAGAAGGCGACATTGTGGATCTCAGGAAATACAGTCCTATCTGCCTCCTCTCAGTGGTTTATAAAATCTTCACTAAAGTTCTTTCACACCGCTTAAAGGTAACACTGGACACGGCTCAACGGAGAGAACAAGCTGGATTCAGGAGTGGCTACAGCACAATAGATCATATCCACGTACTGAGAGAACTAATTGAAAGAGCGAGGGAATATGAACTTCCATTGTGCATGGCTTTTATCGATTATGAAAAAGCCTTTGATTCGGTGAAACCATCTGCAGATACAATGGCTCTGAAATCCTGCGGTACTGAAAATGCATACATTACTATTATTAATAACATCTATGAAAATGCAAGTGCAAAGATTCGGCTGTTTGAAAATACAACACACATAAAAATCGGAAAAGGAGATAGACAAGCTGACACCATATCTTCGAAGCTCTTTAATGCCACATTGGAAAATGTCTTTCAATCACTGAACTGGGAAAACAAATTGATAAAAATTAATGGAGATTATCTAACCCACCTTCGTTTTGCTGATGACGTAGTCATTTTTGCAACTACCCCATCAGAGCTGCAGAGTATGATCCAAGAACATTCTGACAAGAGTGAAGAAGTGGGATTAAAAATGAACTTTCAGAAGACAAAAGTGATGTTCAATGCTTTTACAAGAAATGAAGATTTATCGATTGATGGAGAAAAGCTGGAGATAACACACACGTACGTTTATCTTGGACAGCAGATATCAAGTGAGAGTCACATTGATGAAGAAATTAATCGGCGTACAAAACTTGCCTGGAGATCTTTTGGAAGAAACAGCATAATTTTCAAGAGCAATATACCATTATGTCTTAAAAGATAAGTGTTTGATCAATGCCTCCTTTCAGTGCTTACGTATAGTGCAGAGACGTGGACCTTAACTAAAAGAGATATGCAAAGGCTGCAGACAACTCAAAGTAGCATGGAGAGGTGCATGCTTGGTGTAACCAGGTGAGATAAGAAGAGGAACTCGTGGATCGGAAAAATGACAAGAGTGGAAGACATCATGATCAGAGTTAATTCCCTGAAAAGACAATGGGCTGGAGATACTGCCAGAAGGACAGACCATCGATGGACAGCAGGAATTTTAGATTGGATTTCAAGGGACAGGAAAAGATACAAAAGAAAACCACATGGGAGATGAGTGGATGAAATTCGAAAGTATGCGGGAGTGACATGGAGGAGTTTGGCACAAGACAGACCGTTGTGGAAGAAACTTGGGAAGACCTTCATCCAGCAGTGGATTGATAATGGTTGACAATGATGATGATGATGATGATCAGCTAATATAAGTAAGAGATTAAAATTTAAAATTCATACACTCAACGTGCTTTCCAAATTTGGTATGTTGAATATTTTGTTTTGATATAATAGTTCTGAAATATGTTACATAAGCTAAAATTACCGATTAATTCAGCAGAACAAATTGTGTGCAAATCTATTCAGATAGAGAAATGAAACAATTATTTAGAAAAACAGGAGGGAAAAGAAGAGTCCTCCCCAGTAGCCAACTGGTATGAGGCGTTGGCTACAAATCAATCGTCGGAGATGAGTCAGGGTTTTGGAATGGTGGAGGAGCGCAAAACATATATATTGAGCTGGCTCTTACCAGAAATCATCAGTCCCAAATCAGGGACAGGTGACTGAGTTTTTTACTGCGATCTTTAAATCCCGCAAACAAAAATGATAAAAAGAAGGGCTATTTTTTTCTGGCCCTTAATTTATTTAGATTTATTCACAAGCGTGAGGACAAAGAAAAACGAGCAGTTTCAAATATATTCAAAAGTTTACTACTAGAAATCAGTTAATACACTGCTGGACAATTGCTAAGGACGGATCATAAACGGCTATATAGCGCATAAAAAAGTAAGTGTGGTTGGATGCCAAGTGAAATAACATAATGTCAGAATGCCAGGACATTACAAGAAAGACATTTTATTGTGCTCTGAAATCCAGAAGGCTTTGGAACGTGTTCAAGGGACAAACAGGCCATTTTGTGCAGAATACGTAAACGTGAAAAAAATGCAATTACCGTCCGCAGGCGTTCCGGCGTAAGATGCCAATACGGGATATGGCCACATGGAGGGCGATGCAAGATTCCACACGTCGTGTCATGTTTTGCACAACATTATCAAGCAGCTGTTGGGGTAATTTATCCCATTCCTCTGTCAGTGCACGGATGAGGGTGTCCTTGTTTATTGGAGGGCATTGGCGACCAGCAGGACTCCTCCCGAAAGCATCCCATACATTTTCAATAGGATTCAGATGTGGAGAACGCGCTGGCCATACGAGGCGTTGAATATCCTCGCTCTCAAGACACTCTTGGACAGCGAATGTTCGATGACATGTTGCATTGTCGTCCATGAAAATGAATCTATCACCGACAGCACCACGGAACATGCGAACACGAGGTAGCAGAACATCATTAATGTACCGTTGGCCAGTCATAGTCCCAGTTGGAAGCACATAGAGGGACGTACGGCCATTGATCATGATGCCAGCCCATACCATGACACTACATGTCGGACATCGGTCCCTTTCCTGTATGTTTGCTGGGCAACATTCAGTACCACTATCACGCCAGATCAGTTGTCGTCGACAATCAGACGACAGACTGTATCTACTCTCATCTGAGAAGAGGACAGCAGACCAGTCGTTATCAGTCCAATTGCGATGTTGATGGCACCATTGCAAACAGGTGGTACGGTGACGTCTGGACAATGGGATGCACACAACAGGACGGCGGGCGTAAAGTCCTCCTTCATGCAAACGTCTGGCGACAGTTTTTCGGGAGATCCGCTTACCAGTAGCAACCATAAACTGATTTGCTACCTCACTAGCTGTGCTGCGATGAAGTCTTTTTTGTTGATAGCACTATGTACCGATCTTCTGCAGGTGTCGTACTTCGAACACGACCTCCCCCGTGACGTCTGCTACTCTCTCCATTTGTATGAAATGATTTCCAAAGCCTTGAAACAACACTGTGGCTGACGTCGAACTCCATGGCAACATCTGTTATTTTTCGCCCTTCTTCAATCTTGCCAATAATACGGCCACGCGTAAAATCATCTAGTTGATGTCGGGAAGACATACTGAAAATTGCAAGTTCGTCCATTGATTCTTTCCCTTTCAACTTTGCGTTTGAACAACAACGGTCAATACGCGTCAAATCCTTTATATCTCTTATCAGCACTATGACGTCACGAACAAGTTCGGCAATCCAAAATTGCCATACGTGCAACACATCTTACTGTATCCCGCACTTATACTAATTTCCACATTTTGCTGCATTCCATTTTATGATTGCTATCGCTGCTATTGTCATCCGTCTTTAGCAGTTGTCCGGCAGTGTAATACGATATATTTATATACTTATTGTGAAGGAAATTAGTGAATAAATGCCACTGGTTATTTTTTTTTCCGAGCATGCTCTGAAAATTAAGAGAGTCGAAGGTTATGAACCGAATCATACATTTTTGCAAGAGAAGCATGTACAAGAAAAATTTCATCATTTATTCAATATAATATTCAGTACATTAAAGTTTAGCGTATTGCCAAACATACACTAGTGTGCAAAAATTAAGGACAAAGAGGAGAAATTAGCATAATAACGGAACGTGCAGGCAGAATTGACCGAAAGACCACTTAGGAGGTAGACTAGGGTCCGGTACGGTAGGGCATGCGCATATGTGCAGCATGATGTAGGGGAGGGGGAGGGTCGTAATGGTATAAAGCACGCGGGCGGTGTACGTTCAGCAATTCGGTGAAAGCTAATGCACGGTGTACATCGGTTTGAACGACGTCTAGTTGCTGCCAACGTGTGATATGCCAACAGGCTATCCAGTAGAAGACATCTGGATGATTTTACCCAAGGTAACGTCATTGGAAAGTTTAAAGAAGGTCGAAGTGTGACTAGTGTGGCCGAGGACTTAGGGATCGCTCACAGCATCGTTTCACCGGCTTGGACAACATTTTAAACAACAGGAACAGCTGTCCGAGAGTTTAGCAGTCGTCGACAACGAGCAACCACGGCGGCGAACGACCGGTATGTTGTCCTACAGGCGAGAATAGATAGAAGGCAGACAGCGGGAGAAATCCCAAGGCACAGACAACTGGACGTCCGGTATCGCGTTTTGCCGTTTCCATGAGGCTGCACAAAGGTGGTCTATTTGCACGACGACCAGTACTGTGTGTGCCATTAACGCTTGCTCATCGGAGACGGCGGTTTCTAAGCTGCCAGGAACACAACAACTGGACACATCAACAATGGGTTCGAGTTCTCTTTAGGGATGAGAGCCGATTTAGTCTGACGAGCGATTCTGGACGTATACACATCTGGAGAGCGCAGGGAACACGCAATCACCCCTCCAACATAATCGAAAGGACCGGTTTGGAAGTGGCGGAGTTCTCGTTTGGGGAGGTATCATGCTTGGTATCCGTACTGACCTCCACATCTTCCAAGAGGTTCAGTCACTGGTGTCCACTATTGTACCGAGGTTCTCCTGCTTTACGTGCGTCTGTTTAAAGGTGCTGTGTGTCCTGAGTTCCTCTTCATAGACGAGAACGCTACACCTTATCGTACAGTGGCTGCCGCAGAGCTGTTGGAGAGTGAAGATATTCAACGCATGGATTGGCCCGCAAGGTCGTTGGACCTAAATATAATCTAACACTTGTGGGACATACTCGGAAGACGCTTGGCAGCACGTCACCGATCGCCAGCAACGAATCTGCAGCTGCGATTGGTGCTACAAGAGGAATGGGCCGCGATGCCTCAACAGCTCCTTGACAACCTCGTCCTCAGCAAAGACAGACGTTGTAAATCCTGCAACCCAGTCAGGGATGATTATATCCCCTAATGAACACTGGATTATTCTTGGCCACTGCCTGTCACATGGACGTTTCTGTCTTCTGTCCAGTTGTGCTCGAAGCTAACTTTTCAATAAAGTGCCTTTGTATCCTTTGGATTTTTTGCTTTGACCGTTTTGCTCACTTGTCCCATATTCGTACATATTGGGCATTTTTGGTATGATTTGAGTCGATGTGGAGCACTTCTGCACGACGTTACATTCAAAAAACGGTCTCGTCCTTAATTTTTGCACGCCAGTGTATGTCGTGACCTTTTATCTCATTTCGTCGATTTTCACTAGGCTTCGTCCCCAAGTGGTCCCCTACCACATACTAAAATTTAATCGAAATCGAACCAGTTTTACGCGAGTTATCGTGATGACATAGAGACAGACGTACAAAGCTGGAGCATATAAGTTTCTTCAACCTACGGTTAGAAAGCTTAAGAAAACGAGTTCATGATGCCTTCCCAGAGTGACAAAATAAAACAAAAACGAAACTTACGGATAGCTTCGTCAGATCTTACGACAAAGTGTACCTGATGCTTAGGTTCATTATGTCCCTTGGGAGTGAACTTTCACCACGGCATTTGTGTGTCATGCTTTCTGAGACGTTATGTAATGACGCCATGAAGACTTGAAAACTGGCACGACATTTACGTTCGAAGGATAATAACTTAGAACAAGTCACTGGATTTCTTTGAACGACTGTGGAATGTGTTCAAACTCAGAAAAGTTCTATAAAAAAACACTACCACTGATAAATCTACGTTTACGTCTTCCTACTTTGTTGCCCTAGAATATTAACAGATTTAATGATATTATCTCTAAGGTGGTGATATATCATCATCTAGTAAATAAATAATGGATTGCACGAAGTGATCATTATATAATATGGAAATTTACGAGATAAAATTCTCCAATATACCCTGTAATTTTTGTTTCGGCATCTTCTGTCTGTGAATGCAAAAATGTTGGGAAACACTGGTCTCAAGAATTGGTTTTGTAAATACAACGCAAATAAGTTATTTTTCCATAGATTTGCATACATTATTGGAAAAATTAAATACATTAAATGAATAATAGTAATTGGTATTTTCATAGTGACACATCAATACTTTTAATTTCGTACGTGAGCTGAGCTCACTTACATTTTAAATTCAATGCATTTAACCAGAGCGTTTGCAATACTACACAGTTCTGCTGAGAGGAGGCAGCGGGATGAATCGTCTGCTTCGTGGCAAGTTGAACATAGTGTTATAGCTAAATGACCTTTAAACTTTGAAAAATAGCAGATAGCATTTCTAACCATTTACGTTGGAAGGTCGGTTACATGTTACTCAGTTATGTGTTTTGCACTTTTATATGCAATTCTGCCTTAGTCCCGATATTTTAGTGTACTTTCTAAGGCTTTTTTAGCTCGTCTAAATGTAATTTATTTACATACTTTTTGCAATTATGCGGTAAAATTAAAATTTCAGATTATCAAAAATGCACGGCTCTTTGACTATTTTCTAAGTAACCCGATATGTTACATCTTTGAGAGTATTGACACAACTACGCTAAGTTATTTACTTATGGATCCTCGTTCTTTATTTATGGATTTTGTGGTGTTTCTCTGCTATGTGTTGGAAATATGAACTCATTGATCGATGTAGATGCTACCTGTGTTATCGTAATCTCTGCTTCGGGAAAATATGAAGGAAACACAAAGCCAAGATCTCTGTTCCGTAAATCCATATTTAAAAAAAATTAAATTTCCGTTTAATTATTTCAAACATTTAGTAGACTTTTGAGGATTCCGACTTATTTGAAAGGTTTTACTCAGACGCGAAAATTCTCAAAATTTATCAATACCGGAAGAAACAAGAATATATGTCCATCCTTCAATGAATGTACTTGCTTGGAGTAAAAAACAACAAGATTGTAGTACCATCCTTCACTGCAGAAAAAAGTGATGTGGGATTCCAAAAATTACAATTACCTTAAGTAATGCAATTGTTCACTAGAATAGGAAGATTTTATCTATTTGACAGTGAATTCAACAGACAGTTTGGAAATTTCAAAATAATTTATACTAAGTCCATTGTAATTAAGTATAATATGCTATATATATTACTTTTTTTGCTTTTCAAAGACAGACAGATTTCATGAGAAAGAGTAATCAACAGATACGTCTCCCTATTTTCTCCAAGAAGAAATAAATATAATATTTCTCGAATTTCAAAAGCGTAATATTGAATAATTCCATTGTTTTTATTGGAGCTTTTCACAGATTGCTGTTTTTTCAATTCCTAACGTAAATGTCCATGTAATTGTTTTTTATTTGGGTAGACTGGAATCAACTAGAGTGCTGAGTTATCCTGCTCATGAAGATTTATCAATTAAGGGGAAAAGATGGAGGCAACCGATGCCTTGGACAGAAGATACCAAGCGAGGGTCATGTTGACAAAGAAATTAATGGATGTGTAATATTTGGTTGGAGAGCTTTTGAAAGAAACAGTACAATTTTCAAGAGCAATATGACATTATGTCTCAAAAGAAAAGTGTTTAATCAATGCATTCTTCCAGTGATGAAGCACAGAGCACAGTCGTATAAGTTAACTGAAAAAAAACATACAAAGGCTGCAGACAAATGAAAGACGCATGGAGAGTTAGTTGCATGCTTGCTGTAACCAGGAAAGATACGAAGGGAAACTCGTAGATAAGGAAATAGACAAGGGTGGACGATATCATAATCACAATAAAATCACTGAAATGGCAATGGGCTGGACATATTACCATAAGAACAGGCCACCGAAGGACATCCAAAATTTTAGACTGTTCACCACTATTTAGGTGAACTCTTTTCTCCATACCAATTTATTAAGGGAACGCCTTTCTACAGCCTTCTATCCACTTTTACCACTGACCTCAACATGAAGTGATTGATGCTTAATATTGAATACATGTTAAACACTTTTATCAAAAGTATAACGAAAATCTATTGTGACTGAATCATACCACAGTTAATGATATTTTATGCTGTCGTTCCTTTTTGTTTATATACTACAATTAACATTTACGGAAACAAACTGAACAATTTGATTTATGGTTCTGTTGTTAGCAACAGAACCATAAATTAGATTGCTATAGTTTTGGTCAAAAATTATCATTTTCATATTTTCAATAGTGTTCAGTAATATATTTTAATATAAATTAATTAAAAATCGTGTCCAATTTTTAATTTTACAGTTCTTCATTTACAGTGATATTGAAACATTTCTTGGTGTTCAACCCAAAAACTCCATATTCTTGAATGAAAATGTTCATAAACAGACCAAGGCCCAGAGCTTCGTTTGTGACGTCGTACGTGACGCACGCCTGGTGAAGTCCAAATCAAAACTAAGCACCAGAATGTTTATCAAATTTGATTGCTCTATTTTTTCGCATTCAAACACGTGAAGTAGGAAACTAATTTCCTGCACGGGTGTTCGAATACTAGAGCCTCTCTCATACTTGAAAACTAAAGTGCACTGAACCAATTAAGAAAGTGCTGGTTATCCCTTTCTCTTTAGTGCAGTTCGCGTCTCATTCCAGGTGGGGATCCCTTGAATTGTTCTCTCATTGGACACGCGGAAATTGAGGAGACCAATTAGGTAACACAGAAAAATAAACAAATGTGAGGACCGTTGAAGGGAAAAAATCTATTGGGGAATAGAAATTGTCATCCCAATGAAATGACCCTTGTATCAAATAAAAATTACTCTAAAACCATAAATGAACCAGTTATCTCTAGTAATAGTAATAAGTATCATGTTACAGTTACTAATACACGTGATATTTCTGCATTGATAGGGTCGTCAGAAATTGTTGTGTTTAGGACTACTGTTTTGAGCACATTTCCCACAGATGTGGTTTCCATAAAGGTACCAAAGATTTCTACCTAGGGTAGTAAGAAATCTATTACTGTTACCGACGATCGTAGTATTTCTGCATTGAGAAAGTTTTCAGAAAGCGTTTCCTTTGGGCCTACTTCTATGGGCACAATCCCCACAGATATCTCTTTCTGTACAATTGAAAGTTCTTCAACTAGTGTTAAACATTTTCTAGCCCGAAGCACTGGGTCTGATGTGTCCACATCAAATGCGAATGACACTGGAAATAATGACGATTTAGGTGTGAATGCTGATTCCAGCAGATGTACATATGAAATTAAAATGCCTTCTGTTCGCACCAGAATTTCCTACAATTTCTGTAGCCGTAATTTCTCAACCAAAAAACATTCAAATAAGCACATGCGAAACCACCACTCCAGATGGAAATTGCGTAGAGGAAACTATCGTAGGGCATGTGCACCGCTAATAACCATTGCCTACATAGAGAATTCGTATTACGATATTAGAATTTCGGAATGGTTTTCTGACCTTCTGTATGATAGGACATATGCTATATCTTGTACATTGTCGTATAAATCGGAAAAGGTTGTTATACACTAGACGCCATCATAATGCAGTTAAGAGTTTTGTGCGTGATCACGAAGCATATCAAGAACGAGGACCACCGGAAAAGGACATTTTCATCATCAGAAAACTCTGGAGTAACTGTTTCCTAGCACCTTCTGTTGTCATTGAACTTCGGCAGTATTCATTTATAACCTACATATGTGTGTTTTATGTTTTAAAATGCCATAATTCTAATTTTACGAAAAATACTTGTAGGTAAGAAAGAATTTGGCTTATTAAAACGCCCATACGACCAAGTTAATCGTATCGAATTTTAAATTTTCCATAATTAAGGCTAAAGCTGTTCTCAGAAGTGCTTGGAAGTTACTTTTTGCAGGAAGTACCATGGTTTTTCGGTACGCCACTGGACGGCATCCTAGAAATTTTAACTACTTTGTAAGTAAAATTCAAGCAAACTTTTGGAAATCCTGAGATTATTACCAGACGCTAGCCCAAATACTATTTACAAACTTTCTACAGGGATGTACTCCTTAAAGTAAGCGAATTGTTTCAATTCTGGAGATTGCAATTTAAACGTTGTTGCGCTAATGTATGGAAATATTTCTCACAAGAAAATGCACATTTCCCTGACATCATTTGGAATATGCCGAACTTTGTTTAAACTTCCCCTTTAAATTCTACACAGTATTTTCAGTTCACAAATTTGAGAAAGTATGGTGAAATGGAGGATACACAGGATTGATATAAAATATAAAATTTGCTGCATACAATTCCAGGAAAACCAATTAGCAGTGAAGGAACACAAAGGATATTACAACTGACACGAAGGCAAGAAGTATGACAAATTTTATCGCAGAATGATGCAGAGAAATTAACCAGAAGGGTTAACAAGGCGATTGCTCATACTTACGTAACACATAACACAGCAGAAAGTGAAGATGCATTTGTCGTTTGCCATAAAACTTTGTTTGTTGTGAAATAATCAGCATTCAAATGCATGGTCACTTATGTTTCCATCTCCCAATTTCATTTTATTTACGTCCTGGAAAATGTCTTACACACATTACTCCTGACACAAAACATTTGACATTTCAGTTCATATTGAGAATTCCGTGAAACAGTTGAGTGCGGGACAAAATGCACGTGAATCGAGTGAAAGCCGAAGTATTTACTGATCAGTAATAACGACAAAATCGAGTAACTAACCTTTACAATGAATTGGTTTTTGTCCTGAAGAATCGTACATGAATGGTCTGGCTATTCATCTTCAATGATTTGACAGCCGGAGGTGGGCCGTGGCCTTCTTAAAGAGTATTTTTGTGAGATTCGTTAACGAGAAGTTTTAGGAGATGTGGTCGTTTGCTCCACGCGCAACCCCAATTGGGAAGACAAAGGGACAAATTGCGTTCAGGGCCGACTTCACGGGGAACCATCAACATATTCGCGTCACAAACACAGGAATTCTGCCAGCCAAAACCCACCTTTTTGAGGATTTACATGAAATTAAAGTTTGACAAAGCATAATTTATATTTTATATTTATGCTATACTTTCTAAATATTTTACTGCAAGCTAAAAACATTTCTAGCATTTTCAAGTATATTTTGTATGTTGGGAAAAATAAAATAACTTGAGGTATGATTTTGATCGATATTGCATAAATTCATTTTATATGATATTGCCATAAAAAATTAAAAAAGCAGTTGACTTATCATTACTTCTTTTTGCTCCCATTCAATTCTTCGGGCAGCCCCGGTGGCGCAGTGGTCTAAGCGATGGCCTCTGATCATTCGTCCGAACGGGGTCCGGGTTCGAAACCCGTGAGGCATGGATGTTGTGTTTGTCTTACGGCACTGGCTCTCTCCCTTCCCTGGAGCCAGTGACCCTAAATTAGGGACGGGCGACTGCTTATAGCCCATTGAGTTGCTCAAGGTGGTCGTTAAACCTCCAATCAAAAAAAAAATCTTCGGATTGTCTGCTTTTTGTTGTATACTTTACTGTCCTTTACGTCCCGTTTCTTTGATCTTACGCTTCACATTGAGATTAGAGAATTCCCCTGCCTTACACCATTTTTCAAAAAGTCACCTGTTGGATTTTGTATCGCCTGAGTTTCTTATATTTCACATGTTTCGTTTGGCTTAGTTTTGGGACGAAATAACGCGGACACCAACAAATTCTTTATACCAGTTACTCAGAGGCGCATAGTAATTAACATCATGCAAACACATTGTGGATTTAAAAAAATAATTTAAAAAATTAAGTACATGATTATTATATTTTCGAACTTTTCATGGAATATGGAATTCATTATCTTCAATTCGCTTTTAAGAACCCAAAGTTCTCTGACTGCTGCTTCACGCTGGAAATTCTTGCGTACGAATTTAAAACCACTCCTTTTTTTAATTTATGACAAATTGATAGATAAACTACTATGTAATTATGTGATTTCGTTTAAATATGTGATATAGTAGAAAAAGTTGAACACAGACAAGAAAAAAATATAAAAATCAAAAGCGTGAACTGTTAAGGTAATGCGACTATCGATGCAATAACCTCGCATGTTCCTTGCTTCCTGTTTCATACACAAAGAAATCGACATGCAAGAAAGAAAGATTTAGCTCTAACCGTACAAATAAAGGAAATTATCACTTTTCAATTATTTTGTGTCAGACAGGGTGTACCTGTTTAAAATCATGTGGAATCTTACGATTGTTGTACAAAAGTTTATTTCAGTAATATGTGGAATTTCTCAATTTAACTTTGCTTTTTCCTGATTTGCTGAAAAATATGTATTAAAAAATATGTGATCTTAGGACAACATATTTTACTATTTTGGGTAAAAACAGAAATATATCATTTATGTTAAATCAAAGAAGTAAGAACGTAACCATACTTCAGTAATTGTTTGAACTACATTGATGAATGTCCCATGGGTCTATCATCTTTAGGAACTCAGAGCAAATCTACGCAATACCTGCAAACTAAATTGGTTCTATGCACATTTTCCATAAAAATATTGTGTTCGAGTGTTCAAATGTTTCACCACAAAGACTTCCCTTAGCTAATATATGCTCTTGTTATTTTATAAATGCAATCAGAATTTCCTAAATTAGAATCTATAACAGCAGTGACGTATTCCAATTTTGGCACAGATTGAGGTAAATTAAGAGAAAAAAGTCGAGAATTTTCTCCTCATCTAAGTCATACGCCAGCAAAGGACTTCATTTATTTAACAGTACACATTAGCCTTTCAGAAAACGCATATAGAACGAATTAGCATTGCAGGTATACGCTATATTTTCCCTTGCAGCTCTCTTTATGTAACTTTTGGCGTGTGACCAGCATTATAAATATTTTCAAATGAAGAATGTGCACTAGACAAGAAGGCTGTTCTTAAAAATTATATAAGCAATGGTTTGAAATTACAAACCATGTGTATGAAATGTATGAAGAGAAATGAAAAGTGAGGTTTACCAACTTAGGAGCCGATACATTTTCAAATATGTTGGATGCAAATAAAATATGATTTATACACATTTGGTTGAGGACGGTGCGCCGAAGCTCTGAATTTAAAACTCACTGGGTTTTAACTAGACAGCAGTTGGGAAACTAGAATTTGCGATAAATGATTTGTTCACAAGAAGAATAGGCAGATTATTCTATGCTTAACATCATTTTAAAAAAGCTGAATTCTAAAGCTGCGTTTTACCTAATCAATAATATCGCACATTTTCCGTTCTTGAGAGAAAAACAAATAAAAAGTTAAATATTTATTGCACCAGTCAATTTCGAATAAACTGAATAAAAATAAATATCGAAAGAACTTTGACTTTTTGATAGTTTGAAGTTTAACTGTCCTTGTGTGTATAATTTTCCAATTCATATAGTTTCAGGTCTGTTCATTTGGCTTTATGTCGGTCGGCAACGAGAAAATATGGGTATTCTCCGCTTGTTCCGTGAACGAGTCATCGGTGATACATGGGTACATTACTGGACCACCGTATCTGAGTGCCATCATTATCTAAGGAACGTCGGCTGCGGTTGTGAACGGGTACGTGCTGGCCAGCAGAGAATTGTCCTTCTCTGCGTCAGTGAGAGAAAATGTCACAGGAAAACATCTGCCTGAATATTCCAGCTTATCACTTTCGTTTTTCCGTAGGGTCACGACGTATTCTATCAAGATTTCCAAAGCATTTTGCCTTATCCGCTCGCGTACAACTCATCGAAAGTACGTGAAACGTGATTTACCATAAAAAGCTCCTTTTTACTAGACATCCACACTTAAATATCTTAAATTATCAGGCAAACTAAAGTTGTTGTCTGTGATGAGGGGCAGTGATCATGAGTTTACACATAAGACATATACATTGGTTGGTTCGGTGCAGTGCAGCTGTGCGTATACTGTTCTATACCCTTCGTTTGCAGACCTTGTTCCTAAAGCTTTGCGTGATGCTCATTCATCACGCATAGTTTTACGTATAATACGGCACAGCGTCCTCTCTATCAGAACAGTAAGCAACAGTAGCAGTTTAATTACTGACACCTGAGTACGCTTTGCTCCGCTTCCCATCAACTCTTAGTGCATATTATC
Organism: Macrothele yani; assembly: GCA_039090855.1. Taxonomy (NCBI): domain Eukaryota; kingdom Metazoa; phylum Arthropoda; class Arachnida; order Araneae; family Macrothelidae; genus Macrothele; species Macrothele yani. The sequence continues at coordinate 28,778,876 of CM077016.1, read as the reverse complement.
TACGTCTGACCGTAAACATCGGACGATCCTAAAAAGGGTGAGTTAAACGTTTTCCCATATTTGCATAAACACATGTGCTGCGGTGGGTATGTCACGTGTTTAAACTAATTGAAGTCTCTCCCTGCTGTCAGTCAAAAGGCATAAAAAATGGTAGTCGTTGCTGTGAAAAGTATTGCATGGCGTCTTTCTGTCTATGGTTGGGACGCCTAAACAGGCACAACCGGCTGTTTAGGGAACTTTTGCTTTACGTGTGAGAACTCAGGCATAACCCTGCTCAAGAAACACGATACACTAGTCATGCAAATAAAGAGGGTTTCATGCATCCCAGCACCGCAACCAGATGGTTCAAGAAATTTTGCTGAAGTGACAGAAATATCGACGATCAGCCGAGGTTAGGTAGGCCTCTAACCGTGAATTCGGCGGTCGTGCACCAGGAAGTAGAGGAAAATCCCACAACCAGCACTTGAAGATTATCAGGAGTGCTGAGCATATCGCAAATCACCGTGGTTCATCACATTCGACAAGGTCTACAGGAGCTGCCACATTGGACCTCAAGAACTGACGCCATCTGAAGCAATCCGCCGGGTGGAAGTGTGCGCAGAACTCCTAGTAAGCCCGCGCGATGTTCCATCTCAGGGACTCTGACCCATCCTGTCTGTGATGACTGGCCGTAAGCCAATGGCTTCCCCTATGACACCCAATCGGCAAAATATATTAAACAATGACATCAATATTGCTATTTTCCGATATTCTCTGCTTCAATCGAAGTTGAGTAAAATGACAAATGTTTCAGATATTGAAGCAATCATACCCTTTTCACAATTTTTATGGTTGACATGAGGTAATTAAAATCATCAGTCGTTTTATATATATTCTGTCAAAGAAACCAAGAAAATTTTGTTAGTTTTTTAAAGCGCCATCCCTGTAAATTTCGAGATAAATAATAGAAAACATTAACAGAATATATGCATAATTTTTTGTATTAACTTTCTCGGAAAGGAATTTTGCTCACGGATTTCAACTGCTGCTAAATCGCAAAACCATAGTTGCATTTTTCTTTTCTTTTATGAGCATTACTAACCAAAATTAGAACCTATAATTTGTTTTAATAATCATGTCGTCATCATGTTGGGCAAAATCATTCGGAAAATATATGTACATAAAACATGTTGCTTTGTTTTCATTCCTTTCTAACGTTATTCGGGAACTGTTTGTTCCGTTGTGATCCACAGTCAATACGATGTATTACATACTGGATATATTTCAGGCATCACCCCACTCTTAGTAACGTACAACATGTTTTAACCTGTGTCAAGTAGAAGTTATTGCGTCTATAGCACGGAAGTGTAAATTCTACATGCATGAGACCTTTTAATCACTGCTTCTTAGAGTTGTAAAGTAGGTAAATGCATAGCAATTCCGATTTGTTCTTCAGTGATAAGTCAAAACCGAATCTTTACTTCTTCATTTTCTGGTCAGGTGAACAAAACCATCCATTCCTGGGTATCGATTCGGTTCCGCTTGTTTAATCGGACCAAAATCATAACCGAATGAGCTGCATTTCTTTTAATACAGTGAATCTGCATTACATTCTTAAGCTTTGTGATTTTGATATGTATACTTCTTGTCAAGGCAAAGTCTCAAGTTATTATACCCCACAATATGCGCATTTGTAGTAGAAAATATAGTAAGATATGTCGGTTATTGTTGGCTGACTAACAATTGGCTTTCTCGTCAGGTATGAAAGGGAAAACCCCAGAATTGGATGAATTCCCTAAGCCAGAGTTTTGCGTAAAATTCAGACCATTAACTTTACATTAACAGAACTCTTGAACACAGCGAACTACTTGGTCTCCTGTGGAATTAGAGGACCAACATTAGCTAAACACACAAACACCAGGTTGGTGATTATCGAATAGGGCGAAATCCTAATTCGTTCTTCTCAACTGTGGCAGTTATATTTAAAACTAGCCTTGTTGTGTATATATTATAATAAGGCACAGTTTTTGTGCTCACGCACTTCCCTATGTGTTGTAATGCTTGAGAAGTAACTATTTACTTCCAGCATTTGAATTTTTTGCTAACCTTAAATTGAAAACTGAGTTTTAAGCATTTGTGAAAGGTAAGCAGTTCAAACACGATACACGTCGGGATATATTTTTTTATAATCAAGCTGAAATACTTAATTTATCATCACGTCAGCAACTAAATCTCGTCACTTGAAAAAAAAACAGAAGGAAAGAAAGAAAGGCAAGCGGCGTATTTTGAGAAAGGTCCGAAAAATAATTAATGTATAGGGGTGCAACTGACGATGTTACTGAGTCATTATTAGTTGTGGATCAATACCCTTATGGGATTTCCGTGATCCAGGAATACATAAAAGAGTCAAGATATATTGGAAACAATAAATTCCAATATATTGTGGTATCAAAACGGGCTATACCTTAAACGTATTTTTATCTGTTCATCTCTTGAATGAAAAATCGGCTGCCGCAAGCTGTCATTGTTTGTATTACGTATAATAACTTTCTTCTCAAATCATCCCTTTTTGGGACTGGGTCTGGCATCTAAACTATTATCTTGTCATGTCAGTATTCGGGGAAAACATCCACATTTCATCCCATGTAAACGGTGAAGCGGTATACCTGGGGATTTTACTCTAATTGGTGATACACGTGGACACGTCCTGATCTTGAGTAGCAGTCAGTTCATGGAGTATTTGTTGAGAGCTTCTGTGCTCCTTGGCGAGTTTGTGCAGTTCTTGGACAGTCGTGTGCTATTTTTCCCCCAGCTCATTTTGTAGTTTCCTACTGACTGTGCACAGATTTGGAACTATGGCGTGGCTTGCATCTTCAGAATTTTCCATCGAAGGTCTCTATGTTCATGCATTTTCTTAAATATTGCAGTGCCACATTTTTAAATTGTTGAAGCGAAAATCTTGCCGCTCTTCGAACGCTGCTTCCTCACCTTTCACAGAGCAAATTCCTCTCAGTGCAGCTTCAGCTATTAACTTAAATAAACCGTAACGATACGCGGATCGTGTATTTCCCGTACATAACGTTTAGCAGCATAACATTTTCCAATAAATCTCGGAAGCATGGGCTCCTATTTAGACTAAATAGACCAGAGCGGTCCCAAATTCCATATCAAGTAGACAGCAAGACGACTTCGACAGGGAACCCGCGGACCACACACTGAATTAAATTTCCGCATCGTAAATACACAATGAAAAGATTCCATATACTTTATTATTAAACAAATTGAATAGATAAACAGATGTACACGAAATTGTATACATCCGTTGAACATATTTTTGTGTGAAAAAGGCGTGTGAAAAGCACGCCTTTGTTACTGGAAACTTGAAAGGGATATCTGATCCTAAGAATTCTTCATAAGTTGACCGATGCCTGGTTTGAGATTGGTTATTTACATCGGCAGGCAACTCCTTAGTGAACTGTCTGATAAGTTGCTTCGAGTTTTCGACTTCATCAAGTTCATGTTTGAAACGCTTGTTCGCAGCGGCATGTTGAGCCGAACGTCGATAGCAGCCTGGAACTGCCAAGCAATGGAAACATCTCCTTCTGAAGATATTGGAAGAACTCATCACCTGTTTCAGTCCATTGCGTAAGATATGGGTTAGATAGAAATTCTCATATTTCCATCTGATAACGGCTATTCACAGTCGTTATGTCGGTCGTTCTGGGATTGCTGAATAGCGTGAGCTATGGTTGAAGTCCAGCGAAGTCATTAAATCGTTCTTCAAAATAACGTTTTAACACATTCAAGAGTATCACCAAGTACTATCGCCAAGTCATTATCAACAGTATCACCAAGTTCATCATATATATCCTGTCAAGCACGAAAATGAAAAAAACTCGCCGAGTTCAAACTGTTCCTCAAGCAAAGAAAGCTTACGCTGAAACCCAACATTCTCAGTGTACAGCTTACAAACATTTTGATTTGTACCCTGAAGACACTTACTGAGCATGTTAAGGTGATTCGCGAGCATGTTAAGGTGAGTAGCTTCCTGATAGCAGGAAAGTATGTGAAGGAGTTACGTCTGATGGTCGAATTTCATTTTAAGGTACTTAACAAAGATTTCTCTCGCATGATTTTTTTACTTTATCGTACTTCGAGGCATAATTACGACTGGTATCATATTGTTTCAGCAAACCCACTATTTGACTACACTTAAGACATTGTGTCTGATCGTCGGAATGCCTGAACGGATAGGTTCAGCCATCCTGAAAATCGCCTTTCTCGTCTTTAACCTACGTCTTTCTCTTGCCGCTCATGGCGTTGGGAGAAAAAAGATAAAACGTAGTTTTTGCACAATACGAAGTAGTGTTTAATCTCACACACAATTAAGTAAACGTTTGAACTGACACCGAAATAATTTTCATTGAGTAAAGGCGGATGCTTTCATTTGCAACGATGGATTTATCTGCAAACCTAAGAAAAAAATTACAGGATCGTGGTACATAACCGTTCAAAGGTGCTCATACCCGAGGCGGTCGTTATCACAGTTGTCATTCTTCCTCTCTTCAGCAAACCACAAGCGAACATTTCCTCATGAGCCCTGCACATCTGTTTTTATTCTTTCTACATGAAGCCACGACAAGCTCTTGGATTCTTTGCTTATCATCCTTTTTTGGCCGTCAACGTTATGAGCAAGTGTTAAATAAATTATATATTTATGAACATATGAGGACCACTAATTAAGTTATGAAAACCTCTAGGTTTCTACATGAAAGAAAAATAGCACGGCAATGTAAATATTACCGTACTTTTTTTTCATAATCTAATTGTTGACATCGATTTTTTCCTTGCAAACAAACCCGAGCATGAACAGCAAGACCGGTACTTTTAATAAACTTTTATGTAAATAATAAATGAAATAAATATTCGCAATAATCAAACTTTAATTTTAAAGGTGTTTTTCTTGAATATTGCGGAGGATGTCCCACTCTACTAAGTTATTGCAGTCCGAAAATACGTACTTATGCCGTTCAAAAATGTATCTTATCCAAAGAAATGAAGATAATTTCCGTTATCAGAGAACCTCTTCTTTTTCCTAGCAAACAAACAAAATTTTCGACATGAGCTTTCGAATTAACTGCGTTAAATAGACGTACAAATAGAATTCCGTTCGATTTTTTTAAAGAAGTCCCCTGTATGAGCCCAGTTTAATGAATTTATGATCATTCTAATGAATTTCACAAGACATCCACTGAATATTACTTTTTTTATCACATGATTACTTTTGTGTTAGACACTATTATGTATTATAAAACAAACCGATTTATATAATGAACAATTTTAAGAAATTATGTTTTGAAGAATTATTCATTTGGCAAACACTGAATATGGACACTTATCTTTCAGGAATTTGTGCAGAAAATTGAAAATATGTGGAATGAATCAGTTGAACTGAAATGATTTGTGTATGCTTATTTACTCTTCTTTAAGGGAGCAGTTGTTCACATGGATATTGCAAAAACAAAAGGCTCCTTTCGAATTTGCCGAGCCAAATAGTCCTGTGCCGAACATTGCTCTGTTCTGCCTAGGAATAAGTATGCAATAGGTCTACTTCCCTTTTTATGATTGAGAATGCATGTAATTTAAGCCATCCATCTTCATGGAAGTTATCAGGAGGTGAAAAAATTACACTCGTGTATTTTGCCATCAACGCAGTTTTTCACGTTTCAAATTAATATTTTTTTTAATTCAAGCACAGATGCCTAGGATATTTATTACGTAAGGAACACAAGGTTTACCTGAACACTTGTTTTTATTACCAGTTTGTGGTTGCGGTGCTAACTCCTCAACTCCACCACTACTGCGTTTGTTCTGTAAAATATCAGAAAACTGGAATCACTGTAATTTAAGTAAACGTTTGATGTCGAATCTATGATATACTACGTGAAATAATGGTAATACAGTACTGTAGGTATGTACTTGCATAGCTTCTCTTTTTGTAATCCAAGTCGAAATTGACTTGAAATGTACGTACTTTTATTTTTTTGCCCTACTAATACCATGTGTAATAATTAAGGAAAGGTTTGAAGGAAACATTTTAACCAATCCACAGTAAAAATATCCGTGCACAAAATCTGAAAGAGCACCTGACGATATGCATAACAACTATCAGAAACTAACGATAATTATTATCATGCTTAAACGTACATAGTAGAAAATGTTCTCATTGATAGCTCGTATAAAATGTCCTTTTACTGAAATAGCTCACATGGATCATATTAAATAATACCTAATTTTTCCAATGAGTTGTCACATCTATATATGTCATCTTGATTTAATACTTTGGAATATTATTATAACATTTAAGGTTAGACAGACACATAAATAATTGCAGAAAAAGTAATGGGAATCGACTTATTCTTATATATTTTTCTAAGAAGACAAAAGCTGAATAAGAACGCTGTAGTCTACCGGCAAAAAGAAATCTTGCGTAAGTATTTGGTCCAAGTGAATGGAAAGAGTTTTATTAGGGGTATGCAAAAGTTTCCGCCGTTTTAAGGAGAAAGGGAATAGGAACAATCAGGAAAAAATACACATTTATTCAGCGAAATATTGGCCAATAGCATCAATGACCTTTTGCCATTTTCCAGGCAACAAATGAATTACCCTGTGATAGAAGGACTCGGATTTTGGCCTGACGTACGCAATGACGAAATTTCCACATCTGTGACTGTGGTGAACCGCTGTTGGGCTAGGGCATGTTGCACAAAGCGAAACAGATGAAAGTCTCACGGAGCAACATCCGGGAAGTAAGCCGGGGGCGTTAAAAACCTCCCTGTGTTACTGTTTAAGGGATGATTTCCTGGTGGCGCCGACATGTGGTCTAGCATTATCGAGTAACAGGATGTATGGACGGTGTCCTTTACCTGTCATGGGTGTTTTTGATCGATTGCGGCGCTCAGTTTCATCAAGTGATCGCTGTATCGTTTTGCCGTGATTGTTTCGCCCCGTTTTAACAATTCGAAATACAACACTCCATGCATATTCCACCATACACAAAACATCACCTTTTTCCCGTGCATATCCTGTTTCGCCGTGGATGTTGATGGCCCGCCTGGGTCGACCCTGGATCGCTTGCGTACTGGGTTGTCGAAATAGACCCATTTTTCATCTCCGGTACAACCTTCCACAAGCAATTGTTGCCTTCAAACCTATTCAGCAACGACGTGGAGATACCCAGTCATTTACCAATATTACGCTCCTTTAAAATATGCGGAACCCACTTATAAATCTTCTGGATCTTCCAAAGAGCTTGTAGTCGGCGTACCACCGTCGTTTAAGCAACTTTCAAACGCTTCGCCGGTTGTGTGGTCGATTTTGTGGTTTCCTCTTGCAACAGTGATTCCAGTTCCTGTGGTTTACCGGCACGTGGTTTGTCTTCCAAGCTTTTATCACCTTTCTTCAACCTGGCAAACCATTCCCGACACGTACGCTCTTCCATAACCGTTTCGCCATATGCTTGACATTTCGAACCGTATGTTTCACTCGCACTTGTCCCTAAATTAAACATGAATAACAAACAGTTCCGTAAATGAACTTTACGGACCGCCATGCTCGGCTTTATGTAGGAACTGACAGCATTGGTCACCCGACTGTTAGATCCCTACAGCGACCACTAGCGGGGGCTGCGGAAACTTTTTCATACACCTAATAAAATGAAAAATGGCATTCAGTCAAAGAATTTCAGTAATAATGATTGCGAAGCGTTCTCCAGCAAGAGTTTTACAAAAACATCAATAGGAAGAAATAAAGGAATGAAAAAAAGATGACTTTAAGTTTCAATATACCTAAGTCTCAAAAAAGCTACATCTGTCCTCTTTGGGTTTAGTCATACGAGATGAGTATTTATTCCCACCGCGAGTCGTAGTGTCTCTGGAGACGGCTAAATTACGTTTTTCATTACGTTACCGAATTTTGTCGGCAAATGTTGAGAGACAGACCACCTGTACGATTTTTATTACAAGAAATAATAATTTGGTTCGGCTGATTTTAAAAATTAAGTTCAAAAAGAAAAATTCAGTGTTCTTATTTTCCTTTGGGGAACTAAAAATATAATTTAAAGCATTTTATTTTATTTATTACCCTTTAATTTCCTAATCCTGTAACCATAACCCTACTGGCAAGTGGTTAGCGAAGATTATTTACAGTCCTTTCACCCGCTGGAAACGATTTGTGTACAAGAGGTATATAGGTTGAATTTTCTCATTTTCAAATGTAAAGGTATTTATTAAATAAATTTAAGATGTTTTTGCTTTATGCTTAAATACACAGCAATCTACAGAATTGTGGTTTGATATGCTTTCCAGCTGAAAAAAAGATTACGCATACAATCGCAAAGTGAAATTCAACAGACATTAGTATTTCTTTTTATTCAAAACATTTGTGTTACTTTATAAATAGAAATTATGCTCAGCCGCTCGGGTAGCGCAGTGGTCTAAGCGTTGGCTTCTTACTATTCGTCAGAAAGGGGTTCCAGATTCAAATCCTGGTGAGCAACGGTCATTGTGTTTGTCTTACAGCACTGCTTCTCGTGCTTCCCTGGATCTTGTAGCCCTACATTAGACTTATATAAATGTATTCGAATTCATGATTTTCTGTAAAATATTTTGACCAATCTTAATCGATTTCCTTAGCTCGTTGCTAAAAAGTAACAAAGTAGAAGCATAAGTGTTTGTCTATAATGCGTAACGGTGTCCTATTAACAGTCTGAACATAAATTCCATGGTTTTGAGCAAGTGTTTCATAAATACTATTGATTCAGTTTTCCTTTTAGGTTCCTTGTAAACAAGATACCTAGCCCATGAAATATATAATACAAATAGTAAAGGATATAATACAGAGGACCCCGTTAATATGATTCAATTTTCCTTTACATCCCTTCTATTAGTAATATATCTAGTCTATGAAACTTATAATGAATGTACTAAAGGAAGACAGTTCAGAAATACACTGAATTTTTAAGTTTTGTAAAATTTCCTTTTCTTTTATTATTTGGCTTTCAATTTTCAATTTGCATAATCTTTTTTTTTTCTGGAAAAAATATTTTATCTTGATTTTGGCATCCATGATATATTACAAAACACAATTCACTTTAAAGAAAACTTATGTTTTTTAGAATTTGCTTCATAAAATGGTGTTTTGTATTTGCACGAACATTTCTCTCTAATGATCGGGAAGAAAACTGTGACAAACCGATTTTTAAAGATAAACAATTAACAGGAGAAAACCGCCCATCAATAAATATACTGAAGTATAGTCGACTGGTTTACGTTTTGAGATTTTGTCTATTCACAGACAAATATAAAAAAGGACTGAGACTCTACGATACTTCATAACATAGCTTTGGTACAGAGCTCACAAAATGTTGCTGACTCCCACACTACGTGATGCAGAGGTCATTGTGGGTACTACTTGTCGGAAGAGCGTTTGCTCTGAGGTTATTAGGCAGCATATGATAATCAAACTACTTTTTGGATAGAAAACTATTTATAAATAATCACACAAGATCTCAGTCCTAGGCGGCTCCAATATATAACCTCTGTGCCGAGAATTAGAAGGCAGAAAGGCTACTCCAAAAATGTGAGCAGGTATATTTGTTATTTTTGAAGCTGCCACAAGTGACGGTAGGAAATATTTTTCTTTTTTTTTCTTTTCTTTTTTTGAATAAAGCAAGAAAATAAGTATAGAAATATTTGAACTAATGGAAGGGTAAAACTCTCTAGGATTATCTGGATCAATCATGGCATTGAGAAGAATGATGTGGGTTTGCTTTAAGGTGACATATTCTGCAATACGTTCAAGTAATGATGTGAGAATTGTTTCTTTGACAATTCGTTTATGCAGAAATCCACAATGCAGTGTTACCATGCTACAGAAATAAATGTATCTGTAAAAGCTGTGTTAAAATCGGTGGTTCAAATACATGTATATGGTGTTCCTTAATTTAAAGGAGGTATATGAATCTTTTGTACTCGTAAAATAAAGCGCGAGAAAACAAATTTGCTGCAATAACCAGATTTTTGAATATCGTAAAAATAACTTGACGCGAAGACAAAACTATACGGAAGCAACAAAAGCGAATCTTTCAGCAAGTCAGAAATCAAACCCTTCCAAAAAGCGTTGGATCTACTAGAGAAACTGAAGTGCTGGTATAAACTTTAAAGTGAAGGAATCACAATTAATAAAAAAAATCGTAGTCCTCAAAGAATGGAATTTGCAAGTACACGAAAAATAATCTGGCACCATGTGATTCAACTTCGGAAATACTGCTTGTTGTCCAAATATAATTGTAGAAAGGTAGCACAAATTATCATAACTTGAATTAAAAACTGAAAATGTATCTCATCAATTTTAAAATTTAGGACACACAGGAAACGCGAATTTTTCCATAAAGGTAAACTGGAATTTATATCTGCAACAAAATGCTACAAATGTTGCCATGCATGATAATTTCTTAAATTTTGTTTTCCTGCCATGCTGAAAAATAAAACAAAATTCGAAAGTATATTAAAACTGAATATTTTCATTATCCATTTCAAATCCGCTGTTCAAACATGTCATTGATTTCGAACTGCATTTTTTACTACATGTCGGTAGGAAAGTTGGAGTATATTAAGAACGAAGATACCTTAGCGTGGATGAAGAAAAGAAGAATAAATTTTGTATTTCGTGATATGACCTCATTAAGACACTTTGCTGACTTTCACGCGATATGAAGATTAACTCTTGGTGGCATAATGGTCTAAGCGATGGACTCTCATCATTCGTACGAGAAGGGTCCGGGTTTGAATCCAGGTTAGGCATGCATATTTTGTTTGTCTTTCCGCATTGTCTCTCTCCCTTCGCTGGAACCAGTGACCCTAAATTAGGGATGGGCGACTGCTCACTGGGGTGTTAAACCTCCAATCAAAAAAAATAAAATTAACTCATTGTAAAATTTGATTACTACTGAGATCCCTTCAAATGATATTTATAAACGATAGCTCTACACGCAAATGAAGACAAGAGAGAAGAGCCCCGTGTTCTTGTTTGCAGTGCATTATCGCCCAAACCTTGATTTTCCTTAATCACTCATTGATCGCACGGAGTCCGATAAGAGAAACTAGGAAACACTTGGTACCTGATACAATAGTGATTCTTACTTATTCTGCTTTGGATGGAAATAAAACTACCAGAGACAAACGGCCAGTGGCTTGTATGAAGAAAAATTGAATTGCAAAAAAATAACGATCTCTTATTTCTCCGAAATAAATTTTTATTTTCGCTTTATATATATATTACATATGGAAATATCTTATAATTTTAAAACTTGAAAAGAAAACGATGTGAGGTCAATAAACAAATGTGTGTGCAACATATTTACTTCAAAAAATGTCAAAAATAAAATGAACAATTTGTTTCATGCAAATTGTTCTTAAACACTCTTTTCAAAAGATTCAGAAAATCTCGAAATTTTAAATGACAGAATAATTACAATACATTCAGGTAGAAACTTTTCAAATCTGGAACCTATTATATTCGCACGTGAACGCTAAGTTATACAGCTTCAGTAGATTACAAAAAAGTTTGAATAATTGCAAATACCCGTAACCTCTAACTACAAAGAGTGAGATTACTTCTGTTAGAACATATTTGAGACACGCACAGATACCCGATACACATCTCGAATTATGTATGCTTAAACAACTATATTTATTTTTCTCAATGATATAGTGACTTTATTCGTAAACACATAAAATAACAAAAAAAAAAAACAATAAAATCCCCATATATATATATATATATATATATTCTATAAAGAAGATACCTAAGCAAAAAAATACATATATAATTTTGACTCACACCTAGTACAACATAGAAAAGGTTATGTATCTACCTGTGTGATCAAAAGGAAAAAAGATAAAAAAATAAAATAAAACAACTGAATGTAGAAGGTGTCGAGAATACCGAGCCTTGGCTTTATCAAGGACCAGCAAAAACTCTGCATTTTCTCACTTCCACAAAGACCTAGTTGGAAATGGGTTTCTGCAAGGCCATAGATGCAAGTAACATTCCCACCTAAGCCTATTGAGGCCTTCGCAGAATGGAAATATAATATTATCAATAGCTTCACCGGTGAGTTGGCAGGTCTGGACTTTTGTTTCGACAGAAATCTCTTTTTCTCTGGAGAAGCTAAAAGGTCACTCTCCAAACTGCAAGACCAATTTATTTTTACCACTACGGATAAAGCTAGCAATAATTTTGCAATTATCTGTAAGAAGTTCTATTTTGAATTGTTAACTATGGAACTCAATAATAGAGTAACATACGAGCCCGTAAGTTATTCTACCAAGCAGTTAGAAAATCGGTTTAAGGCATTCTTCAAGAAACTTAAAATTCCACAAACTAGAAGATATGAGCCTGAATTTCCATTTCTTTTTGCAACGGTTAAGTTTCATAGGGATCCTGTGAAGTTCAGGTTCATAGCTAGTGGAGTAAGGAGTCATAAAAGAAAATAGATCTTGCTTTTGAAGATGTCTTAAAGAAGGTTTTGAAACACATTAGAAACTGTTCTAACTTGATGTACAGAGATTTTTGGATAATTAATAATAATGCAGAAGTAATTTCTACTATACTCAAAGTTTGTCCCCTAGATATTAATAGTTATGATTTTGAAAACCTATATACTAATCTGCCTCTATCAGATATAATCACTACCTTTAAAGAGCTGTATGCAGAATTTAAACTTAACCAATTTGTTGATGTAGGAACTTGGAACTCTTATCTCAATTGCTGCATAATAAATAACCATATCTTATATAATAATACTCTCTATAAGCAAGTGAACGGTATTCCAATGGGAACATCAACGTCCACGCATATCGCTAATCTATTCCTGTTCTTTAAGGAATATAAATTCATTAAAAATCACCCCACCTGCTCAGATAACTACCTTTACACTTTTAGATATATTGATGATCTGCTGTGTATCAATAATTCAGAAGTTATAGAGAGTGATTTTGATAATATCTATCCTAGCTCTCTTAACTTATGTAAAACCAACCACAGTAATCAGGAACTTGAGTTCCTAGACTTAAGCATTAAGCTCAACAGAGGTAACCCATCTATTAGCCTCTATGATAAAAGAGTTAATTTTCCTTTCAAAGTAATTAAATATCTACACTGGAATAATAACATTTCAACCAAAGTAATTGAGAATGTACTAATTTCTCAGGTCCTAAGAATTTCAAGAATTTGCAGCAACGATTTGGACTTCAATTACCACATTAATATACTATTAGAAAGTTTTCTAGAGAACGAAATTCCTTCTTCTTTCATCAAAAGAACTTTAAGAAAAATTATTCTGAATAATAGAGTAAGGTTGGCAGATCTGCTTTAATTTTCGACACAGTTAATAATATGATTCTGACCAATCAAAGCCGTAAGGAAGTTGGCTAGAGGATGCCTATTAACTACCTAAAGGAACCTTAGTGCTATGGATATGACGGTCCTATTAAAACAAAAAATTAAATAATATAAACAAAATCACAAAAAAAGCTTAAAAATCTGTTTATAAAAGAAAATAAAAACAAATAAAAAAGAAAACTAGTTATTCATCACTAGGATAGCTATACTAAAAATAGTAAAACCAACATTAAAATTAATAAGATTCTGATTAATCTATAGAAGCTCACTAAGGTGATTTAATACATGCAAAGATTATTAAATAAACTGCTCGTGTATTTTATAATTTTTCTCATGTATTCTGGAGAGTTAATTCAGCTCTTTCTGATCATACAGATCCACAGTCTTAAGTTTATCTAATTTTTTTTTTCTCTGGTTAAAATCTCCGCGCGTTGGTTTCTTGCTGTATGAGGAGGCCATCAGCCCCACCCTCACTGCCCCCCAGCGTCTAGGGAGTGGCGGAAGAGGTCAGCCATGTTCTTCTCTTGTGAGGAGAAAAGTTTTTGTAACACAAGAGGTAAGGTCTCTTCCTTGTTTTTGGGTTCTAGGTTTTATAAGTTCAATGTTTGTACTTCATGTACCTTTTCTCTGTCGTTTTTTAGCTTTTCAGCTTTTAGGCAATGGTTTGTCTGTTAACATTTTTGCGGGTTTTAACTCTTTCTTTTCTTTGTAACTTTGAGCGTCTTTTGGGGTACCTAGGAACAGAAGATGGCTCAGCTTGTTCCTTTTCTATGCGCTGTCTATGCGCTGTTTTTTCAAAGTAGTTAAGTTCTTAATAACTAATTAATTATGCACTTAAAGCACTGCTGAAATACTTTGTACATATTGCAACTAACTGTTTAAGGTATATAACTTTCACAAAGTTTTCTTTAGTTAATTATTATCTTTAACTTATTCTCGTTTTCGTGCTGTCATAAGTTGTAGAGTAGGGGGTTTTAGACTCAAGTTTTCTTTCAAAAATCTGTTCGTTATAAATTAACATTTCCTTTTTTAATTGCAATGTAAAATTTGGATTTCTTTTGCATTGTTTTTCAGGTTTAAATTCTCTCTCAAACGAACTTGGAATTTCGTTATGGCTGAAAATCATTTCTAATTATTATGTCACTCTCACAGCTTGAGTTCTTTTATCTTCTTCTCTCTGTTTAATAGTAACAGATGAAGAGTATGGGTCGGGCCAGGAAGGTTAATGGATGCAAGCGAAATTGTTAACTAGTGCTAGGTCATGCAACTCTAAGGAGGACATGACTTATATATATATTTTTTAAACTATTTTAGGTGGGAATGTTACTTGCATCTATGGCCTTGCAGAAACCCATTTCCAACTAGGTCCTTGTGGAAGTGAGAAAATGCAGAGTTTTTGCTGGTCCTTGATAAAGCCAAGGCTCGGTATTCTCGACACCTTCTACATTCAGTTGTTTTATTTTATTTTTTTATCTTTTTTCCTTTTGATCACACAGGTAGATACATAACCTTTTCTATGTTGTACTAGGTGTGAGTCAAAATTATATATGTATTTTTTTGCTTAGGTATCTTCTTTATAGAATGTGAATTCTGAATTTTCAAAACTGCTGCGTTGCGCGTTTTGATTTTCAGGTTATTTTGCACCCTTCGTTTTAAATTCTAAAATTTTTTCCTTAGTCTTCAGTTTTGCTCTTTAGTATATATATATATATATATATATATATATATATATATATATACGCTGTCTACCAACAAGTAATTGGACACCTGTGATAGCAAAGGAAAACGAAGTTTATTCACCTTCAATAGTTCATGGAGCCTCCACGAGCGGCGATTACAGCTGCGACCCTCCGAGGCATACTCTCAACCAGGCGTTGTACGACGGCTAGCGGTATTTTCTTCCATTCGGCTTGGAGAAACAGGTCAGTTCCTTAACCGATTACGGACGGTGGGGGCATCCCTTAAGTCGACGCTCCAACTCGTCCCAGAGGTGCTCGATAGGGTTATGGTCCGTGCTCTGCGCAGGCCAGTCCATTCGATTAACACCATTGTCACCTTACCAAGCAATGGTGGACCTCGCAACATGGCAGGTGGCATTGTCATCCTGAAAGTAACATGGGTCCACCCCGTAAAACTGCCACAACGTAGGAAGCGCATGGTCATCCAAAATGGTACAGTAGGTCTCAACGTTGAGTTTACCAGGAATTGCGACTAAGGGTCCCGTGGCATACCAGGAGAAACATCCTCATAGCATAATTCCACCGCCGCCGAACTTCACAGTTGGCACAATACATTCTGGCAGGAGGCGTTCCAGACTTTGTCATCCGAACGGTAGAGGGTGAACCTTGATTCGTCGCTCCAGAGAACCTGCTTCCACTGTTCAACGGTTCACTGTCGACGCTCTTTGCACCACGTTAGCCGAGCAGCGCTATTGGACTTGATGATCATAGGCTTGTGGGCGGCAGCACATCCGTGGTAACCAAGCAGATGGCCTTCCTTACGGATGGTATTCATCGAAAGAACACTTCCGGATGCATGTTGAAACTCCTCGCGGATGTGGCCCATCGATTTTGTGCGGTTCTTCCGAATTTCTCTGGCCAGCACCCGTCGGTCTCTAACTTCCAGTTTTGTGGGTCTGCCTGGTCTGGGCACATTATGACTGTCACCTCTCATCTTCCAATTGCCAATCACGTAGGCCACTGTCGATTTTGGGTACTTCAATTCGCTGGATATGTCACGTATGAATCGGTCATTTCTGTGATACCCGACGATTACACCTTTCTCGAAATCAGAGAGCTCCGAACTGCGTGGCATCTTGCATGCGACTGGTTGCGTTGTTGTTTCCCACACGATATTTAACGGCGGCGGCCGTGACGTGTATCAAGACCGCAGATATCGTCGATTGCAGTGGTGTCCAATAACTTGTTGGTAGATAGTGTATATATATTTGAGACAAGCAGTACCCAACGGGAGTACTGATAGAACTAGTACTGCCGTTGAGCTTTTCTTTTAATGGCTGAGTTCAGTTCTGGAGGGATTATTAAGATCTTATGATTAAAACTTTCAAAGAAATGGTTATATCAAGGATTGGAGGGGTATTAAGGCTCAAATTAAAAAACTGCAGAATGATTTCATAGCTATCACAATAGATAGAAGTAGCAATAATTATACCTTCATTTGCAAATAAAATTATCACCAGGTACTCAGGGTAAGAAACTTGCTGTTACTGCACGAGGTTCAAACCTGCTAAATGGTTCCAGTTATAGGCAAACTTTAATAACTAAAAACACACAGAAGTTGAAATATCTATACCTGGTGAAAATAACATGAGTACTTTCGTGCTCGCTACGAGCACCTCATCAGATGAAACACCAAGTTGGAGTTCCAGAAACACATTTATCTATGGGTGCCGTTGCCAAACGTTCTCAATGAAGAAAGAAATACAAGAACGTTCACTTGCTTTAACGTAATATGAGAAAATAGAGGCCTAAAGAGTTTCATTAATGATCGGTAGAGTCTGCGATGTAAGAGGTTGAAACCGGAATCAAGGACAGTAAAGTTTTCCAGAGCCTGCAGTTGAATTTTTTCTTTAAGGTGGGTTTTAGATAAAGGGGAGATATTTGACCTTCTACTGAATTTGATAGCTTTCGCTACCCGATACCTGGTTGGTTCTCGTTCAGGAGTAGGGAGAGATTGAATAATCTTTTCTGCCTGGGAAAAGATCGAATAATCTTTTTCTCAACTACCTGAAGTTGGGCTGTTTTCCAGTCTCTCGCCGAGATGCCCCAGTCCTTGCCTCTGCAAAATATAAAAGACTAACTTCAGAGATCCGAACGAAGCGTACTTCCATAGACTACTTGCACAGGAAATCATATTACGCTTTTTTTGCATTTACCATTATACTTTCACCCTGCATTACTTGATAGGCTTCTTATTACATTTTTGGCTTCCTGCAACACAGAAGTACAACTATTTCAAAACAGACAGATTAAGAAACTACGCAAGTTAGTTGCCGATTCTTGTTCTGCAAAGCGTTGTTCTTCGCATCTACAAAGGCAAATTTCTACCGCACAACCAGCATACATTAACTTAAGTTCTCATCCTCTTAATTCTGTACAAAAGCATGCCTTAAATAGAGGTCCGAAATTTGCTTATCCGGAGTTTAACCCTAATCCCTTTCAGCTTATTTCCCAGGAAGAAACGATTATTCAATCTCTCCCAATTTCTGAACGAGAACCGTCCAGGTATAAGGTAGCGAAAGCAATCAAATTCAGTAGAAGTTGAAATATCTCCCCTGCATCTAATACCCTCCTTAAAGAAAAAACTCAACTGTAGGCTCTTCGCTCTAACTCTAATTTGGCAGTTATCACAGCAAACAAATCCAACCAGGTTTTAATTCTCGGTGAGCAGGACTACCTAATGAAAATGGAAAATGCGATTGATAATACCCCTATTCTGTCATTCACGGGAATCCTACCTCTGCCACTATTTTTGCTTTAAGCAGACTCGGTAATCATGGATCCTTACCCCCTTGCATTTCCAACTTCATGCACCCCCGTTATGGACCTAGGGTCTCGGAATTGTTTGTAAAACTGAAAACCCATAAGGAAAATCACCCCATTAAGCCTTTGGTTTCTGGGTATGCTAGTCCCACCAGGCCTTTGGAGAAAGCAATTGTTAAATATCTTACTCCTCTAATCTCCTCCTCACAATATTCCATTTCTAGCTCAGTAAAAGCCTTGCAACGGATCAAGGCTTTCAGCCATCCTGAGTACCCTTTCCTTTAGCTCCTTTAGACATAGTTTCTCTGTTTCCCAACGTCCCCATTTATATTGTACAGAATATCATTGAAAGTAAAGTTTCCCAATTGTGGTCTGTACCCCCTGAAGAAATTCAAGCCTTTCAACAGGCATTACGCCTCATTCAGAAACGTTCGTTTTTCAGGTTTAATGGCATTTTATATCGCCAACTCGAGGAAGCCCCATGGGGTCCCCACTCTCCCCTCTGTTGGCTGAACTTCTTCTTCAAAACATAGAAAACCGCATTTTGGTATTTTGTCAGATTACACCTTTATTATACATTCGGTATGTTGACGATGTCTTGGTCTTTTGGCCTTCGTCAGATAAAAATTTATTCTCTTTTGCGACCACGTTGTCGTCTGTTTATCCTTCTATATCCTTCACCGTGGAGGCTGAATGTGATAATTTACTTCCGTTTTTATACTTCCAACTTCGTATAAACCCCACCTCCCAGCACCTGAGTTATTCGGTTTACAGAAAGCCTTCCTCTATACCTATCTTGATACCACGCGTTTCAGCCCACCCGACCAGATATAAGGTTTCACCCTTATACTTTCTTATTCGTCGAGCATTTACCCACTCCTCTTCCGTAGCCTTCCGTGAGGAGGAACTTCAAAAGATATATACCATTGCTTATGAGCACGGATTTTTACATTCACATGTCCATAGAATATACCGTAAAATCCAAAATTCAACATTTTTATCCTGACACGTGAACGTAGGGATATCAAATATGTTGGATCGATGACTTACGTCCCTCATGTGAATGGTAAATTCTCGAACATCTGTCAAAGTCACGGAGTCGGTTTTGAGTTAAAAACCTCGAACGTGTTTTCCCTGATTAAAAATGATCGGTTCGTGTTGAAATGTTAGACAAATGTGGCATCTATTCCATTACTATGAAATCTGTTGATCCTCAAGACAATGACCTTATATATATCGGCTTAACCCTACGGAGACTGCAAACAAGAATTAAGGAACACAAATATAGTGTAAAAAATGGCTCGTCATCGACTGCTTTAGCCAGGCTTTCTTCAGCTGGTACATATTACCCATCTTCGACAGACGTTTCCATTCTATCTACCTCTACAACGAGGGAAACAATGCTCTTTACAGAGAGTCTGCACATTTTGTACCGAGTGGACACTTGTTGCAATGATGAAGTACCCAGCTAAATTTTCCAGGCCTGGAAAACTTTACTGTCCTTGACTCCGGTTTCTACCTCTTACAGCTCAGACTCTGCCCATCATTAATGGAACTCTATAAGCCTTTTTTTTCTCATATTACGTTAAAGCAAGTGAACGTTCTTGAATTTCTTTCCTCATTGAGAAAGTTTGGCAACGGCTTGAAATAATGCATGGTTTCTACGCCAGGGGCGTAGATGTATATATATATATATATATATATATATATATATATTTTTGTCAATCTAAAAGTCCGATTTGAAAAATTCCTTCTGTGTTGGATAGTGTTTCCGATGCGAAATGTTTTTCCTATAAATTCAAAATTTTCAAGTAAATCATAGACTTTCCCATAGGGCGGATTCTGCTCCTAAAACTTCGATTTGAAAAATTCTTCCTGTATCGCATACAAGACCTGACGGAAAATATTTTTCAAGTAATTTCTAATGTTTGGTAAAGAATGGTTTGGCCACGAGGGGTCATAAGTGTTAATTTCTGCTTCTGATGTATTTGTAGCAAAATCTGGGCTCCTGAAAACTCGATTAAAATGTTTTTTCTTGGACCGATACCGCTCATATGGATAAACTTTTTGTGAATACTTTCTGCCTAAAATAAAGCATGGTTTTCCCACCAAGGGACGTAAAGTCACATCTTATTTTTGTCGATAACTCTGTTTCTAAGAGTTCGTAAGCTCACGATTCCGTTTACAGCATTATCTGAGGGATTCAAGACCCGATTGAAAAACTTCTTTCTTCCGTCAGATACTAGTGTTTTCCATACCGGTTCCATTGACTTTGAATAGCTTTTGACTTTGAGAAGATTTGCGTCAGAACGGATTCAAGAGACGTGCTTATTACACCCGAAAATTCGGTGTCATCTTTCTTGTTTAAATTTGGGACTAAGAACCACCGTCAATAAACGAAATTGCTGAATGGAGTTACCCATCTCCAATTTGGGCGAACTGTTTCCACACAGACCAGAGAGTCAGTGTCGTAAAATAACCACATCATTCATGACTCATCGAGTGATTCGAACTCAGGGCCATTTAGGACGAATGGCCAGATGTCGGCGCTTTGACTTCTCTGCAACCGAGGCGGCTCTTTAATGCCTAGCAACTCACTTTACATCATCCTTAACTCGTGTGGAGATTTAGTTGACCATATTGCTCAGTGCATATGCCTAACGAATGAGTGCGGGATGTACTTCTGTTCATATTATGTCACGTCCACAGTATAAAGCATCCGATTAAATTTAGAGTAGTTAATTTTGGGTGCGTTAGTGAACAGGAGCGTGAATTCTGCCAACGTACATCTGCACAGATGACATTTAATTCTCCCTAAGAAATACAAGAGAGTTATTTCTTTTTTTTTCCTTTTTTCTCCCGCGGAAAGTTCCTAAACCACTGGAAGTCTAAATTGAATTACAAGTTTGAAACAACAGGGTTAAAGTTCATTATTCTTTCAATATTTTGAAAAGCAAAACAAACAATTTCGCTGCGGTTTTACGACTGACAAATGTTACTAAGATAATTATTTGAATCAACTCCTAAAACTTAAGTTTCCTTTATAAGAAGCAGGGTTCAATACTATTGAGTAAGACTTCTCAGTAAATTATTAATATATTTTAATATATTATTAAATTTTGATTACTTAACTTGTCCACTATAAGTAACGTATTTAATAGCAAATAGCGACAGCAAAATCGCGCTTCAATCCATTTTAAAATTCCGAAGGAACTTCTGTCAGGGTGTATAAGTTTATATAGCAGGGATAAATAAGTATTTCAATAGATTCGGATAGAAACTTAGGTATAACGTCCTGACCAATTTTATAACAAGCTAGTAAGATATAAAGATACGAAAATTAAAAGCAATTTTCAATCAGTGTCTGCGACTCCATTGGTGCACATGAGAACGTGATCCCCCAATCAAAAATTCAAATTAACAGCCAGATACAACAAAATTCTTATACTAACACTTTAAGGTAAAAATAAATATTTGTTATTTACTTGTTATCTGTTGAAGAAAGTGCTGAGCAATTTTCGCCGAGAGTTATCGTGTACTGCTCAGTAAACTAGGTTTCCGTTGACTTTGATCACACGTGCCATCGAGAAACAGTGCGCGTTAACTAAACGGAGACTTTAGGCCAGCTAGTAGGTGTTTATTCGTAATCCTCTGCTGTGGGAGCACAGAGCAGGTTGCGCACAGCTGAAATTCATTTGTTGAGTATCGTCGCGTTTTTTCGCTTTTCGTAGACTCTCTTTGTGGTGAGTTCTGAGTTATCGATGCGATTTTTGCTTTTCGCAGGCTCTTCTTTGTGGTGAGTTTTGTTGACCTGTTATATTGTAAAGTATAGGATTTCATTTATGTGAAAGGGATTAATATAATTACATTTCAGTACAAAAAGAAATCCATCAGGGCTTTGAGTAAGTTAAGCATTTCAGAATTAAAATAACTGGTATTTTCTAGATTGCCATCGGAAAAAAATGGGAACAAAACAGAGCAGCAGAACAACGCACAAGCTTAGCACAGTGAAAATAACTAAATACAAATATATGAATTTTAAGAGAGAGGTTAAGCAGGGTATTTACGAAAAGACTTGTGGACCTATTGATGTGAAGTAACCTACTTACTATATTGCTTTCTCGGCCTACTGTATGTTAAACATAGTGCTGAATCTAGTTTGATGAATTTTGGTGTAGCTGATTTGCCTCACCGAAATAAAAAAATACACAAGCATAAATGCGCACAAGCACATTTAAACTCTACTCTGGAGTTTAACCTCTTCCGATAGATAGACATTCGACAACAATTTGATTGCACCCATCGTATGAATCTTAAAAGGCAAAATGAGCAATTTACAACAAAACGTCATGTGCTCTGAAAAATAATTATTTGTATAAACTTTTGCGGCGCATTTGAACCAGCACTTTGAGGACACGAGGAATGAGCGTACTTCTTAAATCCCGGCGTTTTTAGCGGTCTTGTTAATTTTTCAACAAAACTTGATGCATGTCTTAAAAGACCGACTTACTAACACAACGCTTTCTAAAGGAACATGCAACGGAATTCAGAATGATTTGTTCGATTGTATGCTTACTACCTGCGTAGAAAACGTAAATAAAAAAGGGTAAAAAGGGAAGGTTTTGTTTCAGTGATCGCAGATGAAACACCAAATAAGTATTTCATCTGCATTCCAACTAGAAATCGTTTTCCCTGTGGATTAACTAATGCACGACCTGTTGAAAGATACTGGTTATTTGTTTTTCCCCTGGTCACATGACGCGGCGTCAGTCGCTGGATGCATTCGTGCCTCCTTGGAAAAAGTTCTTAAAAATCCTGACAAAGTAACATATCAGAGAGATGATGGTGCTAGTATGTGTGATGAGTGGGCATCGCGGGGTTTTCAGTCTAGTACTCAGAAACATTATAAACATGCATACTTTGTACATTGCTATGTACATATTATATTTGATTGTGGCATAGTCTACAAGTCAAAACCAACAAGTTCCGGGGTGTTTTTTTTTCAAATTTTACTGTTGTAACTAATCTTCTCAGCCACTCTCACCACAGGATTTTTGTTCTCCGTGAACTTGTTGGTAAAAGAAGCCGTTACGCTTCAGCTGCAAAGTGGAATGTCAATAGTCTAGTGGACAATAACTTGTATTAGTGCAGAATACAGATGGTTGACTGTATGGAGAAAATATTTAGATTTATCATCCAAGTGTTCGGCAGCAATTAACTAAGAAGCCATTCCACGCGTGCTGGATAATCAAGTAATGTATTTTGGCTCACATTTTTCACATTATGCTACATGTGGATGTTTGTTATAACCATATACAAAAAAAGAGTGTAAACGCAGGTGCAAACCATAAAACTTCTCCACAGTTTTCAACAGTCAGTCGAGTAATAAATATGCAATACGGTCAAAATAAGAATGCAAGTCAAAAATCAGTGTCAGCATCACCTTCAGAAAGGAATAAACAAAAAAAAATAGAAAATGGTACTATTGCCATATTTTCACTGCCATTTCAAACTTTAGAAAAATTAAAAATTTCCATCGACCTGGAGCGCAAAGGAATCTGCACCTCCTAATTTGCCGTCGAGCTTACTAGTCATTACACTACTCAGGAAAAGGAAATTCCAAGTAACTGAAGATTTTCAAGTTTTTTTAAGTAAATGGTTTCATGGCATACATGAAAATATGCCAATAATAGCTTTCTAATTCTACCATGTATTTATAAAGAATTATTTCTTCGGGGTAATTAGTCACCCAATTATATGTGTACAACTGGAAAATGTTCTCTTAAATAGAACTGCGGCTGTTAAAGAAGTGTGTAATGTGATTTTTATTTAAATACAGACAAGATTTTCTTTTACGAAGTACTACTCTGCTGTAGTCCGTTTGACTCTGAAAAATTCCATAAATACGAAAAGCAATTCCTGGTTAAACTGTTTAACTAAGCAATAGAAGTTTATCCGTTTTTGAAAAACGATCGTCTAAAAATTGAACTTGGTGTTATCCGCAGACGACAAGACTTAATTTGAACTTGGAATATAATTGGAACAGTAATCCTTTTGCAATTTGTCAAAGAAAACTCCCAGTTCAGTTTGTAACTTCTGTACGACATTTTCAGAGACATGCGAACACCAGATGATTTTTTCTTCGTTCTCAGTGACCAGTGCTGTGGCTGAAAGATGCTTCTTAACTTTAAAGACGATAAAAACATTTTTAAAAAGTACCACAATTGTGAAGACTGAGTGCATTAGCAATGCTTTCAATAGAAAAAGGCATGATCAATAAAATACCAAATTTAAATGAGATCGTTGTTGACCTGTTTGCCTCTCTGGAAGATAAAAAGAAGGACTTTGTGTACAAGAATTGTACGTAAGAATTTTTATCTCAAACAGATACAATTTTCGTTTCATATCTTTTACCCCTTCGAACACTGTGAACACACACTTTCAAACTCATTAGCCGCTACTGGCGTTTGGTCATTTTGAAGTGTCAGTTGGCATCTCGGACGCAGCAATGGGTCCTTTATTTGCCGTAAAAAGCAGTCCATAATACTTCAGTATGTGACTTCA
Source organism: Macrothele yani (assembly GCA_039090855.1). Taxonomy (NCBI): domain Eukaryota; kingdom Metazoa; phylum Arthropoda; class Arachnida; order Araneae; family Macrothelidae; genus Macrothele; species Macrothele yani. Next base: position 28,754,367 of record CM077016.1, on the reverse strand, counting down.
AACTTTCTGAAAGTTCCAGCTTTACATACTTGAAACTTATTTTTCAAAGTAAATAGCAGGGTATGAGTTGTTTAAATCTTGCTGAATTATTATTCTCATTGAATTAAAACAGTCAGAAGGAAAGGTCCTTCTTAATTTAATCTTCCAAATTTCTGTTGAGTCGAAATAAGTAATAATTTAGCTAAACAGATGCACCTCTTAGTATCTGCCATTTTGTTGGACCAAGAATTTATTAATAAGTGTATCTATACGTGGTGAGTCATGCAACATCATCTAACAAAGTTTTATAGGTTTTTTCTGAAAGGCCGCAGTCTAGGAAGGTGCTTGCTGACTCAGACAAACGAAACCGGCGTCTTGCTTACCCACACCTTTAAGACAAGTACCGTCCTGCATGAAGTACCCACAGAGGCAAAACTGGAAGAGGATTTATTCCGTTGCCACTACATTCTTTTACTACTTTGCGACCGCTACTTCTTACCACTGAACATCAATAGTGATTTCTTCAATGATATAACTCGAAATTATGGACCGCATCCAAAAGGTGTTGCATAGCTTGCAGTGACGAGTCACGTATCTTGCTTAGAAGTGGATGAAAAAACGCATACGGGTCTGCAGGAAATTTGACACGTGTGTGGGAGTCACGAATTCGGTGGTGCGGGGGCGACACCCGATTTTACAAATTTCTGAACTGCTACGGGGTACGCCAGAAGTTCAGAAATCCGCGGAATCGCTGAGGATTTGACGTTAAGCAGTAAAGTTCCTATTGGATTATGACCATGGTGTCGTGCCTGCAAAGCGCAGACTGCGTCCGGCATGACATATCGCAAGAATTCCCCTGGGCCCTGACTGAACGAATGCACACTCATCGGTGGAGGATTTGGAGAATCATTTGCAGTTTCCCTTTTTTTCAGGCACGACACCATATGCCTTTGAAGCAGGAATCGCTTTGACTTTATCCCAACTAAAACGAGGCATAGAAGCCATTTTATTTTGAGGGTCTAACTGCAGGCGAAGTTGTAAATGTCCTTGGATGCTTTCCAGGATCTTGAAGTTGGAGCTTGGGATCAAACGATATAGCCTAATGAAGTCTCAATATTGTTATACTATGCAAATGAAATACTGTGAAATCCATCTGTATGGAACAAGGATAAAGCGAATTAAACTTTTATCGAATTTCAAAAAATCAGCAAGAAAATTATATTAAAAGGTATAGGAGAAACCTTACATCGAACAACACACGAGTCTCAATATACATGTATATGTAAAACATTTTATGCCATCAGTGCCGCTCATCATTTAATGTGTCGGGTTTTCAGCAGAAGCATACCACCTAAGACTTCCAAAATCATGGGTCAGGTGCATATTCAATGTCGTGCACAATGATTTTATTTTTCCTTTGGAAAACGAGATTCCAGTTATGTTTAATTACCTGGTACTTAAAAACTGGCATTCACGGAAACCAATGAGCGCGGCATGAAAATTTTAGATGAAACAAATAAATATGATCGCAGCAACTGGAACACTACTTTAATTTTTTTCTTTTATTAAAATAATAAGTGGTTATAAACACAGCCTCCAGTTACTTACCAGAATTATGTTTTTTATGAAATCGATTTATTTGTATAAATACACTGACGGAAAAAAAATACCAACACCACGAAAAAATAGTTGTAGAGGAATGAAATGGCAGCAATACATTTGTATAGGTAACATATTTAATTGATTAAGGTTTCAAGATCATAGCTTAATGTAAGCGCGAGAAGAGCCATTTTAAATGTGAAATGCTGGTACATTAATAACCGGTGTAACCGCCAGAATGTTGAATGCAAGCACGCAAACTTTCATGCATTGTGTCGTACAGGTGCTGGATGTCAGTTTGTGTGATGCAGTTCCATGCCTGTTGCACTTGGTCGGTCAATACAGGGGCGGTTAATGCTGGTTGGGGGTGACGCTGGAGTTGTCGTCCAATGATGTCCCATACGTGCTCGATTGGTGAAAGATCTGGTGATCTAGCAGACCACGGCAACATGTCGACACTCTGTAGAGCATGTTGGGTTACAACAGCGGTATGCGGCCAAGCGTTATTCTGTTCGAAAACACCCCCTGGAATGCTGTTCATGAATGGCAGCACAACAGTTTGAATCACTTGATCGACGTACAACTGTGCCGTCAGGGTGCGTGGGATAACCACGAGAGTGCTCCTGCTGTCATAGGAAATTGCTCCACAGATCATAACTCCAGGTGTAGGTCCAGTGTGCCTCGGCCGCTGACAGGTTAGTTGCAGACGCTCACCTGGCCTCCTTCTAACCAACACACGGCCATCGCTGGCACTCAGGCAGAACCGGCTTTCATCAGAAAACACAACAGATCTCCACTCCGTCCTCCAATGAGCTCTAGCTTGACACCACTGACTTCGCAAACGGCAGTGGTTTGGAGTAAGTGGAATGCACGCTACAGGGCGTCTGGCTCGGAGCTGTACGTCAAGCAACCGATTTGTAACAGTTCGTTGTGTCACTGTGGTGGAAACTGCAGCTCGAATTGCTGCCGCAGACGCAGTACGATGTGCCACGGCCATACGCCGTACACGGCAGTCTTCCCTCTCAGTAGTGCTACGTGGTCGGCCGGAACCCGCTCATCTTGAGGCAGTACCTTCCCTTGACCACCGCTGCCAACAATCATGCACGGTGGCAACATTTTTTTTTTGATTGGAGGTTTAACGACCATCGTCAGCAACTCAATGGGCTATAAGCAGTCGCCCGTCCCTAATTTAGGGTCACTGGTTCCAGGGAAGGGACAGAGCCAGTGCCGTAAGACAAACACAACATCCATGCCTCACTGGGATTCGAACCCGGACCCCTTACGGACGAATGATCAGAGGCCAACGCCTTAGACCACTGCGCCACCGAGGCGGCGTGGCTACATTCCTGCCAAGTCGTTACGTAATATTGCGGAAAGGAAATCCCCTCCTCGTAGCCCTATTACACGACCTCGTTAAAACTCCGTGAGCTGTTGATAATCGCTGCTTCGTCTTCTTAAAGGCATTCTTGACTAACATCAGCACACTACGTCGAATCTCAACGATAACTAACGCTCACGAACGTTACAGCGCGTATTTACAGCAGACCTGCTTTGCATGTTCCGAGGGGCGCTACTAGCGCCACACGCATGCGCCGAACGCGAAATTTGCATAGACGTCATCTTACAGATGTACTTTGTTTTTTTTGTTTTTTTTGATTGGAGGTTTAACGACCACCGTGAGCAACTCAATGGGCTATAAGCAGTCGCCCGTCCCTAATTTAGGGTCACTGGTTCCAGGGAAGGGAGAGAGCCAGTGCCGTAAGACAAACACAACATCCATGCCTGACCGGGATTCGAACCCGGACCCCTTACGGACGAATGATCAGAGGCCAACGCCTTAGACCACTGCGCCACCGGGGCGGCCATCTTACAGATGTACTCTTACAGCCTACCGACTGTCGGTTATCTAACACAACCCCTTTCTTGGTGTTGGGATTTTTTTCCCGTCAGTGTATGTATGCCAATAACATCATGTAGCTGTAAAATTTGCGGCTTTTTTAAGATAGTTGAAATTGATTTATCCCCACCTGTATTGTAATATTTATTGTACGCTGTCATTCCCGTTTGTAGAAAGGTCACTAAAAAACGGGAGGATTCTCGTATTAAAAATATTGTCTCCCGGGCACTGAAGTTGGAGACGTGGTCGACTGCTGGCTAAAGAAAAATTTCAATAAGTGAAGTTCATTTCTATAACTTAAACCTCACAAGTGAAATGCAGTTTTGAAAAAACGTGGAAAACCTTGATGTTTCAAAAGGTTCAAAATAATACACGGAGTAGAGATTTGTTGAAGAAATGTGTAAACAAATCCCCAACAGGAAATTTCTGCAACAAATATCACTAACAAATCATTTTAAAATAGCACAAAAACACATTTAAAAAAATAAAGACATGAAAGGCTTTAAAAGTTATTTTTTTTTAAATGAAGACATGAAACGAAAATCAAGACAACGTCCAAGAGCTAATGATGTTACGTGAGCATCGCTATGGGATAAAAGAAGCACTTCGTAAATAATATGCCAACATTAACTCCTAATATTCACGTTTCTGACACTGCTGTAAAAGAATGCAAACACATGTTGCATATCAATTCGCAAAACTAATTTTACTTCACGTACTGGATGTTTGCAGCGGTTTAAATCGATTTATGATATTGATGAAAAAATTACGTCTGAAGACAGTGAAGTGGTCATTTTGAAATAGTTACAGCAAAATCGGGCAGATATGCAGTCGCAGTATCAATCTGACGACGAGTACAGAACGGAAACTCAGATTCGTTTTAGAAGATGTTCAAGTTTCAATTGAAATAACTGATGCTGATATCATTGCAGATTTAGCACTGATAAATGACGGAGACAGCTATGAATAAGCTGGCGGAAAAGAGAGCCACTGATCTAAAAGAAGCTATCGGTGCTTCTGAAGTTTGGAGTGATATTGGCTGGTTTTGATGGTAGTGGATATACCTTCCTTAATGAATTTGAATAAGTAAAAAACAGCAAACAAATGCGTGAATCAAATATAAAATTTTTGACAAATCTAACACATTATAAAATTTTTGACAAATCTCCTCTACATAAACGGAAAGAAACTTTAATGCAGGAAGTTTTTTTCCAAATAATAACAAAAAACACATTTTCCGTAATTCACGTAAGTTGTATATTTGAATTTTGAATACAAAACACACGAAGTTCCATAAGACTCAAATTTTGTACAATCGTTGGAACCGTGTACTATGAAATAACTACGATACAATAAATGTGTGCAAAATGTTTGTATTTACCTCTAAGAATACAAATTTTTCACGTTTGCCAAAATGTTCAGTATTTTGAACAATTTCTACCATCCCCTAAAGTTCGATGTAAACGTATTAAAAGCCGTCCCGGTGGCGCAGTGGTCTAAGTGCTGGCTTGTAGCCATTCTTCCGAGATAAATGCGGGTTGGAATTCCGGTAAGGCATCGCTGTTGTGTGTTTGTCGTACGGCCATGGTCCTATCTCTTCCTAATTTAGGGAAGAGCGACTGCTTACATCCCTTTGAGTTGTTCATGGTGTACGCTGAACCTTCAATTGAAAAAAAAAGACGTGTTAGACGGTATTATCTCTTGTGAAAAGATTATTACGGAAAGCATACATTAACGGAAAATTTTCCATTGCTCTCCTGTAGGAAGTCATTTTTTAACTTTTTGAAAAGTTGATAAAAGAACTGCTTTTGGCTCTAACCTCCAAATTTTTGATAAATTTCGCAGACCCTACTTCGTAATGTTTCAATATTTATTTGATCAAGTTTGGAAAGAAAAACACTGTCTTGCGAAAACAGACCATAAGTCTCGAAGGCCATGAAAGCGGGTAGGTGATTAGCCAGCATTTGTTGGTACCGCGCAACGGTTAAGCACTTCCTGGGACACATTGAGGGACCTAAGATGTCCCATGTAGAAGCTGCCCAAACCATTACCGAGGTATCAATGCAGGAAAAACAGCTAACCAGGCACGACGGGGTCATGACGTCCTGTCGACACGACACCACTCACTCCCTCAGCTCGGTACAGCTGAAAACCTGATTCATCTGACTCATGACAAGACGCCACTCTGGGGATGTCCAGTTTTGATATCCTCTGATCCAGACAAAACCTAATTTCCGATGACGGGCATTCTGGAGTGCAACACTAATAGGGCATCTGCTCCTGTAGCCCATGATACGCGGCCTGTCCCGTACCATTATCGTTTCGCTGACGCTGATAGGGGCTCCGATATTTACCCTGCATATGATTTACGCAGTTGTTCCGAAGCGATCAATCTGTACGTGATAGGATGGTATACTTCGACCAGAGAAATAAACGACGTGTGTTTGGCCAACACTTGCTCTCTGGGCACAAGTACGTCCGTCGACGGCGTATTCACGGTACACCTTTGATACGGTTGCCCCCGGCATGCTAGGGTTCTAAGCATTTGGTCGATAGAATGACCGATCTGTCCTGCGCCGACAATGCATCCATAATCAAATTTACTCAAATCACCAAATTTACTTATGCTCAACGATTGCGAAACGCCGTTGGGAAGCTCTTCTGTCCACCTATTTATGGTCTGCCTTCATTTTATGATTTTTCCACTTTCCGCGGGGATTGTCCACGTCAACTGCACATCACCTCTATCTCTAATAATTCCCACTGAGAGTATATTTATATATATTTGGCATCTATGATCAATGGACGGACAACATATGATCTATCTTAGAACAATTCTTGCGGAGCATCCCGTTCTCACTGAAGGTATAGCGATTAGTCCTTTTCTGCCGCTGATGAAATTCGAAACCATATCATATTTCTCTGACGTCGGACATTCTACAAATTGAAATACACCCGCAAAGGTTTATCGCTGCAACTTGCCCTATTGACATGTGAATCACCTTTGAAGTAGGTACGTCACTAAGGGTCTCTGATGATCGACCAACTGAGGGGTAAATCATTCTCCAATATCCAAATATATACTATTCTACACGAACCAACCCTTATGACAAAAATGGAGAGTTATAGCAGAAGCCCCAAATGGCTTCACAAATTTCAATGGTTAATGAAGAAAATTTAGAAGTAACTTATGCCTGCGTCGTCTTTGGGCGACAAAAACAAACTCAAGGGGCATCAAAAAAGAATTAAAAAGTTATATAAATCTTGTATTGAGAAGTTTGGAAGAAACAATACAAGAAACCCCTAATGACTTCACAACTTTGAATGGTTGATGAAGACAATTTAGGAGTAACTGATGCCTGCGTCTTCCTTGGGCGACAGGAAAAAAATTCAAAGTGCATCGAAAAAGGAATTAAAAAGGTAAATAAATCTTGTATTGAGAGCTTTTGGAAGAAGCAGTACAACTTCATTTCGAAATGTAATGTACCATAATTCTTTACAAAAGTGGTTAAATAATTCATCCTCCCGGTATTTAATTATGGATCACAGACCGTATAATATTAGATATATTAAACGAACTATGGAAAATCAACTGAGGAATCAAGATAACTAAATCGCAAAAATATTAATCTTTTTCCCCAAATACAACAGATAATACACCTCACGGAATTAGAATTGGATTTTCTATATACACACAAAAGATCAATTTCATTAAGGTTCAAGAAGTCTTGGTGCCTTTAGACTGAAGTGTGCTTTGATTATAAATTCAGCATTGTTCAAAGAGAACTGTTTTATGTCAATGAACAGTTCTCTGTAAATTAGCGACCATATCTGAAAAGGGAACAATGATTATAACCTAAAAGAGGAAAATAACATTCACCATAACTTCTGAATATTTCTACCTATCTCTGCTCAAAGTAGAAGGTAGGCGATATGCACACTTTCTTCTCAACTTTTTTAGGCAAGAAAAAATGAAAGATTTACTAATTATTATTTTTTATATAAATAAATTACTAAATTTTAATATTGCCACTATCACCTGAATCTATTAGTGGTATATACTCATATTCTAGACGAAGCACTAACTACATACATTATAACTTCAATGAACTGTTAATGTGAATTACTATGAGTTGCATGGATGACATATTCAATTAGCTTTCAGAAATGCGCATTTCCAAACCTAAAACTGATTTTCCTTAATTAACTGGGAGCACAGTATTTGCAATTTAATTGTGGTATAACAGATTTCATAAGGATGAAATTGTCTTTAGATCCTGAAAAATTTGGTATTTACGTATTTTAAAAAGTATCAACTTTGACAAAGTCAAGTAAAATCCTGATTCATTTCATATATGTTTTCTAAATCTTATTGAATTGAGTACGTAATCCAGGTTATCATGTAATTCTGGAGCTAACGGAAGGCAGAAGATGCATTTAGTGCATTTAATTGTTTGCCTTTTGCTGTATGCTTTTAGCGCTCTTTTTGGTTTGGCTTTGTTTCCATTAAACGTTTTGTTTCAGAATTCATACTAAACCTTTAATGAAACGTTCTGCAAATCTTGCGTAGGGATGATTAGCTACGGTTTAAACAATTAAAATTAATTTACTGCTTCAGCTGAGCTACAGACAAGTTTGATTTGAAAATACAAACGCGCACTGTATCTGATTGAATGTTTTATTTTTGATAGTTCTATTCTTGCTTTAAATGCTTACATACATCACTTGGAAGCGCAGATATTTGAACAGTGGGCACGTTCACCAGACTACTTGAAGCTAACCGGTATTTTATATTACGTACATTAAACACCTTTATTCCACAAAGGTAAATGTAAGTAAATATCTTAATGGAAAGAGAGCGCAACATTTTTCATTACTGTGCTGCACACAATGATCGATATATCAGATATCATTCTGATAAAAATCAAATATTTGATTTGCAGACTTTTGCTCTTTTTAAACTAAGAGTTCTAGTTATCGATATTCACAACCTTTTTGTGAGTGTCGTACTACTTTTGTATATAATCATAAAACAGATTTACCGTAAAATTATCCTTAGTTCATTTGGCCAGGAGTTGTCTGAGCTTATGGTGTCGGATCGGATTTCCATATTTTGAATTTCAGAAAACTTTCAAATCAGCTTTTGTCTGAAATGAATTTGGAGGTACTCCAGAGAAGAAAATATTTAAACTCCATATTAGAAATTTATTGCAGTGTTATACGAACTTTTATTGCAGTGTTATCGTCAGCTTTGTAACATCTGTCCCAGCTGCTAGAAGTTTCGCGTACAATTTCAAAATTCGGATAGTATACTTCAGAACAATTTTCGACAAACCGCACTGACATCAGACACACCGTAAAGTTTCTAGCATATTTTTGAAGCATTTTAATTCCCTTGAAAGGTATATCATACCAGTGTGCAATTAGAAATATGGGTTTTTAAAAATATTTTAGTAAATGTGTTTCCAATTAATTACTAATGTTACTGAACGTCAAAATTGCAAGCAGTGCATACTTACTTCACAGTTTATCCTAAATGAGCGCAGCATGTCTGTCTGATACTTCTGCAATATTAGTTGAAATAAACATTACTTACAATCGCTTAGGGAACAGTCTGAGCGGAAGCTACTTAGCGCGTTTTCTGTGCGTGAAACCTCGCTGGTGCGAACGGGATGCAGCTTTCTCATACTGACAACGCTCGGATGGTTGTGATTTTTATATTCCCGAGCATATTAACACATCGACATCGGAATTACCAAACGTCGTTTAGAATTAGAATCAACGAACATAAAAGCGACTAAAAGAGCGAAAAGTTAAACGTTGCCCTATCCTGAGAAGTTACGTTCAAGTCAAATGATCCATTGTGGGATAATATAAATAAAATGTTTTCCAAATTCCTGCTTGACTTCTAAATCTACTGCAATTCAACAAGCCTGAGAGGTCTATACGCTTGAAATGGCAGTGAAGTGTCATTATCACTATCTTGCAATGATAGTGTCTCTCTAGAATTGTCACAATTTAGAAACCAGTCCTGCAAATGATGCTACGTTTTCTCCCATCGTACAGAATGCCCAACCAATACTACGACGCATTTGATTTGATGAATAAGTATATTAGCATACATTCACTAAATTTCTAGACAAGTCATTGCCTTCAAATTGTTGAAGTGTTTTATTATTCAATTTGCTGTATACCTTCCTTGAAAAGTCGTCTGGTTGATTTGCGAGAAAGCTAGGGAACTTTGATTTCAATTCTACGTCACTAAATTATGTATACGAGTATAGTTATACTATTTTGAATTCTATTATGTATCAATCAATGTAACACGACATCATGAGACACGTGTGTTAAACAGAACGATACTGAATCATTTCTTCCAAGCAGGACTACGGGCACCGCGCCGCTCTCCCAGTTACCGCTGACAATTTGTCACCTTAAAGCACGTGTGAGGAGTTGGCCAGAACGAGTTCATTTGAGAAAAGAATGGCGGTCTGTGGTCTTAATTGATGAAATCCGATTTTGCTTGGGAGCGTCTGTTGGTCGTGTACGCGTCCAAAGGCGATAAGTTGTGCTGCTTCTACATCGTGCATCATCTAACGCAGGGATGGCCAAACCGTGGCGCATGCGCCAAACGTGGCGCATTGGATGATTATAAGTGGCGCATTGCATACTTGCTCCTACTTATTCTTTTGAAGTAGGCGCCATAACTGAATTTATCCATCTTCATATTTTCAACACCTGAGTGCTCTCAATTCAATTCATACAGTCTTCTTACTCATCAGTTCAGCCGATTTTTTTGACAGTTTACAATTGAAGGATGTGAACAGTGTGTGTGTATAAGAGAGAGAGAGAGAGAGAAACTGCGTGAATGAGATGTGGTACGATTGAAAACGGTGCGATTCACCCAATAAAACGCTCTCGCAAAAACTCTGCTTCAAATTCCGCGCCGTGCCGTATGTGGCTGACTTTGGCAGGTCGCCAGTAAACATCGCTGAGAAACATTACTTCAGAGCGCTTTTTCCCACGAGTGCTGTGCCCTCTGGCAGAAGTAACTGAGTGAGCCATTGTGGCGTGGAGTTTGAATCAGGGTTTTTGCGAGAGCGTTTTATTGAGTGTACTAGCATGGTGTTTGTATTGAGAGTGATTGAAAGACAGGTACAAGAATAAACATATATGACGTTTGTCGAAGAAGAGCGCCCTACTGTTTCTTAACGCGAACATAGAATTCAAATCCCACATAATTGATATTCTGTGACTGTGTGATACGACGTACGTACTTGTGATCTATTTGTTCTATTTCAACATTTAGATTTTTAGAGTTTTGTACTTTTCTATTTTTTTTAAATTCTTTTTATTCATCACAGAGCAAACTAAAATGAGCAAAAGAAGCGCAGAAAGTGATAGTAAGCGTGAATTTTTCGAACAGTGGGAAAATGAGTTGTTATTTATAGCAAGTACATCAGGAAAACCGTTTTGCATTGTTAGTGAGAGTACTCTTTCACATAATAGAAGCCATGATCTTAATAGACACTATAAAACACAGCGTCAGACTAAAACAGAAGAGAAAATGAAGCTTGTTTTGGGTCTGAGTTACGAAAAGAATATGTGAATAAGAAAAAGGAAGAAATCGGAAGAAGACAAAATATATTTGCTAAAGTAAGTTGTGAACACTTGGCGATGACAGAAGCGTCATATGAAATTGCTTTAGCATTGGCGAAAAAAAGAAACCTTTTTCTGACGGGGAAGAAATTGTGAAGACTTGTCTCCAAATATTTGCACGCCATCTTGGTAATAAAGGTATTTAAAGGAAAGCAGACGAAATTTCTATATCAAGGCAGACACTTACGAGACGTATCGAGGAACACTCTCAGGATGTATCTCAGCAACTAGAAGACCTTGTCCATTCTTGTATTTTCTGTTCTCTAGGTTTGGATGAATCAACGGACACATGGGATGTTGCCCAGTTTACCATTTTTATAAGAGGGATTGATGATAATTTTCATGTCTTTGAAGAATTTGTCAGTCTGGAGTCATTGCATGGTACAACGAGAGGATCAGACATATTTGAAAAAGTAAAATCATGCCTAGAAAATCTAAAATTAGATTATAGAAAATTCATCAGTGTGTGTACGGACGGAGCGCCGTCAATGATAGGTAAAGTCAGTGGCACCACAACTTTGCTTGAACAATTTTTAAACCGTCCTGTATTTAAATATCACTGCCTTATACACCAAGAGCAACTGTGTGGAAAAACTTTAAATATGTAGCATGTTATGCTACCGGTTGTAAAATGTGTGAATAAAATTAGAGAAAGAGCATTACACAGACGAGAATTCAGAGAATACTCTCAATTGTTAGATTTGGAATATGGTGAACTTGTCCTTCTTTGTGAGGTATGCTGGCTTTCTAAAGGACAGGTTCTGAGTAGATTTTGGAAATTGAAAAATACTGTTTCTAATTTTTTAGAACAGGAAAATGAACTACCTGATGAAAAAACCCTATTATTGGACAACAACTGGCTATTTGATTTGGCATTTTTAGTTGACGTTACTCGCCATCTCAATGATCTAAATTTAAAACTACAAGGCAAGAATAAATTTTTTCCCAGCTTAGTCAACAGCATCAGTTAATTTCAAATGGAATTAAAACTGTTCATCTCTCAGTTAGAAAATGAGGATTTAACTCAATTTCCACACTTCATAGAGCAGAGTGAATGTGCTGCGGATAACAGCAAATTGCTATTATCCGCAGCATATCTTGATTTTTTCAATAAATTTGGTCAAATTGACCAAATTTATTGAAAAAATCAAGATATTGCAAGGGTCATTTGGAAGTCGTTTTCATGCTTTTGCTAAAGAAGAAAACTGCTTGCTCGCACTTATAAACGCATTTTCACTTAGTGAACAAAACGTATTGCAGGTACCTAGTAACATACAAATAGAAGTGATTGATTTAAAAACAAATTCATTATTAAAAATGAAATTTGATGAGCTTTTTCCAGATCAAAATGATTCTGATATAATTAATTTATATCAGAACATTTCCCAGAGCTAAGAAAATTTGTAAAATGTTATATATGTCGCTTTGGAACGACATACAGATGTGAACGAGCATTTTCGTTTATGAACTTGATTAAAAGCAAAACAAGATCACGAATAACTGATTCAAATTTGAAAAATTATCTGCTGCTCGCAGTAACAAATTTAACACCAAACATTGAAAGACTAGCGAAATCCAAACACGCTCACAGTTTCATTAATGGTAACTAATGAAAGCTGTGATAGATATTGTTTTACATACAATAATTAAATCATTTAAAAATATCGATTATGTCTGTAAGAAAAAGAGATCATTTCTGACTACTGTGATCATTTCTGACTACGTGTCTTTTGAACTGGTGTAAATTAATTAATTAATTTAATTGCGTGATTGAGTTATTCCTTTTCCTCCCCTAAGCGAAGAATGTCCCCCATCCCTATTTTTCAACCCCAAACTTGAGTTGTATGGCGCATCTGAACTCATACGTGAAAAAATTGGCGCATGGTATGTAAAAGGTTGGCCACCACTGATCTAACGACATACAGGCCACACGTCGGGCTTCATTTTTGAGTGCAATCCCAAATGCGGCCACACGTTGGCATGCCATTTTTGAGTGTGATCCCAAATGCGGTATTCCAGCAGGATAACGCCAGCCCACATTCTTCCGGTGCAACTAAACGTGTTCTTCTGGCTGTGCATCAACACCCTTATCCAGCACGCTCTCCGGACTTCTGTGCAATCGAGCATGTTAGCGACTAGATGGAATAAAGGCTCTTCCGCGGACCACGACAGGCAGAGACCATCTCAGAGTTACGCGTCCAAGTTGAAAGCGCGTGGAATGCTAATCCCCAGTATGGTATCCAACATTTGTAAGACAGACTGCATGCCAGATTGCAAGTTCGTATTGTTACTGGAGGAGGAGCAACACCTTATTTTTAATACACCACAGTATAAATATCAAGAAACGCTTATAGCTTATTAAATCAGTTTGCTTGTGCTTATTACGAATCTTTCTGCTTATTACGCCATAAAAATAAACGGATTTAATGCGCTATATGCGTTTCTTGAGTGCAACACCTTATTAAAATGTGCCCTATGTAAACAGTGATATGTATTAAAAAGTAAAATAAACATTGAATCATTTCACACATGCGGTCACTTTCCTTTCAAAATAATTTTTGCTGCGACATAAATATCACAGATGCAGCTGCAATTGTTAATGGTGTTGTTTTTTCACTTTCTCGCAGTGTACATGCAAGAACGGTACTATGCTGTACATCATACATCATTATAGGTATGATACCAAAAAGGTAACTAGTTCATGGTACTATAGCCCTATAAAATAAACCTTTCCACGTTATTATAATTTATGTATTCAAAATTGTTCCTGCATAAGTTCTTGCCAGGAAACCTTTCCCTACGCTAACGCATCAGGCACGTGTCCTATATTTGGAACTACATGATAGACAAATATGTCATCGCGTGCGAAGAAATTTAATGCAGCAATGAAGTACTCACTGGTCATCCACAGCGAGGAGACTGAACCGTTTCCTATTCCAAGTGAACATTCATTTGCTGTTGTAGAATCGTCCATGAATAGCCCCGCGCAATATACACAAACTGAACTGGAAATAAAATAATCATTACTTAAAAATAAATACTCCATACTGAAATAAGTAATTCATACGGACCTGAAATAAAGTAATTCATATGGAACCGGAAATGCGTAAAGTTAATACAGAGAAAATTTATGAAAATCCCCCAAGAGTAAAGGACAGAATGGAACCGGAAATGCGTAAAGTAATACACAAAAAAGTTATGAAAATCCCACAAAAGTGAAGAAAAGAATGGATAAAACAGCAATACCACTGTTAGAGGCTACCGTATTTTATAGCAAATTGTTAAAATTTCGTAGTGAACCGACGCAAATGTATAGTGCCATGAGACATACACTGGCGGAAAAAAATCCCAACACCACGAAAAAATAGTTGTAGAGGAATGAAATGGTGGCAATACATTTGTATAGGTAACATAATTAATCGATTAAAGTTCCAAGAACACAGCTTAATGTAATCGCGAGAAGAGCCATTTTAAATGTGAAATGCTGGTACATTAATAACCGGTGTAACCGCCAGGATGTTGAATGCAAGCATGCAAACGTGCTGGATGTCAGTTTGTGGGATGGAGTTACATGCCTGTTGCACTTGGTCGTTCAATACAGGGACGGTAAATGCTGGTTGGGGGTGACGCTGCAGTTGTCGTCCAATGATGTCCCATACGTGCTCGATTGGTGAAAGATCTGGTGATCTAGCAGGCAATGGCAACATGTCGACACTCTGTAGAGCATGTTGGGTTACAACAGCGGTATGCGGGCGAGCGTTATCCTGTTGGAAAACACCCTGGAATGCTGTTCATGAATGGCAGCACAACAGGTTGAATCACCAGACCGACGTACAACTGTGCCGTCAGGGTTCGTAGGATAACAACGAGAGTGCTCCTGCTGTCATTGACAATTGCTCCCCAAACCATAACTCCAGGTGTAGGTCCAGTGTGTCTCGACCACAGACAGGTTGGTTGCAGGCGCTCACCTGTCCTCCTTCTAACTAACACATGGCCATTACTGGCACCCAGGCAGAACCGGCTTTCATCAGAAAACACAACAGATCTCCACTCCGTCCTCCAATGAACTCTAGCAAGACACCACTGACGTCGCAAACGGCAGTGGTTTGGAGTAAGTGGAATGCACACTACAGGGCGTCTGGCTCGGAGCTGTACGTCAAGTAACCGATTTGTAACAGTTCGTTGTGACACTGTGGTGGCAACTGCAGCCCGAATTGATGCCGCAGATGCAGTACGATGCGCCACGGCCATAGCCGTACACGGCGGTCTTCCCTCTCAGTAGTGCCATGTGGCCGGCCGGAACTCGGTCTTCTTGAGGCAGTACCTTCCCTTGACCACCGCTGCCAACAATCATGCACAGTGACTACATTCCTGCCAAGTCGTTCTGCAATATTGCGGAAAGAAAATCCAGCTTCTCGTAGCCCTATTACACGACATCGTTCAAACTCCGTGAGCTGTTTATAATGGCTTCTTCGTCTTCTTAAAGGCATTCGTGACTAACGTCAACACACTACGTCGAATCTCAACGATAACTAACGCTCACGAACGTTACGGCGCGTATTTTCAGCAAACCTGCTTTGCATGTTCCGAGGGGCGCTACTAGCGCCACACGTATGCGCCTAGCGCGAAATTTGCATAGACGTCATCTTACAGATGTACTCGCACCGCCTACTAACTGTCGTTTATCTAACACAACCCCTTCTTGGTGTTGGACTTTTTTTCCGTCAGTGTATTCAGAATCATCATGTAACTTTGCCTAAAATATAAACTGAAAAGGACCAGCTTCAGCAAAGCAGACATTTCTGCCGATCATGGATTAGCATTGCGGCATTGAAAGGGACGCTAAAGTTCGGAATGGATATATTTGAAACCATAAAAATATAGGTTGAGACGTCGATATCTGTAACAAAAGTTAAAATGGAATTCATAGATTGTATATACCGGTTTGAAGTTTGTAATCAGTTAAACAAAATAGTAGACCTAGATCCTTACTTTGCCAAAGGTTTTGGCCGATCTGTCGCTCAGATGGGCCCTCTCGATTTTCTGGAAAACAGAATATATCTTTAGGGTGCTGTTCAAAGATGTTTTTATTTATTCTCTGGCTCCAGGTATTTATTGTGAGATTTTTTATTACACATGACTACTTTCTGTTTAATCATTCAGTATTTCTAAGCGTTGATACAGTAAAACAACGTTCTGTAGGCTACGTAGAACACATTCTTGTTATTTATTTTAATTAGTTGTCCGTTTTAAAAATTAAGATCTGCCCTCAACACAACATGACACTCCATGGCAAACAATTCCCTATTTAGAAAAACGGCATGAGAGCCATCATGAAACACTCGTATGTACGGCCCTTAACATACGTATCATCTCGTATTCGCAGAAGTGCAGACAATGTTTATTATCTGACACTGACGCAATGCATTCACAGGAACGCACCGGTTTGTGTTCCCTTGCGTATCTTTATTTTATTGTTTACTTTTTCGGTGTATTAATTGTTTCATTTGTTCTGGCTTCGAATTAATATTACTCTTCTCATTGATTACACAAAATATTTGTAGGATACGATGTTTTATAATGTGGAAAGAAGGACGCATAATGCTGTGTCAGCTTTGATTATTCGGTGTGATGTCGTGAACTCTGGGTTATTGAAACTTTCGCCGCTGAGTATAGCCATTCCAATCATTGTGAGGCGATAACCTTCCCAAAAGAAATTTAGATGTACACTTGTTTTACGAAAACCTTATTTTGGGTTAAAAACAATAGATAGAGATGTTCAGCGACAAAGAGGCTGCTTTATTTTTTTTATCTATGTTATAACAATAAAACAATTTTACCAAGACATTTCATAACTCTACAGTTTTAAAACTTGTACCTGTCTTTGAATTTCAGAGCAATTAAGCTTCGATTTAATGAGGACAAACTGGAACTGCAATGCTAAATTTAGGATTTTTTTTTAGTATAATACTTTATTTTTAAAAATAAATACCGAGAGCAAAACTACACCAGTAGACATCCTTAAAATTTATGTTTTTTGTCTGTAATAATTACATCAATTTTAATCTATAAACTTAAAACAGATTCCTGAGATAAACGCAAAATTGAATTGTTTGCTTTTGTTAGTCGTCACTCTTTTGATTTTTTCCAATTCTTAAACATACTTTTTTTTTAATATCTCAAAGTACGCCAAAGCAAGCAGAACATAAATTCTGAATTTGCTTGTAAGACTTACTGGTCATCCATGTAACACCTCTCAGAAAACTATGAAAATTTTATCGCCCTCTAGAGGGAATCGAACTCGCATCTCCCGATTCCCATTCGAATATGTTTACGTTTCACGATAATTCAAACTGTTACACGGTGAGCATTTTCGAAAGGAAATCGGAAACAGAACACGAGCATCCAATTAATACACACAATTAATATGCCACTTCTCAGTGTTTGGAGCTCCGCAGAATGATGGGGATTCGCCAAAGATGGTAAGCAGCAACATAACAAATAACTAGGAAGCGAATGAATACTTAATACACCAAATTAACCTGGATTAGGAACATTAAACATAAGACATCGCTCTTTCCACGTTTTATAAGCGAGTCACGGAAAAATTCTCATCGGCCACCGCTGGGAATCGAACCCAGGGTCTTCCAGTTACGCGCGGGACATGCCACCACTGCACCAAACCGGGCATGCTACCACTGCAATGTGGCTTGGCAGTTGGTCGTTTGAGAGTCTGAAGGAATTCGAGGCCGCTGTGGTGCAGTGGTAGCATGTCCGGCACGTAACTGAAAGACCTGGGTTAGATTCCCGGTGTCATCCGATGATAATTTTTCCGTGACTCACGTATAAAACGTGGAAAAAGCGATGACTCCTGTTTGACGTACCCAAACCGTTACATGGGTAGCATACTAGAACGGAAATTGGAAACAGAATTCGAGTATGCTAACCGTGTTAGGCTTCGCCTACTCGAACGGAAATCTGACGATTCCAGATCCAGAGCGATGAAACTTTCAAGTTTTCCGAGAGATGTTAAATGGATGACTAGTAAGTTTTAGAAGCAAATTCAGAAGTCATATTCTCTTTGCGTTTAATATTCTATCAATTCCCCAAGTATTATGATTAATATTTCTTCCTTTATTGATTTATTTCAAAGTTTACTTCTTAAAAATAATAATCCTGTGCTGACATTTGAAGTCCATGCTACTGGGCCATATAAAATGTTTTGTGAATATCTTTAAAAATTTCCAATGGTGAAATCAATGAGCGAAGATATTAGAACTTTGTTGGTAAATCTATACCATATTGTTCGAGAAGAGGTAAAGGAATTTTATAAAATTTCAGTTTTAGTCACTCGTCTGAGACAGCGAACGTGAGACGGAGCGCAGGTTGGCCAAAATTGTATTCCGTAGAAATAGCAGTTCTAATGAAAATCAGCGAGCACAGTGTAACAAAAACGCAGAAATTAACCACAAAGTGCCAGGTCGGATGTGTTATGGTTTGTGGGCTTTTCTCATAGGACATACTAGGTCCCTTAGTGTGTCTGGAGAGGTACTTAAGCTCTAAGAGGCCACCCCGGTGGCCTCGGATCATTCGTCCGAAACGGGTCCCGGTTCGAAGTATCTTACGGCACTGGCTCTCTCCCTTTCCTGGAACCAGTGGCCCTAAATTAGGGACAGGAGACTGCTTATAGCCCATTGAGTTGTTCACGGTAGTCGCTAAACTCTAATTAAAAAAAAAAGAAAAAAGCTATGTGCGCTACCAGCATATGCTGCCTGATGATTTACACGCTTTCATATTCCTCACGCCCCCTGCGTCCGAGCGTCCGATTCAGAAGAACCATGCTCCGCCCCACCGGTCTGCAACCACCCATCTATGGCACGAGAAACACTCATCTAACTTTGGAACCATTTAGTGGCCCTTCAAGATAGTTAGCATGAACCCTGCGGGAGCCCTCCGGTATACCGTCTAGCAGAACATCAGATCCGTGGACACTGAGAAGTGGCCCTAAATCAAGGACGGGCGACGGCTTATAGCCAATTGAGTTCTTAACGGTGGTCGCTAAACTCCAATCAAACAAAAAAAAAGCCCTGCGCGCTACCAGCATATGCTGCCTGATGACTTACACGCTTTCATATTCCTCACGCACCCTGCGGCCGAGCGTCCGATTCAGAAGAACCATGCTCCGCTCCACAGAGCCGCAACCACCCATCTATGGCACGAGAAACACTCATCTAGCATTGGAACCATTTAGTGGCCCCTCAAGGTAGCTAGCATGAACTCTGCGGGGCCCCTCCAGGATACCGTCTAGCAGAACATCAGATCCATGGACACTATGAAGACGTAGTGGGCGGAGTAGTGGTAAATCATGGCTGAAATTTGCTCAGAAAACCATCCGGCACCTGGTGGAATCCATTCCTTGGTGTATACAGGATGTTATTCACGTTAGATGTGATCGAAACGCTGTTATATCTGTATCTCTAATGTTCTGTCTGTTTATTGAGTGTATAAACAGCAGAAAAGCTATCTTCTTTACAAATAAACGAATACAACGATTAATGCGGCATTTCGTTTTCTAATTTAACACATATGTAAAGCTTTCTTCTAATTTAAAACAAAATTGTGCAGCAATTAGCATTTCGCCAGCATTTAAAATTCATGAAAATGATGTTCAGTTATTTGCAAATATTAGAACTATGAATTCGTAATTAACCACATACAAAACATTTCTATTGAGTTCTATGCATCGCGTTGTTGTGCGTATATCGAACTAGTCTTCAGAAGGAAAAGTTGCGACCATTCATTTAAATTCGTTATAAATGGGCTCTGTAGAATCTAAACGAAATGATCAATGATTTTAATTTAAATAGAAGATCGTACATCTGAAGTCACATCCGCGAATTAAATCTTTGAAATGTACTGACCGTACGAATCTTATATGATTTCCTTCGACGAGAAAGTCATATGAGGAATTTAACTCTAGCAGATGTACTGTTACAAATCAAATTCATCGAAAAGGTTTTCATAATTAAATTGTAAGTATCAGAGCTCGAGAGGTTTCTGACAGAACGTCCATTCTCAAAATGTGACGTGTGGGGTTGTATGGACAGTTGTGCAGCGAAAGCCTATCGACATAGTTTTATTCGGTAAACTGGAGCTCCGGAGTAGGAAGATATAGATTGGAATCGTACAGATGGCCAAGAACGATTGTATTAGCAACATAATGAAAAATAATTTCCTTGCCGTGATCATTAAAATAGTTATGTCCTATTTCACTAACACATACGGAAATAACAAATAAATTCAAGGGTTGTCCCGAAACAATTGATAATATTTTTATACAAAAATAAGCATATAAAATGTTTTGCAAGATAAAGGTTACCTTAATTATCTAGAATGTGCTGATCTTCGAAATACTGTCCATTGAATCGAAGACAAGTTATCCAAGGTTTCTCCCCCTTTTTGAATATCTTCTGGAATTCACCTCATGTGCAGCTTAAAATGTCGCCCCCGTAGTGTCTCTTTTTTTAAATGAGGAACAACCACAAGTCATATATGGACAAGTATGGACAACATGCAGGTTGAGACATTAATGTACTTTTCAGATTTTACCAAATGAGAAACGACAGAACTGGCCATGTGCGACTTACTTTGGGCCACACATGAAAAGTAGCGGAAAGCCAATTTCAACAAACTCGTTTCATGCCCAAATTCTCCGTCTGAATTCTGTGATTCGATTATTCTGAGATCTGAACCATATATTCGATAACTCTAATTGATACGTGTATGGGTTCCTGTATAATAACACTTATTGTATTGATGCTTACCTCTGTAACACTCGTTGAAAGTCTTCCTCCATTCGCGATTAAAGCCGCCAACTCACGACCATCCATAAATTCCTTTCGCCATCTGTAAATTGTTGTTTTTCCTAGATATTCATCTTTATGATCCTCTTGCATAAGACAGAAAGTGTATCCGACAACATTCTTAAGTCCGCAGCAAAATGTAATGGCGCACAGTTGTTCTTCTTTCACTTTCATTTTTTCGAAAATTCACAGCGTGAAAACATTTGATAAGGATTTACGAAAGAGCTCTTATTTAACTGCGCGCTACCGATGACGCAAGGGTGATAAACAGGTGTTGCCGGTTGCTATGGTTACTACCACATCTACCGGTTTTCCGGGACTCGTGCAAGTTCGAACAAAGTATTGCAAATTTTTTGTAAAGACGTTCTCAGTTGTTTGAGAATATGTTATATACTTCTGCAATGAAATTGTCGTTGACTATTGTTGTTGGTAAACCGGAAACCTGTTGGGATATTTCGCGTCCCATCTTTCTCAAAGGTGGAATAATGTGGCGTGTGAGTGAAACAGACAGTTAAGCACTGATAAGCACGCCAGCGTAAGTTAGCATGGGGCAACTACACTTCCAGTGTAGGAAGGTGAAGGTTCCAATCATTTTGTCGGGAAAGCAAGGATACAAAAACAATCTATGTGTGATTGAAGAGCATTTGTTTTTAGGAAGTTATTTCCGAAAACTGAGAAACATCTGTCTATCACATAAACCGCATTTTAAATTTTATCAGTCCACATAATCCACGGTTCCTTGATTCCATAGATGTATACGACTCACATTATAGAAATTTCATTGACTAAACCATGAAATGGTACATTCTCTATGATTGATTTTAAAAATTATAGATTAGATGTTTGTGTTTATGTTTTTTGTCTAAATTTCCCTTCTTTGAAGGACTGCAAGAATTTCGTAGAACATCGTTACACAATCATAAGTAACGACGTGACTAATAAATTGCGGAACCTGTCGTGTGGAAATGTGTGCCCTCAAAGAATTATAGATTTGTATTGATGTAACTAAATCAAAATTCATATGAATTTCTCATTCTCTGAGTTATAATGTTTGCGCTGATATCGCATACGATATTGAAGGCAGTAATACAATTATTTAAATTTGAAAAATAATCTAAGAATCATAATAGAAATTCTTCAAAAATGGGAAAAAATCTGAAATTCGTGGATTTATTTGATATTTCGCCAAATTACAGAACAAAATCCTAAAACTCGCAAAAACAATCGCGGAAATTAGCGCTCCGAAACAATTAGTAGCCTAATAATTACCAAGAAGGTAAGACAAATGTTTGTCTCCAGCTGTTTCATCCAACGTTTATGAGTCTATAATAATCAAAAGTCCATCAAAGGGTGTCATTAACACGTCTATGATTTTCATGATTCCACGATGTTTCCATCTTGGTGTCGCGATTTCACTTTTTCGAAGTGCGGTTCTTAAATGTATGCTGATATTTCCACATCGTGCCGTTTCACATATTTATAAATTAAAAAAATGCAGCTGATTTCCCTCCTGCTCAAATAGCTGTTTATTTCATAAAGCATTTCTACATGTTGGAATTCGCAAGTTACTCTGAAAATAAGTTCCTGTTCCTATATAAAAATAGCTGAATATGTTTATACCAATTGTTTTTTTAAGAGCTTTACAGGCTAACGTCTGATAATCCTGATATCATTATTTTGAATTTACGACATTTTGATTATTTTTAAAGCAGATTATTTTCAAAAACTCATGAAGTAGAGTATTGTTTTGTTGTACACCTACCAAACAAAATGTTGAAAAGCTTTCTGTAATTTGTTGGAAAATTAATTGTAAAATTCAATAAATAAGCAATTCAGTCTCGGTAACTTGATTTAATTTCTTTCGTGAGCATTAAGTTGCTTACCTACATTTTATAGTTTAGAAAGTTAAACCCTGGATAGATATTTTTGCCCGTTCTGTTGGGACAAGACAGCACGATGTGGTGCCATACGTAATTCTTTCCTCAAAGTTATTTCATCATTCCCGCAAATGAATCATTCGCAAAGAACATTGAAATAAATAGCCATTCACTTATCACTCAATTTTTTAAGTCCCATCATATATTCTAGGTAACTGCATATTACACACTCACATAACAGTTACTAATTATTGATAATCAACGTTACTTTTCTGTATCATAAGAACTATACTTTACTTTCTCGATCATAATTTTTTCTGTAGCATCATACTTTTTTTACATTTGTCATTGCTTTCTACGGAAGAAAAGGGAGGTTCTTCTACGGTTTTTTCTCTTCCACAGCTGAATTTGTCCGGTACAGTTTCTTAAATACTTGATATTTATTTTTGTTCACGTCAGCACAACATAAGATAAAGATTTAATATTTTAGCTTTTAGCATTGTGAACAGCATTGATGTTTCTTCATTAAAGAGAAACATTTAAAATCCAAGCAAAGCAAATCTAAAAAAACAAAATGTAACTTATATCCTACATCCGTGGTAAAGATTAGCAGTGATACAGCGTATAGATACTCATGCAGGGTACAGTGCCACGTTTCTCATTTACAGACATCAACACGTGTATTTTGCTAAAAATAAAAATTACAAGCCATTGATATCAATAAATGATCAATTGTATTTCAATATTTTTTATTTCTGTATTTTTTCAGTGTTCATCAGCTTCAGTGTTAGAAAACCTAGATTCCTAGAATATCTGCTCAATCATTTTTTTATCTTTTTACCTTTCCTGCTATGCCGTTTGAAATAAAAGACATGAGCTAAAAGTCATCTTACATAAATTAAAGGAACTGTTCTCAAACCAAATTAGCATTTTTCTTTGAAATAATTGCAAGAATGATTGGAAGAAAGTCTTCTGATCTGATAAATTTGACATCCTGCTACACCGTGTAGTCGCGCGGTTAGGCGTGCACCCTGTACCTGGGTTGGGACATATTCGCATATGGATGCCCTGCCGGGTGGAAAGAAGCCGGTGTAAGAAGTATAATTCCTTTTGCAATTTTCTTCTGGCAAAACCTGTGTCCAATAACTCATGTACGGGAAACGACGGCGGTTACTGCCTACCTAAACATCATTGCAGGACAGGTGAATATTTCATGGTAAATTTACACCCCTCTAGCATTACCTTCGTTCAATAGGATAATAATGCGCCATGCCGGACTATCCGAATTGTCTGAGAATGATTGGTGGATCATGAGGAAGATGTCTAAGTATTATAGCCTGGTATTGGAATCTCCCAGACTTCCTTCCAATCGAGCATCTGTGGATTGTGCTACGACAGCAAATCCAATCTACGTTTTCTTTTCTTTTCTGTTTTTTTTTTTTTTTTTTTTGCAATAGCGCTTTCTTTTTATGTGCTTGAAGCTGTTCGTTGCATTTGCCATGTCGAAAACAAAAATTAACGAATTTGCATCAGATTTTTCTAAAATCATGGCAAAACTTGTGAAGACACGTACTCAAATTTACAGACAATTCATAGGGAGGACAGTATGAGTCGTGAACATGTACATTAATGAGTGGTGTAAATGTTTCAAAGATGGTCGTGAGCGTGTTGAGAGTGACGAATTGTCTGGGAAGCCCGCAACAAGCAAAAATTAAAACAGTGTGGAACTTGTGCGCACAGCTGTACCATTTTCCTGAGTTAGCTGAAGACTTTAACATTAGTTTCGGTTCATGTCATTCGATTCTTATGGCCGTTTTATGTATGTATTTGGCTCAACAAAATTTGTGCGAAAATCGGTCTCAGCTGATCAAACACAAGCCAACGCCTCAGCTACTAGTGATCTGCTTGAGTACGTCGAAAACGATGAAACATTTAAAAAAAATTATCATAACTGGTGATGCATCGTGGATTTATATATGACCCTAAAACTCTGACCCAGTCTTCAGAGTGAAAGACCTCAAACTCTTCCAGATCCCAAAAAAGTACGACACAGCGGCAGCGGTGTTAACACGATGCTGACTATTTGTTTTTCAATTATGGGCGTATTTTTCATCACTGATACAGTCCATCAGCTAATACAATCAACAAGCAGTACTTTTGTCAAGATTTACGGCTTCTAAATGACACAGTTCGTCCCAAAACGCCGTACTCCCATGAGAGTGGGAGAGGCAACTCCACTATGACGACGCTGCTTCCTATACATCACAACTAATTGAACTAATTTCTAGGTAGTCATAGCATTGCGCAGCCCCGACACCCACTCTACTAACAACGTCTCCCTGAGGCATTTTTTTCTTCCCTTAACTCGAAGACCACTTGAAGGGAAAACGATTTCAAGATTTTGAGGACATACAACACAATGAGTCGAAGTAGCATTCACTGGTCCAGAAGATGGTTTCAGGAAATGCTTTCAGCAGTGAAAACAGCGTGTGGCTTCGGAAGGGGGCGGGGCTACTTCGAAATTGAAAAATTTAGAAATCTGTAAATCTTGTAGCTTTTTTTTTTCAATAACTCTCCTCAGGATACATTTTTATCACATATTGTATATAACAAATTCACCAATGACCCTCGAATGACATTTTACTTTGCGTGCTAATATATTAAGAAGTAAAAGTGAAATGCATTTGACGACAAAATATTTGAAACTCTAAAAAGAGAGAATGTAAGTGATTTGCTCGAAAAGTAGTTAGGTCTAACGTAGTAACGTATGTTATTTTTCATCCTGACTTGAAAAGAAATAAAATTAACAGAGAAACCTATTTCTGTGATTATTTTTTAATTTCTATTTTCCATATTTGGAAAGTAAGGACACATAAAATTCATTTCAAATAACGTTTAATAAATTTTGATGCATGAGTCACACGGCTTAATTTTTTAATGGAATTATTTCAGGCATTTTGATCTTGCTGTTCTTCATTTATGTACTTGCATCTCATTGTCATCTGTCTAAAAAACCGGTGGTTGTTACTAAAAGTAAATAAATGTGCATAGAAAGGATTAACCATTCAAACATACTTGTCCATGTATCACCGTCTGAGAGGTTTGTGACAAAAATATTTGTTACTCAAAGATTAATACTATGTGCATGGAAAGCAATGTGTTCGTTCAGTCTAGAAAATATTAAGTGCCAATATGCTCCAGGCAGTAAACATTTGGACATGATTATTTGAAAGGGAAAACATGATTATCATGTACATTTTGGCAATTGTAAGCACATCAGAACATTAACGCATTCATCCATCGATGAAAATATCAGATCTCATATGTAGGGGATTTTAGGTAGGGATTGTCTGACCCCAAGTCTTAAACAACCATTAGATATAGGAAGCCAGGAGATTTGGACTTAAGTGCCCGATAGGCAAGCAAGGTAGGAAGACGCCCCTATTTATTACCGAGGTGAAGAACACGGGGCCCGACGGCTTAACGTGCCTATCCGACGCACGGCGGATGTTTAGTTGTTCGAGCGTTCGTCCCTACCTGGGATCGAACTCGAGGCATAGAATATCTGACTGAAAAGAAGTTAAGGCTCGGCGAGACGTAACTAGCGCCGCCATATCTTAAGATATAAAATGTAGTGCACAGAAGCCAACACACAGGCTGATGCCGGAGCAGACTGTACATGCGTATTTCTGTTGACTTC
Source organism: Macrothele yani (assembly GCA_039090855.1). Classification (NCBI taxonomy): domain Eukaryota; kingdom Metazoa; phylum Arthropoda; class Arachnida; order Araneae; family Macrothelidae; genus Macrothele; species Macrothele yani. The sequence goes on along the minus strand of CM077016.1, from coordinate 28,727,793 downwards.
ACTTCTGGAAAAAAGTCAGCCCTCAACCACTAGGATACACGATGCAGTAAACAGAAACCAACATGTAGGCTAATGCGGGAGCAGACTGCGCATGAGTATTTCTGTTGACTTTAATTCTGGTAAAGATCAGTCAGCCGAGCTTCTTACAGCACGTGATTATTACCTTTTCGTTAGCATAGTCACTTAGCAAATTGTATATGTTAGTTTTGTTACGCTAATCGGGTTAGTTAAGGCTTTTGTTTGTTTTTCAGTTTTTCAGAAACATTTTCAATAATGCCAAATCCTAGGGATTGTCTGCATTTTGTATCGATCCTTAAGTCTAACTATAATATTTACTAAAATTTAATTTAAATAGTAATACTAAAATGATTGCATATTTTTCTCAGGAAAGCAGGAACAAGCGGGATATCAGAAAACAGCATCAACAACAACACCAACAACAAAAATGCTCCAAGCAAATAGTCATCAGATCGAAGGAAATAAATTGTGGATCGAAGGAAACCATTGTAGATCAAAGAAAAGCTTCACTGCCATAGTCCCCCCCAACGTGTTTTGCTCCTCAATGTTTGCTTTCCGGCAGAGCATATTACCTCTTAGGTTGTGGTGGCGCTCATGTCGCCACCACAACGTTTAGATGAATGTCAAGTCTTCTCCTTGGCAGTGACGTAAGTTGACCACTAGGACACACGCGTTCCCACAACAGTAAAGAATTTTAAATAGTGTTTGTTATATTTTTTTCCTAAAAGAATATACCGGATGTAATGCTAAAAAGAACTTGAAAATAGTGTTTCTGATATTTATTTGTTAAATGAAAATACCGGATATAATGCTTGATTGGAATTCTACAGCATGATTCATAATTAATGTAGGGGTTTCAGTGGCCTGGCATCATCAACCCGTACCCGATCAAATAAAACTGCCTACCGCATAAAGAAGTTCACCCCGCGAAGTTAATGGGGCAACCTGATACCCGCTGAATTGACGCCATACTTCAAAATTGTGACTGTTCAAAAGAAAGCAACAAGCGTACTCCGGTTCTTTCAAACAAAATCAGTTATCACAACGCAACGTCAGTACAGCACGCAGTATGGCAGAGTGACGCTTTCCGATAACGCTATACGACGCTGGTTTAAACAGTTTCAAGAAGCTGGGAGTATGCAGCATCCAAAAGGAGCTCGGAGGGCGAGCACTTCGCAGGACGATGTTGATCGCATCCAGGAAGCCTTTTCTTGAAGGCCAGAGTAGTCAACGAAACGAGATGCGTCACAATTAGGTATGCCAGAAACGACTGTTTGGATGGTCCTGCATAATCGTCTACAACTCTGTGCGTACAAACTGCAGATTGTGTAGGCTTTACAGCGGGACGATATACCATGTTTGTTTCCAGTTTGCCCAAGACATTTTGTCCAAAGTCGAATCTGATGAATATTACCTGCGGACATGGATATTTAGAGATGAAACAACGTTTTTCGTCTCAGATAAGGTACATCGGCATAACTGCGGAATATGGGGCTCCGAAAACTTTCACGCCATTTGAGAATTCGAACGAGATAATCAAAGGGGGAACGTCTGGTGCTCTTTGTCATGTTCGAAAATGTTGGTGCCTTGTTTCTTTGGGCAGAAAACAGTGACAGAGGTGACATATGTAGACATGCTGCAGCTGTATATGTTGCCTCAGTTGGAAGATCGGCAGCCCAATGTAATGTTTCAACACAATGGCGGAACGCCGCACTATTCTGTTACTGTCCGATAATTTTTTGACCTGCATTTTGCTAAGCACTGGGTTGAACGTGGTGGACCTATTCTGTGGCCTCCGAGCTTACCAGATATTTCGCCAATGGATTTCTTGCTGTGGGGATACGTGTAAAACATAATTTTTCTAGACCCCTGTGACCTCCCTCAATGACCTAAAAATAAGAATTGATGTTGCAATAGCAACAGTAACGACCCAAATTCTGGGGAACTCTTGGAGGGAAATTGATTATCGCTTGGATCTCGCAAAGAATTAAGTTAACAGTCTTCGGAAAAACAAAGATTTAGCAACGTACGCTTGTTTAATAACGAGTATTCTAATTTCTGACAGATAATTAACATGTTACTTCAACTGTTTTAAAAAATCAGAATATCATAGAAATTTACATCAACGTAGGCTTGTTAAATAACAGAAATTCTAAATTTCCATCTGCTAATTAACAAGTAACTCAAACGATTTTAAGTAATCAGAATATAATACGCGCCTTATAATGCTGAGAAAATATATTTTGTTTCATATGCCGCATTTAAAATCAGCCGTCATATAACAAATAATTATAATATTTATCATTGAATTCTTTTAGTTAGAAAATAAGTTACAACAAATCTGTAATATTTTAAATACAATAATTTAGATGGAAACACTCTGCGATTAGAATATTAAAGGGTGTTGTGTGAGGATTCATAATTGCCACTTGCACAGAATAAAGTTCAATATCTTTGTAATTACAAAGTTACGACAGCGACGTACCATTTATCATAGAACAGGAATTATAATTTCTATCTGCTGATTAACATGTAACTCAAACGGTTTTAAGTAATCAGAATATCATACGCGTCTTAAAAAGCTCGAAACAGATATTTTGTTCCACATTCCGCGTTCAAAATCAGCCTTCACATAATAAAAAACTCTAATATTTATCATTGAGTTCCTTTAGCTAAGAAATAAGTTACTGTAATATTTTAAATACAATAATTTAAATGGAAACACTGGGTTCTTAGCACAGTAAATGACGTTGTTTTAGGATAAATATGTTCTTGCTGATTTTAAAGTATTCTAATGAATTGCAATGTCAAAAAAAGATGAAAAGGAAAGAAGATTCTAAGTGGGTTTTTTTCTCAAAAATCATATTTCTCTCGTAAAATCGAAAAAAAAATGTAACATAATAAACATTTATGAAATATTTTGTAATGTTTGAATTACATTTGGAAATGTATTTTGTACTTGTGTTTTGAACCGGATATCTGAGAAACAAATCCGAATGAATTCATCAAATAACATTGTATCGGAACTCTCTTCCCTAACTACGTAAGAGGGAGCAATGGTCGTAACCGGCCTGTAAGGAATGATCGAGTTTGGAATATTTCCGATTACAAATCTTTTCTAGTTTCCATTCTGATCTGCCCTGGGTAAATTCTGGGCCCTTGCACTCTCCGCTTCCATTTCCAGACAGGAGATGTGATGCTACCCCCTTACAAACAAACAATCGTGTGCAATTCAAATATAAAACTACACCTTATATTGGGTGTTCTGTGACAGCAAAATGGACATTTTATTTGATTGCATAATTCTTTATAAAGTCAATATTTGTAAGGTTTACGCGTAGAAAAATAAAATGATTCTTATCAGACTTCCGTCCGTAAAGTGATAATCTGAAGTGTTCAGGGAAGCAAGTGCTGAATCATGAATATAGCTGAATATAAATGTAAGGTATTTGCAATGGAATCATAACACGGTATTAAAACAAATTTCATCAATGAGCATAAAAATTATAGCTTAGATCACTTATTTGAATGTGTTCGTTCGATTCTTAATCGAGAAAAGAAATAAACCACATTGATTTGTTGGTTCTTTTTTATTCTGAGGAGAAACAGATTTTCAAGAGCAATGCTTCATTTTAGTCAAAATTGTCTGAGAAAGTTATGGCACAAAGTACTAAAGTTGTGCCTATTGACATTCATCTAAACGAGTATGCAGTGGTATCTGATTTTGAGCATTTAATGTAAAACTGTCGCAGGTAGCATAAATTGAATGCTCTTTAACTAACATAACGCAAAACGTCTTATTTGTTCTCGGCTGTAAGCAGCTTGAATCGCTTTCCTGGAATTTATTATTTCGAAATAAGAAACATCAGCAAAAAGTGTCTTATGTGTTAAACGTTTTGTTTTTATTATTTAGTGGAATCATTATTAATATAAAATAATTATTTGTTGATTTAGAAACGATGTATGTATTTAACAGAAACTTCCAAATAACATTAAAAGTTTAGATATCGAATAAGAATAAATTAAGATAAGAAATTGGCATTGCTTTTCTGAATAATTTACAATATATTTTATGCGTTTTTAAAAAAAAATAAGATATGATAAAATATATTTTTAATGGGTGTTAATACAGCAGCCGTACTTTTTAATAACACACCAGAAACATAGCATTTTTGTTTGCATGAACTGAATGATAGTTTGGCATCATGGAATCTTTCAATAGCCTAAAGTGCCAAAGTCATTTTTACACATTTCACTGATAGAATAAGGAACTTATGTTCACTCACTGCAGCAATGCGGGTTACATTAAATCACAAATATTGCAACAAATGCCTTCAAAGTCAATACCACTTGGAAACCTGAGTTCTCAAATACATTTATTGCGTTTCATTTCGAAGATCAATTCGAAGGACGAGTCACACATTTGGGACGTTTGATCTGCTTTCCCAAACTGTTCGAAACTGTAGTTCCTGTTTCGAAATGAACGGCTCTGTTCCATAACGAAGGATAAACTGCTAAACCTCCAGAAAATGTTACTTTTTGCTCATCTCCTTAATTTTTGTTATTCGAAGAACTGTGGAAACATGTGTTATTAAACGAATTACCAATCCATATGATATCTTGAACTTTGTACTGCAACAGAATTTCCAAACAAAGAAGTGTTCACTCATACTTCGACGCATGAGATTCTTTCATTTAATAACCGCCACCTAGCAACCATTCAATCAGTAGCTTTTCAAGAGCACACAATCTCAGGGACACTATAAATGCAGTCGCATTTGGTCTACCGAAGGACAGGATGTCGGTTTATCCTGATTTCGCTGCTACCAGATAAAAGACATTGATGCTGTTAAAAATTCGTATTATCAGGCTGAAGCATTGGTTTTAGCTAAACTCACAGCCACCAACATTTTAGATTCAATATGTGACTTCATTCGTGATTTCAATTTTGGGGTGTATCGAACAAAAAGTTAACACGATAAGACAAATTCTGCTGATTCATGAAACAAGCACATCTACCGGAAATCATCATCATGAATGGTTTCGGGCTGATGATGATAAGTCGTATGTGCAGTTATTAAGAGGGAAAATATCCCATTTACATGATTAGAATTGAGGAGATGGATCTCTAGCACAATTTAAAACTTCCAGATGGAATGCGCTTATGTATTTCTCAGATACCAAGGGCATTCTGGTATGAGCAAGCTACGTCGCGATCATGTTATCGCTATCGCAAAACTGTTACAGAGGCTCATCTTTTGTGTTTAACGGTCTCTCATAAATGTGAAAGTTTACTGGTGTTAAATTCCGATGCTCAAAAGTACGTGTGAAAAATTTGACCCTCACTAAAAGCAAACCACAAAAGAGGATATTTCACTGCACGTGTTTACATCACGCAACTTTTATTCATGTCATCTACAGTATGCATCAACATTTTGCTTTACATAGCAAGATTTGGTGCATTTTTGATCCCAGATCTCTTTATCAAACGTACTTGCAGGAAAACAATTTGAACTTTCACAAAATTAAGGGTAATACCAAGACTTTAAATACGTTACCGAAATAATTGCAGGAACATGATTTTAAATAACTACGTTAGCTATATTTATTTTACCTATATTTATAACTGCAAAAAAAAGCTGAGTTTCAAAAATATGTATTCTACCGAGAAAACAAAAACACTCCTTGCCGTGGTATATACTGCTGTTAGTGAAAACTACAACACCTGAAGACCTGATGGTGTTAGCTTGAACCTTACAGAATAAGTACAACAAGTTTTGACAAGTAAATGTTTCAAATATCCGTGAAAAGGCGCGTGCGGTTTGGAGCACAGCCTTATGAACTGTTCGCTCTGGGGATAAATAGCTGGGTCAAATGTTTGTTGCAATCAGCGAAGAGTCGACATTGATACGAAACTTTTTTTTGTGTGTCACACTATGTCCCGTCACAAAAGAATGTCGCATTATGAAAACCGAAGAGACTTTGAACGAGTATGGCAATTTGGACGGAATTGCCACTCGTACGGGACGAACTCCATCACAGAAGAAATTGCCACTCGTACGGGACAAACTCCATCACAGAAGAAATTGCCACTCGTACGGGACAAACTCCAACACAGAAGAAATTGCCACTCGTACGGGACAAACTCCAACACAGAAGAAGTTGCCACTCGTACGGGACGAAACTCTAGCACAGACGAAATGGTAATTTGAACGAAATTGCCACTCGTACGGACGAAACTCCATCACAGAAGAAATTGCCAGTGGTACGGGACTAAACTCCAGCACATACGAAATGACAATTTGACGAAATTGCCACTTGTACGGGACGAACTCCAACACAGAAGAAATGACAATTTGGACAAAACTGCTACTCGTACGAGACAAAATTCCAGCACAGACGAAATATAAATTTTGACTAAATTGCCACTCGTACGGGACGAAACACCAGCACTGACGAAATGGCAATTTGGACGAAATTGCTACTTGTACAAGATGAAATATAAATTTGGACGAAGTTGTCGTTCGTACGGGACGAAACTCCAGCACAGTAATGCGAACGTGGCGTACTGAAATACGGGAAAAGGGCCGAAAAATCGCACGACTGTATGGGAGAAGAGAATCACAACTGCAGGGAAGTGATCGATCGCACATCGGCATCCACGGTGTTAGCGCAGCAGTGAATCACTGCTACAGGTCAGGCTTCGTTCTTCTGCTCAGCTCCACGACGTCTGCTTAACACATGACTGGTCAATATCAGCCCATTTCTGCATATTGCTTTGACAAACAACTTCACACGCCTGAGGTTGGAATGAGGTTTCGAACACTGACGCGCAGATTTGCAGTAGGCCATGTTTTCTGACGAGTAACGATTCAAATATAATGCAGCATGATGTTTGCATACATGTTAGAAGAGACACGGTAATTAACGGCACCCTGCCGCGTCGTACGGGCACAACGCAAAAAGCAATAGCTTGCGGAGCCATTGGGTTCAATTCCTGATCTCGCCTGATAGGAATTGAGGGATTCCTCAACAGCCAGAGAGACATCAGTGATGATTTATAAACAGAGGTGATATCCATCCTACAGAACTGTCCTGGCGCTGTATTCCCGCAGGACATTGATCAGCCACATGTGGCTCGGAATGTCCAAGACTACTTCCATGAACTACAAATACGCTTGTACCCTGGCCAGTTTATTCGGTAGATATGTCCCGATCAAACATGCCTGGGGCATGGTATCTAAGCGATTGGCTAGTCAAGCGCCTCTGCCGGTTGCCCCAAATGAAATCTGGTCTCAGATAGGAGCAGCCTGGAAGGCAATTCTGCCGGATGATATCAAAACCCTCATCCCTTCAATACCTCGCCGTGTAGAGGATGTTATTTTAGCTCCAGGTAGCTTAACTTCATAATGACTTTTGAAGCGAGAAAATATTTTATAGTTTTAGAAATGTAATAAGGTATCTCATGCAACACGAGGAATGTGTGATATAAATTTTGTTTGAATAGCGAGATTCTTTCACGGTGTTACAATTTCCCCAAACAGTACATTACTCAGCTGCACGAGGGTTCAGTGTATCTTTATTCGTAAAAATAAATCCTTTTAGCAAAAAGTTAATTAGAATGAACAATGCTTGTACCTCCGCAACTGCGAAAAAGTAGTTTTCTCAAGACATCAGAAACAGCCTATCTTCAGAAAAAAAAAATGCAAATCTTACTTTGTTAACATATTATTAAATAATTGTTATTTAAGAACCAGTACTCCATTGGCCAGTCAGGAATCTAGAAACACATTCTAGAAAAAAATCGTATGGTATCTTAACAATTTCATTAAGTGGGAATTTCAATGTATTGAGGCCCATACAACGTGCTTTAATCAGAAATGTTTCGACAATTCTTTTTTCACTATCTCGACTGCCTCTGGCTTCCATGACTGACATAATCATGTGCCGAACTCTCATTATTTTTTAACTTGAAGTAATGATACATGTTATGAATCCCAATAACACAGAATTTCAGCAACAAAACCTAAGAAAATAGAAATGTATTACACAATTTTTATTAATTAAAATATTCAAAGAACCGTTTTGCGAATCTTAAATCGTGCAATGTACGTATCTGAAGATATAATAGATGCATCACTTTAGAGTATAACAGATACATCGCTTAATATACGTACCTGAACGTATAACAGATGCATCTTTTTGATGTATCTGATGCATCTTTTTGATGTATCTGATGCATTCTTTAATGTATAATAGATACATCACTTTGTTTCCTTAAACCTCAGTATTTAGTAATTTCTTCAGAAAGTAAATTTTATATATAAATCATTAGTTTTTCTATTTGCTAAATTCACAACTAATTTTAGAAAACCGGTTGTTACTCGTTTCCATAAGTTGCTGAATTATGGTAACATTGGTGGTTAAAATAGAAACAGACGTATCAATAATTTTGCAGTTGTAACTTTTCAAAATTTTTCAAATTTGAAAATTACAACTACAAAATGATTCATCTAAACGTAAATTACCACGGTTAGGTGAAGAGCGTTTTTATGTCCGATTGAGCAAACCTCTGAAATACGGAAATTGTGCAGGGACAACAAGCATTACAAATTACAGCCTTTAGTATGTGCTAAAAAATGAACGACGACGGAGTAAATATCGTTAGCAGGTCGAATTATTTCTTCGCCTCTGTTTGTTTCTAATACAGTGAAACCTGTCTAAAACGGAATCCTTTTGTTCAGAATTTTTTTTTTCAATTTTATACAGGTTCATACACAAAAAAATTACGTGAAGTAGGAAAATTTTATAACGAAAGTAAAAAACTTCATAGAAACAGTGCAAATTGTATTTTAAAAAGACAAACTACATAGAAAATAAAACAATGAGAAAAATACCTACATAATGCAGACAGCGTACATTGCACTTATTTAGAAAAAGGCATGTATACTTGTTTGCCAGACAGGTTGCAAAGAACTGGTACACTTATTGCGACACTGAATGTATTTACTTTTAACTCTCTGTTTTCTTCGTCACCTTCACCCATATCATCATCTACTTGTTCCTCTGCCTGCTTCAATACATCAACAGTCCTGCTAACATCTCCAAACACGGGGTGGTGATCAGTGAAATGAACAACAACGTCCGCATCAAACTCAAGATTGGCTCGTTCGAATAAATCAGTTTCTTCTTCGCCATTACCATTTTTTAAGTCTTTTATCGTGTTCTTAAATCCTTCCGACATTTCTTCACCGTCTAACGATGGATGTTCTTCTTTGCACTGCTTATCCAGTTAACTGCATCAATAATGTTTAGGGATTTGCAAAGCTCAATAATATTGGTATAATCTTGATGATTGTGGATAAATGATCGTAACACACAATTCCTGTAAAATCACTTGAAATTGGAAATCACACCTTGATCCAGTGGCTGCGTAACTGGCATCCTTTTAGGAGGAAACTAGGCTAGTTTTACATTAGGTAAAGAACTGTGGGGATGACAAGTAGCGTTATCTAAAAACAACAAAACCTTTCTGTTCTGTATTTTGGTCTTTTCATTGAACATGGTCAGCCATTCTTCCATAATGTCACCAATCATCCATGTTTTTTATTGAATCTCCAATGAACTGGAAACGCTTTACGATCGAGTTGTCTGAATGGCCTAGGACGAGCAGATTTACCTATCACAAAAGGTTTTTCAATTTCCCGTTCCATGCTGGGACACAGAAAAACAGTCACTCTTTCTTTAGAAACTTTGCCTCAGAAGTAATTATCACCCTTCTCAACAAATGACTTCGCAGGCAAGAGTTTAAAAAACAGCCCAGTGTCATCTCCATTATAAATGTTTTTGTTTCATATCCCTCAATAATTTTCCCAATTTTCTCTTTCCATTCGTTTACCGATTAAACAATTACGTCTTCATCTTCACCAGAAATGTGATTGAAAACTATCTTGTGACAGGATTTCAAACTCTCTAGACAGCAATTAGGAGCTTTAAAGCGAGTTTTATCACTTTCTGATTGGCCCAAAAATCGATATCCCTTTAGCTCTAGCGCTCACAAAGCACTCCCAAACTGCCTTGTTTATTTGCTCATTTGATGACCCAGTCGTTTTACCTGTCCTGCAGTTGCTTTTAGCCACTGTTACATTATCTTGTCCTTACTTTTCGAGGCTTCATACGCTTGGGTTTTTCCAACTTTCAATTTCTGCGACAATTTGTTAACCGAACGTTTTTTCTCGTTGATGCTCTTCTATCAGTTTCACTTTCTTACCAAGTGATAAGGTTTTATTTTGCCACTTGGCATTATGCAGAATTTTTTAAATTCTCTTAAACAACGCACTCACTTGTTTAAACGTCAAATTGTATGACACAAACGAGAATGAACGGTGTTAGGCGAACAGTGTTAGGGGAATTCCTCAGCGCTAACACCGGTTAGGGCGAGGGGTGGAATTCAAGTAATAAGCATACTGTCTGCCCACACAAGCCGGACACCCGCTTGGCAGAACGCCAGGAATTCTCAACTCACGGTGAGAAACTGATAAACAAAACTATGCAATACGAATTCCCACGTTAACTCGGATACGTTCCTTTAGATTACTTTTTCAATTATTCCCAAACTATGTACAGATTTTGTTAATACATATTGCGTTTGAGGGATCAAAAAACTATATATTTTCAAATTTCATTTTCTGTTTTAAACAGTTTTGTCTGTACCGTCGTACCGAAAATCGGTTTCCGTTTCCGGGTTTGACAGATTTCCGCTGTACACCGGTTGGTTTGTATGGTAAAATGATCTGTTCAGAAATTATATTCCAGTTTAGCCAGGTTATCGTTTTATACAGGTTTTACTGTATAAATTTTGACAATTTTAAAATTTGATATTACTTCCTAATGGGGAAATCGTTTCCAATTTCTAGGTGGCGGAGAAACATGAAAAGCACTGCGACTTTAATATGTATCGCAGTAATGACGGATTGAATGTTCAGTGAAACTGGTGTAAACAAACCATTCATGCTGAAATATCTTTCGTTGTGAACAAATAGTTTACAAATATCCCATTACGACCGGAACAAACAATTTAGAACAAAGTTGTTCTTCTAAATTTGTTGTTCTCTAACTGCAGCATGGAAGAAGCAGTTACACAAAAAATATGTCAAGAACAAACAATTCGCACAGTTTAACGTACATTACATAAAATTATTTACAAGAACAAATTACTGCATATTTACAATATATTTGAAATGAACTAATCTACATTGCAATTTTTGTGCATTTTACTCTTTAAATACAATGTTGTTGAACTAGGAGAAATCCTTCAATAATGACCGGAAAAAGTTAAATAAGTCGCGCAATTTTTTAATAACCAGGTATTCTTTTTGTTTGTGATGTCGAAATGTGATTGTTGGTTTCATGAACATTACAACAATACGAAGTTTTATATCATAGATTTGTTATCTCACACGGTGATGTAATTCTCACTTTCCATTCAAAGAATACCGGCCCGAAAACACGAAAATCTACGCTGGAGGTCACAAGTATTTCTTTCTCAGTTGGTGCTATAATGATGACGTCTCATAATTTTATACGGAAAGCAATTTCCGTTCACTGAACATCTGCACGAAAACACAAATAGCCAACCATGCCATCACAAATAATCATATTTTGGTTGTTGTTATGGTGATGAGATTAACCACTGCTACAACAAATTTCAAATTTGGACAATCGTCCAGGCAAAGCAAATTATATTGTTTCCATTACCATGCATGAATCCCGCACCTAGATAATTTGGCATAATTCAGAAAGGAAGTCACATGGTTATTTGGAAATCAAGTTTCCGCAATCATTCATAAAAAATGTAGAATTTGGGCAGAACGTTTTTAGAACAAAAATGTTTTGCAAACTACTAAACAATTAACAAATAAACCTTTCGATGATTCTGAAAATAACTCTTGTGTGTGCAAAATATTAATCACTTGAAAATTATAATTAAGATGTGTTATTTGATCCATAAACATTAAGTAATGAATCTTTGTTTTAAATGATCATATTTCATATTGCCAGCTATGCCATGGATCCTTCAGAAGCACTTTTCATACTGAGAAAAAGGTCACCATGTACATATGAGTGATTTAATAAAATAAATATGTATAGCAATAAGAAATGCAGGAACGTTCTTATGGTGATTAGAGGTAACCTCTTTTCTGTTTTAAGGAACTCGCAAGTACCTACACAAGTTTATATTATTTACTTAAGCAACTCAGTCCTGGGAGAATAATTTCATGAATGGAGAAAAATATTTTGTGGGTCATCGACTGCGGCGTTGCACCTAGAATAAGGGGCCTCAGTAGAATTGCAGGCGTATGCGGACGACTTTGTCCTCGTGACCTCTGCCTCAAAGAGACCTGTGATCGAAAAGGAGATGAACCGTAGCTATGCTAAACAGTTGGAGCAGGGAAAACAAACTTGCTTTTGCTCCTGGATAAATAACTTTGCTAACGATAGCAAATAACGGATAGATGAAGAACCACCGATGTGTAAATTCCATTTGCGGTTAAAGAAATAGGTGATGAAAGAACTAGGTGTGGTTATCGAGCAAAACCTATCCGGTCAGAGTAATTTAAGGCTGTAAGTTTCAAACTTCGAAAAGGTATGACTTTTAACTCTCTGCACTTTGTGCTGCAGGAGTTCACGTTGTGGTGGGCAAACTTGAAGAAATAAAGTTTTTTGTAATTCTATTGCTAAGTTATTTTTTATGTTCTACGCAGAATTGTAGAATGTTTTAGTTAAACAGTTTATTAACATTTTACTATGTACAATGTCCAAGAAGGTTGTATTATTGACAAAAATATTTTAACAAGCTTTCTTCCTGGGAAAACCTTCAAAAGCCTGATTAAAGACACGTGTTCAAAAAGTCATTTTATGGTACATACCATAAAGTATAACCATTTAAAAAAACTAAAAATGATTTGCTACGTTAAGTTGGCCCTGTCTCTGAAGTCTTATTCTTTGGTAGCTCAAAAAGAGGGGTTGGCTGGTGCTCCCCAACTTACAATGGAAATATTACCTAGGACATTGTCACATGATAAAATGTTTTTTGTCAATAATACAACCTTTTAGGACAATATATAGAGTAATATTTTCATAAAGTATTTTACTAAAACATTCTAAAATAAAGCATAGAACATAAAACATAACTTCACAATAGAATTATTAAAAACTTTGTTTCTTCAAGTTTGTCCACCACGACGTGAACTCCGGCAGAACAACATGCAGAGAGTTAAATAGGACAGATTAGAAAGTAACGGGTGATGTAGAAAATATGCAATGCCTTCGGCTTATGCTAAGTAATTCAGAGAAGATATGACATTACATCTTACTTATTTCATAAACTACGTGACTGAAGTCAGGCGGGCCGCCCCGGTGGCGCAGTAGTCTAAGCGATGGCCTCTGATCATTCGTCCGAAAGGGGTGCGGGTTCGAATCCCGGTGAGGCATGGATGCTGTGTTTGTCTTACGGCACTGGCTCTTTCCCTTCCCTGGAACCAGTGACCCTAAATTAGGGACGGGCGACTGCTTATAGCCCATTGAGTTGCTCACGGTGGTCGTTAAACCTCCAATCAAAAAAAAAAAAAAAAAAAAAAAAAAAAGTCAGGCGGGCATTTGGAGCAGCAAAGGGCTATGATTTTTATTTTATTTTTATTTAGTTATATTTGATTTGGGAACAGAGCTTTTATAATTATATTCCAGGGTATCTTATTTGATTTGTATTAACTGCTTGCTCTTTAATTAATATTTTATTCCTGTCTGATATATTTAGCTATAGTTTCATCGGGAGCTGAAATGCAGTCAGATATATGTTTTGTTTTATTTCTTGTTCCGTACCTTTTTTTTTTTTTTTTTTTTTTTGGAGGTAGATTTTAAGTTGTATATGTTTTAAGGGACAAGCATTTATATGAATAGTTAAGTAGTGTTAGTATTTATTGTTTCCTGAATTTAGTTATCTGCCCTGAAAAGGCGCTATAATGCACAGTTGTGAAATCCTGTACTCTCTTTGGTATACAGAGGAAAAGTAAGCCAAAGTAGAGCGTTTAAAATGCATCGTTTTGCATAGTTTATTGAACACTGATTTTCGTAAGTTTAAAAAGTCAGGATTTCTTTTTATGAATGATAAATTACAGACACTGAATTAACATACTTTGCTCGTATTATAAATAAATTTTATTTATATAATCCCAGTTGTATACAATTTAACTCCTACTATAGTTTTTCATGTAATCCTTGTAGGCCTGATTAATCTAAATCAGAGATTCAAGCGAACATATGGTAAGCATTGAGTTTTAAAAAAAATTCACAAATAAACACTTCTTTACATTAATAAAAAAGTCGCTTAAATGCCCAAACATTCTTTCTGTGGCGTGAGATGAAGAAAGGCACTAATGGCGAAGCTCAAAACTTTTCAATTTGCAGACGTTACTTTCATAAACATATATACATTTCAACCAATTAATCAGAAAATGTTTTTCAATATTGGGTTGGACTACCTTAACCACAAGTTACAGTACGTATGCAATATGACATAGATTCTATAAGTGCTGGCATTCACATATGTCTACATCTTAGCCGGCGTTCACTGGACAGTCCTTTAACTGGAACTGATTCGACAGAAGAAGATTTTGCTCTTCGTATCTGGCCTGTGTACTGCTCAGAAACACACTGACCAGATTTATTCTGCTACGGAATTAATTTTACCTCTGGTGCAATAGTCTGGATAATTGCTTTTAGTTACATGTGGAGACAAAAAAAATTATTTTGGTTCTAATATTAACTTAGTTAAATATTCCGAAGTATTACTGCATCTTTTGGAAGAATATTTATATTGTTCGCAAAACATTATTCCCAAACTTTCAGGAACGCTCATCAAAATCTAATAACTTTTATTCAGGCTTCATTTTGAGTCTTCCATCGCTTTGTTGTAGCTTTTATCACTTTCTTCGTTGCTGCTTACGTCGCTTTTTAGAATATTCTGCATTCATACACACACGGTGTGATCTTACTTACGCTTGAAGATGAGAAAGCATTTTGGCATAAATGCTGGTTTCATCTAATGCGAATACAGATACATACAAACATATAAATTATGTTTTAAAGATAGCGTTTTATAAACACTCGTACATAGCTAAAATTTCACTAAAAAATTCTGGGGCACAATATTATAATCACATAATCCTTTCCTTTTTTTATCAAAAATATTTTTTTTGTACTAAGAGTGTGCAATGCATACGTTGCGTACAAAGACCACACTTTGCTGCTAAGAATTTTTAGAAGATTACTATACACAAATACGTGTAGTCCAATTGTGCCTGTCTCAGTTTGTGACATTGCTTTTTTCATGTGCTTCGGTAAAAGGTTGCTGAAATATTTGAGGCGAACAATGAACAATTCATTCCTTTCCTTGAAAGCGACATTGGGCAAACCTTTCTGCCATGAATATCGAGAATCATCTGACCCGTTACAACATTTACCTGTGACCCGTCCTTTTTCCTACTATGGCACACAAAGACACACGATACGGAGGTGTCCTGGGACATGTGCATAATTGTGTTTAGTTTGTAGAAAGAGAATCGGCTGTCTATTCAGAGCGAAACATCTTTGCGGACCCCTTTTATACTTCGACAGCCATAGCATCTATGTTAATGAGACCTTTCAGCAGGCGTATCACTCTATCTGCAGTTAAAACCTGGCAGCATTAACAAGCTTATTAATTACTTATTTAATGAGGCTGATCAGCCCCACCTTACCTTTTTTTTGTAATTTCATTTAATAATAATAACTGGGTCGAAATAACGTTGTAATAGTTTACGAAATCCAGATGGCTATTTTCAAGACCGTTCTGTCCTAATTATGACGACACACGAATTGTGCGAATAAAATGATCTCCTGCTTTTCCGGGTAGTGTATAAAAAAACTCCCTGATGAACAACATCTCCTGCTTTTTCGACGTAAATCGTTAAAAAGAACTCCCGGAAGAATATGCTTTTAAGAAACAGAATATCCAAACCGCATACATCACCGCTGTGAGTTAAACATACTTTAGTCGGTATCTTTTTCTCTTAAAACGTCAAGTATATCTATCACAGATTTAAATTTTATAAAAATAATTGTTTTACAATTCACTTCACAGTACCTAACGAAAATTGCGAAAAGATTATTTCACCCGTTTAGTTTTTTGACGTTTGACAGTCATAATACAAGACATGATCTTAACGAGACAGGGGTGTCACATGTGTTACACTGTGTCACTGCTGCATGTAAATGGCAATAACAACCAGTCCCTGTTTTAGGATATTTCTCTCCCTTTTTTAGCGAAGCCTCTGCATTTATTTCCACGCCGTTTTGCAAACAGCTTCCTATTCTATGTTAAAATAAAAAAAATCTTTTTTTATTTAAGCGTACACCTGAAGCAAATATTGTCCTAATATGAAACCATGCCATTTTTGTGTTTCGTCGGACACAAACGTAAACCACTAAAACTCTTTTTGTCTCAAATAGACTGGCACCAACACTTCTAGAATCCATTACAAGCTATAACTGTTTGGAAGGCACTGAAAAAGTATGAGTACAGCAGTAGTTTTCCGTCTTTGCCAAAACAGATTGCTTTCTGAGAAATGAAACAATATGTTCTAGACAAACAATGTCCACGTATGAATATATCAGTTTATAAAATAGCATTATTTTTTCAACCTGTCAGTCAAATATGCATCTCAACTACACTTAAATACAGAGAGTCCAACAAAAAAGAGCGGAGAAAATCGTTAGTGAGAATAATTCTTGTACAGTGTAGAATTCCAGCTCTCAAAGAAATGCACTTGAATAGCGCTCTTGATGTGACGTCACATGGTCAGCGCTGATTGAAGAGATGGGATGGGGAACCGAGAAATGCTTCCGCAACAGAGAAATAGTCTGCGTTTTTCTAATCAGTGAAATAGGCGAGTAACAAACAGGAAGGTTTAATTAGAAATCAATGCTTGCGGTGATAATTGAGAAATGCAAATGAAATCCGTGAATTTGTAAGTCTTATTGTGGCCAATTGTAACAAAGATTGAGCGGACACCTTCAAGTATGCGAGAAATAGTGGCAACTTCGGCAATTTGAACGATAAAATTTATTAACTAAATTAAAAGCAATACGCAGCTCGTAATAAATATGATTGCGGTCTGCCACTCGGCCATCACGGCTGTGTACGAAGTCCTAGGCAGACAAACAATCAAATTATGCCCGCAGGAGTACATGTCATTAAAATTTAACAACCAGCTTTCTATTCCTGCAATTCACATGTGAGTACTTACTCACGTTTAAAAACAAGATGAATTACCCGTATTCTAGACATGAATAAGAATTCAAATTTGTATTATCATATTTAATTACATAAATAAATTACCGAAACTTAAGAATCATTATTCAGTGTTAGTCAAAACAAAAATGCTTTGTATATAATTTCTTACTGTTCATTAAGAACAACAAAGGAATGTTATCTTCCAACAAAAATAATTATGTGATAAGAACTAAATATTGAGCAGACAATTTGTGAAAGTTTTTTGAATGATCATGTGTTCATCAGGCATGACTCATACAGTAGATTTCTTAGAAGTCTTAGAGTAGTTTTCTTTAAAAAACCAAAAAACACAAAGACATAATTTCTTTTTTAACATATTAAAATCAATTAGTTACGTAATTCATGCAGAAAATGGAGATGTTTTCAATGCTTCATTTCTTTGTATTTGATCAAGTTTGCAGCGCCATAATTATGTATTTTTACACTAAGATCATTCAACAAATTTTGATATATCTGGATTCAAATAATAATTTTCATTTCTATTCATCGATAATATCTGAATATAACCGTACATATTACTAGTAATAAATTATTGGACATGATTATTTTTACGAATCCAAACAGTGTGAAGCTTGTGTTGGCTGTCACTTGTATTTCGCGGTCACCCGCCGAACACTAATTTGTCCGTCACGCATATTATCAGTCACAAAACCAATGCATAAGGGACCCTTATTTGGGGGCCATGGAGAGCCATTTTTAAAAAGTATAAGGCGATACACCAGCATTTGACTGTCGCAAAACGGAGGAACGTTCGGAAGAATCTTGTTTCCAAAGTTTTTATAGGATAACGAAAAGACGTTGAGCTTAAAAATATGTAAAACCTGTTTTGCTTTCTCTCTCAAACACCACCCTGCTCGAGATTGTAAATGGTTGGTGGTCGTTGTTCTCAACCTATCAAGTACTTAGCACTTTGTCAGCAGATGGAATAGTTTTCTCTTAACTAAGGTTGCGCATAATCATCGATCTTTAACTGTGCAAAGTGAAATCGTGAAGCCCACTGAACAGATTGTCCCATCCTCGTGACGAACAAAACCTTCTCACGTAGCGACCGTTTTGCTCGAACAGGCGTATCTTACGATCCAGATAGCAAAATACCCTATCACTGATTTAAAGAAAGATACTGGAAGGAAGGGGTTTGAATTTGTTTCAGGTATCAACTGCAATAATGCTCCTATTGTGTTCGGCATCTCACTTTTTAGTTTCTCTCGGGGCACATGTATCTATAGTTCACAATTTTCTACAACGTGAATATGATCCTAAATTACAAAATGGCAGGTAAAATGAAATTTTTACCTCCCAAGGGTGCTTTGCGTTCTTATGGTGATTAGAGGGTGCTGCTTCAGACTTCTGACTCAAAATATTCGATGTGTTAACACAGTTTAAAAATTTAATTTTGATAGTGCTTTAACTATTACCTGATTTCGGAATTTAAGGTGTTTAATTGTTTTTTAAATAATGTTCGTTTTTGCAACCAAAGTTTCTCATATCATATTTGTCATGATTTCTAACCTAATCATTGATTTCTCATATTGGTATTTCACAGCAGACGGCATTTCTAGTGATATGTTTTTTGAACATATTCGCACGTGTCACATTACCGCATCCGAAAAGGTTGATATGGGCTAACCATTTTATGGCATTACTAGAACATAATTTGATAAATAGGAGAGCGATCGCTCACGTAGGATTTGATGTAATCCTGCTTACGATTGTAATTTTTTTACAAAAAGTTATAATTTAAATATAAATATTTCAGAATTCTTTACTGAAAACAAAAGGAAATTCTATGCATGTAACTATGTTTTAATTTCAAGTAATACCTGCATTACATTTTTGTAATGGTATTATGTATAATGATAGCATCCAGTTTTTAGACGGGAAAACGCCTCGATTACACGTATGTAATATATGTTCCTGTATGTGACTAGAAAATGACATACCAATTATTTATGGAATTTCAGAATAAATAAAATTATGCCTAACAAATTTTTTGGAGGATAATGAAAAGATTTAGCCAGACAGTACACATAAATTTTATGTTGTTAGTTATGTACTGAAAAAGAAACGAGAATAGTGATCACGTGTAAAAAATATTCAGCAACCGAAGGATTCAAGTTCAAAGACGATGCATTTTTATACCTATTTTGATAATTAACGAACAAAATGAAGCCTCCTTTTAGGCTATTATTAGCTGAATACTGCAAAATACGTCATCGTACTAGCAGTGGTAGGATATATTGTTTTCAGTTAGAGTTACGGGTAGCATCATGGTCAGTACTGTAAATAGATATTTTTTATTGAAGGTGTAACGACTACTGCAATTGAAATGAGAACGTCTTAGGAATACTTTTTGACAAGAAAAATTTATTTCATAGCAGAAATTGCTCTACATACGCTGTAAACTGAAACATGTCTTACGCCGACTGGAGGAAATCGTGTTAAGAAAAAATGAAATTATGGGCAAAACATTCCGAACCGTAATAATGCTGAAACAAAATGAAATATTTCCAACATGTTAAGTACAAACCTGTCAAATGATTCAATGTGAAACATATCACTCCGAATTCTGTACATGCGCTTCTTTGCGCACAATTGCTTTCATATAATTGTGTTACACACAAAAGCAAAAAAAACTTATTTGAAATAAACTTAGGTTGATTCTGAAATCGAAATGTAACTTCCGTATATGATACGACACCAATCAGTTGATATTTTATGCTCTTTAGCCCCACTTGTGAAACCGAAGCACTCATAAATGGTGCCAAATTCAGTCTTGACGCATCCGAAATTTGGATAAAGTGCAGTATAACATATTCCACTTCACATTTCGCTCAGATAATTAAGAAATTACATCTGATACTTTTCACATTATATCTCCAGGAGGAGCCCTGAAATCGTTCAGTGATTTTCTATTATACTTTTTAGACATACACTATCTACCAACAAGTAATTGGACACCTCTGCAATCGAAGATATCTGCGGTCCTGATACACGTCACGGCCGCCGCCGTTAATTATCGTGTGGGAAACGCAACCAGTCGCATGCAAGATGCCACGCAGTTCGGAGCTCTCTGATTTAAAGAAAGCTGTAATCGTCGGGTCTCACACAAATGACAGATCCATACGTGACATATCCAGCAAGTTATACTACCCAAAATCGACAGTGGCCTATGTGATTGGCAAGTGGAAGATGAGAAGTGACTGTCGGAATGTGGCCTGACCCGGCAGACCCACAAAACTGGGAGTTAGAGACCGACGGGTGCTGGCCAGAGAAATTCGGAAGAACCGCACCAAATCGATTTGCCACATCCGCGAGAAGTTTCAACAGGCATCCGGGAGTGTTCTTTCGATTAATACCATCCGTAAGGAACCCCATCTGCTCGGTTATCATGGACGTGCTGCCGCCCACAAGTTTTTGATCACCAAGTCCAATAGCGCTGCTCGGCTAACGTGGTGCAAAGAACGTCGACAGTGGACCGTTGAACAGTGGAAACAGGTTCTCTGGAGCGACGAATCAAGGTTCACCCTCTACCGTTCGGATGGCCGGATCTGGGTTTGGCGTCTGCCTGGAGAACGCCTCCTGCCGGAATGTATTTGTGCCAACTGTGAAGTTCGACGGCGGTAGAATTATGCTACGGGGGTGTTTCTCCTGGTATGGCACGGGACCCTTGATCGCAATTCCTGGTAGGCTCAACGCCGAGACATACTGAACCGTTTTGGATGACCATGCGCTTCCTACGTTGTGGCAGTTTTACGGGGTGGACACATGTTACTTTCAGGATGACAATGCCACCTGTCATGTTGCGAGGTCCACCATGGCTTGGTATGGTGACAATGGGGTTAATCGAATGTACTGGATTGCGCAGCGCCCGGACCTTAACCCTATCGAGCACCTCTCGGACGAGTTGGAGCGTCAACTTAAGGGGTGCCCCCACCGTCCGAAATCGGTGAAGTAACTGACCTGTGTTCTCCAAGCCGAGTGGAAGAAAATACCGCTAGCCGTCGTACAACGCCTGGTTTAGAGTATGCTCCGGAGGGTCGCAGCTGTAATCGCCGCTCGTGGAGGCTCCAGCAACTATTGAAGGTGAATAAACTTCGTTTTCCTTTGCTATCACAGGTGTCCAATTACTTGTTGGTAGATAGTGTACATTAGCACCTAGATCACTCTGTAAAAATTATGACCACATTCGAATTTCTTCCCTAAAATTGTGTACAGTATACCGGAAGTGAAATTCTGACATTTTTGATAAACTTGTGCTACTTCTCTGTCAAAAGGAAACAGCGCTCGCGATGGTAAAATTTCATGACGGTGTTGGATGTTTTGAAGTTTAATGTACGATAATTTTGCTATAACTTTCATAATACTTTTTTCGTAAAATATATCTTCATATATGTGCAAAAGGATATTGATGACTCCCAATGGCTGACAGATGTCTTAGCGACGTACCTTGCACTGTTAGCAGCAAATATCCAATGGAAATCCTCCAGCAGGATTCATCAGTATTGTCGAATATAACTCCCACGTATACTATATATTCCGAAGTTCGAGGGTTAAGTTAACTTCATTTGTCCTGCTGTCACATTGGCATTCTGAGAATTAGTTGATAAAAATGATTTTAGCTTATTGCTTATCTTTTCTTTATTGCCGTCTGAATACGATTGATACTATTAGTCGTCTAAAATTATGCAACAACTCTTTTATTATTCACAAAAACTGGATAAGGGACATTTTTGCAAGATCTTTCAAAGCGTCTTACACTTCATTTTCAGGCATACATCGCATAATTTATTGGAATAGGAATTCTAATCTTTTCTTCAACTGGTCGCGTGACTAATACATGATATATACTATTGAGTTATGTGATACAATCATAACATGTAGCAAGTGTACATTACAAAATTTTCTTTATGGATTTTTGAAACATTTATAAAATTATTCATATTCTACGAACATTATAATAACTATATAAAACATATTAAGATTTATAGGTTATTAAAGACCAAAGAACACATTATTAAATAAGTCAATTGTGAAAAAATAAGTGTTCATATCATAGTAGTCCATCCTTCAAATGAACATAATGGTCAACGGCTCTGGTATTTTAGTTGCAGTGTCTTCATTGCAACTTCTGGTACTGTTTGCCAGGATGAAAACGATTTCTGTAAACAGCGATCTTCGTGTTCTGGGTGTTGCAATGATCTTATATTTACACGTGATATATGTTACGATTGTATCACATAACTCCATTGTATATATGATGTATTACTCATGTATTACTCGGGGGTGTAAGGTCAGGTGATGCGTAACATCACAGCCTCTCCTTGACAAATGTCAACCCCGCCTTCTCGTGGTGCATCCTGTTCCCACTAAAGGGGCTCTGACGACCGCCAATAGCGGTATAACTATACCATCGGGATCAGAGGAAATGCTATCCCACACTCACCAACCCGCTTGGCCAGCGTGGTGAGTTATGGCCAAACACCTCCAAAATGACTCTACAACTTAAATCTTGGCCCTCAGTCTCCGGCAGCTGGAATGTACCTGGCCAAGGCAGCGGCCAGTGCGACATGAAGGCAGAGGGTGCTAAGAATCCCCGGAGGACCGGACTAGGCTGCCATTTGGTGCTGACCTTGGCTACCTATAACGGACGCTCCCTATCTTCTGATTCAAGGCTTCTTGAATTGGAAGAGGAACTACAAAGGATCAAGTGGGACATCGTCGGGCTAAGTGAGGTAAGGAGAAAAGGAGAAGATCTCATTGAACTGAAAAGTGGACATCTCTTCTATTATCGTGGGACAGATACTGGCAGAACTAGTGGTGTTGGATTTATAATAAACAAGAAACTGAAGGATAAAGTGGTAGAAGTTGAAAGTTCCTCTGACAGAGCTGCACGACTCGTTATCCAACTATCGAGAAGATACCAGGCTCAGATTATTCAAACTTATGCACCCACCACAAGTCATCCTGAAGAAGAAATTGAAGAATTTTATGAGGAAATTCGCCATCTAAATAATAAAGGTAAGCAGCACTTGAAGATAATTATGGGAGATTTCAATGCAAAATAGGGCAACGGCAACAGAATGAAACTTCAGTAGGTAAATTCGGTCACGGCAACAGAAACCAGCGTGGGAATACTCTCGTTGAGTTTGCAGAGGCAGAAGGATTTTTCATCTTGAACTCCTTTTTCAAGAAAAAGCCACACAGGAAATGGACATGGAGACATCCAATTGGAACGACAAGTGAAATTGATTTTATTATGTGTAACAAAAAATTCGTCATCGAAGACTGCAGTGTGCTGAACAAGTTCAACACAGGTAGTGACCATAGATTGGTGAGATGTAAGATGCACCTCAACACTAAACTGGAACGTGGCAAGCTCATAAGACAAACAAAATGTATTGACATAACCAACCTTAAAAAACACCATAATACTTTCAATTTGGAACTGAAGAACAGATTCTCTGCTTTAGAAGGCCTAACATCGGAAGAAGTGGATATTTCGGAAGTTAACAGAAAAGTAACCAAAGCTCTAATGGAAACAGCAACAAAATTAGCTGGGTCTAAGAACAAGTTGCATGTGAACAAATTATCAGGAAAAACCAAAATGTTGATGCAAAAAAGAAGAGAGATGAGGACAACTAAAGAAGATGTGACTTCCAAAGTGGAATATATAGAGCTATGCAAGACAACACGAAAAAGTATCACTGAAGACGTAAGGAAATTCAACTGTGAGCTAGTGAGGAAAGCAATTGAAAACAACCAAAGCCTTAAGATAGCAAAGGGACATCTCAGTAAGGGAAGAAAACAGATTATGGCTCTGAGAAAAGAAGATGGTTCTATAACAAGAAATAGAGGCGAAATTTTGACAAGAGTGAAAGATTTCTACTCCAAATTATATGAAAAGGATGATACATGTACTCCAGACATCATGAAAGGTACCAGAGTTCTTCCAGTCCTCCCAGCAGAAGTTGCTCATGCAATCAAGAACATGAAGCGGGGGAAAGCTCCAGGAGAAGATGGAATTACTATAGACATCATACAAGAAACAAGTGGAGAAATCGAAACAATACTCGCCCAAATTTTCACTCGATGCCTTAATGAAGGGAAGATTCCTGAGGATTGGAACAATGCTACAATGATCCTGCTACATAAAAAAGGTGACATTGAGGATCTCAGGAACTACAGACCTATCAGCCTCCTATCAGTGGTTTATAAAATCTTCACTAAAGTTCTTTCACACCGCTTGAAGGTAACACTGGACATGGCTCAACCGAGAGAACAAGCTGGATTCAGGAGTGGCTACAGCACAATAGATCATATCCACGTACTGAGAGAACTAATTGAAAGAGCGAGGGAATATGAACTTCCATTGTGCATGGCTTTTATCGATTATGAAAAAGCCTTTGATTCAGTGAAACCATCAGCAGTTACCACGGCTCTGAAATCCTGCGGTATTGAAGATGCATACATTAATATTATTAATAACATCTATGAAAATGCAAGTGCAAAGATTCGGCTGTTTGAAAATACAACACACATAAAAATTGGAAAGGGAGTGAGACAAGGTGACACCATATCTCCGAAGCTCTTTAATGCCACATTGGAAAATGTCTTTCAATCACTGAACTGGGAAAACAAAGGGATAAAGATTAATGGAGATTATCTAACCCACCTTCGTTTTGCTGATGACGTAGTCATTTTTGCAACTACCCCATCAGAGCTGCAGAGTATGATCCAGGAACTTGCTGACAAGAGTAAAGAAGTGGGATTAGAAATGAACTTTCAGAAGACAAAAGTGATGTTCAATGCTTTTACAAGAAATGAAGATTTATCGATTGATGGAGAAAAACTGGAGATAACAGATACGTATGTTTATCTTGGACAGCAGATATCAAGTGAGGGTCACATTGATGAAGAAATTAATCGGCGTACAAAACTTGCCTGGAGAGCTTTTGGAAGAAACAGCATAATTTTCAAGAGCAATATGCCATTATGTCTTAAAAGAAAAGTGTTTGATCAATGCATCCTTCCAGTGCTTACGTATGGTGCAGAGACGTGGACCCTAACTAAAAGAGACATACAAAGGCTGCAGACAACTCAAAGCAGCATGGAGAGGTGCATGCTTGGTATAACCAGGAGAGATAAGAAGAGAAACTCGTGGATCCGAAAAATGACGAGAGTGGAAGACATCATGATCAGGGTTAAATCCCTGAAATGGCAATGGGCTGGACATACTGCCAGAAGGACAGACCATCGATGGACAGCCGAAATTTTAGATTGGATTCCAAGGGACAGGAAAAGACCCAGAAAAAGACCACATGGGAGATGGGTGGATGAAATTCGTAAATATGCGGGAGTGACATGGAGGAGACTGGCACAAGACAGACCGTTGTGGAGGAAACTTGGGGAGACCTTCGTCCAGCAGTGGATTGATAATGGTTGACAATGATGATGATGACTCACGCGACCATTTGAAGAAAATATTAGAATTCCTATTCCAATAAATTATTCAGTGAATGCCCGATGATGAAGTGTAAGCCGCTTCGAAAGTTCTTGAAAAATAGTCGGTTATCCAGTTTTTGTGAATAATAAAAGGGTTATTTTGAACTGCATAGTTTTAGACAACTAATAATATTAATCGTGTTTAGATGGCAATGAAGAAAAAATAAGCAATACGTATTAAATGCAAACACGATACGTAATCTATACGAAAGATTTTAGCACTGTGCTGACACGAGCGTTTTTCAAATGATTGCATTAAATTTGTGATGGCAAATTTAATGCAATCGTTTGAACTTTACCTCATAAAAAAACGGGCCTAAATCAATGTATGGTATTAAGAGCAATAGCGTTTACCAGAACGAAGCACTTTTTGTCTTGTAATACATTTTCAAAGGGAATATGTATCTTTGTTTCTAATAATATTTTTTACCTTTAAAAAAATTAAAAATATCTTCAAAAATTACATTTAAAATAAAATTCAGTTATCGGTGTTCTTAGTTGAACAATATAGCATGGGGTAAGGTCAGGTGATGCGTAACATCACAGCCTCTCCTTGACAAATGTCAACCCCGCCTTCTCGTGGTGCATCCTGTTCCCACTAAAGGGGCTCTGACGACCGCCAATAGCGGTATAACTATACCATCGGGATCAGAGGAAATGCTATCCCACACTCACCAACCCGCTTGGCCAGCGTGGTGAGTTATGGCCAAACACCTCCAAAATGACTCTACAACTTAAATCTTGGCCCTCAGTCTCCGGCAGCTGGAATGTACCTGGCCAAGGCAGCGGCCAGGCGACATGAAGGCAGAGGGTGCTAAGAATCCCCGGAGGACCGGACTAGGCTGCCATTTGATGCTGACCTTGGCTACCTATAACGGACGCTCCCTATCTTCTGATTCAAGGCTTCTTGAATTGGAAGAGGAACTACAAAGGATCAAGTGGGACATCGTCGGGCTAAGTGAGGTAAGGAGAAAAGGAGAAGATCTCATTGAACTGAAAAGTGGACATCTCTTCTATTATCGTGGGACAGATACTGGCAGGACTAGTGGTGTTGGATTTATAATAAACAAGAAACTGAAGGATAAAGTGGTAGAAGTTGAAAGTTCCTCTGACAGAGCTGCACGACTCGTTATCCAACTATCGAGAAGATACCAGGCTAAGATTATTCAAACTTATGCACCCACCACAAGTCATCCTGAAGAAGAAATTGAAGAATTTTATGAGGAAATTCGTCATCTAAATAATAAAGGTAAGCAGCACTTGAAGATAATTATGGGAGATTTCAATGCAAAAATAGGGCACCGGCAACAGAATGAAACTTCAGTAGGTAAATTCGGTCACGGCAACAGAAACCAGCGTGGAAATACTCTCGTTGAGTTTGCAGAGGCAGAAGGATTTTTCATCTTGAACTCCTTTTTCAAGAAAAAGCCACATAGGAAATGGACATGGAGACATCCAATTGGGACGACAAGTGAAATTGATTTTATTATGTGTAACAAAAAATTCGTCGTCGAAGACTGCAGTGTGCTGAACAAGTTCAACACAGGTAGTGACCATAGATTGGTGAGATGTAAGATGCACCTCAACACTAAACTGGAACGTGGCAAGCTCATAAGACAAACAAAATGTATTGACATAACCAACCTTAAAAAACACCATAATACTTTCAAGTTGGAACTGAAGAACAGATTCTCTGCTAATCTGTTAGAAGGCCTAACATCGGAAGAAGTGGATATTTCGGAAGTTAACAGAAAAGTAACCAAAGCTCTTATGGAAACAGCAACAAAATTAGCTGGGTCTAAGAACAAGTTGCATGTGAACAAATTATCAGGAAAAACCAAAATGTTGATGCAAAAAAGAAGAGAGATGAGGACAACTAAAGAAGATGTGACTTCCAAAGTGGAATATATAGAGCTATGCAAGACAGCACGAAAAAGTATCACTGAAGACGTAAGGAAATTCAACTGTGAGCTAGTGAGGAACGCAATTGAAAACAACCAAAGCCTTAAGATAGCAAAGGGACATCTCAGTAAGGGAAGAAAACAGATTATGGCTCTGAGAAAAGAAGATGGTTCTATAACAAGAAATAGAGGCGAAATTTTGACAAGAGTGAAAGATTTCTACTCCAAATTATATGAAAGGGATGATACATGTACTCCAGACATCATGAAAGGTACCAGAGTTCTTCCAGTACTCCCAGCAGAAGTTGCTCATGCAATCAAGAACATGAAGCGGGGGAAAGCTCCAGGAGAAGATGGAATTACTATAGACATCATACAAGAAGCAAGTGGAGAAATTGAAACAGTACTCGCCCAAATTTTCACTCGATGCCTTAATGAAGGGAAGATTCCTGAGGATTGGAACAATGCTACAATGATCCTGCTACATAAAAAAGGTGACATTGAGGATCTCAGGAACTACAGACCTATCAGCCTCCTATCAGTGGTTTATAAAATCTTCACTAAAGTTCTTTCACACCGCTTGAAGGTAACACTGGACATGGCTCAACCGAGAGAACCAGCTGGATTCAGGAGTGGCTACAGCACAATAGATCATATCCACGTACTGAGAGAACTAATTGAAAGAGCGAGGGAATATGAACTTCCATTGTGCATAGCTTTTATCGATTATGAAAAAGCCTTTGATTCGGTGAAACCATCAGCAGTTACCACGGCTCTGAAATCCTGCGGTATTGAAGATGCATACATTAATATTATTAATAACATCTATGAAAATGCAAGTGCAAAGATTCGGCTGTTTGAAAATACAACACATATAAAAATTGGAAAGGGAGTGAGACAAGGTGACACCATATCTCCGAAGCTCTTTAATGCCACATTGGAAAATGTCTTTCAATCACTGAACTGGGAAAACAAAGGGATAAAGATTAATGGAGATTATCTAACCCACCTTCGTTTTGCTGATGACGTAGTCATTTTTGCAACTACCCCATCAGAGCTGCAGAGTATGATCCAGGAACTTGCTGACAAGAGTAAAGAAGTGGGATTCAAAATGAACTTTCAGAAGACAAAAGTGATGTTCAATGCTTTTACAAGAAATGAAGATTTATCGATTGATGGAGAAAAACTGGAGATAACAGATACGTATGTTTATCTTGGACAGCAGATATCAAGTGAGGGTCACATTGATGAAGAAATTAATAGGCGTACAAAACTTGCCTGGAGAGCTTTTGGAAGAAACAGCATAATTTTCAAGAGCAATATGCCATTATGTCTTAAAAGAAAAGTGTTTGATCAATGCATCCTTCCAGTGCTTACGTATGGTGCAGAGACGTGGACCTTAACTAAAAGAGACATACAAAGGCTGCAAACAACTCAAAGAAGCATGGAGAGGTGCATGCTTGGTATAACCAGGAGAGATAAGAAGAGGAACTCGTGGATCCGAAAAATGACGAGAGTGGAAGACATCATGATCAGAGTTAAATCCCTGAAATGGCAATGGGCTGGACATACTGCCAGAAGGACAGACCATAGATGGACAGCCGAAATTTTAGATTGGATTCCAAGGGACAGGAAAAGACCCAGAAAAAGACCACATGGGAGATGGGTGGATGAAATTCGTAAATATGCGGGAGTGACATGGAGGAGACTGGCACAAGACAGACCGTTGTGGAGGAAACTTGGGGAGACCTTCGTCCAGCAGTGGATTGATAATGGTTGACAATGATGATGATGATGATGACTTTTGTTCCGTAATCCTCAAAAGTAGAACTACGTGTGATTGTAGCTCTGAAGGCTTAGGTAAAAAGAAAACAAAATGAAAGGTTACGTAACAGCTGTTTTACTCTTGCATATTGTGTACCCAAGAATCGATACATACCTTTGATCTTTCCTAACTTGGAAATTGAAATTTGAGTACTTCTGGGAAACGTTCGTCGATCTTTCGTTGAACTTCGGATCATCAGAAAGTTCACATCTTACGATTCGTGATCCTTGTAATAACATAAAGCTTCTCTGGGAAGTTGAATAAGTATCTTTTTTCATCAAATAATGGATCAAAATTGGATTTAGAAATTGTTCAATTGTTCAATGTTTTTCACGTGAACCAACGTTAGCAAAATATCTCATTAATTAGCTCTTTAGGATCAGTCAGAAAATATTCATTTGAAAGAAATATTGAAAAATGCTAAAAAAAAAAAGTTTCGGATCAGCTGTTATTCACAATGTAACTTTTTGCAGGAAGATTGAAAGTTCGTTACCTTCGTTTTGTAAGACAAAATGATTAAAAACTGGATTGCAAAATGCATTCCAATTCAGAGGTATTTACAAATGCTGAACCGGCTAATATACTGTATATACCGATACATAAACAAAATTTGTATGTAATTTTTTAATTAGAGAATTCATACAGATACATGAAATACGTTCATCAGACTAAAATATTGTGTAAATGCTGAACCGGCTAATATACTTTAGCGTCCTAAATTATTTCGTCGGAAAAATTTAACTGGGGGAAAAGTGCGACGTACAATATTTTAAGCATGCAAAATAATGGAGAAAGATGCAAAAATATAATATTTCTACTTGAAAGGAAATAAATTTTCCGAAGAACTTACCTGCGATTGCGAAGGCTTGGAAGAGTACGTGCGGTAGGCCTAATATGACGGAGCGGCGACGGCGTGAAGGTTGAGTCCGGTGAATGGAAGCGTCGTTGAGAACGGCAAGTTACGGGCGGAAGAATACACAACGAAGCGGTTCAGCAGTACGTAGTCATCGAAGAGGGTTGTATGAATACGCTGAAGGAAAGAGGTCGGTTTTATGATGCATTGTAATTTCCTTTTTTCAAGGGTAATTTTGCGAAATTGTAATTGAGAAATTGGCAAATATTGTTCTATCTGTGAATAGTGTCCTGAACATAAATTCACGCATGTAAGAGCCGTAAAGTCCTCTTCGTGTTCCGAACTGGCGTACTAGCTTTCTCTTCAAACGCATCCACAAGTTTTTCCCATTTTGTGTGTGAATGGTAGGATCCAGTGGATTAACAAAATTGTCGTATGGATCACAACGGTATGAGTGTAAATTCCATTGCTCAAATTATCAATGTCTGCGTAAGCTGCCCATGCGTCTGAAATGATGTGAGTCCGAGGCTGGATGTGCTGCGTAATCAAGCGCTGAAGAGTCTTGTTTTTGCGATTTCCGACCTCCAACAAGAAGCACTTCCCGGAGGTCCTTTCAATTTCACCGAAAACCCAGTGTCCTCTCTTGTACCGTCACCTGTTGTATTTTCTGTGGAAGAAATACGTTTCACCAATTTCTCCAATAATGGGCTCGCCATTGTTATCAAATCCTTAAATGGGTTCCACATTGCGACGTAGGTAATTGTCAAACTCCTTCCTACACAAATTGCGCCAATCTACGATGGATTTTTTCCCCACAACAACTTCGTGGTCAATAAGCTTCTGTGAATAATCTTTCGTCCAGCAGTACGCCATTACGGCTAATTTCTTCAAAGACAAATGGCGTTTTCCTGGAAACGAAGAAAATTGAATACTTTTAGTGAATTGACACCTACAACATTTCCAGCGTTTCTCATCAATTCCTTGGGAATAACGGACAAGCCTACATTCTTCACCACACCGTGAACAGATACATGAATTTCTGAGGATCCGCCGCCGCGCAAGCCATTTCGTAGCTTTATCCACATTATTAGTAGCTGTCTCCAAACTTGTTAGTCTCCACACTTCATTGCGGATTTCGTCAGGGCTTAAAATTTCATCATTCTCCACAATTCGAGACGAAGCTCTAGGACTCCTTGCCATAGTACGACTCCTGATTTTAAGAAAATCGTTTATTTTTAACTATATCCGTTTCACGAGTCAAAAAAAGGAGCAACGATGGACTGAATAACAGCAGAAGTACAAATGAGTTGCTTAAAGAAATCACCGACAGCTTAACATCTCCGAAACCATAACCAAATCTTGGTGTTCAATCGGAACCAAAACTTACGGAAAACTTCTTCCGCACGTTATTTCATTTACATTGCTTCGTTTATTTACATTCCCACACATTTTGACAATAATAACAACAACATTTAGCACATTTCTTTCTGAATAATTAATGAAATATTTGTTAACTACTTTTTCTTGCACACGACTACACGACGCATCACACTCCTCCAAGACATACTCCCCACTCTTGTTTGTATCCTTCCGCGCTTTCACTACGAACTGTTACTCCCTTCAGACGCACGGAGCCTTCACGTGGTGGCCGATTGCACCGCTTCAGCCTCCCGCAACAACTGCTGCAAACCATCGTACTCGCAGGTAAATTCTTCGGAAAAATTATTTCCTTTCATGTAAAAATAGTATATTTTCGCATCTTTCCCCATTATTTTGCATGCTTAAAATATTGTACTTCGCACCTTTCCCCCAGTTAAATTTTTCCGACAAAATAATTTAGGACGCTAAAGTACACATATACCATTACTGGGATATACAAAGGTACCCTGAAATGATAGGCCAGTATCTTTAAAAGAAGCATACGGCTAGAGATAATTAAGTGAAGAAAGGGATAATTAAGTGCAGGCGTTACCGAATCATTCCTTTTAATAATGTTTAGAAATATTATGGGTAGGAAATTTAAAGTACCTGCTTTTTCTTCATCTATATCCAATGCAGCCTCGATTAATTACATTGATTATGTGTAAGGACAAATCACAAATTTCTTTTCGTTCTATAATTTACCAAAATCTGGAAATGACTTTAACTTACTAGTGCATGTGACGCAATTTTAAAATTCTTAATTCGTGTGTTCCTTTGAGTGCGTCATGTCACTTTCGAAATGTTCCTGTAACGTTCAAAATTTAAAAAAATTCTGGAATGGGTAAAAGGTGTTTTCCCGGTATATCAAGGTGTAGTTTTCCTGATGTCGCCAGTTTTCAGGGAGGCATCTGTTGAATAAAGGAACTGTTAAAAAATAACATTCTCAGATAGACAGAATTAACAAATACTGTGTTTGAAGGTTTGAATTCGATACATACTTAGTAGGTTGAGGAGTAACGTTATCTCTTTCCCACCCCCACTCTCTCTCTCTCTCTCTCTCTCTCGAGAGAGAGAGAGAGAGAGAGAGATAGGTCGAAATCTCGTAATAGTCGTTGATATGTGAATAATCGAATGGCCGTCAGGTGAAACAGTTGACTGAGAAATAGAGGTCTTTAATTTGCCTTGTTTAGGCAATGCCTTAAATTCGCAGAAGCACCGCACGCAATTCCTTTCAAGCCACTCTTTCATGGTGCTAATTATTAATTGTTAATCACTATGGTTTCAGATAATTGAGTGGCTGATGATGCAATTTTCAAGAGACTGGACTGTGGACCCAATTGCTTTTTATATTTCGTGGTTTAATGACTACCATAGGAGACAGAGCAACAGGTCACAAATTAAGAGCCACTGTTCACAAGGACGAATAGAGCAGCACTGTTAGGCATGCTCAGCAGAACTGACTGGAATTTGAACAACGCCCGATCTCCGACAAACGGTCAGAATCCACTTATGACATATGCCTCTAAAGCACCTTTGCATTTGAGAGTTTTCTTTTTGTGTAATTTTTTTTTGCTTCTTAATTTAGGATTTTTTCACTGTAATAGCCATTACTTTTCGTAACAGCTCTTCAATTTTGGCAGTGATGAAAAAAGAAACTGAAATTTAATTAATGTTATATATGTTTAGAACATCTGGAATACCTGAAGGGTATTTTCCTGATACTTCAGAGTGTTCATTGCAACAATTTTTAAAAAATTGATGGCACCGTGAAGTGCGATAGATAACTTTACTGTAATGAGATTCAGCCAAAACTGATTCATTTTACGAAAAGCTCATAAAAATGACCATCACTGAAACCAGATTCTCCAAGATGTATATTTTCAAAAATTTACCATTCACGTTCATAGACAAAGTGAATTCTTATCAAAAAACATTTGACATCAGAGATTGACCACGGTGAAAAATATTTAAAATACTATTTAGATTAAGTTTTTTAGTTTAATTACTAATAATGAAATGCTTTCAGGTTAATTTATATATTATTATTGCAAATACATTTAATCTTTTTGAATTGTGCTTTCTTTACAAGAAAAGTGTCTGCTCTCTAATAACTACAGCAAATTACTGGTGTTCACGAAAAGTGCTTTTTCACAAGGGCGAAGTTTTTACAAATGTCCCCTAGATTACGAAATGCTGCAGTGCAACTAAGCAAAATATTATGATTAACACGAATGTAATTCTTAATTGAGAGGTAAATTATTTTCAGGAATTGATAGAATTAGTATAAGTCAGGAAGTCAGAAGCATAATATGGTGCTTTCAATTTTTCCAAGGATAGATATAATAGAAAATAAGAAGTAGATGCACCCACGGATAATGAAATTTCCGCATCTGGAAATGAAATTTCCGCTTCAACCGAAGGAATTAATTTCTTACCTTTCAGTATTTTACGCTGATAAATTGTTACTATATTAAATTATTACTAAATTTTCTTCCATGACGAAACACGATAAAAACTAATTTACCTGAATTATTAAGAGGCAGACAGATCAGCCGGGCAATTACTTATGGTTGTGGATTTCGGCTAACTGCAAGAAGCAATAAAAGAACCACATCACTTCATTTCAAAATAAAACCCTTCGTATGATGGTAGGGCCTAGCATAAACTTAAAACAAAGCTATCAGAATCATGCTGAATATTAACTCAATTCACTATACGATGTATGAACTTGCAAAAAAGATATGAAAAAGCAAAAAAAGCAACCCAACCCACATGTCATGGAAGTACTTACCTATACTACTAATGAATCTGACTGATAAAAAAGACTGAAATCAATTCTGGATAAAATACCAGAACAAAACCAACACTCATTTTCCCGATTAGAAAAAATGACAATTGGGATTAAGCATTTTATTCATCAAATCTGTTCTGCTCTTTAGCACGTAAACTTGACAGTGTGACTGAGGCCGTTTATTTACATTATTGTTATTATTTCCTTATCTGTATGTGTGGACTTGTGGCAATGTGGCTCTTTCTTTTATATACGGATGGTGATTCTCCTACAGCAGCCAATAATAGTTCGCCGTTGAGCGGAGGAAATCCGACAACCAAGGGAAACAATATTTTCTCTGATGGGCCGTAGTGAGTTGAGTGAGTTGTGGACTACACAATTTGAAAAGACTATCTGATGGCTAGAAATTACACCATAGTCGAAATAATATCCACAATTAATGGGTGCAAGAAGCTTGACTGGCTGTGTGTGAACTGGGTGTTTTTTCGGTTTACTTTTTTTGTGGGTGCCATTTTTATGTTTTTCTCTTTTCGCAGGTCCCTTTTCTTTAACTAACTTTCCTATCACGAAACACTGCTCCCGCTTCTTAAGTTATTAATTACTTCTCTTGCCAAAAGGCGAAATGTGCTGTAGGTTTAGGTAACTAAACCTAGAATAGAAACTCCTCGTTCTTTCAGAGGTAGGCAGTAGAGTCAAAGCTTATCTTAATGAGCAAGATATGTGGTAATACCCATGCTTACCACATATCTTGCACCTAGTAACGTTATTCTAAATTCATCTACCTGCTATTTTTCTTTAATGACGATGTGTAAACATGCTGGACATTACAGTTATTAATTTTATTTATTTTTATTTTTAAGTTTGAAAGAGTATCAACACAACACATTTCAGTCGGATTATAAACTGTCTACTTTAGTGCTGACTCAAAACTTTACCATGGAATGAAAGAGAAACAAAGTGAAAAATTTGAAATTCTAGTACCCTTCGCACGGGTATTAAACACAAATATGCATTCAACGCTTCCACTAAACTCCCAATGTTTTCAGCCGATATCTCCGTTATTATAACTCTGTGATGATATTTTCTAATATAGGGCCTGTGTCAGTGCATATATCATCATTATCAAATTACAAATGGAGATCATCACTGGTCTATTAGTTGTCGTCCGCCTATTTCTCAATATAACATCGCCTTCACGATCATGAGATCAGTAGAGAATACAGCTTGTGTGAAAGTTGTGTATTGCAGTAGTTGCACGATTTTTTTCCTTCGTAGATCACACTTTCGAGACGCTTGTGATTAAAAAATATTGTTTGATGTCCTAGAAGGTGCGATGCCATAGTTTAAGCAGAACTTTTAATCACATCAATAACATCATACATCATTCTTTTTTTCACAAATAAGTGTAAGGACGGCGGTAAATGTGTCTCCCAATTTGGGATAATAATATTAGATCTTAATTTTCGTAATTCTAATGATATGTACAGTTTATACGACAGTGGCGAAACGATTCGAGCAAAAATTTTAAAGTTTCTGTACTTTCCTTCGAGTAGACACGCCTAAATGGAATTTTCGGGAGTTCATGACGTAAAATTTATCTACCTGGTAATTTTTTTAATGACGATTTGTAAACATGGTGGACATTACAGCCCCTTTGTGAGCCCTTTCTTCTAAATATCGTGAACGTGGATTCTCTGTTGCACATCAGTTTCCCAGCATAACAATAACAAAAACTGACAGCAAATGTCCACGCGCACAGATGGATGGGTATAAGTACCATAATATCCACGTTGCAAAACATACGATAATTAAAATTACAGTGGACCTTGCCTGTAGTTCCCGTATGTTTAATACCCTAGATGTGCTGTTTTCTAAAATATGATTTGAACTAATTCTAGAGTAGTTCTTCTTTTCTCGCGTTTCACTGAAAGACGCGGGGTAATTCTCATATTCAAAGGAACTGAGAAATCATCTCCCCCGTGAAACGTACTTCCCATCCATGTGATCATTTATATTTGCCTGTTAACCTTTTAAACGGTAGACGTACCTAAATAAAATTGCGCTGAATATTATCTGCACTTCCCAAACAGAAAGAGTTTCATAGCGGCCGGATTTTACTAACGTTATGGCAGAAAAGTTTTTTGCCCTCCCATCTAAGCAGTACCACACGTAAACGGATCTCAGGTAATAATAATGGGTGATTAGCGCTCTTTTCTAATCTTTTATCCTTACTCCATGATCCAAGTCTTTTCTTGGGGAGACTAGTCTCTCTGACTCTGATAATGTGACACTGGGTAAAAGCAAGTGACTCAAACATCTCGATCCTCCTGAGAGTCACCGTTGTTATAATTCTTTTAGAAGATAATGAATCTGAAGAATTGGTATTACTTATCCACCTAATTAAGAACATTAAGTAAGAAAGCTAAAAGGGAAAGGAACGTTCGATGCATAGGTTTAACAGTTCCAGCCGGTTTATCCTCTTCGGTTCGACATCCAATGCATTCTTTCGATCTGATTTTAGCTCATTTCACATTTACAGCCCATTTCACTAACCCAGAATTACTTCGTTCCAGCTTGACGTCGAACTAATGTGCACCATTTGCCCACTGAAAACATTTGATTCGATGAATACAGGTGATCATTTGAATGGAACTGACGTTCCAATTGTGCCATCGGATGCCCAAAATGTGCTGACTTCACAGGTTCAAAAAATCTCGGATGTAATGAATTGTTCGTTGAGAGATGGTAATGACGACGACATGTGAAGCAGAAATTTCGGAAACTGTGCCTTCTTTCAACGCGGAATTGAATGGATTTGAACTTGTAAAAAAACATTTTACCTTTTCATGAATCCCAAGAAAACCTGTTGAAAAGCCTATCGAATATTGAGAAAGTTTTGTTGAACCAAGAGCTGAAAATGGTGAGCAAATAGAATTTACCATTTTTTTCGAAACAAATATCCCATAATGTAAGTACGTACGTAGTTATAGTGCATTTTGGTTCTTACGAAACGTGTTTACAATACATAATTCATACCAACGTACATTTATTTTTTTATTTCTTTGCGCACTATATCATCATCATCATCATTGTCAACCATTATCAATCCACTGCTGGACGAAGGTCTCCCCAAGTTTCCTCCACAACGGTCTGTCTTGTGCCAGTCTCCTTCATGTCACCCCTGCATACTTTCGAATTTCGTCCACCCATCTCCCATGTGGTCTTCTTCTGGGTCTTTTCCTGTCCCTTGGAATCCAATCTAAAATTTCGGCTGTCCATCGATGATCTGTCCTTCTGGCAGTATGTACAGCCCATTGCCATTTCAGGGATTTAACTCTGATCATGATGTCTTCCACTCTTGTCATTTTTCGGATCCACGAGTTCCTCTTCTTATCTCCCCTGGTTACACCAAGCATGCACCTCTCCATGCTGCTTTGAGTTGTCTGCAGCCTTTGTATGTCTCTTTTAGTTAAGGTCCACGTCTCTGCACCATACGTAAGCACTGGAAGGATGCATTGATCAAACACTTTTCTTTTAAGACATAATGGCATATTGCTCTTGAAAATTATGCTGTTTCTTCCAAAAGCTCTCCAGGCAAGTTTTGTACGCCGATTAATTTCTTCATCAATGTGACCCTCACTTGATATCTGCTGTCCAAGATAAACGTACGTGTCTGTTATCTCCAGCTTTTCTCCATCAATCGATAAATCTTCATTTCTTGTAAAAGCATTGAACATCACTTTTGTCTTCTGAAAGTTCATTTTTAATCCCACTTCTTTACTCTTGTCAGCAAGTTCCTGGATCATACTCTGCAGCTCTGATGGGGTAGTTGCAAAAATGACTACGTCATCAGCAAAACGAAGGTGGGTTAGATAATCTCCATTAATCTTTATCCCCTTGTTTTCCCAGCTCAGCGACTGAAAAACACCCTCCAATGTGGCATTAAAGAGCTTCGGAGACATGGTGTCACCTTGTCTCACTCCCTTTTAAATTTTTACGTGTGTTGTATTTTCAAACAGCCTAATCTTTGCACTTGCATTTTCATAGATGTTATTAATAATATTAATGTATGCATCTTCAATACCGCAGGTTTTTAGAGCCATTGTAACTGCTGATGGTTTCACCGAATCAAAGGCTTTTTCATAATCGATAAAAGCCATGCACAATGGAAGTTCATATTCCCTCGCTCTTTCAATTAGTTCTCTCAGCACGTGGATATGATCTATTGTGCTGTAGCCACTCCTGAATCCAGCTTGTTCTCTCGGTTGAGCCATGTCCAGTGTTACCTTCAAGCGGTGTGAAAGAACTTTAGTGAAGATTTTATAAACTACTGATAGGAGGCTGATAGGTCTGTAGTTTCCGAGATCCTCAATGTCACCTTTCTTATGTAGCAGGATCATTGTAGCGGTGTTCCAATCCTCAGGAATCTTTCCTTCATTAAGGCATCGAGTGAAAATTTGGGCGAGTACTGTTTCGATTTCTCCACTTGCTTCTTGTATGATGTCTACAGTAATTCCATCTTCTCCTGGAGCTTTTCCTCGCTTCATGTTCTTGATTGCATGTGCAACTTCTGCTGGAAGGATTGGAGGAACTCTGGTACTGGTGTCTTTCATGATGTCTGGAGTGCATATATCATCCCTTTCATATAATTTGGAGTAGAAATCTTTCACTCTTGTCAAAGTTTCGCCTCTATTTCTTGTTACAGAACCATCTTCTTTTCTCAGTGTCATAATCTGTTTTCTTCCCTTACTGAGATGTCCCTTTGCTCTCTTTAGGCTTTGGTTGTTTTCAATTGCTTTCCTCACTAGTTCACAGTTGAATTTCCTTACGTCTTCAGTGATACTTTTTCTTACTGTCTTGCATAGCTTTATATATTCCACTTTGGAAGTCACATCTTCTTTAGTTGTCCTCATCTCTCTTCTTTTTTGCATCAACATTTTGGTGTTTCCTGATAATTTGTTCACATGCAACTTGTTCTTAGACCCAGCTAATTTTGTTGCTGTTTCCATAAGAACTTTGGTTACTTTTCTGTTAACTTCAGAGATGTCCACTTCTTCCGATGTTAGGCCTTCTAAAGCAGAGAACCTGTTCTTCAGTTCTAACTTGAAGGTATTATGGTGTTTTTTAAGGTTGGTTATGTCAATATATTGTGTTTGTCTTATGAGCTTGCCACGTTCCAGTTTAGTGTTGAGGTGCATCTTACATCTCACCAATCTATGGTCACTACCTGTGTTGAACTTGTTTAGCACACTGCAGTCTTCTATGACGAATTTTTTGTTACACATAATAAAATCAATTTCACTTGTCGTCCCATTTGGATGTCTCCATGTCCATTTGCTGTGTGGCTTTTTCTTGAAGAAGGAGTTCAAGATGAAAAACCCTTCTGCCTCTGCAAACTCAACGAGAGTATTTCCACGCTGGTTTCTCTTGCCATGACCGAATTTACCTACTGAAGTTTCATTCTGTGGCCGTTGCTCTATATTTGCATTGAAATCTCCCATAATTATTTTCAAGTGCTGCTTACCTTTATTATTTAGATGACAAATTTCCTCATAAAATTCTTCAATTTCTTCTTCAGGATGACTTGTGGTGGGTGCCTAAGTTTGAATAATCTGAGCCTGGTATCTTTTCGAGAGTTGGATAAGAAGTCGTGCAGCTCTGTCAGAGGAACTTTCAACTTCTACAACTTTATCCTTCAGTTTCTTGTTTATTATAAATCCAACACCACTAGTTCTGCCAGTATCTGTCCCACGATAGTAGAAGACATGTCCACTTTTCAGTTCGATGAGATCTTCTCCTTTTCTCCTTACCTCACTTAGCCCCACGATGTCCCACTTGATCCTTTGTAGTTCCTCTTCCAATTCAAGAAGCCTTGAATCAGAAGATAGGGAGCGTCCATTGTAAGTAGCCAAGGTCAGCATCAGATGGCAGCCTAGTCCGGTCCTCCGTGGATTCTTAGCACCCTCTGCCTTCATGTCGCACTGGCCGCTGCCTTGGCCAGGTACATCCCAGCTGCCGGAGACTGAGGGCCAAGATTTAAGTTGTGGAATCATTTTGGAGGGGTTTGGCCATAACTCACCACGCTGGCCAAGCGGGTTGGTGAGTGTGGGATAGAATTTTCTCTAATCTCGATGGTATAGTTATACCGCTATGGGCGGTCGTCAGAGCCCCTTTAGTGGGAACAGGATGCACCACGAGAAAGCGGGGTTGACATTTGTCAAGGAGAGGCTGTGATGTTACGCATCACCTGACCTTACATCCCTATATATGCCTGTAATTGCACACTATATATGCCTGTAATTACCTCGAACTCGGTTTTGCGTTGTCCCGAATCTTAGGATTATTATGCTGGTCCGTTGTAAATAATAAAATCGAGAATTCACTGTATAGTAAATGGGAATTTTGCTTACCATTAATTCAGAGTATTTCACGTGTTCGTTTCCAATTTTTAAGGAATCGACTACCAACAGCAGTGAGGCATACTTGGTTTTACGTACATGCTTTGCCTTAATTTACAAAAGTAATTTCAAAAGATGTTTTCTCAACATCTGTAATATTTCATTTTCCTAACTACAACACAACTTCCGCATACGAAATAGAATATGTATGTCAAGATTATTTAAATTTCCATAGAAAGCCATTTCTTCAATCAGCTACGCATTTCAGTTGTTAACACAAGGTCCTTCATGAAGGAAAT
This sequence comes from Macrothele yani, assembly GCA_039090855.1. NCBI lineage: Eukaryota > Metazoa > Arthropoda > Arachnida > Araneae > Macrothelidae > Macrothele > Macrothele yani. Next base: position 28,686,392 of record CM077016.1, on the reverse strand, counting down.
GAAAGTTTAAAACTGTAGTTTTAACAAAGAAACTGTGCGGCGGAATATCTGGAAGGCGAATACAAGGTAAACTGATTATGTGGCTAAATGCCATAGATTTATGCATTTGAAAATTATTGTCAAAACATTTTCTCGATCATAAATGCCTGTTTACTAATTTTGTTGAAATTAGTACCGATTAAATTGTAAAATCCTGAAGTTTTAGACAAAATATCCAATACGTTTCTGAAATCATAAAAAAAATGGTTTTAGAAAGAAATATTTAATTGGAAACATCAAAATTCATGCAGACTAATGATATTTTCAGCAGCATCTTGTCTTAAAGATATTTCGACTAAAAATATAAGCAAAAAGATGAATTTACTCAGTCCATAAGGACGATATCAGTTCCTAAAAGGAGAATTTGGAGATCTTTTCCAGCAATTCATTTCACTCAATCAACCGTAATAATAGGTATGAGTATGAAAATAAAAGTGGATCTAAAATGCGTGGAGATTTACTATGAAAAAATGAAAATGAGCCTTTGTAGCTTTTGCATAACCAGTTATTATCCTCGAAAAAGGTTTTTTTCCAAGTTTCACTGATGACTGTCAGCACCTGAATTTCAAAAAGTTTAAAGGAATCCATATATGGCACAGGACATCAAAATATGTTATAGCTTCAATGCTACCCACGACATAAAGCGTCAGCTCACTAGTCTTTACGACATTTGATAAAACAGGGGATTTAAACAAAAATAATTTTAGAAACTTATGTTTTAACAATGATTCATATTCTTCACTCAGCAACTTTTCATTGATGAACGCTGTAGATTCGTTTTGTTTCTACGAGTATTCTACACATGCTTCTCAGCTGAAATGTGCTAGTTAAAAATGAACGTTTATTCTGAAAGCAACTGTTTTTCTGAAGAGTAATGTTAAAAATTCCGGTAAAAAATGCGTTGAAGTAAATATTAATAACATTGTTGTAAAAAATGTAAACATTTTCTTTTAACACAAATTCGGATATGTCCAAACGATTTGAATTTCATTAATTTTATGTGATTGTGATGTCCTTAATTATTGTTATTTCTCTGACAAATGAGTTGCTGTTCTTATCTTCTCTTGTTACACTAAGCATGTACCTCTTTGTGTTTCTTCCAGTTGTCTGCAGCTCTCTGTATGTTTTGTCTAGGTAAGTGCCTGTGATCAGCAACCAAGAAATGAAAAGGTTAATTTGTTAAACACGTTAAGATAAGTAGATGTACCGCTCTTCAAAATAAGGACTTATATAAATATCGCTCTCTACTAAAAACATTGAGGCATCGATAAATCTGTATAGCAATTGTAATTCCTTTTGAAATTAATACGAGAAGAAAGATAATTCTCTAAGTTTACGGTAATTTCTTGCAATAAAATGTTATATAAATTTACTGGAAAACAAAATTTTAGTAATATCTACATTGATTATGGCAAAACGCCCTCTTCCCTGTCCGGTGGTAGAGGGATTAATGGACTGACTAGTGAACATGAATTTAAGCACTAAATCTATATTCAAACAAACAGAGGATGTTAATTCATCTAACTATATAGGTTTACTGTTGCAGTTTTTATTGTAAAGGATTATAGAATATTTGCATTTAAAAAAAGAAACAAATAATGCCACCGAAAGGCTATCCAGGCTCCATTACAACTGCATACGTGTACTTTGACTGATTGTTGTCCAAATCACTGAAACAGTGCGTCTTCTCCCCTCATGAATATCTTAGTCATGAGGTCAGATCAGTAAGTTATAAAATAACCACATATATTCACACTATGGTTCCACAGTCTAAAGCACATACGCTCCTGATTCATGCTAGCTTCAAGGTTGAACTCTCGAATACAAATTTTACCCCACCCGGGGTGTGATTCTGACCTGCACCAGGCCCCACACGTCGGACACACACATTGCAAACCGGCACACCAAAAGTTAAATTCCCACACTTTTACAGACAAACTTTGACACAAATAAATAAATAAAACCCACACACTGTCGCCCCTCCAGGAATTCACAACCTGAAGAAAAAAGTTGCGAGATTACGGTAATAATAAAACAAAGAATTGTTTCCCTTTCCAATTGCCAACAAAGCTGGTTTGGAAAGACGTGACGTTCTGAAGCAGTCGGGACTTCACAACAATAACAACAAAAAATTACTGATATAGGAAATAAGTAGAAAAAGCAACAAGACATCGGGAGTGAGGCTGCTCGAAACGCAGGCGATTCCCATATAATGTCTCATAAATTCACTTCATTCGAGGCAACCGGTCATGTGAGATACCATTTACCATCTGTTGGCGTCGTCCTCTAGAATATCAATGTCTCATGTTTGGATCGATGAAATTCAATTTCGTGATGAAACAGCAGGAAATACTAAAAAGAAAAGAAAACGTTTTGTATTGATTTATTCGAGGAATGATTTTTTTTCTTTTCGCTACCCTAATATTGAATCCCAATTTATTTTCAACTAGGTTTTGTTATTTTTTTTTACGTTGTTTCACATTTCGAGTTAGAATGAATTTAAAAGGTGCTCATTCGCAGAGTTTTTATTTCTGTATTACATTATCCAAGAAATTCGAATGGAAATTATGCCTTAAATTTACTTCGAAATTCGCTATAGTTTCAAGAAATTCCCATTTTTACGGCATTGAAAACGCTATGCTTTGAAAAATTTTGTTCAGAACGCTGAACATATTTTCTGTTAAACACGTTAGTTTCCGAAGATTTTTTATTTGCAAGGTTTTGCGAAAACAGTTAAATACAACATTTTTGAAATGTTTAGCCATAATTTATAAAAACTAAATTCCCCCAAAACATATATTTGGTAGTGACCAAAAAAAATGTGTTATAGTTCCGTTTTCAGTTCAAGTAGTTCCAAAACTAACTATTGGTGGCAGCACGTCAGAACACGTATTTTTCATTGGATTGAATTGGATGATGTAATAGAGGAAGAACGTATCTAAATAAAACCCTATTACATATTAAATTTCATTGCTGTGTCCTCATCTATGTCTAAAATTTACCAAACCGCGGTTTATAAATCGTAAAATTAACAGTTTTAAACCTAAATAAACGCGTTGGCAAACGACTGGCAGGAATACACTGAGCACATCGACTTTGCTTGAAGTACTTGGTTGCCTGTTACAGTAATTCAACCAAAATTTATTGATTTGCAATTGATATAGTACTTGGGCAGCAGATGCTGTGTTTAAAAATGGTAAAGAAAAAATAATAAATGAAACGTACCATGGATTATATCAACAAACATTGAGTTAAAAAAATTAAGAAAACAACTCCTTGAATTCATGGATGTGCAACAGTGTGGAGGATTAAAAACAAAATACAAAAAACACTGAATTTATGTTTTGGCATATAATATGATTTAAGTATTTCCAAGTTATATCATTTTTAGTGACAAGTTATATTTTACTTACAGTTTATTATTAATACATTAAATTATATAACATATATTTGAAATTAATTTTTACTCTTTGTCCTTATAATACATCTGTCTTCTGGCCCATAACAGTCATTTGTACGCGGCTGACTTTCACTTAAGAATAGGGAAGCCGCTGCTTACTTGTGGAGTGCATTAATATAATGATTTTTGATTACGCGCTCTTCCTGGAAATTTGTCACTTTCGTCAGGATATTTTCATCTGGTTTCACATATGTTCTTCCAAACTTACGGCATGATAATAAGCATACAAAATCTTTCAATTCAAACGAAATTTTAGTTGTTTCTTAGGGACACTGTGGAAGCCAATTTTTAAATTAAAACTCGTAGGGAAAAAATTGTCCATATGGATGGCATACACTGAGCGCTTGCGTGGGATCTGTTCTGCCACATATTTGCACGCCTCTAACAGCAGAAACAAACCAGGTGATTCTCCTTTAAAAGGCATACTTCTCTTTTTAGAAGGCAAATTTTCCCCATTTTTATGCTTGTAATATAAGCCATAGCAGGCAAACACGTAGAATGAATTTCTCTCCGTCTGAAATTTAGTCTCCCCATTTCAAAACCGTTAATGACCCTAATATAAAGTACAACGGGTAAAGACCTAACGGGAAAAGGCACAGCGGGAAGGCACCGGGCTATAAGCAATCGCGTGTCCCATATTTAGCGCAACTGGTTCTAAGGAAAGAAGAGAGCCAGTGCCGTAAGACAAACACAGCATCTATGCCCCAGCGGGATTCCAACCTGGACCTATCTCAGACGAATTGCCAGAAGCCAGCGCTTAGAGCACTGTGCCACCGAAGATAACCGCAACTATGACACAATGCCATCCCACCGATTACTTCGTAAACTCAATTTTACATTTGCATACATTGGCGCCAAATAGAGCGGGCAAGAGGGGGAACTCGCACTCTCCAGGAAATTCCAACTTACCCTTTATGTCCTAGGCAGGTACGGCAGAGATTTTTGCGCTAACACTAATTCTGATTGCTAATTTTCAGTAAAACTTCTGGATTTACGTTTTTGAAGAAAAATTGAAAAGAACATTGCGAACTTGTAACTGAAAAATCTGAAACTCAGAGTACAAAGTAATAATGAAATCGTTTATTTCTTGAGGTAGTTTTTGCATTCCAGATGACACGTTGAGTTGCCTCGGAAATTTCTTGGTGCATGTGACCCACGTGGCCGAAATGGAAAACCCAGTAACACAGAAATGTTTCATTTGTCGTGATGGCAAAGTTCATGTGGTGTTTGTATCTTCAGGTTTAAGTTGAAGTTATGTGTTGAAGTAAGAGCGGTTAAATAACAAGAAGGCACAAAGAAATGTTTTTATGACGTCTGTATATCTTGTTAGCATTTAGAATTTCTGCTTGTTCCCTTCTACGAACTAAGTTATGGGTGCCGATATTTGCATATGTACCTCCACCTTTCTACCTAATTCCCTAGTTTTATCCTTCCTTTATATTTATTTGGAAAAACAGTGCTTTCAAGTCGTCTACCAGCAACCTCTTCTTCAGGATGGAAGTACTATTTTGCACTGTGCAAAAAAAATATTTTTACTCTTTCAGTTGTATTGCTCCTAGCTTCCTGTCCGGGAATTCTACATTTTTCTTTAAAACACTCACGCGTCAGATCCCTTTATCGTAACCAGGAAGTGATAGAGCACGCGTCAGTGCTCTATCATTTCCTGGTTACGAATCAATGGTAGTTCGTGCCGCTGAAAATGTGCGTGCTGACTTACCTACACCCCCCCACCCTTCTTCTCTTTATAGCAAATACCTTGTAATTGTGATTCAAAGAAAGAGATCGATAAAGATAAATCAATAGCAATTCTAAGCGTTTTCTTTTATTACGTACGAATTTATACTGATTGTAGATAACTTTATTTACTCTTTTTAGCATCGGTAACGACATTAACCGGCTTTTTAGTGTTAGTATTTAAATTGATAGCGACATATTCGATTAAATATTAAGCCTAATATTTTGCAGAATATACGGATTTATTATTCTACGACGACCTCAGTTGCCCAGAAAACATATGATTTTCTTACCTCACCATGCACAACTTAATTGATCTGACTGCCATCCTATTTTACCTATATTTTCTCGAGTGGATAGCTTTTGACAATTTTGAAATTTAGCACAAAGAATTTAAGACATCAGAGTTATGGACGACAAAATTTGTAGAATTGCGGAAAACTCAAGAAGGAAACTGCTTGAAAATGTTAGCTGCCATCCTCAACTGCTTGACATAGCTTCTTGAAGCATTCACTTGTTTGAAGAAAGTTGCATTTGCTCTGCTTTCGGCTTTTTGGTCAACTTATACACGTGAACAAATTTTCTCACCTATGAAAGCAAGTCCACGTAGACGTCGTGTAACATCTGTGCATTCAGAAGCCTGTGTGAAGCTGAAAGCGACCAAAGACACACCTCATATTGAAATATTAAAAAAAGGAGAAGCAAGTACAAGGGCTCCACTACATGATTAAAGAATCAGATCAACAGTAATCATTGATTACTTATATCAAAATTTTAATAACGTGTTTTTGTTTGAATTGTTTAATTGTTTTGTTCTTTAAAATATTGGACTTTCTGTCTTAACAAAATATACATTCGGAAATTTTATAATAAATTCTCGCAATAATGTGTTCAGAACTTACATTTTGAGAAACATAATTTTTGTATTTCATCCGATTTATATTAAACTATTGAATAATCGAAAAATAATAAAATAGCTGTTTAATGTGTCGAAAACATGTTAATACAAGTGTAAATTAATTTGTTTCAACGGTTGTTGTATATAAAAATATGGTGGACTTAGGTTGGTACGCTAAGTGATTTTGCACCATTACTTCGGCACAACACTACTAAATGATGGCCGACCTCTGGCCCAGGTTGTACACACAGACAAAAACATTACAACCTTCTGCCTCATATGACGTTGGTACTGCACGTACCATCAAAACAGTTCTTACGTGTCGAAACATGGACGGTATAAAATTTCTAAAATTGGTTTGTGGTATGTGACACCAACACGTTACCAGGAAATCCCCTAACAATAGTAAGTTACGTTTCCTCCTCCAACTTCCTTTTGTTAGACAATTATAAGTTAAGTGGTTCAGCCGTTAAATGTCGCATTTGCTGTTCCAAAATAAACCACAGATTTTCTATTTCATTAACGTATGGGAATTTGGTGGACAGAGCAATATCTGAAAGCTTTGCGCATGTTCCGCGAACGCTTCTATAAAAACCTGGGCATTGTGGCATGGTCCATGATCCTGCTAAAAAAGAACCTACTAGAAGAATTTACCTTTGTCATAAGGGGATATACCTTGTTTGCAGTGATGTTTAGGTAGGAGGTAGACGTCATAGAATCCTGAACATGAATGACTAGACCCACTGTTTCCCAGCATTACACTTCTTCTGCCAACTTGGTTTAATCAGATGATGCATTCTGTCGCTCACACTTTCCCTGGTAAACGACGCACACGTACCGGGCTATCCACATGGTGAAACACAAAACGAGATTCATCGGAACGAACGAGCTTCTTTCAAGCATTCGCGGTAATGTTTTGAAGTTCGCGTGCCTATTGTAAACTGTTTCGACGGTGAAGCGAGGTTAGCATGAATCCTCTGAGCGCCCGGTTACTACTAAATCCATTTCAGCGAGGTTAGAAGTACTACATGTTGTGACAAATTGCTCCTGTCAGCCAAATTCGAATTACTGGCAAGTTATGCGACACTATCCCTTCCGCTGACTGCTACCGTAGGGCATATCATTCGTTCATTTCTACCATCAATGAGCCGTGGTTTACTAATATCTCGCCAACAGTTCGTGGTTTAGCCCTCCTCGAACCACTTTTTGAAGACATTAACGACGGCTGACAGGGAGCAATACACATGTATTGCCGTCTCGAAAATGTTATGATCCATTGGTCTGGCCGTTACAATTAGGCCTTTGTCAACCTCGTTAAGTTCGTTGCCCCTCCTATCTGAAAAAAATTAGAACACTAACATAAAGTATCAGGTGCCATTTATATAGTACTAAAACCTTCACACGTGCACTTGCTTATTTATGAATAAAGACATGCTAGTCATATCGTTTTGGGTATTCAGTGTATGTTAAAAAGATGTTTTTCAAAGTACAACAAGTTTTGCAACAGAAATTAGAACTAATGGAAATTTCATTTTCTTAGTAGGACTTTCTACTCCAAGAAAAACAATTCATACGTTAGCGATGGCATGATTGTACTTATGAAATGAAGGAAATGAACATGCGCTTTTTGTTCATATCTCATAGGTATTGATTACATTGAAACTGGTTTTTAGAAAACCCGTAAAGTCATAAAAAATAAAGAAATATACATTATTACTGCAATTAGAGTGCATGAATTCAATTAAAAACAATCTTTTATACTCATCAAATGTGTGGAAGTAGGTAATTTTCAGTTCTTTAATTGAATGGCCAAACAAACATGCAATATGTAGAGAATGTAATTCCCAACTATTATTTGCGCGTCAGTAGGCAGTCTTTAAACTGAAAAAATTGTCTTATAAAATACATTAAAAATCCGTTCCTGCAATCTAAACTGTTCCATCAGTTTTATTGTTTGACACTCGAAAAAGAGTTTCTTTAAAAAAGTTCCTCAGTCAAAGAACAGAGATCTAATCAGAAGGTAACACGCTGACCCAGCATAGAAGAGACTAAGTATGCTCGAAAAAGATACCTATTACCAGAGACGTTAGTGGAAAAAGAAAGATACGTAATAAATCCGTAACCAAATTTTATCGTTCCCATATAGCTAGTTCATGAGATAAATTGTAAACACTGCTGTTGACCCCGTTTCCTTAGCAGGATTCCTCTACAAACGTCTTTATCAGAAGTAACTTGAAAAAAATACTTATTTTCCTATTTGCTTGGAATCCGCTTTTAGAAAAGTACTGCATACAACAGAGATTTTGCTTAAGGTGCCCATCCAATAAATGAGATATATAATTTTTCATGTTGAAAAGCACAACTTAATTTTAAATGTCTCTATCAAAATGTGTGTTAATTTTATTTTGTGAAAACCTACACTCATACTTCTAGATTTATTGCTACCACCCTTCTCAGAAAAGAGAAAATGATTATTGAAAGTGTATTAATTGTTTAACATTTTGATTTCGTAAGAGGTACTTCATGAATAGTTTGTTGATAATTTCTTTTTAGAAAATATGGAGTGCTTAAACAAGTTCAGGGCTTCTGGAAGAATCTTTCGTTAGCACATTGGTATTTGAATATTGATGTTTGGCGAATTTAAAAACAACACGTAAGACGGTTCCTTAGCATATTAACTCCTCAAATCCTTCAGTGCGGCGGACCAATACAATAAGCAGGGCACGTTTTAATTTCTATACCCAAACTTTCGGATTATCGACATTTGTTGTGTGAAGACGAATTAAAATTAGATTATGGAACAAAGGTCAAGTAAAAGCTGTGGCAGACAGTTCCACAGCTGTCGAGCTAATATTTGTCGAATGTATTTGTCGAACTGGTATTTGTCGAATGCATCTGTCGAGCTGATATTTGTCGAATGTATCTGTCGAGCTTGGTTGTTCTGTAGTAAACTATTTTGAAGTACATTTTCAACATCATGGTAGAAACATGCCGGTGATATACTGTAGAATCTAACAGAAATATCGTTTAGAACGCAAAACATTTTTAAGTGTAAACAGCATTGGAGTAGTTGGAAAAGGTCTGACAAATTGGTTTTCAAGTATTGTGTGGCAAAAGGACGTGTGCGCGTGTGGTGACAGCTCAAAGAATATTACTACGGGGAGAACGTATTCTCTAATGTGAAGAGTTATGTCGTATCATTGTTTGTGTGCATTCTCATGGAGAATATGCGGGTACACTCATTTCAGTAAACGGCGTCATCGATTTGAAAAACTATGTCACAAATTTTTCATTATCATCTTCATTATCTGCTACAAAATTATATTTTCATTTCCAAAATAGGACTGCATATGGGACAATTACAAGAAAGCCCTGTTGTACACTGCTGGACAATTGCTAAGGACGGATCATAAACGGCTATATAGCGCATAAAAAAGTAAGTGTGGTTGGATCCCAAGTGAAATAAAATAATGTCAGAATGCCAGGACATTACAAGAAAGACAATTTATTGTGCTCTGAAATCCAGAAGGCTTTGGAACGTGTTCAAGGGACAAACAGGCCATTTTGTGCAGAATACGTAAACGTGAAAAAAAATGCAATTACCGTCCGCAAGCGTTCCGGCGAAGATGTCAATACGGGATATGGCCACCATGGAGGGCGATGCAAGATTCCACACGTCGTGTCATGCTTTGCACAACATTATCAAGCAGCTGTTGGGGTAATTCATCCCATTCCTCTGTCAGTGCACGGACGAGGGTGTCCTTGTTTATTGGAGGGCATTGGCGACCAGCAAGACTCCTCCCCAAAGCATCCCACACATTTTCAATGGGATTTAGATCTGGAGAACGTGCTGGCCATACAAGGCGTTGAATATCCTCGCTCTCAAGACACTCCTGGACAGCGACTGTTCGATGACATGTTGCGTTGTCGCCCATGAAAATGAATCTATCACCGACAGCACCACGGAACATGCGAACATGAGGTAGCAGAACATCATTAATGTACCGTTGGCCAGTCATAGTCCCAGTTGGAAGCATTTACAGGGACGTACGGTCATTGATCATGATGCCAGCCCATACCATGACACTACATGTCGAATATCGGTCCCTTTCCTGTATGTTTAGTGGACAATATGCAGTACCACTATCACGCCAGATCAGTTGTCGTTGACAATCAGACGATAGACTGTATCTACTGTCATCTGAGAAGAGGACTGCAGACCAGTCGTTATCAGTCCAATTGCGATGTTGATGGCAGCATTGCAAACGGGCGGTACGGTGACGTCTGGACAATGGGATGCACACAACAGGACGGCGGGCGTATAGTCCTCCTTCATGCAAACGTCTGGCGACAGGTTTTCGGAAGATCCGCTTGCCAGTAGCAGCCATAAACTGATTTGCTATCTCACTAGCTGTGCTGCGCCGGTGTCTTTTTGTTGATTGCACTATGTACCGATCTTTTGCAGGTGTCGTACTGCAAACACGATCTCCCCGTGACGTTTGCTACACTCTCCATTTGTTTGAAATGATTTCCAAAGCCTTGAAACAACACTGTGGCTGACGTCGAACTCCCTGGCAACATCTGTTATTTTTCGCCCTTCTTCAGTCTTGCCAATAATACGGCCACGCGTAAAATCATCTAGATGATGTCGGGAAGTCATACTGAAACTTGCAAGTTCGTCAATTGGTTCTTTCCCTTTCAACTTTGCGTTTGAACAACAACGGTCAATACGCGTCAAATCCTTTATATCTCTTATCAGTGCTATGACGTCACGAACAAGTTCGGCAATCCAAAATTTGCATACGCACAACACGTCTTACTGTATCCCGCACTTATTCTAACTTCCACATTTTCCTGCCTTTCATTTTATGGTTGCTATCGTTGCTATTGTCATCCGTCCTTAGCAATTGTCCGGCAGTGTATATGGTAGTTGTTTGCAACAGATTTCTTCCAAAAATAATTTGATCTATAGCCATCTGTAAATTATTCTTATAAGAATTTACGTAAAATAGAAATTAAATTACCGTTTGTTAATCTTCGTTATTTCAACAATCAAGTACCCTGTGCGTCGGGTTTTTTATCACGTCATGTATACTTAATTTTCAATGGATTTGTCAAAGTTGTTAATATCTTCTCCTGTAAGGAGTTTGTTTTGTCGGTCACATGAGGGGCATTAGTATCTCGTCTTCTGGCAGTTATATCTTATCTCTCTTGTATATTAATGAAGCATTTCATTCGTCTCGTGCATTAGGCCAGTCACTTGTATTTAAAAACATTAAACATATTTGTCACTATCAAAATGGTGGACAGTCTTAGCCACATTTTCACGACGTCATGTAAGAGTATGAACTGTATATTACTGGCAGTTACAGCAGTATACATCGAAATTATCATAATCTGTCTCTTCAGATTGAATTTCATACTTGCTCATCCAAAACGGATCACCATGTATTCTTGATATATTCATGTATTCAAAATTTACTAGTATTCGTATTGCAGACAAGTCTCAGAGTTTATGGTAGCTTCGCAATGTAAGGGGAAAATGCTTGGCGGTGATGGAATCAACATGGAAGTAGACGAAGCGAAAGTGGGCAAGCGGAAGTACAACAGCGGTCGTCTCGTCAAGGGCGCCTGGATTCTTGGTATCTTTGAACGAGATATCAAGCGATTCAGGGTGGAGATCTGAACCATGATCATGACAGATCAGTGGGCTGCATATCGGAACTGGCCGAGCTGTGGCTACGAACGTGAACCACTCCCTCAGCTTCGTTGATCCCATGACAGGGGCGCATACACAAGGAGTGGAGAGCAAATGGCGTCCCCTAAAACATAAATTAGCATAGGGCAACCATAAAATGTACTTGGCAGACCATATTCTGGAAAATTCCGACGGAATTGCCGTCTTTCCTCTGAACAAATCTTGATTCGTGCGTCTTTCCTCTGTTTTGAAGTCTTGATTCGTGCGATCAGACAGTTATTCCCTGGCAGATAAAACTTTTATTGCTTTTATTTTGCCAACTAGACAGCTTCATATTCAAAATGAAAGACAATTGTTCAGTCGAAATAAATATTTCACACATATTCCACAATCAACATTCAAAATGGTTCTTTTAAGGGCCACTCTTAATTCATATTATTGACTTCCTTTTGCACTTTCACAACATAACGAATTGCTTAATGATGCAGCAATAACGTGTCGCCATCTATAGTCCCTTTAAAAACTACTTCCGTGCCGAACGCCTAAGGTTTACCAAATAAAATGTATTGCAGAGCATAAATGCAAGAGAAATAAATCAGATAAATTTCCCACATGCTTACAGCATATCGATTTGAATGCACCATAAACCCACAGGCTGTTTTCTTAAAACTACTTGATAACTATTGTTGTTAGTAGTGAGGCATTAAATAGCACAGTATTTGAAGAAACAATACCTAATTTGAAAGGGACGCCATGGTGGCGTGGTCTAAGCGATGGCTTCTGATCATTCGTTCGGAAGGGGTCCGGGTTTGAATCCCGGTGAGGCATGGATAATGTGTTTGTCCTACGGCACTGGCTCTCTCCCTTCCCTGGAACCAGTGACTCTAAATTAGGGACGGGTGACTGCTTATATAGCCCATTGAGTTGCTTACGGTTGTCGTTAAACCCCTAATAATAATAATATAAAAAAGACTGAACTGCAAGAAGCCAAGGCAGCTCCCATCTCTCAATCAATTACTGGCCCTCCCCGGCATTTTAGTGCCAGTGCAGGTGAGCTCTGCTGAATGCGTCATACGACAATCAGACAGGGAGTAAAAAATGTAAGCAAATTTTTTCTGACCCATCTTGAACGATGGGTCAGAAGCCAGCGCTTAGACCACTGGGGCGGCTTTCTTTTTGCAGAAAGGTTGAGAGGAACAGTATGAAACTGATGATGCCTGGCATTGACGTAGAAAGAAATAGATTTCACAGGCAGTTTGAAATCATAGTGGTTGATGGAATTTCAATTATCTGAACTGCTAATTCTCAGTGAAAATCAGGAGAATTGACATTCATCCGGATGGCGGGAGGAACGGCTGAAAATCCTAAGTCTCTCGCCTATGTCCAAAGAAGTGGCACGTCTGATACTAAAAAAGGATAACAGCGAAGAAAAGTTTTGAGGCTTAGCAAAATATTTTGTGCTTGAATGTTTGTTAGACTAAAAACTATTCATAGAAAACATTTCATTTGCTACAGATGATCGTCAGACTTGTGAGTGTGTATGAGGGGTGTGAACTAAGCCCTAAATATCGAAGAGATATGGCCAAAAATGGGTACACAAAGTAAAAGAGGTCAGCATGCTTTTGTGTGTTTGAATACGGGTGCTTTGAAAATCTTCAATTCGATACTTTTAGTATTAAGCACTTTTCTTGTTTGCTCCTTCAGAAGTTTGGTTGTTTAAGGATTTTGCAGTTCACATTGATATGTGCATTTTAAATATGATTTACCAAGCCTGGAAGAACTTTCGAAATGCTACAAGTACCTCACTAAGGCATTCACTAATGCATTTATTTATGTTTGAGATCATGGCTTTGTACAATCGCTATTACACAATATAAGCGCTACAATTCTCCTGCAGCAGTTGCCACTGAGTTTATGATTTAGATTAGGAGCTGTTCATTTTGAGGTGAGTTGTATACTCGGCTGTGTTTACCCTCACCCTGGCGACACTGCTGAAGACATAACACGTGATGGTCTAAAATGTAAGAAAAAGACTTATTTTAAAAAATAAGGAAATATATTTTAGTTAAACGTAACTCAAAATACAACTGAATAAACATTACAAATATCTGAAATAACAATTACCTTTTTATTTTCTTTGTTCAGTTGTTTTAATTTTATTGATCAATTCATTAAACTATAAAGACCATCCAAACCAACGAAGCGTGCCATTTACTTTATGAAAGTCGGTTGTTATTCTACTCACATTTTTTTGGATTTCATCATGGAACTATTTATATTGCAGTGGCATATGCAGAGTAACGAACAGAAATATGAACAAACCCACTAATCCATATCACTTTGGAAGACCAGGTCTTTGCATTGTCAAGGCAGCCAATAGAGAAGGACATCCATTTGTGAAAGGTATCATGTAGTTCTAATGTTTGCATGTATACATTAACATGTTTACATATAGCCCACTCACCCATCTCAATGGATAAGTGTGCTATATGTAAATGTGTGTGAAGGGGTAAAGAAACTAGCTCAGCATAACTTTCATGGAAAACATTTTTATAGAAAATCAATACCAAAGCTCTAATAACATACAGTAGATGTTTTTTTTTCATATAGAAATTCATATCAATAAAGAAAAATACAACTGGATTTTTTTTTGTTATTGGAGGTTTAACGACCACCGTGAGCAACTCAAATGGGCTATAAGCAGTCGTCCGTCCCTAATTTAGTTACTGGTTCCAGGGAAGAGAGAGAGAGAGTCAGTGCTGTAAGACAAACACAGCATCGAAGTCTCACCGAGATTTGAACCCGGACCCCTTTCGGATGTTTTTTTTTCATTTGCTCTCTCAATGTGATCACCTGAGTTCGCGGCTACAAACTTGTGCATAATGCTAAATTTGCAAAATGCTTAATAATGAAACAAGCACATTTAAAAAAGTATAACTGAACTATGTAGTTTCCTAATAATTTTATTTAAAGTACTGATTATTTGAGCAATTATCTATGTTCTGTGCTCCTTCTCCTTATCCAGCTAAGGATATAACTGACAGGTCATAAAAATTATGTTTGGCACAGCAAGTAAACATCTTTGGTTTTTAGAATTCTGGAACGGTTTTATCATACAGAAAAGAAGCAGATGCCATTTTATTTGTCCATCTTGAGTGGTAGAGCTAGTTTCTTTACCCTTTTAAGGTGAGTGCGAGTCCGTAGAATGTAAACATAGCAAAGTGATGCACATGAACTTGGGAACTATTTAAAGCATTGATAACTGAGTAACAATAGCCACCATACTCTTGCATAACCTTACAGCACAATGAAGTATTTCTTTACGACTTACAGAAGCAATTGCCTCCATATTCTCCTTCAGTATACTTCAAGAAATTCCATTTTTGAAAATCTGGGCAACAGTTTTTTATGGTATCCATGTGCCACAACTTAAAAAATTGGGAGAAAAACTTCATATGCGGCAGAACATTGTATACACAATTCAAAGTTACAATATACACAATTCAAGTTTTACAAATTAGCCCAATATAATATACATTCAAACATGTTATAACCACAGCTCACAAAAATTTAGGGCCAAGTTGTTTCCTTCAACTAACAAGTTCGAAAAATTAGAAAAAATGCACTTACTTATGACAGTCAATTCTTCACACCCGGGCAAGTGCATAATCAAGCCCGTTGAATTTTAACTCATTTCTAAAAAAAGCACTAAATCCTTACAAACTAACGCCAGAAATAAAGCCTAATTAAAAATGCATACCCATAAACAATCCTCTGAAATAATGAACAATAAAAAAATCAACTGAAATTAAAAGAAAATAAGCAAAAATGAATAAAAAAAAGACGGAAGAAACACATTACGATAACGCAGTTCGTCAAATATACGGAAAAACACTTTGTTAAAATAGCCAAACTCACGACCAAATGGGCGTTGGAAACCAACAACCCTTGGAAAGAACTTCGAATTTCGGTAAAAAAATCAACTGAAATTAAAAGAAAATAAGCAAAAATGAATTAAAAAAACCGGAAGAAACACGTTACAATAACGTAATTCGTCAAATATACGGAAAAACACTTTGTTAAAGTAGCTAAAATCACAACCGAACGGGCGTTAGAAACCAACAACCGTTGGAAAGAACTTCAAATTTCGAGCTAAGTGCTGGAGCATGCGCGTTGGGCAGTTCAGTAGTTCGCTTGGGCTAGCACAAGAGGAGCCAGCATCGGTTTTATGACGTCATGATTACAGAAATCGCCTCAAGTGGACAGGCTAGGTATATTATTCGCTTTGGTAGAGAGGAAACAAAAACTCAGAAAAAAATATGAATACTGAAAAATGTAGGTAATTTCAGCATTTCCTAGTAGAAGAGAAAATGAAAATAAAATGCGGCACAAGGAGAAACTACACTACATACCAGCGGACAGAATCTACCAAAATACCGCACACTACTGCACCGCTCGAAGGTATTAAATGAGAAGTTTCAAAAAGATTACTTACTCTTATCGGTATGTGCGTGCTTTTCTGACAATTGCTGTCAAATAAGGGGTACCTTACGCCAAAGTGACCTCTACTTTATCTCTCATCTACAGAAACTCAAACGATTAATAAAAGAACATTGTTCTCTCACGAAAATGTTAGATAAAGAAATTCATGCCGTGAAACAATCAAGCCCCTGTTAATTTTCACAGACTATGCTACTTTGATATTTAATAAAATGTATGACGAACGTAGACGTGATAACACTAAGAAAACTGAACTTATCTTGAAATCTGTCCTACTCATCGCATGGTTAAGCAGGAATTTTTTACCAGATTTAGAAATTCAGTCTTATATTCAATTTGTTTTGAACAGTTCATAAATGTATATTATTTAGAAAGATATAACTAATCGCACTCATGCATACATTGCGCAGTCTAACATAAAAACGATCTTTTTGAGCGTACATGGAACATTTGTTGAAGCTTTTGCTTCAGAGTAAGTAATAGAACACAAGTTTCTTGTAGGATATAAATCATATAGAAGACCTTTAACAATGATCTAATTTCTTTAAATTTTATCCAGAAACCGCATTTTCCAAATTAAATCTACAGTTTCGAAATCATTTCGCTTATACCCAATTGATTTGGACAGTTTTTTTCTGTTGCAAGTCTAACGTGATGTGTCACAGTTATTTTATTCATTTATTTATTTATTAGAACTCTTTTGCTGTACAATATCACAATACAACACACAAAAGAACGAACAATATGTCACATAATCTAAGGTTAATAATAACAAGAATATTAATAATAACAGGTAAGAATATTTTCCAGTTTTAACAATAAAATTCCCATGTTACGAAGACAAATACTTTACAACATAAAATACAGGAACAAATTCACACTCAAATGTTGTCGATATGACTAAAACCCCTTCAATATCACTTTAAAATGTACAGCACGGAGCCAGGGAAAAAGGCTACAATTTTAGCCTGACAAGCCGCTGATATCCTCTGAAATTTTCAAAAACAATTAATTTTGTAACTCCAGTCGGGACAACGAATATGATATTAAAGTATGCATTAAATAACATCCAGAAAGCCCAAGACAATAAACATAAATTTCCTACCCCTACCATCCCCTTTTTCTATACAATTTTCAATCAAAACACTCCTCAACAGTCGCCTGAAAACAGGGTATCGGAACTCAGATCTAATGGTCAATGGAAGTCTATTCCATTCTCGAAGGCCCAATACACTAATGCTGTTAAACACCATGCCTGTACGCGCCCAAGGGACAGCGAACTCTGAACCCCTGCGAGTATCAAATGAATAAGTGGCTCTCGACAAGACTACCAGATTCGAACATCTTCCTGTATTAATACGTTCGTGAATCTTTAACATTAGTCTATATCTGTGCAACTGCTCTACAGTCAATATACGATAATAACGAAGTAAAAATTCTCAATGGGCCGACAGACGAGTGAGATTTCGCTTTGTAGTTACACCCTAAATCAAAATGCAATACGACAGCTCAGGATAAACAAATGAATAGTACATGTTCAACATAACTCTAACCAACATGAAACCCGAGTTTCTCGCAATCATACTATCCCTCGATCTAAGGTAAGACGCCAACTGTTCCACCTGATCACCGCATTTCAAAGATTTATGCAAAACAACTCCCAAGAACCTTATTGATGCGCGATATTCCAAAGCCGTGTCGTACAAATATACCGGACTCAAATCACTATGATCATGCGTAGTACAGGAAAACATTACACAACCTGTCTTAGCGAAATTTAATGTAAACCAATTACATGCAAACCAACGAATAAACTTCAAAATTTTAAGATTTAGTTGAGGAATCAGTTTATCCAAGGAGTCTCCCTTAGAAAAAAGACTGACATCATCAGCGAACAGTACCATATGAGCTTTAGCCGGGACCTGAAAAATACCGTTTATATAGGTAAGGAAAAACATAGGACCCAATATCGAGCCCTGAGGGAATCCATAAGAAACGGGTCTTACTTTAGAGCAGTATCCATTGATCTGAACGTATTGTCTCCTGCCCATCAAATAACTCCGCAACACCTTCAATGCAGCACTCCTTATCCCAATCCTCTCTAATATAATCAGTAAAACATCGTGACAGACTGTATAAAATACTCTTGAAAGATCAAAGAAAAGTCCAACAACAGATTACCCAGAATCCAAACTGGCATGTAAGTAATTCAAAACGTCCAAAACAGCAGTCTCCGTCAAAAACCTTTACGAAAACCATGCTGGTTGGGACAAAAAATCCCATTTCTATCCAAGAATGAATTCAATCAGCTTAGTAATAGTTTCTCCCAAATTTTTGCAAATACTGAAATACTTGTAATCGGCCGAGAATTTGTCATATCTGTTTCCGAACCTTTTTTAGGAAATACAATAATTCGGCTAAGAGTCAAGGGGGCGGGACAATCCCAGTTATGGCAATGTTATCAAAAATATGAGTCAACGGAACAGTTAGGCGGGAGGAGAAAAATTTGACCACCTTAGGGTGAACACCATCTGAACCAGGGCCCCCTGAAGGCTTTAAACCATTTAAAACCCGAGCAAGATCACTTGCAACAGAAGTGAAATAGAATGAAGAAGGGCTATGATCCGCAAGTTGGTCACGAAAGCCATCATCAGTTGAGTTTAAACATGAGACAAGTTTTCCAGGCAACTCCACAAAGTAATTATTGAACAAATCAAAAACCCTCAGTGGGTCAGACACCATGTCACCATTATGATCAACTTGAAGAGTTTTAGCAACAGATCCGGATCTGGCCAAGAGATCATTTATAGAGCGCCAAGTCCTCCTACTGTCTGTAGGATAAGAAAAATTGTTCAAATAATAAATAATCTCTTTTAGCATGTAAAATTTTAGTGTTATACCAATTTCGATATCTCTTAAAAATCCTCAAATCTGCCGGATCCCTGGATGTGGATGTTTCGGTTTAACATAACTGACTCTTATGATATATATCATTTATCAAGCTTGTCCAATTTTAAGCAAGTATCAGGTCCCTCAGAGTTTTATCTTTGAGACGTGCATGTGATTAATGTTTGTTGCTTAAGAAACAATGGAAATAATGATATCGTTTAATAATCTAAAAGTCGCCAAAGATGACACCGACCGTCTTCATATATTTATTTACCATACACGCTCTGACATCTCAGCTACAATATTGTTCCTTTACTGGAAGTGGGCGTTATGCTCAATAACGATACAAAGTCAAAAGAAATTGAAAATCAAATAATATTTTTAGGAAGAAACAATTCATAGGTGATTAGTCACTGAAAATTTATTTTAAGGACCTGTCTATGAACGGCAAATTTGATTAGTCATGACTTTTTAGGAATGCGCTTTTGAACCCACTTTCCAAAAATAATAGGTCATTTTGTTATTTCGAAAATGCTGTGTGGCACTTGTTCCAACCAATGCATCGGCGCTACGACAAAATCTTCAAATGCACGTGAAACTTCCGACACTATATGATTATGACGTACTACAAAAGCAAAAGCATTTATCAAGATGACAAATCGACAGCAAGGCATTCTGCCTGTGTATGTATAATGGTGTTGGCCTGAGATTCATGAATGCTGGACCGCCCGATATGTCGGTCCAGCATTCATGAATCTGATGTTCCCAGCCGTGGCATCCCAGAGAGTTGCCCACTGGATGGTTCCAAATTCAGATCAGTGTTCCTCGACCAATGCCTATGTGGGTGAGCCTGTAGAGCAGAGCATTGACCTGCTCAAACAGACCATCCGCAGCAGGATACCCAAAGGCCACGAAAGCGTGTAGGTTGTCCGACCGCACATGCTGGTAGTGCACGGCGATTAAGGACCACATCATACACACTGCGTGACATAATGTTTCCAATTAGAATGCTCTCCAAACTATCGCAGAGACAACAACGCCTTGCACTAAGCCGACCTGGCAAAACGATACCGTTACCTCACACTGTCGACTCCACACCTGCACCCTCCAGTCAGCTCGATACAGCTGAAAACGGCGGCCCCGGTGGCGCAGTGGTCTAAGGCGTTGGCCTCTGATCATTCGTCCGTAAGGGGTCCGGGTTCGAATCCCGGTCAGGCATGGATGTTGTGTTTGTCTTACGGCACTGGCTCTCTCCCTTCCCTGGAACCAGTGACCCTAAATTAGGGACGGGCGACTGCTTATAGCCCATTGAGTTGCTCACGGTGGTCGTTAAACCTCCAATCAAAAAAAAAAAAAAAAAACAGCTGAAAACGTAATGTGTCTGACCACACGACGCGGGGTCACCATTCAAAATCCAGTTTTGGTTTTCCCAGCACCAGGCGAGGCGTAATGCCCAATAACGCGCAGTCAACAGTTTCATAGGTGTAGGACGTTGCTCGCTCCTCTAGCTCAAGGTATGCAACGTGCTACTTACCATTCTGTAGGTGACACTGCTTGGGCCTTCGTCATTTAATATGGATGTGAGTTTCACCGTCGTTGTGGAGCAGTCGCTCTGTAAGTGCCTGGATATTCTATGTCGACCCCAGCCATCAATGATGTCCGGTTGTTGACCGCTTGCTCTCTGGACGCTAATACGCCTGTTGTTGCTATGCCCGATATACGCGCTTGATACGGTTATCCCCAGAATCCGAGGGATCTTACAACTTGTGCGACAGAATGACCAATGTTTCATGCTCCGACAATGCGTCAAAAATCAAAGTCGCTCAGATCACCACACTTACACAAGTCCATTGATTGATATGCACTGTTTGGAAGCTCTGCTGTCCGCTTATTTATCACTAGCGTTCCGCTTCGTTCTGTTCAAGTCTGCGCTGGTGATGCCTATATTAACTGTCGATTTGCCTGTCCCTAATGCTTTTTCTGCTGAACGTGTATTCGTGTGACTTCCAAATCAGGTATTGAGACATGCCTCTGAATTTTTATTAGCTGTTTTAACTATCATGCTGCGTTAACACTCATCTGGTAGATACAAAATGTACGTACAAAAAGAAGTTTCAAAAATTTATTTCCAATCTCGAAAGAACGTTACCTTCGTTTTTATGCAGACCATAATTTGTACAATTCCTGTGGGATTTATCATATTTAATGTAAGATTCAGGGAATGGAATGAGACACATTACAGGCAGCACAAAGTAGATAAAAAAAGAAAACAAGAGTGTGTACACATATGGAACTAAAACATATAAATTGGCATTTTAATAAACTCTGCATAAGTTTCGGCTCTTGTTCAGTTACTTGTTCAATTAACTTTTAATTCACCCTTAAAGCCTTTTACATATCACTTTAATTGTTAAAGCCATAGTATTAACAAGTAAAAATGCTTGACATTTAGTTCCGGGTTGCCCGCAGAAGGGTATTCGCGTGGGTGTTTCATATATTTTATTAGAGATATGTAAGCTAAGCTGTAGTTAAACAAAAGCTGATCTCGCACATTTTTTCGAAAAACTGGGCTTTGCTTGCTTTGAATTTGAATTAGGATGTATGCCTAGTATGCAACACTCGTAATAAATATTTTATAATTTAGGAAATAGTAAAAACATTTGCAATTCTATAGCATGGAGGGGAGCTAAAATGATATTGATGACTGTTGTTCCTGTATAATAAAACTTGAACACTACGTACCCAAAACTATGTACTGTATATATACATATGTTATGTGTGTTAAATATTAGAGGTTAAACATTCCATAGAGGTTAAATTTTTCAAAGTGATTTTCCTAAATTAATTTTCTGGAGATAATTTATATGCGATTTTGTTGATGTAAAAAGCGGAATGTTTGCACAGTGCACAATCATTTAGCAGAAACGTTATTGCAATATACGGAAGTGTTTTCGTTCAGTAATACTTCCGGAAAATTTATTTTAAATATTAAGTATTAAATTTCACATCTACTAAGTTTTGTGTTACTGATTTCTGTGGATTTAATGAAATAATTTTTGTATTCAGTTTTTCGAAGATCTCACATTGAAACATTTTTTCCCTCAATTTATTTGACCTTTACTCAGTATTTTTTTTAATTTTGTGATTTAGAATTCAACATAACGCACTGCCGAGACCCCCAAAGTAGTACCCAAATTATGTATTCAAATTATTTTTTTCTCCATTCCGTTACTTTCCAGGAACAAAATCTATTTAACTGTGGAAAGCAAACTGAGTCAACTTTCGGAAATTAGCGGAAATTGCTGTCATGCCGAGAGTGTAATTCACATCGTGGACATAATTTCCATAAGATGAAATCATTTAAAATTTCGAGGAAACCTTCCGTACAAAAACACAACATTCGGTTTCTCGTCAGTTTCTGCTTTACAGTGATAATAGATCGGTAATCATGTCGTGCGATTTCTTCGTTTGCTGTAATAACATCATACTCGTTTCGTTTGCCATGTATGATGTCGTTGCAAAATGTAACGTGAAGTTAAGTAGAAATGCTTTAATAGTTAGAATTTTGAATCAGACTGTCTCCAGTAATCTGTCAGTTTTTGTTTCGCCTTCTGTTCTTGGTACAATTAATGGCAAGAGTTGTTTAACAAAATTGAAATTTAAACTGTGTATCAGCGTTAGATTTTAAATAAATTTACCTAAAAATCCTGAAAATTGAAATTATTAATTTTAAATATGCATGATTTCTCTTTTCCACAGAGTGCAATTTGCAACAACATTTCATGAAAAATTGACATGTAACTATTAATACTAGAAGGTCATGTAATTGCCAACCACGGTGACTACAAGGATGAATCTTTTAACCCTTTAAGCGGCCGATGTAACTAAACCAAAATCAAACATAAATGTTCACATAGCCACAGAGTTTTATGAAAGCTACGGCAAGATAATTCCTTTCTTGCTTTCAGTCCTGCTTCTCTATACCATCCTATAGTTCATTATTCTTTGCTCCACTCTATAATTCTCTATTCTCTGCTCCACATTCTGTAGAACTTTATTCTCTGTTCCATTATGTACTCCTTTATTCTTTGCTTCACAACTCAAGGCATAACGCGGAAGAGCAAGTCCCCTGACACGAACATCATGCCCCTGGGTAGAAACAAGTGACTGAAACATCTTCTATCTCTTTTCTGAGGTTCGTCGACATTGTTATAATTCTTTTAACCAGAAATCAGTCAGAAAGGATTAGTGTCAATGATCCTCCTTAAATTATCACTTTGAAAAACAAAGCTAAGGGAGAAAGAAAAGCTTTATTATTCGCAAGTTTACTGATTCTAGCCGCGTTCGGCCACTTTCTGTATAGCGAATATATTCGTTCGTACTGATTTCAGCCCATTTTCTTATCCCCGGAGATAATTCGTTCCAGCCGGTTAAACGGTTAACTTCATTTGGGCAAAAATTCGAGAGTGTCAGAAATGTCTACGTATTTAGAAAACCAAAGAGCCCGGCATTTTTTAATATCATTCTAAAAAACAATTCTAACAGCTCAAAGTTATAAATTATATCCAGAAAAAGTCTTTCATTTTTCCTTGTGGTTTCACTGTAGCTGACAAAGTGGTAGACACTAAATCTCCAATGCAAGATATATGATTCCTAATCATGATACTACCGAAGGTCTCCGAATGCATGGAGTGGTAAAAGGTGTTATTGAAAACACCAAAGAAAAATGAAACTTTACAAACCGTTGGCAGTCCAAACTGATGATTCAACCTAGCTTTCAAGTGTTGCCTAGTCATTTATGTATATTTGATTTCTTGATGTCGAGAAAGTCAGTATTATTGATGATATTCTTTGATGTAAAGAAACTCCAACGCAGAATGCAAGGGCTGAAGAAATCTTCTAAACATTGATTGATCAATACAGTCGGGACAAGGCTTACAGTGGAAATGGTTCCTCATATATAAGCGGATGAACGGCTTAAATCAGATTCCAAAAGCGTGGTCTTTGGATAAAACCAGGAAGTTAAACACAATATGAATTGAAACATTGCATTATACATAAAAAGTATTGTTTGCAAAAAATATGACCTGTGAATGTATTTAGGTACGTGACGACATCGTTTTTAAGTTAGCACTCATCATTCATCAGCTACTCGTGAAGTCAGTTACTGATGAGATCAAGAGTAAGTTTCGGTTAAAGGAGTCCTTTTATCATTCTCATTCGCAGAATATAACTGGAAGTCGCGATAGAAATCGGATGTTTCATTCTTACATTACAGTTGTTACGTAATATGTCTTGGAATTTTACATGTGGATGACAAATCATTTAGCAGCGACTCCGGAATTCATTTTCAGATAAAAGTCACTGTCGGACCCGTGATGTTGCAAACGAATTTCCCAATGCAAATACTATTAATGGCTCGTTCGCTTTAAAATGTAATTGCCACAGTCCTAAATTCGGCAAATGATTTGACTTTAATTAAAATTACGGAAACATAAAAAATAAAAAGTTTTCTCTCTCCCCTTTAAAAATACCTGAACGTAAGCCCAATTAAAATTGATTAAAAAACGGTATTTAAAACGCGTTCAAGAAGGTGCTAGCACAATTTATCACTGCACCAGCAAATAAGAAAAAGTAGATGATGAGCTCGGATGTCCCAAAAACAAATAATAATAAATGTCAGACAGCGTATTGAATGAGCAAAAGCATTTTACCAGAACCCTACCTACGAATTTTGTAGGAAGTACATAAAAAACGCCTGATGATCATGAATTTCTCTTTTAACCTTTGCATCGTAGCTAATGTGATAGAGTACATTCGGGACACCGTTTACTCACACAGGGAGCTAAACATATCAGCAGCAATGGTTACAATTATAGCGGGAATGCTTTTTAAATTAGAACGGAATAGGAAACTTTTCTTAAAGATATTCATTACATCTCGGAATTGTTCAAAAATTCGCCAAGCGAAGTATAAACGCAACGAACACGCAAGATAATGGCGTTGTATGCATATCAGAATATTTTTTCAGTTTTAAATTTTCGCAAGATGTTTTCCCGCCTAACATGAATACAAATAGCTGACTCATGTGTGTAGAGTAAGAATATTTTCTTCCCAAATATATTTTTATTCTTTTCGATATACTACTTCTAGCTAAGACTTTTTTCTCCAAATTGCATTTGATATTATAATTATTGTTGTCGACATATTACTTTCGAAAAATTAGTTCATCGTTTGCAATATGATATACTCTGATTTTTAAAACATGCAAAAATGTTCACACCCTTTTTATTTCCTTTGTGTTTTATTTTTTATACGGAAGGGAATTGATTATAATATGCAAAACCATTCCGCAAGAATGACTCTAATTCTTGTTTCAATATCTTCGTAATCGCTGTAATGAGCAAAGCAAGTGTTTAATCCTAGGTTCATTCCCCAGATATAAAAAATGGGACCGAATGAGTAACGCGCAAATGTTTGCCGGCATTACTTCACATCTAAATCCAGGGTCTCAGGTACTTGTGAGGATGAGAAACGTTTAATTCAGCAAATGTTGCCATATAAATGCAATTTCTGAAAACAAAATGGTTGAATAATAACAAAAGCTTACTCAGATATAACGAAAATATTTCTGCAGGTGCCGCATTCGAAACTCTGTTGCATTTGCGTTGTTTCTTACTCTTAAAACCGAATGTATTAAAAAAAGGGAGTAATCCATCACCTTTGAAAAGCAGATTGCAGGATTTTCAGAGATTTGAAAACATTCAGCGCCTTTATACCTTAAGTTCCGGTTTAACTGCTTTTAAATCAAAGATTGTTGATTACAACGCAAGCGTGTAGGTGCATGTTTACTGCGGAAAAGAGATATCAATGGCATTTGGCTTCTAAAAACGGGATTTTGTCATCCCTTTTGATAGTGGACGAACATATTGTTGGCAACTATAGAAATAGAAAAACATCACTGAATTCACGTATAGGGTAAACCGATGTCATCATGGACAAATGTCAGGAGTTAACATAGACTGGAGTAAGCACGATAGTGGATTACCGATATGGTAAAATGCATGTGCTACTAGAATACCTGCATCACATTTCATCATCATAATCAAGAGTGTATCGGGATTAGGCTATTTTCAGAATAACTTCGCATCCTGGACATCGCTGTGGGTTGAAAGACGTGGCAGATTAGCGTGGCCGTCAATGCATGTTTACGACAGTTGCAACTTACCGGAGAGCGAGGGCGGCACAAAAGATCTTCGACGAGGGAGGTGACATAAGCTTTTTCCTCTTTTTGAATAATTTTACTTTGATTTCCCCTGTAAAGCATCAGAGCTGAAATCAGTCTTTCTAAAATAAGGCAAAATCTTGAGCTGCTGTAAGTAGTTAAGACTAAGTAAAATTACATCGTTAAAATGTATTTGAAAATTGAATTTTCGCAACACACATTTGCATAGAGGAAATCATTCTTAAACACTACAAAGCCCATTAACACTTGCTTACAGCAGAGAAAAAAATAACTTATTCAAAAGCAGGATTAACACAAAAATGCCTTCATGCTAAGTCAATAAAATGTTTGTCTGTTTTCTAAAGTGTATTCTATAGAAAACTAATAGTTTTAATTTCAGTTAGTGGAAAGTAGAGTGAAAAACGTTTTAAATAAAGAACTCATATGAATTCTCGAATGTAAGTGACTTCGCCTTTGAAAAATTAATTTCTGTGAAATATGGCGTTATTGATACCGAACTAGATCTGAGATTGATGGGATCATCCAAGAACCAAATAATCGGACTAATACACTGTCCAATCACATTATTGTGATCATCTCGTACTTTTGAGGTCAACAGCACGTAGCCACTGATAGAATGAAGGTGCCGTGAGATGGCTTGGATGGTGTATAGGGTGTTCTGTATGCAATCTAAAAACATATCACTCGTTGCTGTCATTGATAAAAGAGAGGTTTATCAGATTTGCAAAAAGGGTATGATTATCGCCTTTCATGCCAAAGTGGCTGTATTTCTGAAGTTCCGCAGCTTGTGAACTGTTCGCGTGCTGCTGTGGTTAAACCGTATCGTGCTTGGAGAAATGGCACCATTGCGAATAAGTGATGTTAAAACTGCTGTGCGCCGCATTCCATTTATGCGAAAGGTGAACGTCAACTCCGAAGGTGCGTGATGGCCGATCGACACGCTACACTTGAGCAACTTACTGACCGAATAAACCAGGGGCTACCGAAAGTGAGTCTATAACGACAGTTCAGCTAATCCTGCTGTGTATTAGGCTCCGATGCAGACGGGTTGTCACTGCACCTATGCTAACGGAGGTGAATCGGCAAAAAAGGCTTTCATTTGTCTGGCAGTACCGAAATTGGACCTCCGCTAATTGGCAAAGGATTGCGCTCTCCAATGAGTCACGTTTTATGCTTCCACGAACTGATGGACGTTGGCGTATCCCGCGAGAAACATCGGAGAACAAACCCCCTTGAACCATTTGCTGGAAGAAAACAAACTGGTCGAGGCAGGGTTATGGTCTAGGGGAATGTCTTCGTGGCAATCCCTAGGTCCACTCATACCTGTGGAAGGCAATATGAACCGAATTCTTTATGAATCCATTTTTTCTGTATACGTCTACCCTTACATGCTGATGGTCTTTCCTGGGGGGATGTGTTATTCCAGTACGACAATAAGACGTGTCATACAGCTAGAAATGCCCGAGAATGGTTGGAAGGGCACGATGAAGACTTCAAAATAATTATCTGGCCCCCTAATTTCCCAGACTTAAACCCAATTGAGCATCTGTGGGTCCACCTCGATCGTGTTGTTCGCTCTATGGATCCTCCACCACGCACCCTCCAGCAGCTGTCAGATGAACTGCAGTTCGCATGACTCCACATACTTGTGAACACCTTCCAGCATCTTATTAAGTATCTCCCATCCCGTCTAGCTGCTGTTTGTCCAGCACACAGCGGTAACTGTGGATATTAGCTGCTGGTGGTCACAATCATGTGACTCGGTCGTGTATTTTAAATAGCTACAAATATCTGTGGATAACTTGGTGAGTAATCTCTGTGGATCAGGAGTATTTAAAGATGTTAGCAAGTTGCAACCAGAATTAAAGGGGAAAAGCCACAGTTAAATGGGTTAAGGGATTAAGATTGTTTACCTTCTTGCCTTGTTCTTAAAATTCTTTTTGTTGACCACATAGTGTTGCAATGTGGGATTCATGCAAAAGAAGCCATGCGAATAAACATATACTCAACGTAATTGTCGTCGACCATTAGTAGCCGAAGTAATTTCTCTTACATCGACTACTAATAGTTGACGACAATAACATAAAATACATCCAAATTTCATTCCAAATTCAGGCGTCGGAAAAGAGCCTCTTACGACGCATGTTACGATAATGGAAGTGAAATGTCACAGTTTTGGCGGAAGCAATTTTATCTCACGCAGCGGAGACTCTCGCGCCCTCTGTGATGGACTGCAAACACTAAGCGTTCTCGCAGAAAATACAAACTTAGGATATTTCTTGGTGAAGGTAATAGAGAAAGAAAGGCATTGCAAATCCGAGAAGGAGTATTCCTAATTCTAACTGCCAGATGTAAGTCAACGAAGTCGATTTAATTGAGATATACATGAGCTTGAAATATTGATTAGTTTTATCACTAGCAGTTGTCAGAGCATGGAGAGTTGTTGTTATAACAAACAGAAGCTATGCCGAAGAAATAATCGTTTTGAAGGAGGGAATTTAGTACGTTCAAAGACATTGGGGCTGCAAATAAATAAAATAAGACGCAGTTCTACTTCAAAGTCCACTCCACTAAACTAAGGCACCGGACAGCTGTCTCGTACATAAACCGCCCCGGTGGCTCAGTGGTATGTTCGCTGACTTATGATCTAAAGGGTCCGGATTCGAATCCCGGTGAGGCATTAATGATGCGTTTGTCTTACGGCACTGGCCTCTCCTTCCCTGGAACCAGTGACCCTAAACTAGGGCGGGTCTCTTGCTATAGCCAATTGAGTTGCTCATGCTGGTCGTTAAACCTTCAAGAAAAAAAAAGCAGGTAGCGTTTGTTACATTCGTTGTGTCGTACTCGGTGTATTCGATCACTGGAGTCTCGAACGAAAGCGATAGCGAAAAAGGAAGTATATTCTCCTTCTTTAAATGCATTCATTGGAAGGAGGGCAGGCCGATGGTAAGAGAGAGGACTCGATGTAATTTTTATTGTGCGCCACAGGAAAGGAAACCTAAGTCGAGCAAACCTCATAAAAAGAAGTGCTTTCTGGATGATCCTTTACGCAGGTAAAATAACCCCAGAATTCGATTAAATGCATCAATTTTGTGCGTAACAGGCAAAAATTTGTAGGGGCCAGCGTCCGAGCCCTCAAATATTACACTTTTCATGGGCACATCCCGAACCTTCATATGCAGCATGGCTACTGATACAGATAACGTTTGACTCGAGACTTGAAGTGTCATGCGCGATAGTGCAGAATGGCATATTGACGTGGAGCGGAGCGTTAAGTGTGATGTCCAAAGTGCGCTGCGGAGTTTGTTGGTCAGATGTGTGGGAGTTTTTGGAAGGAAGAGACTTGTGCAAGCTGGTCAAGTTGAATTATTAATATTCTAATATTGTTTAATGAAGTAGAATAGTAAACGTAACCTTTACTTTGTATATGCACGAGTGAAATTGTAAATAAATTAATTGTTTTATAACAGGCAAGTCTCTCATATTACAGTACTCAATGGCTCAGGGTATCCGTAAGCAAAAGCTCTCATTTCTGTTCTTAAATAAAAATAAACTGAAGTGCCAGAAAAACTGGTACAGACGAGCTTATGCAAAATACATAGCACCGTCCCATATGCGCGTAGCGGTTGCGTCCTACAGTGCGCATATAAAGCGATAGACATCCTTGTCAGCTGTCACAGCTGTTTTTGGCATGATAATGACAAATAATAACGATTTAAGCGATTTTCAACGCTGTGTCATAGTTGGCTCTCGTGAGATTGGCCATAGTATTTCGGAGGTGGAAACGAAATTCGGATTTTCACGGACGATCATTGCAAGGGTGTACCGTGAATACAAGAATTCCGGCAAAACCTCCAAACTACGATTCCAGTGTAGCCGTAAAAACACATTGGGTGAACGTCACCATCGTTGGCTGACAAGAATCCTTTCACGCGATAGGCGTGCAACACTCTCACAGGTATCATCGGAATTCAGTGCTGGAGCATCAACAAGCATCAGCGTCCGGACTGTAGATGTACCCTGCACGATATGGGCTTTTGGAGCCAACGCCCAACTCGAGTCCCTTTCATGGGTTCACGACACAGAGCTACGGGCCTCGCTTGGGTACGATGACAACGCAACTGGACACTGATGACTAGAAGCAAGTAGTCTGGTCTGACGAGTAGCGTTTCCAACTTTTTCGGGCAGATGGAAGAAACCTTGTGTGGCTCAAACCCCATAAAGCCATGGATCCGGCCTGTCAGCAAGGAACTGTACAGGCTGGTGGGGTTCCGTAATGGTACAGGGTGTGTTTAGCTGGACTTCACTGGGAGCCCTCGTACGTCAACGAACGTCTGTGACAGGCTAGCGCTATGTGCGCATCCTTTCTGACGTGGTACACCCGTTCATGTCCTGCATTCATGCTGATGGGTTGGGCCTGCTCCAACAGGACAATGCAGCTCCACAGAAGTGTCGGGACGCCACATTATGGTTAGAGGAGCATTCATCTGAGTATGAAGTGCTGCCATTTCCACCCAACTTTCCAGATCTGAACGTGTTAGAACACATTTGGGATGCCAAGCAGCGCGCTATCGAACACAGGAATCTGAGACCTCGGAATGCACCCAAATTGTGGAACGATCTGCAAGAATTATGATGTGCTTTGCCTACAGCATAAGTCCAGGAGCTAGTGGAGTCCTGCGCACCCGTGGGTGACCTCCCAGGTCACCCACGGGAGCTCAGGACTCCAAAACCGGTATACCAAATTTTCTGGCACTTCAGTTTAGGTTTGCTTACTATAAAGAATGACAGTAATTCCGTGAAACTTTTTTTCATTAGAGCCATAAGTGCTGCGACTCGATGCTGTTTTACAGATAGTTGTCGTAAAGCACAGAGATGGTTGCATGCCACCAAATATCCATTAGTAATTTATGTTGCATATTGTCGGATAAAAATATATGTGTTCGCAACGATAGATTTCCTATCTGCTTTTCCCTTTGAATTGGTTATTTAATTCTTCTTTCCTAATTTGTTCCTTTGCCAATAGCAACTGCAGTGAAACCTCTAACCAGCTGTACGGGAAAGCACAAAGGATAACGCTTACGTGAGTCGGTTGCACTTTATCACGTTTTGTATAAATATTTTGCTGCAGTGATTAATTTGGCATATTTGAACACAACTGAAAGAAAGGTCACGCTTTTGACAAAAAGTATTTTCATGAGCTCCCCAAAATTACATTTATTAGAGTATACGTATCGATTATCGTAATGAAACTGTAATGCATAGTATTTAGAAATAATTGCAAAAACACGTTCTTTAGTCGAACGTTTATATTTAACAATAATTATCCTAAATAAAAAAGTATTCTCTTCATTTCTGTAGATTTTAATTGCCTTTCCACGTTAGGAAAAGGCAACATTTGTTGTATGCAAATTGGTATCGCTGAGGGCTTTTTGAAATCAGTTTAATACTAATCACAACAGGTAAATCTCAAAATCAAACGGTTTCACAGCAAGCACCTAAGTAGTTAAGCACATCAGACATTTTTTTTATGCAGCAGTTACCATTTGCTTTTATTGTTGAATTTCATGAGGTTTAATATGATTATACAGTTTTAAAAATAATAAAGTTTTAAAAGAAATTTCTTTGTGCTGTTAAATAGTTGGGTTCCGTAAATAATTTTCCAGAATTTTTGGATATACTGCAATTTCACAAATAGATCTCAAAAAGCAGTATCTCATAATTTTCTACGCCTTATACTGGTCGTAAATGTCAGCGCAACCACGTACATAATTGAAGAAATCGTTAGTTTCTGACACTAATGTTTCACTACGACCCCGGCGTTATAAACGTTCCCGAAGTGGGATCTATAAGAAGTAAAGGACCACAGGTTTTTTAATGTAACGAAAAAATGTAATAACATTTTTTCGTTACGTTTTTAAAATTTCTGTTCTTCAACAATATACTGCAAGCTCAAATGTAATTTTGTAATGTAACCCACATTATTTTTATGTATAAGAAGACATCGTGCAGAATACAAACTGCTAAGTCTAAATAGAATTAAGAAAAATTATATTTTGATCTCATGACAAACGGAACCATAAGATCAAAAGTGTAATTTGCTGTACGATGTCAGTTGTTACCTTAAAACGGAAAACAATGGGTCCGAAAGTGGTTCCACAGAAATTCCAGATTATTAGGGAGACAGATAACATTAAAAATGATTGTTCTCGAATTGTTTTGAAGTTCTGATATCACCTCAAACTTAGAAATTTAAATAAATTCTTGTATGACTTACTTCGGCTAAGAACATTCCAGAATTGAATCATTTTCCGGAGAGCAATCTTACGAGACACTTTGCTTACTTAGAGAAAGCGAAAGTACGTGAGGATACTTCTTAGGTACTCCTGCGGTTATAGAGTAGAGAATTTATATGACTCGTGTTGTTGTCTTCTACTGAAACATACAGCGACAAAGTGTTATGCCGAGCTTGTCTTCATGGAAATCGAATCAACTGCAGATAAACGACCGCGGGTATGAGGGCATGATACGGGATCAATAAGGCCTGATACAGAGCTCTGTCGATCGATGTTTTCTTGTCCTTCAGATGAGAAATGTAGCTGGCTTAAGTGATTTTGACACAGGTCAAATTGTAATGGCTAGGTGTCTAGCTTTCCGTCACTTTCAGAGACGAAAAGCCGCATGGGGTGCTCACGGTCAACCGTGATTATTACTCTCACAAATGCTTTCGAAGACGAAAACATGACGAATTTTCGTCAAAGTGCCTGACGACCAGGCCTCATCCGTGCTAGAAGTAGCGGAATTAATCACGTATGGTACGAACCAACAGAAGGTATACCGTGGCACAGAACACAAATAATTTCAATGCTGATGGCGAGAATAAATGGTCACAACACAGGGTACGTCAAACTCTGCAGAATATGTGGCTACGTGGCCACAGGCCTATTCAAATGCCCATGCTAACTTCTGTTTACGGTCCAGAGCGCCCATAATTGGCACTCCAACCTGATTCGAATCGCGTTAAATGATTTGAATCAGCTCGTCTGGTCCGATGAATTCGGTTTTCTGTAGCACAATATTGTTAGCCGTGTACGAGTGCAGAGTTTAGCTGGGGAGGTGTTGGTAAGAGGATGCAACGTGGGACAAAAACAAGCTGGTGGAAGAAGTGCAGTGCTTTACGCAATGTTCTTCAAGAAAACGCAGGAACCTTTCATTCATGTGGAGGGCAAAATAACGTCTACCACCTAATTCAACTTCACTACTGACCAGTTACATCTTTTCATAGCAATGGCGTTCTCCACCTTCGATGCATTTTTACAGCAGAATAATGAGGCATTCCACACTGCCCGGATTAATCGAAAATGCTTCGCATAACCCGAGGGTGAATTTCCTGGACTCCAGATTCCCAGACATAAATCTATACGAGCATGAGTGGCTTGTGCTGAAAGAGCAAAGTCAATCTGCGCCTGCTCAACCAGGGAACTTAGAAATGTTAAAAGAACTCGTGCAAACGTTTTCGTACCAGGAACCACAACACGACATTAAAAATTTTGTACTGGCCTAGACTCGCCGGGTATGAGGTTCTTTGTAGGCAAGAGGGAATACAATATAATATTATGCAAATATTCATAAAGTTTTGGCTCTTCGGTTCATTTCAATAAAAAGCCGATTGACATCACTTTTTAAAGTATAACGAAGTAAATTTCTCCGTCATTTTTGGTCTACGCCGGGTTTCGAACCCAAGTCCGCTTATTCTGGAATAAGTCGCTCTACCAACTGAGCTACGCAGACGTTCATTCTGACTGCTATCTGCCTTTATGTCGTGTTCGTCCTGCAGGCAGGTACATCACATCTCCCCCCCCCGAAAGAAGGCCGGGGCTTAGCCCACGGGTCAGCCGTGACCTTGAATCGTTCCAGGCAGCCATGCACTGTAGAACGGACACTTGAGAACTCCCAGTCAATCCGGTGTGTGGAATGCAACGACACACACATTTATTTTTCGAAGCGCTGGAGAAGAGATTCTCTGATTTTCCCTATCTCGCGGTGTGGAAATAACATCACACCATTGTGAGATTTTGAACGGTCGGGTCATCCGGTTAGTTCGGGCGCCATTATAACGCAGTAAATTTCTCCGTCATTTTTGGTCTACGCCGGGATTCGAACCCGAGTCCGCTCATTCCGGAATAAGTCGCTCTACCAACTGAGCTACGCAGACGTTCATTCTGACTGCTATCTGCCTTTATGTCGTGTGCGTCCTGCTGGCAGGTACGTCACAGAAGGTATTTACAAATGCTGAACAAACTGTTATGTTTTAGTGCTAACATGATTCCTTCGAATTTCTGAAATGTGCAAACTAGTGTTAGATAATTTAGACGCCGAATAAATTGCTGTTCACCCACATTACATAGAAGCTGCCTATAGCGTTTTAAAATTTTGCTCACACCTGAAATGTGTGTGCTGGATTTATCAATCAAATATAAAATATTATTTTTTTATCAGACTTTATCTCTTCCGAATTTTCTAATATATGAATAGAAAAGTAAAATACACTACTGTTTGTGAAAATTTCAAGAGCACAAAGGACTTCTGGTATTACCTTGAAACTTACAGGATATGTAAAACTGGATGCGACATGTCAATAACTAAAATATCAGAGAAAATCAGCGCGCGGCTTTGGAGCAGCGCCCTCTGAGCTGTTCCTTTTTGGGTTATTAAGAGTTCGCTCAAACGAGATGTTGCACTCTAATTTGAAAGGGTATCTCAGGTGCCACACAATGCCTACTGACCGACGAACGTTGAAGTATGAACGCTTGACGGAATCTGCGCGAATAAGGTTAGTTGGGATGAGAGAAACAGAATAATCCTACCGCAAAGTTGGTACGCGTACGAGACGAAATGCCAGTACAGTGATTGAATGTGGCGTTAGTAGGCGAATTAGGCTCGGACGCACAGAAATCCGAGAAACGTACATGACAGCCACCTCTACAAATGGCAGTGACAGATCGTACATCGATATACACTGTGTTAACGCGTCAGTGGAAAACTGCCACATGTCAGTCTTTGTTCTGTAACACAGTTCAACGACATCTGCTTTGCAGAGGATTAATCCCTAGCAACCCATCTTTTTTCCTCCAGACGTCTCTGGCCGCAATGGGGTCTCGCACACAGACATCGACGTACTGATTGCAACAGTTCATGTTTTCCGACAAATTATTATTTAACATGATGCACCATGATGGTCGGATACTTGTTCGAAGACATCATGGTGAACGGCACCTTGCAGCGACATACCAGAACAACGCCAGGTGTCATGGTTTAGGTGGTATTGGGTTCAAATCGCGATCTCGCCTAATGCGAATTAAAGGAACTCTCAACAGCCAGCGCTACATCAGTGACGTTTTGGAGGCATATGTGGTACCCTACCTTGGGTGTTGTCCTGGCGTTATATTCCAGTAGGACAATACTCGGCCGCATGAGGCCCGGGATATACAAGTCATCGTCTATGAACGACGAAACTGTTTCTTTCCTGGCCTGAACGTTCGCCGGATATAATTCCGATCGCACATGTCTGTGACATGGTAGATAAGACTGGTCCTTCTAGCGACTTCGACAGTCACCACAAATGAACTTCGGTGTCGCATAGAAGCAGCATGGAGATATGAAAAACCTCTTTCATTCAATGCCACATCGTGTAGAATCTGTTATTCGAGGTGGTTGCATACGATACTGGTCGACCCGGTGGGGAAGTGGTCTAAGCAATGGCCTCTGATGATTTGTCCGAAAGGGGTCTAGGTTCGAATCCCGATGAGGCATGTATGTTGTGTTTGTCTTCCCTCGAACTAGTGACTCTAAATTAGGGACAGATGACTGCTTATAGCCCATTGAGCTGCTCACGGTGGTCGTTAAACCTCCAATCAAAAACAAATACGATACCGAATTTTTTTGTAACATGAGCAAACCGTGGTATAAATTTAATTTGAATTGCCCAAATCTTTTTGGGTGTTAAAATTTTCACAAGCATTGATGCATCTCATATCTTGGACCCAACAACTGGTACGGTACGTACCTAAGGACTCAAATGTTACATGGGGCAAATTGTCATGTTTTGCCTGATACAAGCGTCCGGTTGCATCAATCTACGATTTCGCAAGATTTCTACACTTTTGTCTTTCGATTTAAAGAACTTCCTACTGAACGGATATGTTACTATTCGTAAAATGGTAAGTCAGAGACGAAATCTTAAGTGGTACTGGGATTTCACGGTATAACAGGCTAAAAATTAAAATGTTGTCTATCTATTATGTACTATAGTGCACATACGTCAAATTAAACTTTTCACATTACCATCTACTTAAATGATGCTTGCCCACGAACATTCTTGGGTAATTTGTAAATGTGCAATTTTTTTAACCGGAAATAATTGCAAACCTTCCACTCTATCGCATGGACTACCACAAATGTTGTTTTCAATTCTAAAATTAATAAGGTTATTGAGAGGAAATGCCACGTGATTTCACTTAGCGTGTCACATGTACATGTAACGACAACTTCTTGCACGTCTGCACGCAAAAAGACGAAAGTTGATTCTTAATAAAAAAATTCGAATTTTGCGAATTTATAATTGCTTCTTTCAAACACTCTTCCAGTGAACAAGGGCAAATATCTAATTTAAAATTAAATATTCATTTTTTAAATAATTTACTAAAATCTTACGAAAAATTTAAATTTCTCTTAATAAACGTGTTTTTACGAGATATTCCAAATAGCATCTGCGAAGAACATTTAAAAGCCTTAAAATAAAATAGGACAGCATTACATGTTTCAAATTTATTAGTTCAGAATCTATTTTTAAATTGCAATTGAATATACGTTCTTCCATTTTTGGGGAAACAAAATAATGTTACTTTCTCGCTTATCGTACGAGGTATATAAGTAAAAATCTTGTTTTCTGAACAGAATTATCCTTAATGCTTCAATGATAGTAACAAACACCGTCAATCAGCACTTGCACTAACGACGATGAATATCAGCAAATATATTCCATCACTTTTTGCAAGCAGTCACAAGATAAATATGAGAAATAAGTGAACATTAAACAGCATAAATTATAAAACTTCTGACGGACTGTTTTCGTATTGCACTCGGTCTGATTTGATCCCGAAAGCTCTTGTGCGTATGTCTTTTAAATTGAAAATAAAATCATTTTTTAATTGCAATTGGAGCATGGTGGTAAATTAAAATAATTATTGTACATAGACAACATTCTTATACGTATATGATCTTTGGACATGTTATCGTGAAGAATTCTAATTTTGCGAAATGGTCATTACAAAAGGTACTGTATTTAAGCTGAAGAGTTAAAAATGTCGGCGAAGAAATAACATCTTATATCGCATACCTCATCCGGTATTTACAATTGCTGTGATATACTACCGTGAAAATGATCATCATCAAAAACCATTATGAGTCCATTGCTGAATAAATGCATCGGCAAGCCTCTTTCCCAGTTTTAACTCTACAGCTAGTCATCACAGTGTCCCTAAGGCATCTTTTCGAACTTAATCCACGCATTTCCCACGATCACTTATTTTAGCTATTTTCCTATCTTTAGGATTCCAGTCTAGTTATTGGTTGGCCAACGATTATCAGATCCTCAGGCCATTGCTTTTACAGTTAATTTACCATTATCCTGACACTATCGACACTTTTATTTTCTTGATTGATGAGTTCCTCTTCTTATCTTTATTGGTTATACCAAGTATGCACCCCTTCATTCTTATATCAGCCGTTTGCAGCCAATGCGCTAATTCGTATGTTAAGGCCCTTGACCCTTACTCATGAGTAAGGACAGGTGGGACATATTTATTAAACCTTTTTCCTTTTAGTCGTAATGGAAAATTGCCTTTGAAAACTGTACAGCTTGATCCAAATGTTCTTCACCAAAATTTATACCTCTGTTAATTCCTATTTCCGTATAGCTCTGCTTTGATATCAGTTGTCCGACATAGGTTACCTCTACAATGGTTTTCTCAATTGGAAAAACATCATTTCTTGTAGAAACATTATACACCAAATTTGTTTGGTGTAAGGTAATTTTTAATCCACTTCTTTACCCTTTTAAAACATTCCTCCATCACACCCCACAGATCTGAGGAAATACTTCGAAAAATACTTACTTCATCAGGAAAACTGAAGTGG
This sequence comes from Macrothele yani, assembly GCA_039090855.1. NCBI lineage: Eukaryota > Metazoa > Arthropoda > Arachnida > Araneae > Macrothelidae > Macrothele > Macrothele yani. Next base: position 28,647,730 of record CM077016.1, on the reverse strand, counting down.
AAAAAAAGATATCCATTATCTTTTATCTCAGTATCTGATTATAATATTTTCTGCAAAGATTGGACGGTATAATGTCTGTCTCTCTCACTTCCTTTCCAATTTTTACTCCTTCTTTTTAAAATAACAATCGAACTATGTACTTGCAATTTCTTAAATGTTATTGAGAATATTAACCCATTAACGACCATGACCCCAAATTATTGCATCACTTTAAATACCATAACGTCCGAAACTTCCAGTTGTTTCACTTCGTCGTTTAATAACAACAACAGTGACCGAGGGTGACTCCTGCTGATCCCTCATAGGTCGAGAAAATCTGAAGAACAAGTAAGCGTAGGAAATCTGACTCACCCTCGACAGTCGTTTCGGGAGGCTGTTGCCGTTTCTACGTACGGGCGTTTTGGACGTTATGGTCTTTAAAGGGTTAATATATGCATCTTCCATACCACATAATTTCTATGACAATGTACGGGCTCATGGTTATGCGAAATACAGAGATTTTACATGATCCATAAAAGCTGTGTAGATCTTGGAATTCATGCTTTTTCGCTCTTTCAGTTTCATATCTCAGTACACGCATATGATCTTTAGTTCCGTAGCCATTATACAACTAAAGCATATACTGTAAAATTACTAAGAAATTCAACTCGCATTTAGGGGTGAAATCTTTTGTGAAGTTTCTGAGTATATCATTTAGTCTGAATTTCTCAATGTCTCTTTGGTGACATATATACAATCCTGGCCAAACGTCCTGCACCAGTAGACCGAAAGTCAAATTTGTGATGTTTGAAGTCAAATTATACAGCTTAATGTTAAAGTCAGGAATACATATTATATATCATTTTGAAGCATATTTTATGCTTAATTCAAATATGTTTACAGAATGTAATAACCATTACCAGTAGTGAAATTAAAAGCAAAGGTACAGCGTCTAGTCGTAAAATGTAACAAATAGTGGAATTTATGAAATTAGTATGCAATGCATTTAACGTAAAATTACTGTACAGTACATTATTGACACTTAAAGGACACTTGAAATTACTGAACAACAAGCAAAATACACTTTAATATTTTATTGGATAACCACGGTTACTTAGTAGCAAAGTGCACCTTCTTGGTATGGAACTGTTGAGTTTATCTAGCTGTCCATTGGTGATAACACGGTGCCAGAAGGGCCTTACAGACTTAAGGACTTTAATTGGGTATATTGAGCACCGAGTCTTTTTTTACAAAGACGTTAAATTGGTGCTGCAAATTTCTGCTGCAATTTTTTGATGTTCTTTTTGTTTAGCGCGATTTTTGTCCTTTAGGCTTCAGGACTTTTCGTGGTAAATATTTATTTGCAGGCCCTCATCATTTCTCATTTTGCGTCTAACTGTATACGCCTTGCTCTGTTTCCTTAAACATTCCTTGCACAGAAAGAGCTAAACTTCCTTATTAGTTGTAAATGTTATTTTTTCCGTAATGATAGCTGTGTCGTAACCGCACGAGGAAGAAGTGGAATTCCAATAAGTTGGAGATCAAAGGAAAACATCGGCCTGAGCCCACCTGTGTAATTTGCATTTTATCGCCTATATCTGGCCTTCTACAGCTGCTTGTGTTTATTAAAATATATTTTTAAGCAGGTTGTGAATTTCGTATCAGAATTTTTTATAACGAAAGTGCTTTGCCCTTGGCTATTTGCCCGGCATAAATCAGACATAAGAGCTCGAAAAGCACCTGTAGCATTCAACAGACGATGGCAGTGGGCAACACGACTGATCCGAGTAACTTTAAACGTAAAATGATAGTTGTCTGTTGAGGTTAAGTTTCTAGAATCACCAACATTACTTGTTTCCTGAACAATACCAGCTCCACAGCAGCAAGGGTTTACCGCGATGTTGCCGCAAGCAAAGGAAATTCCAACAGTCGGTTATCCTGAGATCGAAAGCAGATAGTGGTTGAAGTGTTTCAGATGTTTCAAGTGATACTGACCGGAAACCTTAGAGTGAAGAGGAATTCCACATTGGTATTTAACGGTCATTTTCCAGTGAAATGTGTAATAAGTCATGATTAAGAATTCATTGCAGAAAAGTTCCGAGGAACTTTTTATTGGAGATGTACTTTTTTCTTATGAAATGAGATTTTGGATAGTTATCCCTCGTTGTCCGCGTAGCTATTACCCACGGTTTTGGTTATACGTTATTTTGAAATGAAGAAAAATATTAAAAAAGATCTGATTGAAATATATCATAGGAAAGGAAAGTAGCGCGCATAAATTTTCCGCACCGTGATTTCCTATCTAGTTGATTTCGACATTGCGCTCAATCAAATTGGCCCAGTCATAAATCTATCCTTTGATCTTCAGAAGACAGAGGCTAAGTACCATATCTATAGGTGCGGGTGTATGGCGAACGTAACAAAAAGGCGTAATGTAACTGCCACTCATAATTTTATGAAAAAATCTGAACATGCGCCAAAACAAACAAATAACTAACCCAAATATTCCTATAGTATATTTAGCTTACCTTTAATAAATGTCATGTTTCCGTTTTACAACACTGGATGCATAACAGATTGGAACTATTTGGCCCTTCGGTTCCAGATTATAAAACGGTCGTTCCGAAATGTGTGGTAAATATTGCAGTGGATCCCCATTTTCCTTTCCCTGCACAGTTGATGAAAAATGCGAGGTCACATGGGAATTCCGCGTGGAGGATGTAGGGAAATAGTCACCTAAGATTACGTACGACACGACACGCACCAACATCTATTCACAGCATCTGCAGATCTGCTAGGTATTAGAGGGTGACTTCTTCCTTGATTTATTTTAGTTTTGGACAAAACAATTGCACATTGCTATGGCTCTTAGTTCTCCATTATTGCAAGCATATCTATCTGATGAAACTTTAATATTCGAGGAAACGACATCAGTTTGCAAAATGTCACAAAACCATCCAAGTAGAGCACAATATCTGTGAGAAACACAAAAGGTATATCGTGCGAAGAAATGTCCAACACACTCAACAAGTTCTTTTTGCATTGGAGTTAATTAAGCTCAAGTGCCGTTTCTGATGAGAAATGTTAAAACTACAAGGCTCTCGCTAACCCTCACTATTCCAGACACTCTCCTTGACTTCCCATCCACCACCCAACACACACAGCGTAAAACAAATTCTGCCTCGTGTTCGGTATCATGGGAAAATTACTGTGCATATCGGTGCTAAAGTAAACCGTACAGGGGTGGGGGCGGGGGTGGAACGTTATGCTAGTTAGGCTACTGGTCTCTGGGCCATCAGACTGACGTTTCGGATGTCGTACAGGTCCTAACCTCCCAAGTCATCAATAAATGTCCACTGCAATATCACGTTTCCCGCACAAAAGCTGAAATACTGATATCTGGGCCATCAGACTGACGTTTCGGATGTTGCACAGGTCCCAACATCCCAGGCCGTCAATTAATGTCCACCGAAATATCATGTTTACCGCACAAAAGCAGAATTATTTCAAGTGCCGGGCTTCCTTCAGAAAAGAACTCGTTGATTGTCAGACTCCAGACTGAATCTCGAATCGTAAGAGAAGAGAACTTGATTACACTTGGGTCACCAAACACGTTGTTCTTCAGCCCAGTTTCTCCTGGCCTTATGTTGTCCCGCGATTAAAGGGGCACAGGCCATTGCTCCAGTAATTATTTTGAGCAGTATACATATATTTAAATATGTATGTTGTATATTTAGATTTGGAACGTATGCTGATTCAGCGCTGATGATTCCACGCATAACCAAAAGGATCCCTTTTTTAAAGTCGCATTAAGACGCAGTGTAATGTCAAACTAGAATAAGTGTAAATTCTATTTGAGAGATAGTTTTTAAATTTCTTGGATGGCGAAATGATATTTTCGTAGTATGTTTCTTACCACCGATGTTTAAATTCATATTTTCTGCAGCAGTGGACGTATATCCGCTTTGGATGGCTAGAGTTTTGATAGAGGCTTTGGGTCCCATAAAACAGTCCTCTCATGAGCATAAAGACCGCCTTGGTGAATTGGAGTACAGTTAGTTTGGGTTGACAATCTGTGTCCTGTTCACCCGAGAAGCTCTCGTTGGAGCTGAGTAGCATTTTGACGTGTGTTCCGATTGTTTTTTAACAACAGATCACGGTGTCCCTTGTTACAGTTGCCAGGACAAGAACGTAGATGAGCTACAACGGCTAAAGGTGAATGTTGTGTGAGTCTGAACTTCAGGTACAACTAACAGATATCCACTAGTTCAAGGTTTTTGGAGCTGCCGCAGCTAATCCAATGAGTTTTTCTGGCACTTCAGTGTATAACGAAACGCATTTTAATAATGCGTGAACGGTTTTGAAGAAATAAAACAAAGTGGACATTTTTATACATATACCAAACGTTCATATGGTCTGCTAAAAGTTTGTTGTACTTCTTTCAAATACCACAGGATTACCCATATAAAAAAAACAATGTACCATATCCCACCGCCGGAACCTGATTTTGCATTGTATTTTCGGCAGATATTTAAATATCGCACAATAGCAGATGTTCCTCTTCTTCCATATTTTGAAAAACTCAGAAATATTGCATTGTAATAAACCATCTGTTATCTCAATAAATTGGAGAGCCTACAAAGAATTATTGACTTGATGCTGATAAAGCATACACTGAAGGTACAAATTAATGACACGAGACAATTTTAGTCGAAGCAGTTATCTCGCAGATGCTGCTGAGCCAATATAACTTAATCGGTATGAAAAGGGAACGGTGAAGGCATGCAGAGCCTAATAAAGTGCACTGCGTAGGAAGGAATGGGTAAAAGACGCGATCTGACAGAATTTGAATATTTAATAGTCATAGGTGCTCGGAGCATTTTTGCGAGCATTAGCAAAGCTGCTGCTTTTGTGAAACGTACGAGGCCTCCGGTCGTTTACAGAGGGTGGACCACCACCCAAAAAACCGGATAAGAGAGCAAGACGTGTGGTCGTCAACGGCTACTGGATACTAAAGCAGAGAAGAGTGTGGTAAGATTACAGATAATATGGGTAAGAAACAAAGATCGGTGGCTTCTAAACGTACAGTTCACCGCACATTACGTATAGGCTCCAAAAGCAGACAGTCTGTTCGTAAGTCAATGCTATCTGCTGCGAACAAGAAGAAGTGGCTCCAGTTCCCTCAGGAACACAATTACTGGACAGTAAATGAGTGGAAAAGTGTAATGTTGTCTGACGAACTAGGTTTTCAGCTACACCATGCAGGTGGATGATTGACGATATCTAGAATGATTTATCGATCCATGCACAATTGCATGGATCGATCTTTAATCGTCACTACATTTAATGCTCGCCGATGCATCGTTATGATCCGCAGCATGTTTTCGTTCGAGTGTTTAGTCCCTTGATTCGAGCGGAGCAACGTCTACCCATCCAAAAATTGCTCACCAACTCCACCCAGTTATGTTGATGCTTTTCCCCAATGGTGATGGACCCTTCCAGCGGGAAAGTACCTTCCTGAGGATTGTCTGTTAACATTTCAGTATTTTAGATAAAATGTCATGAAAAATAAAAACAATTCTGCGTTTAACAAAATAATGCATTATTTTTATTGATATGTTCCCTTCATATATATATATACATATTGATATGTTCCTTTCATCTATGTGTTTTAATGCGTTTCTTGCTGAAATGCAAACCAACATATAAAGTACGTGATTGATATGGGTGGAAGCAGAATTGCAACCCCAGATGTACGAAATCGCAATGATTTATCCACACCGAATGAGGAGATGAGAGGGAAAACTTTCCAACATGTTTCAGCGGTAAAATAAGACTATGATTACTGCTTCTTATCAAAGGGATTCTGGTAATCATGTGTTTAATACTATAATAATTAATTTTCATTTTTCAAATAAACACACAATTAAGGGTTTTTTTAAACTGGAAATTACATGTACAACCATCTTTGCTATATGAAAAGGAAATTATTTCTACTATGTACTGATTTATACATATTTTTGAATAACGCATTCTGTAATAATGTGTCGTTCTTGTGAAGATAAAATATTAATAATAATTGATATTAGACATTTCTATCCCGTCATGGCCAGTTTGAATGCACTCCCAATTACAGTAAATTTGGCGTTTAAAAGTATTTACACAAAATGTTTGAATATTGCCAGAATATATTGAATTCCAGGTGCTTAGGTCATCACATTATATGTTATGATAAGTGTCCACAAATATGATTCCTCAGCAAATATTCAGTTTTTCTTTGCTGTACGATAAAATAAATGGTTGCATTGAGGATTTATGATATTACATTCAGTAATAAATCGAAATAAATCTTTATAGATAAATTTTTCGACGCTAAAATTTTGATTATATTTCTGTTCTGCTAGCATTAAGGTCCGTAAGCCTTAGCTTACTGAAAATGTTAGACAAGAATTACTGAGTTATTCGATCCGTATGCACTTCACCAAGCTAAAGGAGGAGTTATAATTGTCGTGTTCCAGAAGGCTTTCCATTCCACTTATGGGATATACTGGCGAGCTGGCACTACTCACAAGGGTGTAGGAGAAAAAACAGCCAGAAGATCCTATCAGATTTTAAATATAAAAAATGGAATCAACCACGGCAACGCTATTTCTTTCACGCAGTTGAAATACACCTTATTCCCATTTCTGAATTATTAACCATGGAAATTAGTGATGGTATCAATCATTCCTCTTGGGAGTTCATTCATCATTCACGAAAAAAATGTTGTTCAAGAATGAAAGTTTAAAGGAATTGTTATTCAATTTCCAATTCCCCGGGTGTCCCTCTACGCTTACTAAGCGCACAATGTTTTGTAGGGTCCCTTTTTACGTTCTAATCGGAAGTTTTCAACTTTCTGTTTTTACGTTCAAAACCGAAATGAGCAACTTTCTAAAAGTACCCAAGATCAGTTGAAAAAATTCCACAATTCACGAATGGATCTTCGACCATCATGAACACATCATCCAGATTTAATACCGAAGCTATAATCTGCGAACTCCCGAAGAGCGAGAGCTCAGAACATATGTACCCATTGCTTATGATTCTCAGCTGGAAGTGAATTTACTTTCAAACGGATGCATTAATGTTAAAATACTATTCTTACGCTTTTTCTGTCGTATTTCCCAGGAGTTCAAAAGGTAAATGAGGGTAAATTTTCATAAAAATGAAAAAACGTGATTTGTTCTAAAGCATTAGAAATATCTCAAAATCAAAGGCTCTGACCAAATGCAGTGTACCTCATAATTCTGGGATAATATGCTCATCGAAATTTGTGAAGCCCGATTAAAGAACTGTTCCTTTCGGCCCCGTCTGGATCAAACTGGGTCTTCCCCAAAAATTGCCCGGGTTAGGCTTGAAATTGGGATAAACTCGGGAAATTTTGAACAAGCAAGATATGTTGCTTCTTTGGATAGCGTTCGGGTTTGGCCAGCATTTAAGTCATCTCACACAAAAATCCGGCTTTATGGTTGTTGCAACTAAATATTTTTTTCAGTGTTTCCATTGTAAAAAATAATGTAGGAATTTACTTCGCAATTAATGTATTCTCAAGAATGAAAAAATGCACATCCATAAAAAATAACTTTATATTATACCATGACAAATGTAATATTTACTAAAACTTAACCATAATTACAGAACTGACCAATCGTTTTTTTTTCTTTCGTAATGTTGAAAGCTGGTAATAGATGGCGCGACATAAACGTTAATCAAGTCTGAGACAAACAAATGTTTGATGGCTTATTTAAGAATTAGAGATTAGTACCTACACTTCTTTCACTAATTTTATTAATTCTCGAAGTTCAGTCAAAATTTGAGTCTCTGCAGACGAGAGTCCGAAAGGTTTCCCATAATTGAAGACACTTAGATTAAATGTTTTGGAAATAAGTTAGCTGAAAATGTCAACAGAATTGCAGATACTGCTGATTTCTAATTACGAAAAAAGCTATGAAAGTTTTTTTCCAGTGATGTCATCGAAGTACATTTCGCGCTATCTATTTACAGGTATTAAAAAAAACAAAAGGAAAATATTATATTTTAATATAATTATGGTTACGTTTTATAAAATATTAAGTATCTCATGCTATATTTTAAAGTTATGTTTATCGATATGCAAATTTTTATCTTTCGGGATGCATCGATGGGGAAAAAAATAGTTGAGAAGGTTCTTACCAGTTGAAACTAACTGCGAAACTTTTAAGTGATACCACCTTGACAAAAGTTCATTTTTCTTTTGCTATATTTTTTTATTGAAGGTGCTTTGTAAAAATTTAGAAATAAGTCTGAAAACCCGGCGATGATAACTGATGCATCTGTTCGATAGATATTAAGGACTGTTGAGAGCAAGTAACCAACTTTCTAACAGCTGATAGTGTTATCACAGGATGAAGCAAATGAAGACTAGTCCGTAGAAGACTGGTGATCCAAAGAAAGACTTCCTGTAAAACAAAACAGGCATTTTTGCCAAACTAGTGTACAATATCTACCTGTACACCCAGCTCTCGTCACGAAAATTAAAGATATTTTCAGTGACTGTTAGGATGCCAGTACAAAAGAAGGAAGATTCAATGAATTGGATCATTACATGATTTTAATATATGGTCGTCGTCACACTAATTTACTTTAATGGTGGAATTTACGTTCAAGCCAATGTCCACAGCTAGCTAGGTCACAAAGCGTGTTACTTCAATCCCTACCTCAAGTGAGGAAAGGGATGTACAATACATGCCTGTTTTAATATTGCATTTATGTTCTTTAATTCGTATTTCAATATTACGTTTTGTAGAACCCACATAATTAGAGGCTGCTTGTCCTATAGTTGCCTTAACCAGCGGGAAATTGTAAATACCCCTCTGTCCCATTTTGATGTTCTGTTCACGATCCTTACGAACTACTGAAAATGCGGTTCGTGTTCGTGAACCATATTTCAAGCCATATGGTTTACATAGTTGTGTTAAGGTTCTAGTTAAATGTGGATTATATTGCATAGAGCCAACATATATGGAATTGCAGTTGGAGTTTCTTAAGGGAGCAGTATGTAGGGCATATTTGACCTTGCCAAACACTTGCCTAATCAGATATTTAGGGAACTCATATTGCACAGCTAAACCAAAAATGTATTTAAATTCTTGCTGAAACGATTCAGCAGTTGATGAATGTGAGTGAGCTCTCCTAAACAAATAGAATAATGGTGACAACTTAAGTTGTCTAGGGTGTGACGAATAATAAGATATTAAAACAGGTGTATGACAGGGTTTTCTATATTCACAAGTGGTAAAGCAATTAAGGCTATAGTCCTTACGAATAAGAATATCCAAGTAAGGTAAGCAATTATGAACTTCAAATTCTATCGGGAGCCTGATAGTTTGGAACATGGATGATAGTTCGTTGGCGAATAAGTATAAATCAGCCCGGTTGTGAGGCCATGCAACCAGGATGTCGTCAACCTACCTTAAATAAAGCAACGGACGGTGAGGGAAAGAACTAATGACCTGATTTTCAATGTGCTGTAACAAAATTTCAGCTAGAACAGCAGACAGGGAGGAACCTATTGGGGAGTCCTCCAACTGTTGATAAATGCTGTCTTGAAATTTGAAATATGAACGTTTCTTAACAAGACAAAGTGCGTTCATAATAGCATTAATTTCTGAACTCGGGATATGGGAATCAGCAAGTTTTGGCTCCATAATCTGATGTGTGGCCTCAACAGGTACATTAGGGTACAATGAGACCACATCAAGAGATGCCAAAATGAAAGGCTGCGATTGTGGCTGAAGTAATCTAAGTCTTTCTATAGCCTTTGTGGAACTTTTAATAGAATAAAGTGAATCCACAGTATAAGTGGCTAGATATTAAGCCAAGGCTTATTCTAAGGGTCTGGTATGGCTAACATAGCCTGATACCAGAGGACGAATGGGAGAATTATCTTTATGCAACTTAACCCGTCCGAACATATCAGGCACACGATACCTGGGGGAGGGGTGAATGCATGTGAAAAACCTTCAAGAAAAGAATAAGCCTTTTTTAGTCTTAGAAGATTCGCAACAGTGGCCTGACTAGGATCACTTTGAATGGTTTTGTGTTGAATAGTATTAATAACTTCATGTGTTTTTTTAGCATAGTCACAATTATTCAATAACACAATCTGATGAGATTTGTGTGCAAGTACAATAGACAAGTCGTTATTGTTTTTGAGTTCAACTAATTGTCTTTGCTCTTGAATAAGATCAGGTTGTGGGATAGGGTAACAAGAGTCATGTTGTAAAGTTTGTGCCATTATCACTATGGCGTTATCATTATGCTGTTCAGGAATATATTTATCTATGCTTTCCACCTGGGTAATAGTGTTCAGTATGGATCCTTTCGTTGGAGGATAAGATAATTTTGCTCCCTTATTTTAGGCCTTGGTTTGCAGACTATTAACTTCAATATTACTGAGGTTTTTAAACTTTGTTAGAGGTGGGTGTTTCGGGCTACCATGGTAGGTGCGACGGTAGTCAGTTTGTTTTCCAACACTTTTGTCGACCAATATACATAGTTTTTTTATATGGGTGCAAGTCAGAGTCTCGATTTCATTGTTTAAATTAGTAGAAGTAATGGTGAGTCCTTGATCTACAATAGGGAATGTTCATTTTTGACAAAGGTTAGGTGAGCAAAGTAGCACTTACGGTTTAGAAGATATGATAAACCTCTTTTGCTGCGTAAAGCCCTTGATAACCTTTTATTTTCGGCAATCCTGAGTAGTCTGTTGTCATGCCATGATAGTCCTTGAGTATGGATTTGCAGAAATCCTGGAATCACACCCAAGTCCCTACAAAGTAAAACACGAAACATTATACATTAATATTTGTTATTGAGTTCTGGAAATAACTCTTGTACACTCTCTTTTTCTTTAAAGGCTCTGTTTATCTTCTCATATTATCTCTTACTATTTTACTTGTTGAGGATAGTGAAATATTTATTACAAGTAATAATTTATCTGTGATGGCGACGTCATCGAAGAAAGTGTTCCTGTCCTAAAATACAAGTACGAGACCTGTGTTATTTGAGCTAGGAAAGTTAGGTCTAGGAGAGAACAATTAATTCTGTGACATCTTGCAGTCTGTTGTTCAGTGTGACGTTTCACTTAATAGATAAGCTGTGTTTCGCATAGAGTTTTTCCTTTTGTTTATAGAAAATTTGTACGGGCAACTAGCGTTCCTTATGTTACTTGTGCTCTTTCAGATTTGAGACACAAGTAATATTTTATGATGTTCCTTTTTCTCTTTAATAGTATGGTATAGATTTACGAAGAAGGCTGTTAATATTTTCAAGTTACCCTTAATTGTTTCTTTATTATCAAACTTTAAAAACATCCCCTAAGATATTTTGAATTCTCAGTAGCATGGACTTCAAATACTAGTTCTCGATTTTTATTTCTTACAAAGGGAACTTTGAGTGCTAAGAGGGTAAACAATGTGTAAAAATAAAAAAAAATGTCGAGTGAGGAGAAAGACAATCAAGGATTTGAATCTGCGTTTAAACTGTAGAATATGTTTCAAGTTTCATAGCTAAACGTAATGTAATATATTACAAACAAATGAAAATCTGGCAACTTTGAAAATTATTGTTTTGTGCATATTTTCAGTATTTAATTCAAAAAATACTGTAAAAATAAAATAGTTCTTACTTTTTCTCACTTTAATTTAGTGACAGTCTATCGTCAGAGAGCTTAACTGCTTCTTCCTTTCAAGTTGTAGGAAATTGGTTTTTAAGTAATGATAGTTATAAGGTATAGAGGATGAAAGACTGATTGTGGAAATGCATGTTTATTAAGAAGAAGGTAGTAATCTAAAACAACGGAGATTAGACTGGGAATCCGAATTCTTCTTCTTCAAGTACGTCTGCGTCGAATTTGTTTATTAACTTAAATATCAGTGTAGAGCGACTTAGATTTATCTCTATTAAAACAGGAACTGAATATTAGGGGAAGAATGACAAATACATAACTATTGTAATTTTTTTTTTTAATTTGTGTTATCTGCTTTATATAAAAACTGTTAAGAATATCATCCTAAAATTGGACCTGCTTCCTGATATTACAAAAGATTTTCCCATCATTAACCCTAAAAATCAGGAAACCTTAATTTCTTTCAGTTAGGGTGAAATCAAACCCATAAATGTCTTTCACTTTGCACGAAACGCATACATTTTTTCAGTAAGTATGCACGTTAAATCAAGTTTTCAACCTCCATGCCACACAAATTTTACATCTAATCTAACGTTCGTATTGAAGCAGTGTTTATCGTGAATAGGAAGACAACACGTACACAAAGTTTGAGAATTTCATGACTGTCTTCTCATTCGTAGCTGTCTTCTTGTGGAAATATTCTCATTCTGTAGCTCTCTTCTTGTGGAAATATTCTCATTCTGTAGCTGCCATCTTGTGAAAATATTCTCATTCTGTAGCTGCCATCTTGTGAAAATAATCTCATTCTGTAGCTGTCTTCTTGTGGATATATCCACTTTGCAGCTTTGGACGCTCTGGTAATAAGAGATTTCCTTATCTGATAGAGGAATAAGTGTTCAGCAGAGTAAAAAACAAGATTTTAGTTTAGTTCATATGAAAATAAGACAACTAATCTCCTCTTGTATGTTTGGTTAAATGATCGCTATTACTCTACTAAAACTACCGTGACCGTGTTTTAGGGAATATGTCCGAAATGCGAATTAATTTAATTATTTTGTATGTATCTTATAAAAAAGGAAAAGAAGCACTAATATGATTTAATGAAAAGAAACACTTATATTATTTTTGGAAAAGAAGCACTAATGTTATTTTTAGGTAAAAAAGAGCTATTTTATATTAACTAAAATAAAGTGTCCAAGGACGACTAAAATGCCACGTGAGAGAAACTGTCATAACTAAATTAAGAAACGAATTATATCTGAACTGTTGCAGGATGCAAGTAAATGTACCTGGTAACCATAAATTTGACTAGCCTAATAATATTCATTAAAAATTTGAATTTAAACATATTTTGAAGAAAACATTTTAAACTAAAGTAAAGTGTCCAAGGGCGACTAAAATGCAACGTGAGAGCAACTGTCATAACTAAATTAAAAAACGAATTATATCAGAACTCTTGCAGGATGCACGTAAAAGTACCTGTCACTATATATTTGACTAGCCTAAATATTCATTAAAGCAAAAATTTGAATTAAAGCATATTTTCAGCAAAACATTGATATAATATGCCAAACAAATGCATCTTAAATGGATTTAGATGAAAAATCAGTGGAATACCTTCTAGCGACTGACATTTTTGGTATAAATGATATGTCCTATAAAGAAACGTTTCGCTGTACAAAGCGATGGTTGAAATCTGTCCTCAAAATAATGAATTATGAAACAATATTTTTCAAGATTCAAGTATGTTCAGCGATTCGCATATAAGTATCGAAGTAAGAAAAATGAGGTAAATATTTTGTCCCTAAATATGAGGGAAATTCTTCCAGCTTTCACGTATTGTTCTCACAAGTCCTGTGAATAAATTTGACTAGCCTGGAAAAAAATGAAACACTTCCAGGGGAACCTTGTCCGCCCACACGAAAATGTTTCATTTTTTAAGGGTTTGGTGAAACTGCGACTTAGATTAGAAAAATGTCTTAAATTAATAAAAATGCAACAATTGACATTAGGAAAAACTGCTTTAATTTTTTTCTATGGCTCATTTTTTTCTTGTTCTGGTGAATTTGAAAAATTTCAATTTTCGTCCGCTCCCCCGAAAGAAAATTCAATATGAGCCCTGGCCCAAAAGGATGTAACATCCGATCATAGAAACACCAGCAAGAACAACAGCTAGAGCATCGTGATCTGTTACGTGTTCTGTTAGGTGTTCTCTTACATCTACGTCGCGAAAATGTTATCGCAAAATGACCTAAAAGTGATTACTTGAACAGGGTATTTTCCAGTTATGAGACGACGTTCTACGTGCCGCCGGTGGTAAAACGACATAATCGTGGAATTAAGGATCGGAAAATTATCATGGTTTCTAGTCTCACCAGCACCATAGTTTGAAACTAAACATCTGGTAGCGCTTTACAAAAAAAAACGGCATTGGCCAGTTCTTCCTTTGTCAGAGTTCTGTAACGTCGCTGTGTACCTGTATACATTGGAATTTTTTGCTGTCCCTGAAATCGGCTACCGTTATCAACTAGACGGTGCGCCACTTCATTTATAGTAATTAATACAGAAATTTAACGTGGACGAGGAACATCAAACAAAGATATTCGCGCTTTCCCCGTTTATAAGTGAGTCACGGAAAAATTCTCATCCCCAGCATTGTGCGGGGCTCCAAGAAGCAACCTGCCAACTTGGCTTGGCAGTTAGTGTGCGTGAGTCTGGAGGAATTTGAGGCCGCTATGGTGTAGAGGAATCATATCCGGCGCGTAACTGGAAGACCCTGGGTCCGACTCCCGGTGGCGGTCTATGAGAATGTTTTCCGTGACTCACTTATAAACGTGGAAAGAGCGAATATCTTTGTTTGATTTTCATTTATAGTAGCTGGTCAAAGATGTTTTCACGAACAGCTCCCAAACATGTGATTCTATGAGGGACTCCAATTCTTTGGTCTGCGAGGTTGACATACTTGAAACTTTCTTACTTCTAACTCTGGGTAGATAGTAGATTTTCGTTATTTGGGACGCTCCAAGACTTCAATGTTTCTGCTCAAATAAACGGCAATCACAATTATAGGAAGTTTTATCCCAAAGTGCTTATTCAGGATATTCTCTAAAAACTATCCCAAATAAATGGCCGCTCCTGTTAGCCGACTGCAGAATTAACCGGGATCTACTGCATATCAGATGCAAAGTGCACATATTCGGAATAACAGAAGTGGTTGAATGTCGTACCCGGATATTATCTGATGTTGCCTTCGTGACTCCCGAAATATTTTTCAATACACGGAAAGCAATGGAATAGCGTTTGAACGAGAGTCGCGCCACCCGTGATGCGCACATCGAAATTTACTCAAGAAAACAAACTTTATAAGCATTCCTCCTTGTTGTCAAAATCACATGCATGTCAGTCAACAACATAATAAAAATGTCCCGTTTCTTATTCGATCAGTCTTATCCCGAACACACTGTTGTACTCTCAGTTCAAAGAGAAACAAAAATTTGCGTAAAACAAGTTGTTATCCCAGTAATAATCCCCTATACCCAGAAAAGTTTTTCACGAAACATATATCGGCGAAAATAAATCATTTACTTCATGAAACAAACATTATGCTTGCAACGATGACTAACGAAACATTTCGAACGGTAAACTATATCGCATTCCATATGAGGGTAAAAGAAAATTTTAAACATGTAAGTAACTTAAATAGTTGATCATTGTTTTGGAATTTGATGCTTAAGCAGGAAAATGTAGCAACAATTATTTTTTTTTCTTATTTTTTGCTTCAGTTACTCGATAACGGATAAGAGCGTATATCGAGTAAAGGATATATCGAGTAAGCTTATATCACTCGATATACGGCTAAGAGCGATAAATGCTGAAATATTTTGTCATAAACGAATGGTATATGGCAGAATAACTATTCAATCAGTTCTACCGGTAGTATAAATTCTCAAAGTTTTATTCACAATTCCATGCTTTTTATCATGCTAAAATATTTAGTCTTTCTGTAAAGTTCAACTCACATCAACAAAAATGAATCTCAAGTATTTAAGAAACTGAACCTGACAAAGTCGGCTGTAGAAGAGGAAAAACCGAACTTATCCCTTTCTTCGTTAGACATAATTGGAAATGTAAGTGTGATGAACAGAAAAGTGATGATCCAGAAAGTAATGTACTTATGTTAAAGAAAGTAATATAGATCATTAATAAGTAGCAACAGTTATATGAGTGTGGAATATGCAATCAACTAGGATATATGATGAAACTGAAATATGGGAATGATAAGTGAATGTTATTTATTTCAGTGTTGTGATCAAGACAATCATAAATTCATCTGTAGCTCTGAAATGGTTAATTAAGCTTCTGTCCTTTTGCGAAGCGTTGTATTTTCCTCTTCGAAGTGGAGTCGCTTTGCAGGAAATAATGGTTTGCTTGGCGAATGCGTTGAAACAACCGGGAGTGAGAAGTGAATGACTATTTAGTTCAATGTTCTTTGTGGACGATTCATATGCGGGAATGATTGAACAACTCCGAAGAAAGATGACGTACGCACCACATCAATAGAACGGGCCAAAATGGCAATCGTCAAGATAACTTCCTGAACTATAAAATTTGGATGAGCTAATGCTCACGAAGGTTAAGAGAAGTAAAGTTTGACAATAAAAGTTAAATCTGTATCAATTCATTGAATTTTAAATAAATTTTTCCAACAAAATACGAAAAGCTTTTCTAAGTTTTTGTTCTTATTAGTTTAGCAGAAACCATTCTTTAGTTCACGAGTGGTTTTTAAAAGTACGCCCCTTTGAAAATTAAACAAGTTGTCGCACATCCAAAATAATTATATCTCAACTATCAGATATTAACATTTTAATCCCTTAAAAGGAAAGCAATTGTTATAAACCTATTGAGCTATTTTTATATAGGAACAGAAACTTACTTTCAGAGAATATTCCAAATTCCAACAGGTGGAAATGCTTTGTAAAATGAAGAGCTGTTTAAAAAGGAGGAAAATCATCTCCACTTTCTTTAATTTGTAATGATTTAAAATGGCTCAACGAGGAAGTACCAGCATAGATATCAGGAATACTCTTCGAAAAGGTGAAATCGCTACACCGAGAATCATGAAAATCACAGGTGTGGTAGAAGTGCCGGAGATATGCCAGTGCTAAAAGTTTCGCACTGAACGGTCTTGTGAAGCACATCGGATGAGGTATTAACGCGGACAAACCGGTAATCCCTGTAACGCCGCCTGTGACGGGTAGTCGATCGCAACGGGTTGTGAGACGCTCGCTCCCTGCCACTTGCACATCTAGATGCCTACCACCAGCTGACCGCAACTGAAAGGGAAAATATCCTTGAATTGCGTGTCACTTTCTTGTTGGTGGTCGCATTCGTGAACAATTTATGATGAAATGTCAGCACCGTACAACGCTGATTGTCACAATGGAATCAGGACCACCAACGGTAACGGCGACGGGAAGTGGTGTGCAAAAATGCACTGCAGAAACGACAGACGGACCACTGTCGTTAAATGTTATAAAGATGGATATTCCTCACCTCTTTTCGAGTGCAAATGATATCAGGAACATTATTCAAACATCAGAGGATGCAAAATGGGTCCACATATAGGATCCGAAATAGTTTTCATTTAGAAAGCCACACAGGGCATGCAGCAGCAATAGTAACATTAACAGCACAACATTGAACCCACCGCTTAACTTAGTGCAGTACAAGATAACATTAGGAAGTGGATTTGGGATATGTGTAGTTTACCGATGAGTCCCGCTTCTCCCTGTGGCCTAAAGATGGCAGAAGTATAGTCTGTAGGGGTCGCCTCCAAATATATGATGAGGCCTTTATCACCGAGTGCCACAGATGCTCAATACTAGGCCTCATGATTTTGGACGGCATTATGTTTCATCAACGGACAACATCCAATTCAAAAGATTCCTAAGCTTAAATGAAAACTGCGTGTTTCGAAAGCAATTTACTTTTAAGCGTTCTCATCGTTGTTATAGGGAAAAATAAGTTCTTCTGAACTTTACACGTGCTCTAACTGATAAACATGCAAGTCTTATGTTATAGTTATTATGTACAGAGTACCTTCGGAACAAGGCAGTGTAGTTCGACAAATATCTGCGATATCTTAGTACATCATTGCTTAAACAGAAATATTTGACAGTCAAAATATTGTATACTTTTGAAAATGTTGTAAATATAACGGATATGGAAAAGTAATGTAAATTAGATGGTGTAGAAAGAAATAACTAACATATATTTATAAAATAATAACGATCTATGCGTTTAGTGCGTGCTGGCTCGTAACCATATAAAAGTTTTATAATATAGGCAAAAAGTTCCCCTATTTCTAACTATCTTGAAAGAAAAATTATTGGTCATCAATTCTTAAACGACTCAAATGTGGCGACCAGTTGTTCTGCACAACGGGTGCAATAAAACAGCATGAAAATACCATATAATATTAAGAAGGAATATGGCAGCTAAACATGCTTTTAAAGCAAAAAGTTCAGTATCTGAAAAAGAAACTGGGTTTCATAACACCTGTCTGAATCAAACGTAAGTAGAAACACGCTCTCTTTCATTGAAGTTTAACAATACACATTATTGAGTAACGACATGAAAAGACAATAAGAATTATGCTCCGTCTTTTTGGCGTATAAATAATGAACACATGAGCTGCTAGCTTTCGCTACCTCCGGGTAGTTTCTTAAGGCAGTGAATAGTTTAGATTACATAATCGAGGAAGAAAGAAAACACTTCTATGAATATGAGTAAGTTCAAGCAATAAGGCACTTGCACAATGTCACGAGTGCTTAGATATCAGGTCCGTGTGCTCACGTGGAAAATCAAGAATTCGGTGCCGTATCATAGGAAGGCTCGTGATAACAAACTATTCGGTTCACGGACGTAGCAACGTGTTCCCAGTCTTTGGACTCAACAGCCTGTATTCGATGAGACTGTGGATTCCACGAGAACATCTCATTTCTTATTGCAATCATTGAATATATCTAACAGCTTACAAAGGAGTGACGACAATATGGCTACACATTTTTTCCTGTGTCACCACTCGCATGGACGCATCAATATGATTGAAGGATTTACAGCAGAAAAGGTTTAAATGGACAAGTTGCTGCTGATACAACGCTTCTATCCGAGTACGAGAAAGAAAAAAGCTCCGGCTGGTACCTATGGCCTTACGTAAGGAAATTTTGAAGCCATACTGTACCTGAGTTAATAGATATAGATTTTGTTATGAGTGGCAGCAGAGAATGACGTCACACTCTGTCAAAGTATACAATAGCGTGGTAGGACAAAGTTGGGGTTCGGGAGGAGTAGATGGCTTATATTTACCGTGGGAAACCACTACCGGAGTTTGACTGCTTAACATGTCCATCCAAACGAAGGAAGACATTTATCGGATCAAACGTCTCTAACGTGCTTATGATCAAACCGATGTCCATTTCTAATAAAAAAAGCTGCAAATATCGCTTTAGTGGTATATTCTGCTACAGGGGTCTGGCGATTTGGGGTTAACATTATAGAATTTTCAGGTGCAGTAGAACCTTGATAACTCGACTCAATGTCAACTGAACAGATGTTAATTTATTCCGAACTCCGGAAAAAATTATGCTAAACTCATAGTATACTTTGCTACAAATTAATATGTTGTACGCATTTAATGCATACACAGCGAAAGAAAATTTATAATTTACAAAACAAAACAGTCATTGTGCTACAAAGCAAGCATACATACAAATACACTGACGGAAAAAAAAATCCCAACACCAAGAAGGGGTTGTGTTAGATAAACGAAATTTGGTAGGCGGTGAGAGTACATCTGTAAGATGACGTATATGCAAATTCCGCGCTCGGCACATACGTGCGGCGCTAGTAGCGCCCCTCGGAACATGCAAAGCAGGTTTGCTGTAAATACGCGCTGTAACGTTCGTGAACGTTAGTTATCATTGAGATTCGACGTAGGGTGTTGATGTTAGTCAAGAATGCCTTTAAGAAGACGAAGAAGTCATTGTCAACAGCTCACGGAGTTTGAACGAGGTCGTGTAATAGGGCTACGAGAAGGTGGATCTTCTTTCCGCAATATTGCAGAACGACTTGGCAGGAATGTAGCCAATGTGCATGATTGTTGGCAGCGGTGGTCGGTGTCACGTCAATTCGTCGCGTGCGTCAATTCGTCGCGTGCGTCAATCCGTCGCGTGCGTCAATTCGTCGACTGCGACGATTCGTCGCGCGTCAATTCGTCGCCTGCGTCAATTCGTCGACCACGACGCTTCGTCGAGCGTCAATTCGTCGCGGACAAATTCGTCGATTACGTTAATTCGTCGCGTTTACAGATTTTGGCTACATATAAAACGAATGCAGGAAAACTTGCGATTTAAAATTTTCGTGAAATCTAGTTTTCATTTCAGAACCATCAAATTTGGTATCATGAAACTCTAACTTAGACGCTAGACGGTTTTTGGAAGGGATTAGAGCCCGGGGGTCAGAGCCCCTCCCCCACTTTAAAACATTTCGTAAAATCCACAGTTTTCATTTTAGAAACACAAAATTTGGTATACTATCTCATGGTACTCTAACTTAGACGGTACACCGTTTTTGGAACGGGTCAAGCCCCGGGGAGTCACAGCCCCCCACATACAAAATTTTCTTAAAAACTACAGTTTTCAATTCAGAACCACCAATTATAGTATACTATCTCATGCTACACTAACTTAGACTCTAGACGATTTTTTGAAGGGGTTGCAGCCCGGGGGGTAAGGGCCCCCTCATAAAAAAATTCGCAAAATCTATAGTTTTCAATTTAGAACCACCAAATTTGGTATACTATCTCATGGTACTCTAACTTAGACGCCAGACGATTTTTGGAAGGGATTGGAGCCCGGGGGTCAGAGCCCCCACTTCCACTCTTAAAAAATTTCGTAAAATCTACAGGTTTCATTTTAGAACCGCAAAATTTGGGTATACTATCTCATGGTACTGTAACTTAGACGGTACATCGTTTTTGGAACGGGTCAAGGCCCGGGGGTCAGAGCCCCCCACATACAAAATTTTCTTAAAAACTAAAGTTTTCAATTCAGAACCACCAAATCTGGTATAGTATCTCATGATACTCTAACTTAGACGCTAGACAGTTCTTGGAAGGGGTTGGAGCCCGGGGGGTAAGGCCCCCCGTCGTAAAAATGCCGTAAAATGTGCAGTATTCAATTTAGAACCACCAAATTTGGTATACTATCTCATGGAACTCTAACTTAGACGGTAGACCGTTTTTGGAACGGGTCAAGGCCCGGGGGTTAGAGCCCTCCCCATACTTTTGTTTGTAAAATCTACAGTTTTCAATTCAGAACCATTAAGTGTGGTATCATGAAACTCTAACTTAACCGCTAGACGCTTTTTGGAAGGGGTTAGAGCCCGGTGGTGAATGCCCCCCCCATAAAAATTTCGTAAAATCTACAGTTTTTAATTTAGAGCCACCAAATTTGGTATACTATCTCATAGTACTTTAACTTACACGGTAGACCGTTTTTAATAGGAGTTGCAGCCCGGGGGTAAGGGCCCCCTTCATAAAAAAATCGCAAGATCTAGTTTTCAATTCAGAACCACCAAATCGGGTATACTATCTCGTGGTATTCTAACTTAGACTGTAGACGATTTATGGAAGCGGTTGGAGCCCGGGGGTTAGAGCCTCCCTAGAAAATTGCCGTAAAATCTAGTTTTCAATATAGAACCACCACATTTGGTGTCATGAAACTGTAACTTAGCGGAAGGCCGTTTTTCGAACGGATCGGGGGCCGGGAGGTCAGAACTCCTCCCCCCCGTACAAAATTATCGTAAAATCTACAGTTTTCAATTTAGAACCACCAAACTTGGTATACTATCTCATGGTATTTTAACTTCGACTGTAGATGGTTTTTTGGAAAGGGTTGGAGCTCGGGGTTCAGAGCCCCTCCCCGTCCCCCCCATAAAAATTTCGTGAAATCTACAGTTTTCAATTTAGAACCACCAAACTTGGTATACTATCTCATGGTATTTTAACTTCGACTGTAGATGGTTTTTTGGAAAGGGTAGGAGCTCGGGGTTCAGAGCCCCTCCCCGTCCCCTCCCCCATAAAAATTTCGTGCAATCTACAGTTTTTAATTTAGAACCACCAAATTTGGTATACTACATCACCCCCCCCCCCCACACACACACACACAAATTTCGTAAAATCTATAGTTTTCAATTTAGGACCACCAAATTTGATATACTATATCATGGTGCTCTAACTTAAACGGTAGACTGTTTTTTGGAACGGGTCAAGGCCCGGGGGTAAGTTCCTCCACATACAAAATTCTTCTTGGCAAGTGGTCAGAAGCCAGCCCATAGATCATTCCGCCGTCGTAACGGCACACGTTGAAATGTATTTTTCATACGGCCCCAAACGCTCTTATGGACATACTAGATTAAACTGGACGCAAATAAATCATTAATATAATTTGTACTAGCAGGGATACCAGTTATTTGCAAGGTACATATTACTATTTGTGGATTCACCAAGTTCAGCCGGTGAAAGTTAACGAATGAAAAAGATATTCCTGCAATTTTCCAGTAAACTTATTTTAAATTTTTTGATTTAGTTAATTTAATTTTACGAAACAAAAAAGAAAGAAAAAGGAATGGGAATACTTACCTTCTAGGAGACAGCTATGGAACTGCAGTACATCTGGCGTGTGCTTCTGTGAATCCCGCAACAAAGAAATGCAATGTACCTATGTGATGCCGATTGCGTTCGACTTCACATTGGCATTGATCATCTTTTTCTTACCGTTTTGAGTTTTGAATATCTGGAACTCTCTATTTACATTACATTATATTTTTTCATGATAAGCCGTTCGTTGGTAGTGAAAGCTAAACTATATTGATTAGTGTTTTTAATACACCATTAAACGCATAATTTTGCACTTTATTGTTATCTACAGTTTCTAACTTAGACCGTATGTTGGTTAGTTGGTTGGTTGATATTTTATGGTGCAAGGCCCTCAAAGGGCCAAAGAGCGTCTTAGAACGTAGATAGGGTATACTTAAGAGTAAAAAACGGAGCTTTTTATGAAAATTTTGTTTGGGGCTCTCTTGACCAGGGCCCTGACCCCTTCCCAAAACCGTCTACCGTCTAAGTTAGGTAATCATGAGATAGTATACCAAATTTAGTAGTTCTAAATTGAAAACCGCAGATTTTACGAAATAATTTCCTGCAAGAAGATGCCCTTCTGAGTACATTTAGCGATTCTCCTCCTTGTCACTGAATACTTCTGTACATATGATGTAAACTGTGTCTTGTCTTGTTTTGTGTTTGGCACTCTTTGGCCAGGCATAGCCCTTGCGCCATAAAAACTAACCAACCAACCAATCATATGATGTAAATTGTGAGTGTAGCATCACTGTTACATTTCTGTTTCATGCGAATTTGCCCTTCTGGGTATGTTTAGCGACTTTCTTCCTTGTCACTGTATTGTTCTGTACATATGATATGATACTTATACATTGCATTACTGTTCGATTTCTGTTTTCTTTTGTAAAGTTGCCCTCATCGGTCCGTTTAGCGTATTTCTCTCTTGTCAATGCATAATTCTGTACTAATGATAAGTATTTGTGCTTAATTGTTTCTACCATTACTGTCATACTTCGAAATACTGTTGCACCTGTTAGTTTCTTCTCACCCATGGTCTTTTATGTGAATTAGTACCTTGTGCATATTTAATCTTGAGTTGATAGTAATGCTTAATTGGAATTTGTGAATAGTATGGAATCATGTCTTTTCTTGTCTACAATACTGTAGTAAACATTTTCATTTGCATCGCTCGTGCTTTATTGTCTGCCTCCCCTTCGCCCTTCGTGGCGAAATAATTTTATGATTTTAACAATATATTGTTTTACGTTTCACTGGAACTTTCCAGTTGATGTATATACCATTGTATTTATTGGCGGAATTCTACTATCATGTACATAGAAATGCTATTTTTTACTCAAGAATAAAGACAATTTTGAAATGTAGATATTAGGAATTTTTTTATGAGAGGAGCTCTGACCCCCGGGCCTTGACCCGTTCCAAAAACGGTCTACCGTCTAAGTTAGAGTACCATGAGATAGTATACGAAATTTGGTGGTTCTAAATTGAAAACTAGATTTTGCGATTTTTTTATGAAGGGGGCCTTTACCCCCCGGGCTGCAAACCTTCCAAAAACGGTCTACCGTCTAAGTTAGAGTACCATGAGATAGTATACCGAATTTGGAGGTTCTAAATTGAAAACTGTAGATTTGATGAAATTTTTATGAGGGGTGGCTTTCACCCCCGGGCTCTAACCCCTTCCAAAAAGCGTCTAGCGTCTAAGTTAGGGTTTCATGATACCATACTTAATGGTTCTGAATTGAAAACTGTAGATTTTACAAAAACATTATGGTGGGGGGCTCTGACCCCCGGGCCTTGACGCTTTCCAAAAACGGTCTACCGTCTAAGTTAGAGTACCATGAGATAGTATACTAAATTTGGTGGTTCTAAATTGAAAACTGTAGACTTTACGAAATTTTTATGAGGGGGGATTCACCTCCCGGGCTCTAACCTCTTCCAAAAAGCGTCTAGCGTCTAAGTTAGAGTTTCATGATACCATACTTAATGGTTCTGAATTGAAAACTGTAGATTTTATAAAAAAAATTATGGGGGGTGGGGGTTTGACACCCGGGCCTTGACCAGTTCCAAAAACGGTCTACCGTCTAAGTTAGAGTACCATGAGATAGTATACAAAATTTGATGGTTCTAAATTGAAAACCAGATTTTGCGATTTTTTATGAAGGGGGCCCTTACCCCCGGACTGCAACCCCTTCCAAAAACGGTCTACCGTCTAAGTTAGGTACCATGAGATAGTATACTAAATTTGGTGGTTTTAAATTGAAAACTCAAGACTTTACGAATTTTTTAAGAGGTGGGGGCTTTCACCCCCCGGGCTCTAACCCCTTCCAGAAAGCGTCTAGCGTCTAAGTTAGAGTTTCATGATACCATACTTAATGGTTCTGAACTGAAAACTGTAGATTTTACAAAAAAATTATGGGGGTGGCTTTGACCCCCGGGCCTTAACCCGTTCCAAAAACGGTCTACCGTCTAAGTTAGAGTACCATGAGATAGTATACCAAATTTGGTGGTTCTAAATTGATTACTATAGATTTTACGGCGTTTTTTATGACGGGGGGCTCTTACCCCCGGGCTCCAACCCCTTCCAAAAACTGTCTAGCGTCTAAGTTAGAGCATCATGAGATAGTATACCAGATTTGGTGGTTCTGAATTGAAAACTGTAGTTTTTAAGAAAATTTTGAATGTGGGGGCTCTGACCCCGGGCCTTTCTCGTTCCGAAAATGGCCTACCGTCTAAGTTAGAGTACCATGAGATAGTATACCAAATTTGGTGGTTCTAAATTGATTACTGTAGGTTGTACGGCATTTTTTATGACGGAGGCTCTTACCCCCGGGCTCCAACCCCTTCCAAAACCCATCTAGCGTCTAAGTTAGAGTACCATGAGATAGTATACCAAATTAGGTGGTTCTAAATTGAAAACTGTAGATTTTGCGATTTTTTTATGAGGGGTCCCATACCCCCCGGGCTACAACCCCTTCAAAAAATCGTCTAGCGTCTAAGTTAGTGTACCATGAGATAGTGTACCAGAATTGGTGGTTCTGAATTGAAAACTGTAGTTTTTAAAAATAAACTGTATGTGGAGGCTCTGACCCCCGGGCCTTGAACCGTTCCGAAAACGGTGTACCGTCTAAGTTAGAGTACCATGAGATAGTATACCAAATTTTGTGGTTCTAAAATGAAAACTGTAGATTTTACGAAATTTTTATGAGGGGGGGGGGCGCTCTGACCCCGGGCTTCAACCCCTTCTAAAGACCGTCTTGCGTCTAAGTTAGGGTACCATGAGATAGGATACCTGATTTGGTGGTTCTGAATTGAAAACTGTAGATTTTACAAAAAATATTTATATGGGGTCTCTGACCAACCGGGCCCTGACCCCTTTCAAAAACCGTCTACCGTCTAATATTTTTAGTGCCAAAGAAAAAGCGTAATATTCCTATCCTGTCTGAGTGTCCAAACTTTATAAATTTGATCAGGGAGGATGACGTTCGAAATCGTACGTTTTCCTGCATTCGTTTTGTATGTAACCAAAATCTGTAAACGCGACGAATTGACGTAGTCGACGAATTGAGGTAGTCGACAAATTTGTCTGCGATGAATTGGCGCAGTCGACGAATTGACGCGCGACGGATCGACACGCGACGAATTGACGTATAACCCGGTGGTCAAGGGAAGGTACTGCCTCAAGAAGACCGGGTTCCGGCCGGCCACGTGGCACTACTGCGTGGCGCATCGTACTGCGTCTGCGGCGGCAATTCGAGCTGCAGTTACCACCACAGTGACACAACGAACTGTTACAAATCGGTTACCTGAAGGACAGCTACGAGCCAGACGCCCTGTAGCGTGCATTCCACGTACTCTAAACCACTGCCGTTTGCGACGTCAGTGGTGTCAAGCCAGAGCTCATTGGATGACGGAGTGGAGATCTCTTGTGTTTTCTGATGAAAGCCGGTTCTGCCGGGGTGCCAGTGATGGCCGTGTGTTGGTTAGAAGGAGGCCAGGTGAGCGCCTGCAGCCAACCTGTCTGCGGCCGAGACACACTGGAACTACACCTGGAGTTATGGTCCGGGGAGCAATTTCCTATGAGAGCAGGAGCAATCTCGTGGTTATCCCACGCACCCTGACGGCACTTTTGTTCGTCGGTCTGGTGATTCAACCTGCCATTCATGAACAGCAGTCTAGGGGTTGTTTCCCACAGGATAACGCTCGCCCGCATACCGCTGATGTAACACAACTAGCTCTACAGAGTGTCGCCATGTTGCCGTGGCCTGCTAAATCACCAGATCTTTCTCCAATCGAGCACGCGTGGGACATCATTGGACGACAACTCCAGCGTCTCCCCCAACCAGCATTAACCGTCCCTGTATTGTCCGACCAAGGGCAGCAGGCATGGAACTCCATCCCACAAACTGACATCCAGCACCTGTACGACACAATGCATGCACGTTTGCATGCTTACATTCAACATTCTGGCGGTTACACCGGTTATTAATGTACCAGCATTTCACATTTAAAATGGCTCTTCTCGCGCTTACATTAAGCTGTGATCTTGAAACCTTAATCGATTACATATGTTACCTATACAAATGTATTGCCGCCATTTCATTCCTCTACAACTATTTTTTCGTGGTGTTGGGATTTTTTTTTCCGTCAGTGTATGTTTACCCCCAGACGAAGAAACTAATCGTTTTTGTATAAAAACCTGGTGATGCTGGGTTGTCTCTTACACTCATTTCTTCTTCGTGCTGCTTCATCACGTAAGCAACTAAGTACTAAAATATCCGTCGCAGAACCACCTTGCTCCTCCAACGAACGCAGAGTATCTTCAATTGGCTTCAATCCTTCACTGTGAATCATCATTTTAACTTTTGCTTCATTTTCCATTTCCTCACGTACAAATCTTCATCTTTTTCTTTTTCCTTTATCAGTGCAACAATTTCTTCATTCCAAAAGCAGTAAGGAATGTGAACATCTGAATGGAATGAATGTGAACATTCATTCGATTCCTAAAGTAAAAAGGAATGTGATCATCATATCGGCCGTAGAAAATCTCCCGCTACCCAGGGTGAGATGGGGAGTAGAACCAGTTCTTTAATGTCAATCAGATAATGATTAAGTATGGAATCGTTCTCCAACCAGATAGCTCACGCGGTACAAATAAGAAAAAATAAAATTACTTTAGTGTTCGTGTTTGTTTGGTGTTTTTTGTGTGTGTGTGTGGGCTGAGGGGGCTCCTGGATTCGGGTTTTACTGCAATTATAGCGCTTCTTCCGCCACATCGTTAAGAGCTGATCCATGTGCCGCAACCCAATATTTTTTGGAAGAACCGCCTTATCACGTAACATCATGAATATATACGGTTCTACTTGGTATGCAGTGTGGCTTAGATAGCTCATATATGATGTTTCAGAGGTGCACAGAGAGAAAAGTAGCCGCATGAAAAGAGAACGAAGATAATTTCACTGCCTTCAGAAGCGTGTACAGTTCACGGTAGGTGATCCTTATTCATACATCAGAAGAGTTCATCCCACATTCTGGCATGCCGTAGGAATGTATTAAGTGCAAACGTTTGACATTGAATCAGGTGGCCTTTATTCAGTCTTCAAGTGGAAGTGTTCCTTCCTGTATACATTGAAGACAAATTTGTCAGTTTTCAGCCGAAAAAGGTGTTAGACGAATTGCTCACCTGATGTTATTGCCATTAGAACACATGACCGTCTTGAGTTTTGAGCTGAACTGTTTTTCTCAAGACCGCTCTTGCGCTCTAGTCTACCTTGACGCAAGAAACTCGCCTGCTACATCACATAATACTTTTCAGCTGTTGTGCCCGAAGAGAATCCAATAGTTTCGTCACAAAGAAAGACCGATATCTGTTGGTGTTATTATGTTTCACCCCCTGTACGCTGCATGCACTTACTTTTTCATGTCCCAGAATGTATTCTATTTTGACGGTGCTTGCATCTGGTCGACTGGAGCCAACAATCAAGCATCTCTCAAGGTCACTTAAATCACGATTCTTTCGCGTACTGAATTTCCTGAGGCTTATTTCGCTTCTGAATTCTTCTCAGTGAGATGCCTATAAAGACAATAGTTGCATTCTTAAGTAAGGATGGCGCAAATCTGATTGCCATTAGGTTTTGCCTATGGTGTTCTACTGTTCTTTCACAATAGAAAATCAGACATTTTGAGTAGAAAATGCTCTGTAATTTAATATGCCATATCTTCGCTTGAAGATATTACTGGACATGGCTCAACTGAGAGAACAAGCTAGATTCAGGAGTGGCTACAGCACTATAGACACTACAGATCATATCTCTGTACTGAGAGACCTAACTTAAAGAGAGAGGGAATATGATCTCCCATTATGCATGGCTTTTATTGATTAAATCTGATTGCTATTAGGTTTTGCCTATGAAATCATCACCAGTTACATTGGCTTTGAAATCCTGCGGTTTTGAAGATGAATAAATTACTATAAATTACTATCCTCAAATATTCGAACTTTGGCACCTGCATAAAAATGCAGGTGCCAAAGTTCGAATATTTGAGGATTCACCACCAACAAAAATTTGAAAGGGAGTGAGACAAGGTCACACCGTATATCTCAAACTCTTTAATGCTACATTGCAAAATGTCTTTCACTCACTGAACTGAAAGGGTTAAATGTTAATGGAGATTATTTAACTCACTGTAGTTCTGCTGCCGACAAAGTGATTTTTGCAACTACCCCATCAGAGCTACAGAGTATGACTCAAGAACTTGCTAACAAGACTAAAGAAGTGAGATTAAAACTGCCCTGTTAGAAGATAAAAGTGACGTACCTTTTTCAAGAAATGAACATTTAACGATTGATGGGGGAAAGCTCGAGGTAACCGATACTTACATTTACCTCAGACAGCAGATATCAAGTGAGGGTCACATTGATGGAGAAATTGATCGGCGTATAAAACTTGAATGAGGTGCTTTTGGAAGAAACAGTACAATATTTCAGAGCAATCTGTAATTATGTCTTACAAGAAGAGTGTTCGAAAAATGCATTCTTCCAATGCTTACGTATTGTGCAGAGACGTGGATCTTAACTAAAAAAGACATACATAGACTCTAGAAAACTGAAAGAAGCATGGTGAGGTGTATGCTCAGTGTAACCAGAAGAGAAACACGTGGATCAGAAAAATGATAAGAGTGGAAGACATCGTGATTAGGGTGAAGAAGAAGATGATCCAAATGTAACGTGTAACAAGAGAAGGAAGCCTCGAGAGTTGATATTGACCCGGAAGAGTTCCTCACTTGCTCTGCGGATACCGTGAGCATAAGTCAGAGTTTTCCCCCTCCCCCCTTAAGATGGTAGTGGGTTGCTAAAGAAAGTGCTACTGTTGGGATGTTGTTGAGGATAGAGTGCGGCATGGGCGAGCTCCTTTTGCGAAGCCATTTCACAGAGGTGAGGAGATGTATGCAAGTTGAAGGCTGGGTTATAAAACATCGATGTAGTTAACCGAGGTACAAACGTCTTTTGTATGTATGTAAATAGTGAGTGTGAAGAGCGTTTGTTGGTTGTATATAGTGCATAATGAAGTGTATGAATGTGCGGATGTATGTATGATGAAAAAAACAATGTTTTTTTTAAGTGTTGATATGTAAATAAGACCATGAATGTGTACAGTGAGCATATTTGACGTAACTACGTTTTTAGTAAAAAAATGAAGAAGAATGTAAAAAAATTGAAGATGACGCCTTCGGAGGTAGGAATGAAAAAACCCTATGTGACCAAAAAATGGAATAGAATAAAATGAATGACTTCAGCCAACAAAGGTGAAGAGCCCCAATGCTTTCTCTAGGAAGAAGCGACATGTTGATCACAAATCTCGTGCTGGAAATGTCAAATTGGGGGCAAGACCATCAAATGGTAAGTTGGCCATAAATGCGTCTTAAAATATAAAAAAAAACCCACCTTTCTCTCCTCAGCACTTTTTCTCATGCTGATACCTTTAGGCTTGGCCGAAATGGTCCTGAGGGTATTCTCAAAGAAATCTATATTGAAGAAATCCTTCAACTTCTTGTTCCAATTTTTGTATGAATTCAGGGACAATGTTAGGAATATTTCAGAAATTCCATGGCCACTTAAAATTTGCATTCCACGTAAAATATTTATTTATAAATTCATTTCTCTGGAAAATATACTTCAAAACAACTTGTTCAAAGACACTGTGTACAACAAAAATCTTTTTTAGCACGTCTTTTGTAAAAAAAGATCGTGCTTATGTTATCGGTTTGTCCGTCCGCCCGTCCGTCTGTACCCACGGTATCTCTGCAACTATTAGTCCGATTTGAAAAATTCTTTTTGCATTCGGAAACTTGAAATATGCGAATGATGATAATTTATCTCGTTCTTTTTTACGATGTACAATTTCGCCGCTAGAGGGCGTAAAGGCAGATGATGTAGAATTCAAACTTACGTTTTATTCTACATATTTGCTTCTAAACATCTGATTGAAAAAATTATTTTATCTGTCGATTCCATTTATGTCGAAGAGTATTTTAAATACAGTTTCTTTTTCAAATTACGCATATATTTTACGCTAGGGGGCGTAAAATTAAATTACATTTTTCCCGATAACTGTTCTTCTAAAACTCCGATTTGAAATTTTTTTTTTTTGAGCGGATACATCTCCTGATGGAAAATCTTTTGCATATAATTTTGAATTTTTGGTAAATAACACTTTGGCCAGCAGGGAGCGTAAGGTTTAATTTTTGTTTCTGATGTATTTGCCATAAAATCTGAGCTTCTACAATATCGATTGAAAATATTATTTCGTGGACTGATGCCACTCACATCGATATACCTTTTCGGAATATTTTCTTCTTAAAATATTCCACACTTTCTCCGCCATGGGGCGTAGGGGTATATCTTATTTTCGTCAATATCTCTACTTCTAGGAGCCCGATTTGAAAAAATCCTTTGTTGGATAGTGTTTTCCGTGTGACATGTTGTTCACATAATTTCAAAATTTTCAAGTAATTCGTAGACTTGCCGCTTTGGGCGTAATGGCAAATTGCGTTTCTCCCTATATCTCTGCATCTAAATATCCGAATTGAAAAATTATTTCTGCACCGGATACAGCTCCTGATGCGAAATCGTTAACAAATAATTTCCAATTTTTTAAAAAAAATGGTTTGGCCACCAGGGGCGTAAATCCTAATTTTCGCTTCTGATGTATTTGCAGCAAAATATGAGCTTCTAAGTTCTCGATTGAAAATAACGTCGCTTGTAGACCGGTACTACTCATATCGACAAACCTTTTAGAAACATTTTCTTCTTAAAATAGTGCATGGTTTCTACGCCAGGGGCGTAGATGTATATCTTATTTTTGTCAATATCTCTACTGCTAAGAATCCGATTTGAAAAATTTCTTCTTTGTTGGATAGTTTTTTGCGTGGGACATGTTTTTCATATAATTTCAAAATTTTCAAGTAATCCATAGACTTTCAGTTAGTGGGCGTAAAGGTGAATTGCGTTTCTCCCTATATCTCTGCTTCTAAGTTTCCGATTTGACAAATTCTTTCTGTACTGGATACAGCTCCTGATGGGAAATCTTTTCACATAATTTCTAACTTTTGTAAAAAAAATGGATTGGCCATCAGGGTGCGTAAATCTTAAATTCCCCTTCTGATGTATTTGCAGCAAAATATGAGCTTCTAAATTCTCGATTGGAAATAACGTCGTTTGTATACCGATACTACTCAGGTCTACAAACCTTTTAGAAACATTTTTTCCAAAAATAGTGCATGGTTTCTACGCCAGGGTGCGTAGAAGTATATCTTATTTTTGTCAATATCTCTCCTTCTACGCGTCCGATTTGAAAAATTCCTTCTTTCTTGGATACTGTTTCTAGTGTGACAAGTTTATGATATAAATTCCAAATTTGAAAATAATGCATATACTTTCCGCAATGGACGTAAATGTGGATTGCTTTCCGCCTTATCTCTCTGCTTCTAGATCCCCGATTTGAAATTTTTTTCTGCCCCGGATACAGTTTCTTTGGGAAATCATTTGCACATAATTCCTGATTTTCGTAAGAAATGGTTTGGTCACCAGGTGGCGTAAGTCTTAATTTCCGCTTCTGATGTCATCACCATCATGATTGTCAATCATTATCAATCCACTACTGGATGAAGGTCTCTCCAAGCCTCTTCCACATCGGTCTGTCTTGTGCCAGCCTCCTCCATGTTAATCCCGCATACTTTCGAATTTCATCCACTTATCTCCCAAGTGGTCTTCTTCTGGGTCTTTTCCTATCCCTTGGAATCCAATCTAAAATTTCTGATGTATTTGCAGCAAAATATGAGCTTCTAAAATCTCGATTGAAAAAAAAGGCGTTTGGAGACCGATACTACACTGAAGAGCAATTGAATTAGAGACAGCTGGCGTTATGCAAACGCGGCGCCGCGGGCGACCCTGTAAACGGAAACGACAGGACGTATGCAGCGATCCGACAACATAAAGAGTGACGCGACGGGAATCACTAAGAGTCGGACGCAGTATGGGTAAGATGAATGATCTAAGCGCATTTTATCGTTGGCACCGACGAATGGGTCACTCCATCTCGGAAGTCGTGAAGGCACTGGGATTTTCACGAAAAACTGTGTCACGGGTGCACCGTGAGTACATCGAATCCGGTAAAACCATCCCTGCAAGGGCCAACTGCCGTAGACAATAGCGTGTGGATGAGCGGGGTCCTCGTCGGGTAGCTCGCATTGTAACAGCGGATGGAAGGCACACAGTGCAAGAAATCACTCAGCAATTTAACGCTGGTGCACAAAAACGTGTAAGCAGCTACACCATCCAGAACCATCTCCTTGCAATGGGGTACAGAAGCCATCGTCCCACGAGGGTACCGCTGCTGACCGCACATTACAAGGTAACAAATATTAGCATGGGCGCGGGAACATCGCCACCGGACCCTAGACATGTGGAAAAATGTTGCCTGGACTGATGAGTCAAGACTCACGTTGATACATGCCGATAGCAGGGTACGAGTACTGCGCAAACCACATGAAGCGATGGAACCTTCTTGCCAGCAGGGTAATCTTCAAGCTGGTGGGGGTGGCATTCTCGTCTGACACTGTTTATGGGGACTGAAATGGGACCTCTTGTACGTGTGACATCGTCCCCCACAGGTCAACGTTACCAGGATATACTGGACGACCATTTGCTTCCGTTTATGCGTCTTCAACATCCGACAGGTGATCTCATCCTGCAACAAGACAATGCACAGTGCCATCACTCTCGAATTGTATCCGAATGGTTGCATGAACGCTCCACCGACGTGATCTCGCTTCCTTGGCCAGTTAGGTCAGCTGACATAATTACCATCGAGCACATCTGGGATGCCATCGAGAGATATGTTCGAGGCTCTAACACCCCTCCATCAAATCTTCGTGAACTGTGGGAGCTTTTTCAGGGGTCGTGGATCTGTATGGCTTCCAAACGCTTCCATTGTCTTGTCGAGTCCATGCCGAGACGAATCGTGGCCGTCATCAGGGCGAAAGGTGGTGCTACACGTTACTAGACAGGTATCTCTAATTCAATTGCTCTTCATTGTATATGTAAAGAGATAAGCTGATTATTACACTCAGTGTAGCGTCATGCCTCCTGAGCCCTTGGTAGTAGTATGCCCCTAGGCTGTAGCATCGTTAGAAACCCCATCCCTGATCCGTCCCTGATTTTATGCCATGCATTCGAGCTCCAGCCGAAGGCTTCGTCTGGACTAGGTTATCAAAGCAAAGCCTTCTTAGAAACAATACCACACTGATAATAGCATTTTTTCTACTATTTCAAAAGTAGCTTTAATATATATGCCCAAACGAAACCTTCCGATGGAGGGCGACAGCTCGTATTAAACTGTGTATTAGTATGACGTCAATAAATGAAATGCTGTAGTTTACAAGCGGAGTACATGGACCTTGGTGAGAACGTTTCTGAGCTTACTTGCCACGGTTACAGACATAGCAGAAACAGTAACGCTTTTACTTCAAGATTTTAATGTTTTAGAACAACTCCACGCAGTTCTAGAGGTTTTAGTGAACCCAATGACTTCCAGAAGACAGCCTTTAGATATTTACTTTCCTCCAGCAATTTACATATATAACTATAGACAGCTCGTATTCAAAATTTTGTGTTATTGACGCCGTAAAATGACCGCTTCATGCGTGCGTATTGACTGAAAACACGATTAATCGGAAAAGGCATACTTTTTCCAATCCCATAAAATCCAACTTTGATGTTGCCGGGCACTTTCCAGACAAATTAACCGGTTCCTAGCAAAGAGGAGTTATACACGAATGAATACCTGCTGGTATAGCACATTTGCGTTAATGGGCGGCTTGCTGTGCATGCTAATATTTTTCTCTCGATACCACAGCTGTACTGCGTATTTACACGACAGAATGGATCTCGTGTTTAACATCTATTGTCCTTTCCAGCTGTAGATGCACTCGAATATCGACCAGTCATTTCCCCAAGCACGAAAACCGTTAATTTCTTGTCTCCCGTTTTAAGTACCAATGTCATATCTTAATTTCAGATTTTGATCTATAGCCTATGACGTGTCCTGTTTCTTTAATGACTACACCTGTTCATCTATTCTCTACTATTATGTCCCTTTCAACGTCGCTTGTCGTTTACATATTGCTGCTGCCAACGTCTCGTACATATCCGATTCCTTTGCGGTGATCGGTTAATAAAGCCTTCTCAAATTCATAGTTGCGTATGTAAGTGAGAATGAAGTTTTTTTGTTTTTTTGGGGGGGGGGGTGTTTAATGACAACCGTTAGCAACATAATGAGCTATAATAAGCAGTCGCCGGTCCCTTAACTTACAGTTCAGCCCTGTTCTTCACATTTACAAAATTTACGACTATTTTTGGACTAAAATCTTATTTATTTTTCCCTAGCTCGACATCATGTCGCATCTTATTTGCACAAGAATAGAATTCTTCGCGTCGTTGTGATACATTTTGTCTCGTACATTGCTCAAGATTCCGTATAGTAGGAAGTTGTAAAAACAAAGTGGAACACGTTCTCAAAGCAAAAAACGGAAAATATTGTAACGAGATGTACCTTGTGGACATTTACAATAAACTTCTAATGATGAATAACTGAAATTTCTAAATTCATTTACATAAGAGCTCCCCAAAGTGATTCCGCTTCGCACAAATTGCAATCGGTAAATGAAAAAGAAATGGAATACTGTAATTCCGTATTTTCCCCGTTTATCTCTACTTGCTACTTTCAATTTCGGGTTAATATGGGAAATTTGATAAAATTTGTTAAGTAAAATTCCTTCCAAATGTAATTTTGAAAATCACGTCTATTTCAGATTTTAAGAATATAATTGACCATCATGTATACTAATTTAGGAAAACAGAAATCCAAATATCGACAATAACGCGTAGCTGAAAACATTTGAGAAAATTAATTCTTAATAGGAAATGCTTTTCAAATGAACTTATATAAGTGATCTAGTTGACAAAGTACCGATGTTTTGGACACATCAAATCATTAGTGCGAAACTAAATTTTTTTAAACATTTTTTCCAACATAATTTCATTTTCCGTAAACTTAATTGCAAATATATCGGGATTCACTTCCCCAGTACTCAATTTGCCAACACATTTCTGTTTTCGCTATTCCATTGCTCGTTTGCCTAAAATTCCATCGAACATAAGCTATTTAAATCTAAAAATAGATAGAGAGTTCTTGTTTTAAGGATATGTGAAAGAAGATATTAGATGGATTAATCAAGAACATGACAATAAGATAGATATATCGCATTCAAATGTATAGTTATCATCAATGTCTGCATTTCTGTTTCGTGAGCACAATGCTCGTTCTTTCCAAAATATGGGATTTAATAAAAGATATGACTTTCTTTCCCAAAATATGGCAGCAAGTGTTGCAAAAGATATTTGCTTATGATATCTTTAGACACTCTTAAAAATCAATTTATTTCAGTTCACATGAAGGAAGACACATATTCCTCCGGATTTGTGCAACCAAAAATGTGTACAGAATTTTTGTTTATTTCATCCTGAAGTACACGTGTGTTGCTGTCGTTAGTACACTGCTGGATAATTGCTAAGGACGGATCATAAACGGCTATATAGCGCATGAAAAAGTAAGTGTGGTTGGATGCCAAGTGAAATAAAATATTGTCAGAATGCCAGGACATTACAAGAAAGACAATTTATTGTACTCTGAAATCCAGAAGGCTTTGGAACGTGTTCAAGGGACAAACAGGCCATTTTGTGCAGAATACGTAAACGAGAAAAAAATGCAATTACCCTCCGCAGGCGTTCCGGCGTAAGATGTCAATACGGGATATGGCCACCATGGAGGGCGATGCAAAATTCCACACGTCGTGTCATGCCTTGCACAACATTATCAAGCAGCTGTTGGGGTAATTTATCCCATTCCTCTGTCAGTGCACGGATCAGGGTGTCCTTGTTTATTGGAGGGCATTGGTGAACAGCAAGACTCCTCACCAAAGCATCCCACACATTTTCAATGGGATTCCGATCTGGAGAACGTGCTGGCCATACGAGGCGTTGAATATCCTCGCTCTCAAGACACTCCTGGACCGCGCCTGTTTGATGACATGCTGTGTTGTCGTCAATGAAAAGGAATATATCACCGACAGCACCACGGAACATGCGAACATGAGGTAGCAGAACATCATTAATGTATCGTTGGCCAGGCATAGTCCCAGTTGGAAGCACATAGAGGGACGTACGGCCATTGATCATGATGCCAGCCCATACCATGACGCTACATGTCGGATATCGGTCCCTTTTCTGTATGTTTGCTGGACAATATGCAGTACCACTATCACGCCAGATCAGTTGTCGTCGACAATCAGACGATAGACTGTATCTACTCTCATCTGAGAAGAGGACAGCAGACCAGTTGTTATCAGCCCAATTGCGATGTTGATGGCACCATTGCAAACGGGCGGTACGGTTTCGTCTAAACAATGGGATGCACACAACAGGACGGCGGGCGTATAGTCCTCCTTCATGCAAACGTCTGGCGACAGTTTTTCGGGAGATCCGCTTGCCAGTAGCAGCCATAAACTGCTTTGCTACCTCACTAACTGCGCTGCGCCGGTGTTTTTTTGTTGATAGCACTATGTACCGATTTTGTGCAGGTGTCGTACTGCGAACACGACCTCCCCCGTGACGTTTGCTACACTCTCCATTTGTTTGAAATTATTTCCAAAGCCTTGAAACAACACTGTGGCTGACGTCGAACTCCCTGGCAACATCTGTTATTTTTCGCCCTTCTTCAATCTTGCCAATAATACGGCCACGCGTAAAATCATCTAGGCGACGTCGGGAAGACATACTGAAAATTGTAAGTACGTCAATTGATTCTTTCCCTTTCAATTTTGCGTTTGAACAACAACGGTCAATACTCGTCAAATCCTTTATATCTCTTATCAGCGCTATGACGTCACGAACAAGTTCGGCAGTCCAAAATTTGCATACGCACAAGACGTCTTACTGTATCCCGAACTTATGCTAATTTCCACATTTTCCTGCCTTCCATTTTATGGTTGCTATCGTTGCTATTGTCATCCGTCCTTAGCAATTGTCCGGCAGTGTATATACAGAGAAGAGCAATTGAATTAGAGACAGGTGGCGTTATGCAAATATGGCGCTGTGGGCGGCACTGTAAACAGAAACGACATGAGGTATGCAGCGATCCGACAATATAAGGAGTAATGTGACGGAAATCAGTAAGAATAGGCCGCGAGTGGCCGAGTGGGCAAGGTTCGTTACTGCCACGGGAAGGGCCTGAGGTTCGATCCCAGGCAGGTAAGAACGCTCGTTCCACTAAATACCCGCCGTGCGTCGGATGGGCACGTTAAGCCGTCGGACCCCGGATACTGGTCCCCCGGTAATAAATAAAGGCGTCTTTCTCCCCCTTTCTATTTCGCTTCCGTGTCACTTTCTTATCGGATGCTCTAGCCCAAATCTCCTAGTTTCCTATTTCTAAGGGTTGTTTAAGACCTGGGGTCAGACACTCCCTTCCTAAAATCCTCTACATATGATCATGATCATGATCAAATCAGTAAGAGTCGGACGCAGTATGGGTAAAACGAAGGATCTAAGCGCATTTGATCGTGGGCAAATTGTCAGGGCCCGACAAATGGGTCACTCCATCCCGGAAGTCGTGCAGGCACTGGGATTTTCACGAGCCACTGTGTCACGGGTGCACCATGAGTACATCGAATCCGGTAAAACCGTCCCTGCAAGTGCCAACTGCGGTGAACAGCAGCGTGTGGATGAGCGGGTTCATCGTCGGCTAGGTCGCATTGTAACAGCGGATAAACGGGCTAAAGTGCAAGATATCACTCGGCAATTTAACGCTGGTGCACAAAACGTGTAAGTACCCACAACATCCAGAACCATCTCCTCGCTATGGGGTACAGAAGCCATCGTCCCACGACGTTACCGCTTCTGAACGCACGTCAGAGGGTACAAAATTTAGCATGGATGCGAGAACATCGCCACTAGACGCTAGACATGTGGGAAAATGTTGCCTGGATTGATGAATCGAGACTTACGTTGGTACATGCGGATGGCTGAATACGAGTACGGTGCAAACCACATGAAGCGATGGATCCTTCTTAACAGCAGGGTACTCATCAAGCTGGTGGGTGTGGCATTCTC
This sequence comes from Macrothele yani, assembly GCA_039090855.1. NCBI lineage: Eukaryota > Metazoa > Arthropoda > Arachnida > Araneae > Macrothelidae > Macrothele > Macrothele yani. Next base: position 28,608,622 of record CM077016.1, on the reverse strand, counting down.
GTCTGGGGACTGTTTGCTTGGACTGAAATGGGCCCCTGGTACGTGTGACATCGTCCCTCACAGGTCAACGTTACCGGGATATTCTGGACGACCATTTGCTCCCGTTTTTGCGTCTTGAACATCCCATTTGTTGCCTCATCCTGCGACAAGACAATGCACCGTGCCATCGTTCTCGAATTGTACCCGAATGGTTGGATGAACCTCCACCGACGTGACCTCGCTTCCTTGGCCAGCTAGGTCACCTGACCTCAATCCCATCGAGTAAATCTGAAATGCCATAGTGAGAGATGTTCAAGGCTCTAATGCACCTCCATGAAATATTCGTGAACTGTGGGAGCTTGTTAAAAGGTTGTGGATCCGTACGGCTTCCCAACGCTTCCGGTGTCTTGTCGATTCCAAGCCGAGATGCATCGCCGCCGTAATCAGGGCGAAAGGTGGTGCTACACGATATTAGACAGATATCTCTAATTCAATTGCTCTTTAGTGTAATGGCCGCGTGGTAAATTTTACTCTTAGATATCAGAAAATGTATAAAAATTCCTCTTCACAGAAACTATAGCGTTCAGCAATCCAGATAGATATTTTGCATAGAGATTTTGTTTCTCAGAGAGAAATTTAATTTCGGAAAGCAAACAGGAAATTTTGCCGCATTGTCAGAAGAAATGCTCTCACACATTCTCTGCAAACATTTAAAACATTGAACTTTGCCCAATAGGAACTTATAAGAATCTCAAATTCCAATGTAAGCCAGGGTATAAACTGGTTAAAAAATCCTTTAAACATTAAAATGAGAGTTGAGCAAAATTAGAAAGCTGTGTTAATACACTGACCGAAAAAAAAAATACCAACACGAAGAAGGGTTTGTGTTAAATAAACGACAGTTGGTAGGCAGTGAGAGAACATCTGTAAGATGACGTCTATGCAAATTTCGCGTTCGGCATATACGTGTGCCGCTAGTAGCGCCCCTCGGAACATGCAAAGCAGGTTTGCTGTAAATACGCGCTGTAACGTTCGTGAGCGTTAGTTATCGTTGAGATTCGACGTAGTGTGTTGATGTTAGTCAAGAATGCCTTTAAGAAGACGAAGAAGCCATTATCAACTGCTCACGGAGTTTCAACGAGGTCGTGTAATAGGGCTACGAGAAGGTGGATTTTCTTTCCGCAATATTGCAGAACGACTTGGCAGTAATGTAGCCACTGTGCATGATTATTGGCAGCGGTGGTCAAGGGATGGTACTGCCTCAAGAAGACCGGGTTCCAACCGGCCTCGTGGCACTACTAAGAGGAAGACCTCCGTGTCCGGCGTATGGCCGTGGCGCATCGTACTGGGTCTGCGGCAGCAATTCGAGCTGCAGTTGCCATGCCACCACAGTGACACAACAAACTGTTACAAATCGGTTACTTGAAGGATAGCTCCGAGCCAGACGCCCTGTAGCGTGCATTCCACTTACTCCAAACCACTGCCGTTAGCGACGTCAGTGGTGTCAAGCTAGAGCTCATTGGAGGACGGAGTGGAGATCTGTTGTGTTTTCTGATGAAAGCCGGTTCTGCCTGCGTGCCAGTGATGGCCGTGTGTTGGTTAGAAGGAGGCCAGGTGAGCGCCTGCCACCAACCTGTCTGCGGCCGAGACACAGTGGACCTACACCTGGAGTTATGGTCTGGGGAGCAATTTCCTATGACAGCAGGAGCACTCTCGTGGTTATCCCACGCACCCTGACGGCACAGTTGTACGTCGGTCTGGGGATTCAACCTGTTGTGCTGCCATTCATGAACAGCATTCCAGGGGTGTATTTCAACAGGATAACGCTTGCCCGAATACCGCTGTTGTAACCCAACATGCTCTACAGAGTGTCGACATGTTGCCGTGGCCTGCTAGATCACCAAATCTTTCTCCAATCGAGCACGTATGGGACATCATTAGACGACAACTCCAGCGTCTCTCCCAACCAGCATTAACCGTCCCTTTATGACCGTCAGAGTGCAACAGGCATGGAATTCCATCCCACAAACTGACATCCAGCACCTGTACGTCACAATGCATGAACGTTTGCGTGCTTGCATTTAACATTGTGGCGGTTACACCGGTTATTAATGTACCAGCATTTCACATTTAAAATGGCTCTTTTCGCGCTTACATTAAGCTGTGATCTTGAAACCTTAATCGATTAAATATGTTACCTATACAAATGTTTTGCCGCCATTTCATTCCTCTACAACTATTTTTTCGTGGTGTTGGGGTTTTTTTTCCGTCAGTGTATATAGAGATTTTGCAGTGTATTACTGAAAACGTGTGTTTAAATCAAATAGTAAGCGACATTTTAAAACATTTCAAATAAAAGAACATAATGCACAAAGAGTAAATGTTTATTTTATAGTAAATATTACACGTAACTTTCCTCAAGTCATTCCATTGTAAAATGGTAGACGCGATTTCAAAGTTAAACATATAAAAAAAATTCTGAAATTCCGGAATTAGTCAACCTTAAAATTTCATTGATCTTCATATTCAATTCAGCTACGAAACTGAAAATAACCGAAGCCTACCATTCCTTAACTTCCTGGTTATTCGCTCAAATGGTTCTCTCTCAACCACAATTCATCGGAAGCCTTCCGCTGTTTTCTCACCTCCACATGCTATGTCCAATCACCCTTGGATACAAAAACCCAGCGCCTTTTACACTGACGGAAAAAAATTCCATCAATACGAAAAAATAGTTGTAGAGGAATGAAATGGCGGCAATACCTTTGTATAGGTAACATATTTAATCGATTAAGGTTTCAAGATCACAGCTTAATGTAAGCGCGAGAAGAGCAATTTTAAATGTGCAATGCTGGTACATTAATAACCGGTGTAACCGCCAGAATGTTGAATGCAAACATGCAAACGTTCATGCATTGTGTCGTACAGGTGCTGGATGTCAGTTTGTGGGATGGAGTTCCATGCCTGTTGCACTTGGTCGGTCAATACAGGGACGGTTAATGCTGGTTGGGGGTGACGCTGGAGTTGTCGTCCAATAATGTCCCATACGTGCTCGATTGGAGAAAGATCGGGTGATCTAGCACGCCACGGCAACATGTCGACACTCTGTAGAGCATGTTTGGTTACAACAGCGGTATGCGGGAAAGCGTTATCCTGTTGGAAAACACCCCTGGAATGCTGTTCATGAATGGCAGCACAACAGGTTGAATTACCAGACCGACGCACAACTGTGCCGTCAAGGTGCGTGGGATAACCACGAGAGTGCTCCTGCTGTCATAGGAAATTGCTCTCCAGACCATAACTCCAGGTCTACACCTGGAGTCACGGTCGCAGACAGGTTGCTTGCAGGCGCTCCCCTGGCCTCCTTCTAACCAACACACGGCCATCATTGGCACCCCGGCAGAACCGGCTTTCACCAGAAAACACAACAGATCTCCACTCCGTCCTCCAATGAGCTCTAGCTTGACATCACTGATGTCGCAAATGGCAGTGGTTTGGAGTAAGTGGAATGCACGCTACGGGACATCTGGCTCGGAGCTGTCCTTCAAGTAACCGATTTGTAACAGTTTGTTGTGTCACTATGGTGGCAACTGCAGCTCCAATTGCTGCCGCAGACGCAGTACGATGCACCACAGCCGTACGCCGTACACGGCGGTCTTTACTCTCAGTAGTGCCAAGTGGCCGGCCGGAACCCGATCTTCTTGAGACAGTACCTTCCCTTGACCACCGCTGCCAACAATATGCACAGTGGCTACATTGCTGCCAAGTCGTTCTGCAATATTGCAGAAAGAAGATCCACCTTCTCGTAGCCCTATTACACGACCTCTTTTAAACTCCGTGAGCTGTTGATAATGGCTTCTGCGTCTTCTTAAAGGCATTCTTGACTAACATCAACACACTACGTCGAATCTCAACGATAACTAACGCTCACGAACGTTACAGAGCGTATTTACAGCAAACCTGCTTTGCATGTTCCGAGGGGCGCTACTAGCGCCACACGTATGCGCCGAGCGCGAAATTTGCATAGACGTCATCTTACAGATGTACTCTCACCGCCTACCAACTGTCGTTTATCTAACACAACCCCTTCTTGGTGTTCGGATTTTTTTCCGTCAGTGTATATTTGCGTATGTAGCACGATACGTTTACACTGTACAATATGTTCAGAAAAAGACAGTTTGAAAAAACAACTCTATCTCTTTAAAAGTGTTGCAGTATAGAGAAGACAGAACCCTTCCGTTTTAAACAAGGTCCGTACAAAATTCCGGAAACCGAAGCCTAACTCAACGTTAAAACCTGTGATGCCCCCAATGTGAGATAATTTTGTCATTATGCCATTTTCCCGTGACATTGCTTTCAGATTTTCAAAAATTCTCAAAACCTTTAATTTTAAGGTGATTTTTAAACCCATAAACTAAACGAACGTTTTAGGAACAAAGGACTGTGTTGTAGACGAAAACTCGTGGGGAATTTATCAAATTCCATGTGAATGTGGCGCTTCGTATATAGGACAGACCCGTGGAGCGTTTTCGATTGAAGAAGCACAAGACCTACATTCGGAACTGCTATCTAAAGAAGTCAACGATGTCTGAACACTGTTACGAAAAAGACAACAAATTTATCTTTGAAGAAGCAAAACTAATTGACAAGCTATGTTCAAACACCAAGCTTGATACTTTGGAAACTTTCCGTATATATCAGTAGTCTTCCCAGCTTGTTAATGACATGGCATCCACCCTATTTCTAGCAAACTCGTGGAAGCAACTAACCAAAACCCGTAACCGTAAACATCATTTGTAATATCATATACAATTTGAATATTTACGTGTCATTCGTCCTGATGAAGTTAGGTCAATACCCAGCGAAACCATGGTCGATTTGAAAAAAATATATTTGTGACAAACCACGTTGTATTATCTTAGAATAAATAATCGTCATAAGCCTGTAGTCTTTGAAATAAAGAAACGAATAGTGTGTTTGTTTCTCTCTTTTTTATGTTTGTACCTTTTTAAAAAATTCTCTTAACTTTTGAATTTCACAATATTTAGAAAGGCGATTCCTTACAAAAATTTTAATTGTGAAAAAATTCGGACACCGAAATGTTAAATGAGAATGTTTAGTTTATTGAATATTTTGAATACCTACGCTGAAACAATGTCAAATATGTACGCTTAAATTCACTTTTATAAATTATTTCTTGCATTTATGTACAGTCTAAGAAACGAAAACGAGAGAAGACTCAGCGGGAGACACACACATATACGAGCGAAGAAGTAATTAATCAGCAACACTAAATTTAATAGCATATTTACGGCACTCTCAACATCGTAGTGACTAGTGACGTATTAGGACGGACACACTCCTGGTTAGGATGGATATACTCCTGGGAAACCTCACCACCGTTGAGCAACTAAATTTTGGTTTTAATACCACATTACAAGAAAAGACCAAGCGGAAGACCAACAAGTAGTACATGCACAGTGCGGCAATTAAGTAATAAGATCGATTTTTTCCTGAAAAATGAAAAACTACAAAACTTACATGAATATATTTCATTCGATGTGCATTCTTCCTGATTTAATACATGAAGTAGCATAATCAACTAACGAAAGAAAGCGCTTGCAAATGTTAAAATTTGGTACAGAGTGAAGAGCAGATGTCCCAATTCCTTCTGTCTTCAATGTCTTGAAAAACTTTCCTTTTAAAATCAGTAGTAATATAGGATATAGAAAGTAGTCACACGGTGACCAGTCTCGAGAGAAAAAGGGACGGTAGAGTACATACACCTGTTTTCATGCCAGAAATTGCTGTACTCTGGGTACTCTATGTATGTGCGCGTTTTCGTAAAGAAAGACCCTTTGCCCGTGTTTGTACACATAACTGAAAACGTCCTTCCAAAATGGATGTGAACATTTACAAAATCGTTTCAAAATGGAAGTGGAAATTTCCACAAAGTTACAATTCCAAATGGATGTGGAAATTTCCACAAAGTTACAATTCCAAATGGATGTGGAAATTTCCACAAAGTTACAATTCCAAATGGATGTGGAAATTTCCACAAAGTTACAATTCCAAATGGATGTGTAAGAAATGCCAGTGACAGATGTACTTTGAGGAAATGAATTAGAGATGCAGGATTCACTTGCTGTCGAAAATCACTCAAGCATTGTCTTGATTTCTGACTTCCCTAACCTACTCTTCTGTTTTTGGGTGACTGTGGGTATTCAAACTGAGAACTCCTACACTTAGTTTCAGGACCATAACAAAAATCCTGTGTTTCGTCATTTGCCAAAATGATTTGGAGAAATTTTTGAACTGTTTCTGCGGCCGCCAAGGGGTATTTTGCGCATCCAGTCGCGCATGTTTCTGCTTGTCTGAAAAGCATGCGGTACAAAAGGAGTACAAAGATTTTCATCCCATATTTGGCTATAAAATTTCACGAATAGTTTCCTTATTAACATCGAGCTCAGATCCCACAACGATCAGTTCTTATCCTTTGGCGAACATTCTCAGAGTTCAGACGTATACACTGAAATCGGGTGTACGGGCTTTCCGTCATTTTCTAAATCTTCCCATTCCTACTTGAAGCGTGCGTACCATCGGGATATCTGAGCACGACATAAGCAATTAGATCCAAACACATCACTCAAAATCCTAGCTGTCTCAGATACAATTTTACCGATTTTCAAACAGAACAGGATATTTGCTATCTGGCCATAACAGAGCTCGTGACATTTTTTCGCACCGAATGACGTCATGCACAACGGTCATAATCATATGCGCATGTCTTTGGCAAACGCTGTTGCCAACGCATATCTCACAAATGACATAAAAAATAATGCCTTGATAACCAGTGTGCTTTACCGGGATTTTTTAAATCAGTCTGATTACTTAATTACCGCACTGCACAGAATACATCATTTAAACAAAATATGATGAGTTATCGATATTTCAAAAGAATTCATGCATTATTTTTGGTTACTGAAAAATATTTCAAAATTGCTGAATTTGCTGTGACTTCAGAGGAATTTCCTCGACTTAAATATTAATGGAACGTCATTTATTATTTTCAAATTATTTTCCTTTAAAGTCAACCTAATGATTGGTTAAAGCAAGAGGTCAAAATCTTCGTATTAAATCGATATTATCTCACGAAATGAAATTTGGAGTAACATATGTATATAAAACCGTTATTCAATTATCGATGTAATAAGAAGAGGCACTTCCAAATTAAGGCATACAATTTGGATCAGATTGGAAAGGTTAATTTTGAAGTGCCTCTACACGAAATATGATTATTATTCAAGTGTTTCTTTTAATACTGAATTGATCCTCCATTTATTTTAACCGATCATACCAAGGTGGTTGTTTAGAATATTGGTAGAACCCAAAACTGAGCATATTTACATACAAGAAACATTATTTCGCAAACAGTCGAAATGAATCTTTTTACCATATTCTCGATATTTTGTCTTATACTTCAACTCCTTTCCTATCTTGGTTCAATTTAAAGTACTGTATATTTGTTTTGGGTCACCAGATATATAAATATACTACTTCTATTGATTTCGAATTCGGATTTATTCTTCATTTAGAAATTATATTCATGTAAGATATGACATTACTCAGTTTAATTGGGTAGCTGCATTTTTGTTAAATTTTATCACAGTTATGCAGTATGTTCTTCTTGTGAAAACATTTATTAATTTAATTAATTATTAATTTAATGTAATAGCAATTCAAGTAGTTTAGTAATTTAGAATAATATACGTATAGCTTAACTTGAATACGTTTTGTGTTAATCAGTAATTATAAGGAAAACATATTTACATATAAGAATTTTTTTTTGTTTAATTGGTTTTCAATACACATTTATTTTGCTTGTATTACACCTTCCTCCGCTTTTTTTAGGTGGAAGGCACGTCACTGAAAATATTATTTACTTTTAGCATTTGATTCCATTGGTCAATTTTACAAGCTTTCACTTGAATGAAAACTTATGTCCGAAATGTTTTAATACTGACGCAATAAAAATTATATGAAAAGTAGTTACTGTCAATTAATGTTGGTCACTTTCAAAATACAGGACTTCTGAATCAAAATACAATTTGCAGCGTATCAGAAGATCTTGAAAACAATTCTCGATGGCACTTTTGGAGATGTCCTTAAGATGTTTTGTCACGGTTGCTTCGACAGATGTAACATCTGCATGATACAGTCCTTTTAGCGCCAGTTTTATCATGGATAATCGTGCCCAGGTTTGAGGATCGTACTGCATGCACCATGATTCATCTCTTGCATTAATTCTGAAGCAAAAATTAGGATCCTGAGCTGCAGTACCCAGTTCATGGGAACCGAACAACGATCGAGACTCATCTCGGTCACCATTCAAACTGCGGGGTGCCATTCTGGCATTAGGTTTTCATTTTTCCCAGATCCCCGCGTAGAATCTCATGATAGATTGATTTACTGCTGCACACCGACTTACCAAAAGTATCACTATAATTCATTTAGTAATTCCTCACCTCGTTGATTTTTCAGCAATTCGCACTCTAGAGGGGCGCGCAGAGATCGTATCATCATCAAATAATTCTGGCCCGTTAATAAACCTTGCATATCATCCAAAATCTCTGCTGCGGTAATGCTGAGTCTCCATATATTCCTTTTAACGTTCTGTAAATTTCAGTACCTGTATACCAAGTTTCCAACAAAGACAGATATTTACTCCCTGTTCTTCCATGCCTAAAGTCAGCCGACCCCGTTGGAGCAGTGATCCTACCGATGACTTCTGATCGTTCGTCCGAAATGGGTACGGGTTCGAATCCCGGTGAGGCATGGATGTTGTATTCGTCTTACGGCGCTGGCTCTCTCTCTTCCCTGGAACCAGTGGCTCTAAATTAGGGACGGCAACTGCTTATAGACCACTGAGTTCCTTACGGTGATCGTTAAACCTCCAATAACAATATAATGCCTAAAGTCAAATGACGCGAGACCAGTTGCTATGATTCCTTTAATGCCCGTCTACTGCCTGTTGGGACCGGCATAAACCGGTTTTGAATTTTTCGCTGAATGTCCAAGGATTGCTGTCGTTGCCGCCCCGGTGGCGCAGTGGTCTAAGCTCTGATCATTCGTCCGTTAGGGCTCCGGGTTCGAATCCCGGTGAGGCATGGATGTTGTGTTTGCCTTACGGCACTGGCTCTTTCCCTTCCCTGGAACCAGTGGCCCTAAATTAGGAACGGGCGACTGCTTATAGCCCATTGAGTTGCTCACGGTGGTCGTTCAACCTCCAAGCAAAAAAAAAAATTGCTGTCGTCTGGCATATACGTGATATTTTTATCACCCTACTGTTACGTCAGTTATGCGGTCAGTCTTGGAAGTTATTGGACGCAGGTTGTTATACCTCTTACCCAATTTCCATCACGTAAAAGTATTTTATTGTTCTTCTAAAGGCGACTGTCACTCCTTGGAAATAAGTATTGCGGTAATACAATGAATGAAGTTCGAATGCACCCAAGAAAAACCTATTTAGGAGGAGTGGTTTATATGAGCCAGTCATTAAATTTTTTTCTAGTATTTTGAACTTGGATACTTAATATTGAAATCTCCAGAGAGAACCGTGTTCTAAAAGTAACTTTGTTGCCTATATTGCAAAATTTGTAATATCTCACCATGGAAATGTGTAAATCTTAAGGAACGATATCGAATAAGGTAATTGCATATTTTGATATCCAATTTAATATCGCTAAGTGTGTGAAGTTTCAATTTCACCAACAGTCAATCTTTTTTAAATATTTCTATATTACATAATATGGCATACCAATAAAACGTGAAACTACCTTTCAGCGATTCTGGAGAAATCGTTCAACACAATTCACCTATTTAATCTGAAAGTAACCATTTAAACGAGAACTATATGCTCCTTGATTATATATGTGTCATAACGAAAATTTTCACAGATTCGAAGAAATTTTTATTTCAAAATAATATCCTGGTTTGGACACTTTCCTGTACAAAAAGCCTCGAGCCTATATTCCAAACAGTAGATTTCAACTATGATATTAATATCACCAGAATAGGAGATTCCTACATAATTAAACCTGTTGGTATCGACATCATGGGGTCAATGAAATCTGCTCTAGAAGTGTATAAGATCCGACAAAGTCAACAGTGAAATACGGAAATACGTTAGATTGATAACAAGAAAAATATCGTTTCTCTACGAAAGACAACCAGATTTTAGAAAAAGTTAAAGGACAACTCCATTTTTTTTTTTTTTTTTTGCAGATTGTTAAGTTACAAAACTTATGCCAATGACATGTTGAATGGATTGGCCATGTGAAACTTTCTCTTTGAAAATAAAGGCTACATTGTATAAGAATGAATTAGTTTGGTTACTACAATGAAATCTGCGAACCCGACTTCTCGCAATATCTCCATTCTTCCTACGACGAAATTGGGATTTTTGACATATGATTAGAAAATACTGCAAACTGTAATTTAAACAACAAATGTGTGTTTATTTAACTTTGATTTTGTAGATAATATATTTTGGGGTTATCCAAGATTTTCTTAATATTTTGCTAAATATTTAGTCTAAATATTGCTCAATAATTTCAGTTCCGAAGCGAAATTCAATTTAGTATACAGTAATACATCATAAAAATATATTAAATATATATATACGTAGGAAGTTAGTAAGATCTTCTCACAGGCTGTACTATTCTGAAGGGTGTTTTAACCCGCTGTTTAATACATTGCAATTGTAACAGTTTGGACTGCAAAAATTCGCAACTTCATGGTTTATAAATCGTAAAGAAGAGATAACTCTCGTTGCAAAAAAAAAAAAAAAAAAATATACAGCCTCTGAAAGAAAGTTTTGCGTTCACCTGAAGCTCAAAGCATTATATTTAATTGAAAGTGGCAGTTAAGAATCAAGGCTGCTATCAGCGGCGTAAAAGATAAAGATGCGTCCACGTTGGCTACATGAACATTATAACACCGCTCCACAAACCCTTTCTTTAATATCAAACTTCAAAAAATACATGTATATATTTATATACCGATATTTTTCTGATGTGTGGTGTTAATAACAGTGATGCAAATGAAATTCACATATAGTACAGTGCGAAACTAAATTTCGTCACGTCACCTGATGAAGGATTCAAAACGACATGAAAATAACTATAGTCCTTTAAATTTGTTAAAATATATGAAATTCTCCCTGGGGTTGGGTAAACAAAAAATTAACTTACCTTATTATTGTCAAAAAAAAAAAAAAAAAAAACGAATATGGCTGTAATCTGCGTGATTAATTAGATAGATGTGTTAGCAGAATGATCTCAATGCACTATTAGTAATGGTTCATGGATATAGAAATCGTAAAATGGAATATTTTCCATAATTCTCGCAATATGAAAAAGAATCAGTTCCGTCTTTTCAATATACCTGTGATTGCTTGGTAAAGGCCGGAATATAATTAGTGTACTACAATAAAAACTAGGGAGAAATGCGGAAGTACAGGGGTTAATCAAAATAATGGCAACATTTAATGTTTGTGGAAATGCGTTTTATTAACTAGTTACATACCAATCTCGGGAATACATAATAGAAGCACTTCACTTGGATTAGACTTATACAAGTCATATGAAACTGAAATTTGGGGCGACCCTTCCCGTGAAATAGTCCGAATTGTGCTAGTGTTTTTGGAGTTGGAAAGTGTGATTTGACATTTGGCTCCAGGTATTCCCACAAATGTTGAATAATATTGAGGTTTGGAGATTGAGGTGGAAGAGTTGCTGCTGCAGCTCATCCTCATGCTCTGCCAACAACAACTTGACACATTTCGTTCATTGCGCGAACAGATTTTCTGCTTGACACGAGGGAGTGTCATTTGGGAAACATTCGTCCAACATTAGGGGCAGATGGATAGATTCGTACGTTGAAGACGTGGTACGACCGTAAATAATGATAAACGTCCCTAAGGAATACCATGATATTGCTCTCCAAAATATCGGTGATCCACATCCATGCTTCATAGTCGAAACAAAACAGTCGGGATGGTGCGCTTCTGCAGATTTTTGACAAACGTACACTCTGAACTGGTGAAAAGCAATTCGAACCATGATTCACCAGACAAGATGAGGCTTTGGCAATCTTTAGATTACTAGTGTTTATATGTTTTGCACCACTTTATGCTTTTTGTCGCTTTGACGTTGGTAATAAAAAATTTGAGGATTGCAGAGCGGCGATTAACTCAGGGATAGCGTTGTTGGCGAAGAACTGTTATGTCGGAGACGTCATCATTACGGATGGTGTTCAAATTTGCTGCTCATTTGCGTTGCTGCGTTCCTATGATTCTATTGTACAACATTTTCCAGCATTTGTTTATCTCTGATATGTTCGTATGGCTTCAGTCTGCGTGTAAGGCTTTTAAGTACACTCACGGAGAATGAAATTTGCGCACCTAGAAGAAAATATGTCTGGACATGATGTAGGGCGGCCTACATCATGTCCAGACATTTGCCCTATCGAGCATTTGCGGGACCAGTTGGAACGCCGGCTGCCCTGGTGCTGCACTATCCGCGATTTGGAGCACACCTTCCAAAAGGTGTGAACCAGTCTGCCGCAGTAGGACATCTGGAGTCTGTTCGCCTCCATGCTGGACAGTATTGCAGCATGTATCACCGCACGAGGCGGTGCGACGTGCTAATGAATATTAATAGACTGCGTGCCACAAATTCCTTTGTAATTGTCCTCCAGTTCTCTTTTTGCCATTATGTGTACCATTCTTCTGTCTCATTACGGCCATAAAACTTCAGATCAATTCGATGCTTCCTTCTTGGTGCGCAAATTTCATTGTCCGTGAGTGTAAATTTGGTACGTTGAAGCGGAAATTAACTTATATTCGTCCACAGAACATTTATCTGCTTAGTCATCGCGTCGGCTTTTGATATCAGCACAAATGTGTTCCACTCCTTTGAGATCGGGGCTCTCTGTATGCTAGTCAAGTTCTTCCACGCACACCTCATCAAACCATTTCCTGCACACACTTCGATCTGTGGATAGGGCACTGTCCTGTTGGCAAGGGAGAGGGCCTTTGCTAAACTGTTGCGATAACGTTGGGATCATAGAATTCTGGAGAATGTCATTATAGGTTGCAGTGTTAAGATATCTTTGCCTAAACATTGGGAAACAGGCCTCGGGATTGATACCTCCATCTCCAAGGTTCACTGTTGCCACACCCCAGTCGTGCATATATCGTTACCTTGTCATTATCCATACCCAGGCTCGTTCTTCGTACTTCCTGTTGGAGAAGCGTGATTAATTACTCTTGAGAAAGCGTTTCCATTGCTCTAGAGTGCACTGGCGCCGAGCTTTGCATCACTCCAGCTTACGCTTGAAGATGGTCTTGCTGAACCAGGCTTGTAGGGATCTGCACGGCCATGGAAATTAATTCTCTTCAGCTCTAGATGAAATGCTATTATTGTTCTATCGCTGCTTTCAGAGGCTTTTGGGAAATAGGTGTCATGAAATATAGCTGGATATGAGACGTTGACCTCTGTCAGAAATCATCAGGATGTAGCGTGTCTGATTGCTCTTATGTGTTTCTAAAAAATTAGTATTTGGGAGTATAAATAATACAAAAAATGTACAGGTCTCTCAAATAATAATATTTAAAATAATATATTTCGCGATTTCCCAAAGTTATGCATTCATTCTTACTAAGTGCTCCGAAACATATTTTAGTTGCAGGCAGCAAACTACACGAGCATCACACCTTCTACTACGCAAAACATATTAAAGCGAAAATTTAAATTTCTGTGTAACTAATCTATGATAAGTTTTAAGACATCTTAATTTTTAACACCTTAATTTTGAATAACTCCGCAACATCTTGTGCAGTGATATTCATTGGAATGTGTAATGTATAACGCGCTGTGACAGATCTTTTGAAACGATTTCCAGAATCGCAAACTGCGAAAAGTTATTACTAATACAATTGTCGAAAATACAGCAAAAATGTCGGCAGTTTCTATATTTTAACATATGAAAAATCACTGAAAATATGGTAATAAAATACCTCTTCCCAATTTATCAGAATTTTTGAAAGAGGAATGTTATCTTACATTCGAACAATGAGTTCTGGTGTTCGTGTTGTTGACCCAAAACGTATTCTGCAATATTTTTCAAGCTGCTCTAAGATGTAGGACGATCAGCAAATAAAAATTGCGGTGGAGTATTTTTATCTAATGATGACATAAAACTAAGAGATTGGAACGAACACGACGGTTATTTAACGAAATTTGAGTTGCGAAGGCAGCAAAACACGTGCCTAGTATAACATATTGAATCATTTATTTCTTAGAATATTTTCTCAGTAAGAGAATCTTCCCTTTATTATAAAGCACTGATCGTAACTAGAAGGTTCAATATACCGACGAAACTATATTTATAAAATTTAAAACAGTTGTTTCCAAACAGCCGAACGGAAAATGAGTCCGAACGAGCGTGCGTGTAAGTGGAGTATGTAGCATTAAAATAATTTGAATTTGCATTAAATTTACAAAGTTCGTGTATTTCAATTTTCAGTCAGATTACTGACAGTATTTCATGACTTTTTACTGAGTGATAGCACCGTTTGGACCAGAAACAGGGCGTTTTAGCGTTAGTCCTGTTCGTAATTCCCAATCTTACGCATTGCTGGGATCACGATCAGCCAGTTGTGCGTTATGTTCGCTGAACTACTGCAATATCTGCATACGGCAATTGCTGCTATTTTACAACAGGGTAATAGAGGCCTCATGAGGCGCGGAATGTCTTACAATTTCTGGAAGCGCGACATGTCCAACATCTTCCTACGCAAGCGTGAACGTCAAATATTTTTGCACGTTAAACAAGTGTGATATATGGTCGTTTGATGCCTGGCATGTCAGGCTCAGCCCCAGTTTCCCAAATTGGATTTGGTACGAATCGAGAGAGCATTGAATGACTTTACACACTTCAACACACAGGACTTTCTTTCGATGCCATCCAGTGAATAATACGTTTCTCCTCTCCCTGTGAGGACACAATGTACTGAATATTATGTTCCATATCACTGACAGCACTGTACTTCTTATCACTTAATATTGTTTCAAGTAATGCACCCTACATATTTTAGTTCAATAACGTAGACATTTCCATGTTCAAAATTTCTAACTGACAGGAATGTATTAAATGTGTGGTATGAAATAATATCCTGGGCATCCTGCTACTGCGTTTTTTTTTTGTTTAAAATCTTGATTATTTCATAGTTTTTCTCAACGGAAAAGCATTAAAAAATTGTGAAATATAACTGTACACTAAATAAGTTTTACAGTTGTAAGTTAAGAGATACATTAAAGGCTTGAACTGCTTTGGGACCAAAAAAAAAAAGGATTATGTATTTGATTTATAGCTATTGATCCTTTGGTCTGCTGAAGAGAGGGAGACTCAATCTATGTTTTCAAACTGTTTCGAATCTTTCACATCAAAGTCTTAACTTTACTAAACTTTAGGGGTTTACTTTTGCTTTATTGAAACTGTCTTTAAATATTGAAAGCTGCTCTTAACTAAAACATTCAACATGGCATCAGGGGTTTACATAAAAATACTGATTTTATTTTTTGCAAAAAAAAAAAAAAATGCGTTGAGAGATCGTTTATTCTTCTGCTTCAGATCAACATCACCAGAAGAGAAATTTCTATAAGAACAAGCAACATTGCTTGGACATCGGTTAGCCGAAAAGTGGAGAACCTACAATTAAAAACAATGTGTTTTTTTGTATATATCCGGGGAAAGAGTTGCTTTATAATTACCCTTTTCACTGTGAATAAAATAACACAAAGTAGATTTTCATCAGTTTCAGTTTATTGTTAGCAATTCAATGAGATCAGGCAGATTGACGCCTTTTTGTCTCTATAATATCATATAAATTCAAAGAATTCTAAAAAATTGCAAAACCATCTTTGTTTCCTAAGATCCGTGAAGGATAAGAACGGATTTTATAAGGAATCGTGCAACTTCAACCTTTTCTCCTTTTGATCATTACAAGCAACAAAAAACAGAATGATGAAAAACAACGAGCCTCGGTACATGGCAAGGAATAGAAACAAAATGGTATGGTAGGTACATGAAAAGTAAATGTGATTGCAGAATTTTCAAATACACTGAAGTGCCAGAAAAGCTGGTACAGACGAGCTTATGGAAAATACATAGCAACGTCACCTTTGCGCGTACTCGGTTGCATCCACCAGTGCGTATATAAATCGATAGACATCCCTGCTAGCTGTCAGAGCTGTTTTCCGCATGAGAAGGACAAGTAATAACAATTTAAGCGATTTTCAACGCGGTGTCTTAGTTGGCGCTCGTGAGATTGGCCACAGTATTTCGGAGGTAGAAACGAAGTTCGGATTTTCACGGATGACCATTGCAAGGGTATACCGTGACTACAAGAATTCCGGCAAAACCTCTAACCTATGATAGCAGTGTGGCCGTAAAAAGACATTGGGTGAACGTGACCATCGTCGGCTGTCAAGAATTGTTTCATGCGATAGGCGTGCAACACTCTCGCGGGTATCATCGGCTGTCAAGAATTGTTTCATGCGATAGGCGTGCAACACTCTCGCGGGTATCATCGGAATTCAATGCTGGATCCTCAACAAGCATCAGCGTCTGGACTGTGCAACGTTACCTGCACGATATGGCTTTTGGGTGCCCACGGCCAACTCGAGTCCCTTTGATAAATGCACGACACAGAGCTAAGCGACTCGCTTGGCCACGGAAACACCGCCACTGAACACTTGATGACTGGAAACAAGTAGTCTGGTCTGACGAGTCGCGTTTCCAACTGTGTCGGGCAGATGGAAGAATTCGTGTGTGGCGCAAACCCCATGAAGCCATGGATCCCGCCCTTAAACAGGGAACTGTACCGGCTAGTGGGGGATCCGTAATGGTACGAGGTGTGTTTACCTGGACTTCAATGCGACCCATGTACGTCTACAAGCATCTGTGACCGGCTAACGCGGTGTGCGCATCCTTTCTGACGAGGTATACCCGTTCATGGCCTGCATTCATGCTGATTGGTTGGGCCTGTTCCAAACAGAACAATGCACCTCCACACAAGTGTCGGGACGCCACATTATGGTTAGAGGAGCATTCATCTTAGTTTGGTGGTGTTGCCATTCCAGATCTGATCGTGACAGAACACATTTAGGATCCCATGCAACACGCTATCGAACACAGGAATCCGAGACCTAGGAGTACACCCGAATTGTGGAATGCTCTTCTGGAAGTATGGTGTGCATTGCCTACAGCTTATTTCCAGAAGCTAGTGGAGTCCATGCTCCGTCGTAAGTTTTGAGTCCAGTCCTCCCGTGGGGGACCTGCCCAGTATTAGACTGGTGTACCAGTTTTTCTGGCACTTCAGAATATGTCTTTGCGAAAATTACCGCTGTAAAATTATCTAAAAGAGAAAATAATGTACAATTAAAAAAATACCGGTGATTCTCAATGCACAAAATAAATTTAAAATATTATATATTCAAATTACATAATCGTACCTATCACGGATTCTAGCTTATATTTTTTGACGTAGCTCACAACTGCTGTATTAGGCAATGAATATCCGCCGTGCCTTGGAGAGCTGTATAAATCGTCAGCGTCGCTTTCCTGCTCTTGAGGAGTCTCAGCTTTCCTATAAAGATATTTTCTAACTCGTTTCTATATCACTTCCGCCCTAACAACCGCACCATAAAATCATTTAATGCAAAGTATATACGTATCACAGAAATTAAATCTGCAGGGGAGAGACTAGCAAAATGTTGAAATCAAACGGAGTTAAGCATTGTGTAGAAAGATTACAGAAACGGCCCAAACTTACGTCTTGCAAAATTTTCATTTGTAAGAGAAATACTACATGTTGTTTATATTTTACTTTATTTTTACTTATTCTTGACACCAAGTTTAGATTGTATTATAAACCTCCCTTGTTTCAAAGGAAATATTCATAAGAATTTGCGTTAAAACATTTGGAAAACATAATATATATAAATATATCTATATATATTAAATTTTCCATACTTCGTTTTATGAAGTCGAGATTTCCTAAAGGTGTTCTAACTCCCGATATCTCACAAAATATGTTGATTTCGGCGCATAACTCCGGATTAAAGCTGATATTCTGTTTGTATTTAGATTAATAACATTCGGCTTAATGGCCGGCATATTTTGATTAGATATTAATGCGATAAATAATAGAATTGTGGCAGTTGGAATAAAAGTTTCCAGTACATTTTAACGTTAAGAATTGTAGACATTTCTCAGCTGATATATTGGGTTGGAAAGTAGTGTCCTATGACGAGGTCCTAGAGTTTGAAGCCCCGGCCACGGCGTACATCGCCCACTGAGACTGCGCCGCACACTAGAATGACATCAGCAGGTACTCATAGGTGGTTAAAATCAGTGCCAGTTTGCCGTCAGAAAGTGAAGAGTGTAAGCACTAGCATACATAGATGTGGACAAGGAGAATATCCGCCATTGCATGTTTTACGAGTTTCATGGCGGTAGCACTCCTAAAAGGGCCGTAAAGAACATTACCAGTGTGTACCAAAATCTCATAATACAGCATCAATGCTGTCGTTTCTTTGAAAGGTTTTTAGAAGGAGGGAATTCTGACCTGTCCGACTGTTCCGAACCCGGAAGACACCAAACAATGCATATCGCTATGCTGAAAACCTTAGTAGAGACCGACCTAAGTGTTACCACGTGATAGTTAGCCAAACAGCTGGGGACAACCAACAAGGACATTACGATACACCCGTGTTTGCTGGGGAGGGTGTACAAAGTGAGCCGCCCTGGTGGCGCAGTGGTCTAAGCGATGGTCTATGATCATTCGTCCGAAAGGGGTCCGTGTTCAAATCCCTGTGAGTCATGAATGTTGTGTTTTCCTACAGCACTGGCTCTCTCCCTTTCCTGAACCAGTGACCCTAAATTATAAATTAGGGACGGGCGTCTGCTTATAGCCCATCGAGGTGCTCATGGTGGTCATTAAACTTCCAATAAAAAAAAGTGACTTTGGCTTCAATGAAGACGTGATCGAAAAACAGTGAGAAGATGTGATAATTGAATTGCAATGTTGCGCAACGAACTGGCTTGTGACAGATAAAAAATAACGATCGAATATTTTCCAAGCACAAAGAGATAACGACAGGAATGTGTACGATGTATTGGTTAAATGTGTTTTACAGGAAGCCAAAATCCGAAAGATCACGTTGAATAGTACATAGCAATGATGTATTGAAAACGATCATATAAAATATCGGTTCATGAAGTTGGCAGATGATATAAAAGTGAAAGACATTACAAGTAGAAATGTTGTAGTGACAAATCTGTGATACGGTATTGTTCAACCTGTGAAGTTGAAGCCAAATATAAAGAAGGTTAATAAGAATTTGTCATATAGCGTGTCCGATACTGGTATCAAAAGTGATGTTTTCGCACTTCTTGTGTTTTCGCGATGTTTTCGCGCTTTTCAAATTATATAAAATTTACGGATATTAGAAGTATATTCCAACATCAAGTGTCTAATAGTGAAGTTTTAGAAATCAATTTTATGTAATTAAAAGTGAATTAAACGCTTGATGTTGCAATATAATTCTAATATCCGTAAATTTTATATAATTTAAAAAACGGAATGACCCATATATCACATAGTGTTCGAAATGAAGTAAGAATGCAGAGTTACAGTGGAAATGCCACCAAACGGGAATGCAGGTTTTCATAAAAACCTTCACAAGAGTATTTGCTGATGGGTGTAACTTTTTCAGAAAACATTGGCGTAAAGGAACCTATCTCTGCGTTACTATTTAATATTTTTTTTTATTTTTTTCCTAACACTGTAATTCGCAGCAAAAGAAAAGGAATGCTGTCGAAAGCAGACAGCCTTGCTGCACCATAAAAATGCATCTTCCCTTGTAGCAGTCGCAACCTTAGAGGCAAAGCAACGACTGCGTTTTTAACGTCTTCCACATTGCCTTACAACATTAATTTGCCGCCATGCGATAATCATATCTCGGGGCAGTTAAACAGGCCCGACGTGATCGCAGGTTCATCTCTTACGATGATGTTAAGGAAGCGGTGCAGACTAGATGGGAGGAACTGCAATGCTTCTTCTCCCAGGAGATAAAAACGGTAATGGAACGATACACGAAGTGCATCGACTTGCGTGGGGTCTACTGGAAAAGTGAGTTAACCATTATATACATATACATGACCATTGCAAGGGTATACCGTGACTACAAGAATTCCGGCAAAACCTCCAACCTACGATAGCAGTGTGGCCGTAAAAAGACATTGGGTGAATGTGACCATCGTCGGCTGTCAAGAATTGTTTCATGCGATAGGCGTGCAACATTCTCGCGGGTATCATCGGAATTCAATGCTGGATCCTCAACAAGCATCAGCGTCTGGACTGTGCAACGTTACCTGCACGATATGGCTTTTGGGTGCCCACGGCCAACTCGAGTCCCCTTGATAAATGCACGACACAGAGCTAAGCGACTCGCTTGGCCACGGAAACACCGCCACTGAACACTTGATGACTGGAAACAAGTAGTCTGGTCTGACGAGTCGCGTTTCCAACTGTGTCGGGCAGATGGAAGAATTCGTGTGTGGCGCAAACCCCATGAAGCCATGGATCCCGCCCTTAAACAGGGAACTGTACCGGATAGTGGGGGATCCGTAATGGTACGAGGTGTGTTTACCTGGACTTCAATGCGACCCATGTACGTCTACAAGCATCTGTGACCGGCTAACGCGGTGTGCGCATCCTTTCTGACGAGGTATACCCGTTCATGGCCTGCATTCATGCTGATTGGTTGGGCCTGTTCCAAACAGGACAATGCACCTCCACACAAGTGTCGGGACGCCACATTATGGTTAGTTGAGCATTCATCTTAGTTTGGTGGTGTTGCCATTCCAGATCTGATCGTGACAGAACACATCTAGGATCCCATGCAACACGCTATCGAACACTGGAATCCGAGACCTAGGAGTACACCCGAATTGTGGAATGCTCTTCTGGAAGTATGGTGTGCATTGCCTACAGCTTATTTCCAGAAGCTAGTGGAGTCCATGCTCCGTCGTAAGTTTTGAGTCCAGTCCTCCCGTGGGGGACCTGCCCAGTATTAGACTGGTGTACCAGTTTTTCTGGCACTTCAGAATATGTCTTTGCGAAAATTACCGCTGTAAAATTATCGAAAAGAGAAAATAATGTACAATTAAAAAAATACCGGTGATTCTCAATGCACAAAATAAATTTAAAATATTATATATTCAAATTACATAATCGTACCTATCACGGATTCTAGCTTATATTTTTTGACTTAGCTCACAACTGCTGTATTAGGCAATGAATATCCGCCGTGCCTTGGAGAGCTGTATAAATCGTCAGCGTCGCTTCCCTGCTCTTGAGTAGTCTCAGCTTTCCTATAAAGATATTTTCTAACTCGTTTCTATATCACTTCCGCCCTAACAACCGCACCATAAAATCATTTAATGCAAAGTATATACGTATCACAGAAATTAAATTTGCAGGGGAGAGACTAGTAAAATGTTGAAATCAAACGGAGTAAGCATTGTGTAGAAAGATTACAGAAACGGCCCAAACTTACGTCTTGCAAAATTTTCATTTGTAAGAGAAATACTACATGTTGTTTATATTTTACTTTATTTTTACTTATTCTTGACACCAAGTTTAGATTGTATTATAAACCTCCCTTGTTTCAAAGGAAATATTCATAAGAATTTGCGTTAAAACATTTGGAAAACATAATATATAAAAATATATCTATATATATTAAATTTTCAATACATCGTTTTATGAAGTCGAGATTTCCTAAAGGTGTTCTAACTCCCGATATCTCACAAAATATGTTGATTTCGGCGCATAACTCCGGATTAAAGCTGATATTCTGTTTGTATTTAGATTAATAACATTCGGCTTAATGGCCGGCATATTTTGATTAGATATGAATGCGATAAATAATAGAATTGCGGCAGTTGGAATAAAAGTTTCCAGTACATTTTAACGTTAAGAATTGTAGACATTTCTCAGCTGATATATTGGGTTGGAAAGTAGTGTCCTATGACGAGGTCCTAGAGTTTGAAGCCCCGGCCACGGCGTACATCGCCCACTGAGACTGCGCCGCACACTAGAATGACATCAGCAGGTACTCATAGGTGGTTAAAATCAGTGCCAGTTTGCCGTCAGAAAGTGAAGAGTGTAAGCACTAGCATACATAGATGTGAACAAGGAGAATATCCGCCATTGCATGGTTTACGAGTTTCATGGCGGTAGCACTCCTAAAAGGGCCGTAAAGAACATTACCAGTGTGTACCAAAATCTCATAATACAGCATCAATGCTGTCGTTTCTTTGAAAGGTTTTTAGAAGGAAGGAATTCTGACCTGTCCGACTGTTCCGAACCCGGAAGACACCAAACAATGCATATCGCTATGCTGAAAACCTTAGTAGAGACCGATCTAAGTGTGACCACGTGATAGTTAGCCAAACAGCTGGGGACAACCAACAAGGACATTACGATACACCCGTGTTTGCTGGGGAGGGTGTACAAAGTGAGCAGCCCTGGTGGCGCAGTGGTCTAAGCGATGGTCTATGATCATTCGTCCGAAAGGGGTCCGTGTTCAAATCCCTGTGAGTCATGAATGTTGTGTTTTCCTACAGCACTGGCTCTCTCCCTTCCCTGAACCAGTGACCCTAAATTATAAATTAGAGACGGGCGTCTGCTTATAGCCCATCGAGGTGCTCATGGTGGTCATTAAACTTCCAATAAAAAAAGTGACTTTGGCTTCAATGAAGACGTGATCGAGAAACAGTGAGAAGATGTGATAATTGAATTGCAATGTTGCGCAACGAACTGGCTTGTGACAGATAAAAAATAACGATCGAATATTTTCCAAGCACAAAGAGATAACGACAGGAATGTGTACGATGTATTGGTTAAATGTGTTTTACAGGAAGCCAAAATCCGAAAGATCACGTTGAATAGTACATAGCAATGATGTATTGAAAACGATCATATAAATTATCAGTTCATGAAGTTGGCAGATGATATAAAAGTAAAAGACATTACAAGTAGAAATGTTGTAGTGACAAATCTGTGATACGGTATTGTTCAACCTGTGAAGTTGAAGCCAAATATAAAGAAGGTTAATAAGAATTTGTCATATAGCGTGTCCGATACTGGTATCAAAAGTGATGTTTTCGCACTCCTTGTGTTTTCGCGATGTTTTCGCGCTTTTTAAATTATATAAAATTTACGGATATTAGAAGTATATTCCAACATCAAGTGTCGAATAGTGAAGTTTTAGAAATCAATTTTATGTAATTAAAAGTGAATTAAACGCTTGATGTTGCAATATAATTCTAATATCCGTAAATTTTATATAATTTAAAAAACGGAATGACCCATATATCACATAGTGTTCGAAATGAAGTAAGAATGCAGAGTTACAGTGGAAATGCCACCAAACGGGAATGCAGGTTTTCATAAAAACCTTCACAAGAGTATTTGCTGATGGGTGTAACTTTTTCAGAAAACATTAGCGTAAAGGAACCTATCTCTGCGTTACGATTTAATATTTTTTTTATTTTTTTTCCTAACACTGTAATTCGCAGCAAAAGGAAAGGAATGCTGTCGAAAGCAGACAGCCTTGCTGCACCATAAAAATGCATCTTCCCTTGTAGCAGTAGCAACCTTAGAGGCAAAGCAACGACTGCGTTTTTAACGTCTTCCACATCGCCTTACAACATTAATTTGCCGCCATGCGATAATCATATCTCGGGGCAGTTAAACAGGCCCGACGTGATCGCAGGTTCATCTCTTACGATGATGTTAAGGAAGCGGTGCAGACCTGTAGATGGGAGGAACTGCAATGCTTCTTCTCCCAGGAGATAAAAACGGTAATGGAACGATACACGAAGTGCAACGACTTGCTTGGGGTCTACTGGAAAAGTGAGTTAACCATTATATACATTTTCTCACTATTACTGGTATCAAAGAGTATGTGTCCTTTGGTATTTCATTGTTGCTGGTATGCTTATACACTGAGTGGCCACTTATTATGACCACCTGACAGTTTTAAGCAAAAGGGCTATGGCTACACGCTGTTGCAGCCAGAGGTCGAGGCTAGTATAAAAAGAGAAAGTTTAGTGCTTGCAACAGTAGTTGAAGGTTTTTTGGGTGACAAGATGGGTAAAAAATGCGATTTGACAGACGTAAAACGTGGGATGATTGTAGAAGCTCGGGGCCATGGAGCGAGTACCGAAATCACCGAAATGGCCGCATTCGTGAAATCACCGAAATCGCCGCATTCGTGAAATGTTCCAGAGCAGCTGTTGTTAAAGTGTTTAAAGACTGGACTGTCAGCCAAAAAACTGGGTCTCTACGTGCAACGTGTGGTCGTCATCGAATAGTGACTGCTCGGGCCGAACGGAGAGTGTCCCGTCTGATAACAGACAACAGAAGGGCAACAATTCAGCAAATTACAGACCATCTTCATCAAGGATCCCCTCAAATGATCTCTGCACTCACTGTTCGCCGTAAACTGCGTCGGATGGGATATGGCAGCCGAAAGCCTTTTCAAACTACTTTGCTGTCTGCCGTTAACATTAGAAAACGTCACCAGTTCGCACAGGAGCACAAGGATTGGACAGTCGATAATTGGAAACAAATTATGTGGTCCGAAGTATCACGTTTCCAGTTGCCCCATGCAGATGGCCGAGTGAGAATTTGGCGGAAACAGCACGAAAGCATGGATCCCAAATGCATTGCTACAACCCTTCAAGCTGGTGGAGGCAACGTTATGGTTTGGGGAATGTTTTCCTGGCATGCTTTGGGTCCTTTAATTCGTGTTCAACGTCTCACTGCCAGATCATATCTATACATCGTTGCGGACCAAGTGCATCCTGTCATGTGGATGGGTTATCCCAATGGCGATGGGTACTTCAACAAGGTAATGCGTCCTGTCATAGTGATCGTATTGTTTAGGATTGGTTTCAGGAACGTGCCGGTGAGTTTACTTTGCATAGGTAGCACCCGCAATCTCCAGATCTCAACCCCATTGAGAATTTGTGGAATGAAGTTGAATGAGCATCAGACCGCTGGTTCCACAACCCTGCAAATTAAAGTCCTGGAATGTGCTTTTCATCAAACATGGTCTCAGATTCCACAAACCACCTATCAACATCTCGTGGAGTTTATGCCACCAAGAATCGATGCAGTATTAAAGGCAAAAGGTGGCCGAACGAAGTACTGAGGTGGTGATCATAATAAAGTGGCCACTCAGTGTATATATATACAGTCGTGGCCAAATCTCCTGCACCATAAGAACGAAAGTAATTTTTTGTTGCTTGAAATCAACTTATACAGCCTAATGGTAAAGTGAGGGATACATATTATACATCATTTAAAAAAACATTTATGCGGAATTTAAATATTTTTACAGAATGTTATTACGAGTAATAGAAGCGAAGTTATAAGCAACAGTACAGCGTCTGGTCATAAAAAGCAAAATACAGTGGAATTTGTGAAACTAGTGTACAATGCATTTAACGTAAAATTGCTGTGCACTACATTATTGAAACTTGCTGGACACTTGAAATAACTTTACAACAATCAAAATACGCTTTAATATTCAATTGGATACCCACGGGTTCTTAGTAATGAACGGTATCCTCTTGGCATGGAGCTAATGAGCTTCTCTAGTTGTCAATAGGAGATAACATGGTGCCATACGACCCTTACAGACTCAATTAATGCTGTTTTATATGTGGGCCCTTGTTGATGGATCTTTTGCTTCAATCTCACCCACAGATTATTTACGGGATTAAGATCTGGTGACAGTGCCGGCCACTGATGTTTTCTTATAACTTTTCGATTAAACCACTCATCAACCAAATTTGACCGATGACATGGCGCGTTGTCGTCCTGAAAGGTAAAATTCCGGAAACCCATATCTTGTGCAGACGGTAGTAGTTTGGACTCCAAAATATCCACCCATTTCGATCCATTCAATGTGCCGTAAACAATGTGCAGACGGCCAACACCACTGGCTGAAATACAGGACCGTAACATCCCAAAAGGTGGGTTCTTGATTGTTGGCTTGGTGTAGCGTGCCTTATATCTTTCACTAGCCGGACGACGTACATTATTATTTCCATTATTTGAGGAAATAGTACCAGTTCTTTCATCACTGAAAACAACAATTTTCCATTTATCAGCAGTCCAATTCTTGTGTGCCTTGGCCCAAGCAATTCTTTTGATCCGTTGTTCAGTAAGGAAAAGTGTCCGTGCATCTTTTCATACATTCAGTCAATTTTCTGGTAGCTTACAACAAACTGTACGTGCATATCTAATAATGCCTACTTCATTCCCCAACCCATTTCTTAAATCAGTAGATGTTTTAATCCTTAATTTTAAGGAACGACGGGTCAACATACGACCATCACGTTCAGTACACAGCCTTGGTCGACCTGTTCTTTTTCTGTTTCCCGACAGTCCAGTTCCTGCGACCCTTTTAATGGTGGGTAAGACAATGGAATGATCACAGCAACTTTTAACAGCAATTTTGCGACTACTGGATCCAAATTCATGCAAATTAATATTTGTTGCCCTACTTCTGTTGCTGGTAATAACATTCCATAAATATATTTGAATTCAGCTTAAAATTTCGTTTAAAATGGTGTATAATACGTATTCCTTGCTTTATCATTACGCTGTATAAGTTGACCTCAAACATCACAAATTCACCTTCGGTCTCCTGGTGCAGGACATTTGGCCACGATTGTAGATAGCAGAGACATGGGCTTTAAATATAAAAAGACATACAAAGGCTGCAGACAACTGAAAGCAGCATGAAGACATGCATACTTGGTGTAATGAGAAAGATATGAAGAGGGACTCGGGGATAAGGAAAATGACAAAGGTGGAAGATATTATCACAGTAAAATCCCTGAATAGGCAATGGGCGTGACATGTTGCAGGAGAAAAACGGGCAACCGAAATTTTAGACTTGCTTCAAATTCACAGAAAAAGACCAGAAGAAGACCAAACGGCAGATGGATGAAATTAAATTCAAAAGCAATCCGGAGTAACATGGAGAAGAGGGACTGAAGACAGACAGTTGTTGAAGAAACTTGGTGAGATCTTCATCCAGCAGTGGATTGCGAATTGTTGACAATGATGATGGTTTGTATACACTAGTGTGCAAACATTAAGGACGAAGAAGAGAAATTAGCACAACAGCGGAACGAGCAGGCAGAACGGACCGAAAGACCACTCATGAGATAGACAAGGTTCCGGTACGGTAGGGCATGCGCATATAGGCAGCATGACGTACGGGGGAGGGGGTGTCGGGGAAGGGTATAAAGCACACGGAAGGTGCACCTCAGTAATTCGGTAAAAGCTATTGCAAGGTGTACATCGGTTTGTACAACGTCAAGTTGCTGGCACCGTGTGATATGGCCAACAGGCAATCCAGTAGACGACTTCTGAATGGATGAAGGTAGAAGTGTGACTAGTGTGGCTGAGGAGTTCGGGAGCGCTCACAGCATCGTTTCACGAGCTTGGAGAGCATTTCAAACGACACGAACAGCTGTCCGAGAGTTTAGCAGTGGTCGTCCACGAGCAACCACGGCTGCGGACGACCAATATATTGTCCTGCAGGCGAGAAGAGAGAGACGGCAGACAGCGGGTGAAATCGCAAGGCACATGCAACAGACAACTGGACTTCCGTTATCGCGTTTTACCGTGGCCAGGAGGCTGCACAAAGGTGGTCTATTTGCACGACGACCAGTACTGTGTGGGCCATGAACGCTTGCTCATCGGAGACGGCGGTTGTTGTGGCGCCAGGAACTCAAGGACTGGATACATCAGCAATGGGGTCGAGTTCTCTTTACGAATAAGAGCCAATTTAGTCTGACGACCGATTTTGGACGTAAACACATCTGGAGAAAGCAAGGAACCCGCAATCACACCTCCAACATCATCGAAAGGGACCGGTTTGGAGGTTGCGGAGTTCTCGTTTGGGGTGGTGTCATGCTTAGTAGCCGCACGGACCTCCACATCTTCCAAAGAGGTTCAGTCATTGGTGTCCGCTATTGTACCGAGGTTCTCCTGCCTCACCTGCGACTCTTTAGAGGTGCTGTGGATCCTGAGTTCCTCTTCATGGACGACAACGCTACACCGCATCGTACAGTGGCTGTCTCAGAGCTGTTGGAGAGTGAAGATATTCAACGCATGGATTAGCCCGCAAGGTCCCCGGACCTAAATCTATTCGAACATGTGTGGGACCTACTCGGGAGACGCTTGGCAGCTCGCCACGAGCCGTCAGCAACGATTCCGCAGCAGCGATTGGCGTTACAAGAGGAATGGGCAGCGATGCCTCAACAGCTCCTTGGCAACCTCGTCCTCAGCATCGACAGACGTTGTAAATCCTGCAACGCAGTCAGGGGGATCATATACCCTACTAAATACTGGATTTTTCTTGGCAGCCACCTGTCACATAGACGTTTCTGTCTTCTGTCCAGTTGTGCTCTAAGCTACCTTTACAATAAAGAGCCTTGTATCCTTTGGATTCCTTGTTTGGACAGTTTTGCTCATTTGTCCCATATTCTTACATCTTGGGGATCTTATGGTATGATTTGAGTCGATGTGGAGTACTTCTGCACGACGCTGCATTCGAAAAACCGTCTCGTCCTTACTTTTTGCACGCCAGTGTGTATATACATTGACGGGAAAAAAATCACAACACCACGAAGAAATAGAGGAATGAAATGGCGGCAATACATTTGTAGAGGTGACATATTTATTCGATTAAGGTTTCAAGATCACAGCTTAATGTAAGCGCGAGAAGAGCCATTTTAAATGTGCAATGCTGGTACATTAATAACCGGTGTAACCGCCAGAATGTTAAATGCACGCACGCAAACGTTGATGCATTGTGTCGTATAAGTGCTGGATGTCAGTTTGTGGGATGGAGTTCCATGCCTGTTGCACTTGGTCGGTCAATACAGGTACGGTTAATGCTGGTTGGGGGTGACGCTGGAGTTGTCGTCCAATGATGTCCCATACGTGCTCGATTGGAGAAAGATCGGGTGATCTAGCAGGAAACGGCAACATGTCGACAATCTGTAGAGCATGTTTGGTTGCGACAGCGGTATGCGGACGAGCGTTATCTTGTTGGAAAACACCCCTTGGAATGCTGTTCATGAATGGCAGCACAACAGGTTGAATCACCAGACCGACGTACAACTGTGCCGTCAGGGTGCGTGGGATAACCACGAGAGTGCTCCTGCTGTCATAGGAAATTGCTCCCCAGAACATAACTCCAGGTGTAGGTCCAGTGTGTCTCGGCCGCAGACAGGTTGGTTGCAGGCGCTCACCTGGCCTCCTTCTAACCAACACACGGCCATCACTGGCACCCAGGCAGAACCAGCTTTCATCAGAAAACACAACAGATCTCCACTCCGCCCTCCAATGAGCTCTAGCTTGACACCACTGACGTCCCAAACGGCAGTGGTTTGGAGTAAGTGGAATGCACGCTACAGGGCGTCTGGCTCGGACCTGTCCTTCAAGTAACAGATTTGTAACAGTTTGCTGCGTCACAGTGGTGGCAACTGCAGCTCGAAATGCTGCGCAGACGCAGTACGATGTGCCACGGCCATACGCCGTACACGGCGGTCTTTCCTCTTAGTAGTGCCACGTGGCCGGCCGGAACCCGGTCTTCTTAAGGCAGTACCTTCCCTTGACCACCGCTGCCAACAATCATGCACAGTGACTAGATTGCTGTCAAGTCGTTCTGCAATATTGCGGAAAGAAAATCCGCCTTCTCGTAGCCCTATTACCCGACCTCATTCAAACTCCGTGAGTTGTTGATAATGGCTTCTTCGTCTTCTTAAAGGCATTGACCGGTCGTTCTGATGCCGACCGGGTGAGAGTTCTTTGCGTGTCTAGGTTGAGCTATACTGCACTGCTTTGCCGAACTGACGATTTCAACCGCGAGGCGGGGGTTTCATCCCGATCTCGCGATTTTTATTTTTTAGAAAAATTCTAATATACAATACCAGTTAATCAGAGCAGTGACGGGACTTAGTGAAAACGCCCTTGTAAAAGCGAAGTTCCGTTCAGCCCACATAGAGTCTCTGGCATCAGATTCGGGTACGTCGACGTCGTTCCGTTCCCGCTGACGAAGGGACTCTTTGATCCCTTGTCAGCCCAAAGCCCGAGCGCCCGGATTTTAAGGTTTGACTTGAGTGGGAGAACCCCATGGTGCCCACTCAGTACTTAGAAGAATCTTGTGTTTTTTTATCTCTCTCACAGAGATGTCAACCACCCAGATGGTTAAAGTGAAACCTAAGGGGTCAGCCCCCAAACCGTCCGGGTCAACCCGGACGCAGAAGGTAGCGGCCGAAGCACTACCAAGCCCTGTCGGCAGTGCTAAAGGGCTTAGCCCCGCTTCCGAGAACAGCCGGAAGGTAGAGCCCAATGCCAGGAGGAAACCGTCAAAGACGCTTCCCCCAGCGAAGAGCTCTAAAGCCGCTACACATACGAAGAGGCCTCGACTGAGCCTTCTCAGTCAGCACGAGGTGTAAGCACGCTCTTGCCACCTCCGCCCATGGTAAAGGGAGGGAATAACACCACCCCAGCCCGAACCTGTTCCGGCTCTCGAAGGGTTGTCCACTGATCCTCCAGAGACACCTCTGGAGGACAACTAGCATCCCAGGACACCCCCGGTGCTAACACCAGAGGCTTTTGTGGGCCGCATTCTCACCCTCATTGGGGAAGCAGAGTACGTTCTCAAGGACTCGCGGGTCACTTCCTCATGGAGAGAAAAAGGGAAAGCGGCCCTGAAGAGTATTAAAGAGGCTTGTTTTGAAAAAGAAGCTCGGTCAGCCTATCTTGAAGGCAATCTGTCCGTTCGGCAGGAGTCAAGCTGCAAAGCCGATGCGAAAGTGGTTTCCTACGACGAAGTGGCTAGGAAAGGGGCTAGCACGGCGAAAGGGTCTTCACCCGCCCCGATTGAGAATAAAAAGAAAAAGAAAAATACGGGAGACAATAGGCATGGGCTTTTAGTCTACCCCACAGTCGAAAGTGCGTCCTCAGAGGACACAAAGAAGACCCTGAAGACTGCAGTCAACCCAACTAAACTGCAGATAGGGGTCAAGAGCATTCGGAGCATTAGGAAAGGAGGGGTCGCGGTGGAGTGTTCCCATCCCAGGGGATTGACCGCCTTGCCCAGGAGTTGAGCAGCAATCCTTTGACCAAGGATTGCACACTCCCCACGTCCCCACGAAAGAGATACCTCCGGTTGATAGTCTAAGAGGTCGACGGGGATCTCTCAGGGAAAGAGTTCGAGGAGGCAGTTTGCGAGCAGAACCCAGAACTCGAGAACGGGCTTAAAGCCTGTTTTCCCATCAAGGGCAAGGGAGGTAGGGTCTACTGGGTGGCAGACGTAGAGCCCAAGGCCTTCCAGCACTTGGTGAGGCGGAACACACTGAACTTGGGTTGGTCAGTGCTCCGCCTAAAGGAATTTTGCGGGAGATCAGGTGCTTTCGGTGCAATGACTTCGGCCATTTCCCAGGCAACTGCCCCGAGTCAGAAGCAAGGTGCTGCAATTGCGGTGAAGTTGGGCACCAGCACCACCAGTGTGCAGCCGCACCGAAGTGCAGTAACTGCACTGCTGCGAATGCCAAGTTCCGCCTGAAGTTGGACGTTTCTCACTCCAGCTTCAGTAAGACGTGTCCCAGTCTTATTAGGGAACTTGAGCAAAGGAAGAGTCGGGTCAACTATGGTTGACAGATGGTAGTACCCTGGGAGGTACGTAGCTCTCGTCATTGAGCTTTTCAGTCTATTGACCAAGGTGCTTCTGATTACCCTGGCCCGGGGTCATCACCACGGCACTAGCCCTAGCGCTGTGGACTATGTAAATATTTTCAGCGTGTGATGTTTAGTGTTAAATATTTGTGAGAGGGGTGCATGAGACCGTCAGAGTGTAACGTGGTTGTATTTTGTTTTGATAAGATACCTAATAAAGGACATTAGTCTCAAAAAAAACTCGCGTTGGCGGGCGATCTCCTGGCCACGAGATGAGAAATTTTATTGAAAAGTTGCTTGCCCCAACTGCCCATGGCACGTCACACACACGGGTTATGACAGAAAGGTGTAAGGTACCGGTCCCGTGGAGGAGGCAGATCCCCACAGGTCTCTAGACCGAATCTGTCCGAGTGAAAGGCTGTGGTTTCCGGTGACTGACGGGCTAGCTATCGCAGTTCCGTCAGGGATCCTATGAATCCCAAAACCTTCGAGAGAGTTCAACATTTCCCTGCGCAGTCATCACTTTGACGGTGCAGGTAAAGTCATCAGCTAGTATTAAAGGCATTCTTGACTAACATCAACACACTACGTCGAATCTCAACGATAACTAACGCTCACGACGTTACAGCGCGTATTTACAGCAAACTTGCTTTGCATGTTCCGAGGGCGCTACTAGCGCCACACGTATGCGCCGAGCGCGAAATTTGCATAGACGTCATCTTACAGATGTACTCTCACCGCCTACCAACTGTCGTTTATCTAACACAACCCCTTCTTGGTGTTGGGATTTTTTTCCGTCAGTGTATATATATATATATATATATATATATATATGTAGAGAGAGTGTAAGCATCTTTTGTGGAGAGGGGAGTTGGCCATAACTCACCGCTCTGGCCGAGCGGGTGTGTGAGTGTGGGATAGCATTTACTCTAATACAGATGGTAGAGTTATACTGCTAGTCATCGGTCGACAGAACCCCTTATAGGGAACAGGATGCACCACGAGAAGGCTAATATTTGAAAGTATGCTGGAGTGACATGGAGGAGACAGGATCAAGACGTACAATTGTGGAAGAAACTTCGGGAGACCTTTATCCAGCAGTGGATTGATAATTATCAACCATTATAATGGTTGATGATGATGACAGAGAGAGAAAGAGAGAGAGAGGGTGAGCTAATTGTTCGTCTTGTATTTTACTTTTGGTAACAAAGCCTACTAGAGATAGAACTACAAATCAAGCAGAAATTCTGAGAATCAAGCTATATCTTTCGCACAATATGTGGAGAGAACATTAGGAATATCCTCAGAGGAATACTATGTTCTTATCGACTCTTGAAAACGGCAGTTGACAACGTTTGAAAACTGTTTCAGTAGTGTTGGAAAATCTGGGAATTTTAGCACATTTCTTACTAGTACGTAGGAAAACGTATAAGTCAGAACAAAGTTTTAAAAATTAAAGACACAAACCTTCCAATGCAGTCGTGGTTTCGGCAAAAACCCAAACATCGAGATAATAATCCGTGAGACAATATATACTACCTTACCAAGTAAATCGATATAACTTGCCAAGTCAGGCCTAAAGGAAAATTAATATTTTGGGGGCGGAGAGCCCCAGTCCTTTTGTTTCTGTACTTCTTTCAGATTGGCCAATGTGAAGGGTTTCACGCCGGAGGAGTTCGGATGTAGTACTGAGAGCTCATCGACTGATGGCCGGTCGAGCGGTATATGTGGTCAATTGTATTGTCCTATTTTTCCTTGCAAGATATTCTCTTGAAATGCCTACCAAAGTAATCCCTACTAGAGTATTATTAATATCTGCAAAGCCTAAGTTGAGCTGTTTAAAGTAATCCGCTCGGCTTACTGTGGCTTACAAATTCAGTTTTTACGTACATGAAAATTCCTATGGCGACGAAGTAATTTTTCAAGATATTAAGAAATCTCTGGATGAACACGGATGCACAATTATCCCATTCTATCTAAGTAAGTTTAGCAAATAATACTTTAATTTGAGAAACAAAAATTACCCATTTGTCTGCCATTTTCACCCCTACAGAATGAATGTATTCAGGTTTCAAAATAGAAATATTGCATTGAGGCACAACTTCTTAGGCTTACCTCTTAAATGCTCGAAAGGAAATGGCCTTAAACCAATTAGGAACTGAATTTCGTGGAACTGCTGTAGCCATTTATAATCTCGCCTTATTTATTTGACGTACTTCTGGGCATGATCTGTTTCATTGTTTGTTTCCGTTATATTCTTTTAAAAATTGGTGAGTAGTGCTTGACAATTTTGCTAAATTTTCAGAAATCATTTTCCAGTTATTTTCATTCTCACAAGGATGATTAGGTTTTTTCTGTTTTTCGCTTTCACATTCTAAGCACGTGTAATGGAGAATTTTTTTCGCGTTTCCTTTACTTTTTTACTTTCCCTCCTATTTCGTCAAGTTTTTACCTTAATGCGGATGTGTGTTTTTCATGATAGCTGTATGCAACGAAAATATGATATCTGTAAATGTAATGGATTGCAAGTCAATCTCTTCACCGAAAATACAGAATTTTACCTATTTGGCACACGTTAGATAAATGTTAGAGAAAATATTATTATTCTCATAAAATGAAATCTGATAAATATTGTTTAAATTAAAAGCACAATTAAAATAAATTGTTTACTTATAAACTACTACCACTATATATTTTCCATTATGTGAAATAACTAAAGCTGCTTAATTTAATTGTGATGATTCACATTTACCGATATTAAATAGTTTCATATTGATCAGTCTCATCGGTCTTCATAATGGAAGAAATATAGAGATGAGAAATGTAAATTGTGTGTTACATTTAATAAAACAAGGAAGGTTTATTTGGGAAGCACATTTTGCAAGTCGTTCTATTTAGTGCTTCCTACTTGATAAAAAAAAATGGAGGGAATCTCCAAACGAGGTTTCCCTGGGTAATCGCATTAAAAGACATAAATGTAAAGGACGTGTTGAAGAAATTTCAATATATGGAATACTATTGTAAAAGTTCAATGCCTCCAAACAGGAAGAAAGCCAAAAAAAACACACTGGTAATTTTGGATTACATGCATGAATGCTTTGTTTAAGAATATTCCTATTTCAAATTTTGCAGTAAAGTTTTCACTCTAATTTCATTAAAATAACTAGTTTAAAAAGTTGTGTATGACTTCCTATTTTTAACATATAAATTACAATGACCATCAAAACCGTGAGCAGTAAACCCGAATATGATAGTTTCATATTCAATACTTCTATTAATCATTTGTTACCGATAGAAATGGCTCTTTTTAAAGCAGTTTCTCTACTGTTTGATTTAGCATTAATGCCAGTACAAATTTCCATGTCTTTTTCTGGTTTAAAATTTCTTAGATTAGTTGAAACAAGAGAACAGTGAACGGTATTAAGTAAATTGTCAACTGTAACAACAATTCCATGAATGAAGAAAACAATGCCAGTGTCACATCAAAAGAACGTATAGCTACCTATTCGTTTGTGGCACATTTTACCCAGAGTGTCAGCAAAAATTAGTTACCTAATGTTGGTATTATAATTTACCTAGATGAGCGGATGAAATGCAAACGGAATGTAAGGGTAAACATTATTTTTTCTATTATGTTCTTGAATTACAGCTGGAAACTTCAGTCGGAAAACATAACATTCATCTATGTGATGTTTTGATTTTCGCCATAATATAGAGATTACTAACAGAAAAAAATCATTTAAAATGGTTCCGTACATGCAAAAAAAAAAAAAAAACACGTCCCGATTATTGAAGCACCAACAGGAGGACATTTTTTTAGACAAAGGAATAATATGAAATACAAAAGTCGGAGTTTTAAAAATTAGATACGATTGTTGACTTCACGTAACGCATGCACAGAACATAAACACGGAATAAACACAGCAAAGGAAAAAAACATACTAATGAAAAAGATCATTTTTCTACTAAACTGGGAACCTAGAAACACGCACATAAGGTAACACATCAATTTTACTACATTTGTCATGATTTATTGAAACTTTTTGCAGCCTTTTTACGTTAAAAGAGATACAGAAGTTACAAACCGAATGATCTTCATTACAGCTCTTGTTAACATGTATTTCTAAAAAATAATATACATTATGTCATGTAGCTTTTAATTTTGGAAGCAATAACAACTTCATGTCTCATGCTGATCTTCATTGAGTGACACACTTTCTCAACATTTCTTTCTTCTATTTCCGGAAGGAAAATATAGTGAGGTCTCACAGGCGAATGGTATCCCATCGTAACTTGCAGCCATCAGAAAACCAGCCAACATAGTATTTGGACCATTATTCCTTAGTTTTAGAGAACGTATCTTTTTCAGTATTTAATTAAATATATATATATATATATATATATATATATATGGTATAGTTATACCGCCAATAGCGGTATAACTA
The DNA here is from genome assembly GCA_039090855.1 of Macrothele yani. Classification (NCBI taxonomy): domain Eukaryota; kingdom Metazoa; phylum Arthropoda; class Arachnida; order Araneae; family Macrothelidae; genus Macrothele; species Macrothele yani. The sequence continues at coordinate 28,572,286 of CM077016.1, read as the reverse complement.
TACCATCGGGATCAGAGGAAATGCTATCCCACACTCACCAACCCGCTTGGCCAGCGTGGTGAGTTATGGCCAAACACCTCCAAAATGACTCTACAACTTAAATCTTGGCCCTCAGTCTCCGGCAGCTGGAATGTACCTGGCCAAGGCAGCGGCCAGTGCGACATGAAGGCAGAGGGTGCTAAGAATCCCCGGAGGACCGGACTAGGCTGCCATTTGATGCTGACCTTGGCTACCTATAACGGACGCTCCCTATCTTCTGATTCAAGGCTTCTTGAATTGGAAGAGGAACTACAAAGGATCAAGTGGGACATCGTCGGGCTAAGTGAGGTAAGGAGAAAAGGAGAAGATCTCATTGAACTGAAAAGTGGACATCTCTTCTATTATCGTGGGACAGATACTGGCAGAACTAGTGGTGTTGGATTTATAATAAACAAGAAACTGAAGGATAAAGTGGTAGAAGTTGAAAGTTCCTCTGACAGAGCTGCACGACTCGTTATCCAACTATCGAGAAGATACCAGGCTCAGATTATTCAAACTTATGCACCCACCACAAGTCATCCTGAAGAAGAAATTGAAGAATTTTATGAGGAAATTCGTCATCTAAATAATAAAGGTAAGCAGCACTTGAAGATAATTATGGGAGATTTCAATGCAAAAATAGGGCAACGGCAACAGAATGAAACTTCAGTAGGTAAATTCGGTCACGGCAACAGAAACCAGCGTGGAAATACTCTCGTTGAGTTTGCAGAGGCAGAAGGATTTTTCATCTTGAACTCCTTTTTCAAGAAAAAGCCACACAGGAAATGGACATGGAGACATCCAATTGGGACGACAAGTGAAATTGATTTTATTATGTGTAACAAAAAATTCGTCATCGAAGACTGCAGTGTGCTGAACAAGTTCAACACAGGTAGTGACCATAGATTGGTGAGATGTAAGATGCACCTCAACACTAAACTGGAACGTGGCAAGCTCATAAGACAAACAAAATGTATTGACATAACCAAACTTAAAAAACACCATAATACTTTCAAGTTGGAACTGAAGAACAGATTCTCTGCTTTAGAAGGCCTAACATCGGAAGAAGTGGATATTTCGGAAGTTAACAGAAAAGTAACCAAAGCTCTAATGGAAACAGCAACAAAATTAGCTGGGTCTAAGAACAAGTTGCATGTGAACAAATTATCAGGAAAAACCAAAATGTTGATGCAAAAAAGAAGAGAGATGAGGACAACTAAAGTAGATGTGACTTCCAAAGTGGAATATATAGAGCTATGCAAGACAACACGAAAAAGTATCACTGAAGACGTAAGGAAATTCAACTGTGAGCTAGTGAGGAAAGCAATTGAAAACAACCAAAGCCTTAAGATAGCAAAGGGACATCTCAGTAAGGGAAGAAAACAGATTATGGCTCTGAGAAAAGAAGATGGTTCTATAACAAGAAATAGAGGCGAAATTTTGACAAGAGTGAATGATTTCTACTCCAAATTATATGAAAGGGATGATACATGTACTCCAGACATCATGAAAGGTACCAGAGTTCTTCCAGTCCTCCCAGCAGAAGTTGCTCATGCAATCAAGAACATGAAGCGAGGGAAAGCTCCAGGAAAAGATGGAATTACTATAGACATCATACAAGAAGCAAGTGGAGAAATTGAAACAGTACTCGCCCAAATTTTCACTCGATGCCTTAATGAAGGGAAGATTCCTGAGGATTGGAACAATGCTACAATGATCCTGCTACATAAAAAAGGTGACATTGAGGATCTCAGGAACTACAGACCTATCAGCCTCCTATCAGTGGTTTATAAAATCTTCACTAAAGTTCTTTCACACCGCTTGAAGGTAACACTGGACATGGCTCAACCGAGAGAACAAGCTGGATTCAGGAGTGGCTACAGCACAATAGATCATATCCACGTACTGAGAGAACTGATTGAAAGAGCGAGGGAATATGAACTTCCATTGTGCATGGCTTTTATCGATTATGAAAAAGCCTTTGATTCGGTGAAACCATCAGCAGTTACCACGGCTCTGAAATCCTGCGGTATTGAAGATGCATACATTAATATTATTAATAACATCTATGAAAATGCAAGTGCAAAGATTCGGCTGTTTGAAAATACAACACACATAAAAATTGGAAAGGGAGTGAGACAAGGTGACACCATATCTCCGAAGCTCTTTAATGCCACATTGGAAAATGTCTTTCAATCACTGAACTGGGAAAACAAAGGGATAAAGATTAATGGAGATTATCTAACCCACCTTCGTTTTGCTGATGACGTAGTCATTTTTGCAACTACCCCATCAGAGCTGCAGAGTATGATCCAGGAACTTGCTGACAAGAGTAAAGAAGTGGGATTAAAAATGAACTTTCAGAAGACAAAAGTGATGTTCAATGCTTTTACAAGAAATGAAGATTTATCGATTGATGGAGAAAAACTGGAGATAACAGATACGTATGTTTATCTTGGACAGCAGATATCAAGTGAGGGTCACATTGATGAAGAAATTAATCGGCGTACAAAACTTGCCTGGAGAGCTTTTGGAAGAAACAGCATAATTTTCAAGAGCAATATGCCATTATGTCTTAAAAAGAAAAGTGTTTGATCAATGCATCCTTCCAGTGCTTACGTATGGTGCAGAGACGTGGACCTTAACTAAAAGAGACATACAAAAGCTGCAGACAACTCAAAGAAGCATGGAGAGGTGCATGCTTGGTATAACCAGGAGAGATAAGAAGAGGAACTCGTGGATCCGAAAAATGACGAGAGTGGAAGACATCATGATCAGAGTTAAATCCCTGAAATGGCAATGGGCTGGACATACTGCCAGAAGGACAGACCATAGATGGACAGCCGAAATTTTAGATTGGATTCCAAGGGACAGGAAAAGACCCAGAAAAGACCACATGGGAGATGGGTGGATGAAATTCGTAAATATGCGGGAGTGACATGGAGGAGACTGGCACAAGACAGACCGTTGTGGAGGAAACTTGGGGAGACCTTCGTCCAGCAGTGGATTGATAATGGTTGACAATGATGATGATGATGATGATATATATATATTTAAGTTATGTTCTTTTCTTACTTTGAGTGTTATACTGCACACAAAGGCTTCTGGAAAGCGTATCTCGGTGCGCACAGATAAATGAAGTCCGAAGTTTGAAATATTGTGTAAATGTTAGATAAGAATCGTTCCCTGAGGTGCATTAAAGGATCCACTCTAATAAACAGATAATCATAGCATCTAATAGGGGAAAATGAGCTCTTAAAAAGTAATTTGGAAACAGCACAGATTAATATTTAACAGATATTGAAAGTGACACTTGGTGATGTATTTTAGAAATTTAAACTAATATAATACATTATAAAGGAACTTTACTGAGAAAAAGCGCTGCTTAGCTGCAGAACATTATATCTGTAGCTTTCAAATGACACCCTGTTTGGAAAAGTGATCCATTAATGATTCAAACGTTTCTGATTAGAATATACGCTGGCGGAAAGTGAAAAAAGAACACCAAGAAAGAATTGGCGGACGATCATGAAATTTACATATGTTAATGGGGTCAAGATTACGTAGGTGTGATGTTAATTTCGGGACCAACCGGTTAGCGCTTACGCCACAGCACGGCATAATATGCAAATTATCGTCGGTGGTATTTAAGGAGTACGGCGAAGTGAATCAACACTGTAAATACGTATTCGGCACGGAATTGATAATGGTGTGCTATATAAACAGTCCCACCGTAGGTGATGTTTTAGAAGCATTCGAAATTCCTGAGGCGAAAGTTTGCTACGTGATATGCAAACAATGGGTGTATCAGTTTTATCGAAAGAAACAATCGGAGGAATTTTCAAAGCTAATCGAACGTCACAGAAATGCTGTGGAAATACCAGATTGTAAAGAAAGTTTGTAAAAAAATCATATGTGGTTTGTGTTACGCAAAATGTGCCTGCGTTGAGATAAACATCCTAGAGTGTTGTGAGGGAAAGATTAGATTCTAGGACAGAACGTACGCTGTTGTTGTGAAGGTTACTTGAACGTGGCGATGATACGATGGAGATATCTAAAGCAGGTATGCGTGCAATATTGCTCTATGAATATTTGAACGGCGTGGTAGTTACGAAAGCACCTAGAAAATTGCGAAACTCCTTTGATGACGATATCGCCAGACACAGTACTTGCTAAACTTGGTACAGGAAATTCGACACTGGTGTATGAAATCCGTCAGATGCGCCCAGAAATGGCAGACCCCGTGAAGTTGAACATGACACACTGCAACACGGGCTATTGACCAAGTGTGACGCAGTGCAAAGGAAACTGGCAGAGGAACATGAATTCCGTCTGTACGACCATCAACACCCAACACCCGATTTCAATAGTTAGGATATTGGTATAAGCTGTGAAAATGTGTAAACCATGCTTCATCTGACCAAAATCAATTGCAACGCTGCTCCACTCCAGTTTCCCTTCGGAAAAGACAATAACAGGGGGCTTTTTGCATCAGTTTTCATAGGTGACGAAACTTGGGTAACATACGTGAATGTTCCCTGACAAAGAGGATGGACCAAGCATGGACAGACCCCACAGATGGTCACTAAGCTGATCCATCCTTCACGGAATGTGATGCTGAGTTGCTGGAGGGATTGCCGTGGCGTGATTCACAACGACCTTTTACCGCGTAACAATAACATTGCAGCAAATTCTTACATAATGCCATTGGACCTTCTCCGTGGTGCACTGCAAGAAAAGCGACCAGGGTTGGTTAATCTCAAGGAAATTGTTTTTCACAAGGGTAATGCTAGCCGACATTGCGTTTTATGGATTCAGGAAAATTTTCACGAGCTCGAATGGAAAATGTTGTCGCAACCCCATTATTTCCGCGAACTTGCGTCGTTCGAGGTTAATATCTTCCGGTCTTTGTTGAATTTTCTCGCTGAGAAAACTTTTGGTAATGACGATGATGTGAAAATTTGCACGGATTACTTCTTCAACTCCCATTTGCCAGATTTCTATCGGAGAGGAATAGTTAAACTAGTATATCGGTACAACAAGATCATCAGTTCCAATCGGGACTAACGGGACGATTAGGTAAACTGTTTTGTACGAATTTGTAAGATTGAAATACATGTTTCTCTATTTCCAGCATACTTTCTTTATAACTTGATAACTTCATACGTATAATACGTACATTTTCCGGACTACTTTTTTCTAAACATCCCGGGGAAGTAAAACTTACAGAGCTATTTATTCCCCAGACAAAACAACACGTAAAAATAATGAAAATATCATGAAGTAAAATAAGTCATAAAAAACGAAAATGTAGTGTAGTGAAAATGAGTTTCATAAACGTAATATTTCCTTTCTTGTCAATAATATGAGATTACTGTTTTTTCCTTTAATGCAAAGATGCTGTAATTTATAATATAGTAAGTGTTGTTTCTTAATATACTGCATATTTTTGTATAACTTGAAAATGAGATCCTTGATTCTTCCTTAACAGCAAAGATCCTGCAATTTAAAGTATAGTGAGTTTTGTTCATTGTTTAATATACTGCATATTTTTTTATAACTTGAAAATGTATGTGTCAAATGAAATAATTAGCTCAATACAAGCTTTTGCAAAGAGTAATGATACTTATTTTACTTACAAAACCTTATTTATTAAGAAAAATGTACAGATGCCACGTGCATGTCCACCATTGAACATTGATACATTTCTACGACCAGACCGTAATAGTTGTTTCTGTTTAAGCACGCGATATTAGTTTTAGAATATTGTGCCTAGAAGAAACTATTGAATATTAGGCAACGTAACCAAAACAATTTTTAATAACTTCATGAAAATTGCAAATTATCACATACTTTATTCTTCCTCAATGAAATTTGTATTAACACCTAGTCAAAGTTTACGAGGACTATGTTTAGATTTTTTTTTTACATAGGTATGTCTGCATGTGAAGCAACAAAATCCGCAATCCTGCTTCAGTTGCCCAGCTGTGAACGTTAAAAATATTAGTTTCCGGAAATTATCTCGTAATTAACACTCAGTACGATTGTGAATCCAACTGGTTAGAATTTGGTGGGGTGCCAGGGTATTATGCTTTATTTTACACCAGGCCATCGTTCCTTTTATAATGAATTCTCGGACAGTTTTAATTTTCCAGTTATATAAAATGGAACACATTATCAATTGAAACGTGAAAAACCTGCGCTTTTTCCCTTAAATACAACGCAAAAACATCACAAAGGTGTTTTCGAAAAAAACATATTATTCAAACTGTATTCTGATTTAGTCTTTTTAAAATAAAACATCACAAGCCCAGACACGCAAATTCTGACTTTCACCAAGTGCTATATAAATCATCATCATTGTTAACCATTACCTATCCACTGCTGGACGAAAGTCTCCCCAAGTTTCCTCCACAACGGTCTGTCTTGTGCCAGTCTCCTCCATGTCACTCCCGCATACTTTCGAATTTTATCCACCCTTCTCCCATGTGGTCTTCCTCTGGGTCTTTTCCTGTCTCTTGGAATCCAATCTAAAATTTCGGATGTCCATCGACGGTCTGTCCTTCTGGCAGCATGTCCAGCCCATTGCCATTTCAGGAATTTAACTCTGATCACGATGTCTTCCACTCTTGTCATTTTTCGGACCCACGAGTTCCTCTTCTTATCTCTTCTGGTTACACCAAGCATGCACCTCTCCATGCTGCTTTGAGTTGTCTGCAGGCTTTGTATGTCTCTTTTAGTTAAGGTCCACGTCTCTGCACCATACGTAAGCACTGGAAGGATACATTGATCAAACACTTTTCTTTTAAGACATAATGGCATATTGCTCGTGAAAATTATGCTGTTTCTTCCAAAAGCTCTCCAGGCAAGTTTTGTACGCCAATTAATTTCTTCATCAATGTGACCCTCACTTGATATCTGCTGTTCAAGATAAACGTACTTGTCTATTATCTTCAGATTTTCTCCATCAATCGATAAATCTTCATTTCTTGTAAAAGCATTGAACATCACTTTTGTGTTCTGAAAGTTCATTTTTAATCCCACTACTTTACTCTTGTCAGCAAGTTCCTGGATAATGCTCTGCAGCTCTGATGGGGTAGTTCCAAAAATGACTACGTCATCAGCAAAACGAAGGTGTGTTAGATAATCTCCATTAACCTTTATCCCTTTGTATTCCCAGTTCAGTGATTGAAAGACATTTTCCACCGTTGCATTAAAGAGCTTTAGAGATATGGTGTCACCTTGTCTCACTCCCTTTCCAATTTTTATGTGTGTTGTTTTTCCAAACAGCCGAATCTTTGCAGTTGCATTTTCATAGGTGTTATTAATAATATTAATGTATGCATCTTCAATACCGCAGGATTTCAGAGCCATTGTAACTGCTGATGCTATCACCGAATCAAAGGCTTTCTCATAATCGATAAAAGCCATGCACAATGGAAGTTCATATTCCCTCGCTCTTTCACTTAGTTCTCTCAATACGTGGATATGATCTATTGTGCTGTAGCTACTCCTGAATCCAGCTTGTTCTCTCGGTTGAGCCATGTCCAGTGTTACCTTCAAACGGTGTGAAAGAACTTTAGTGGAGTTTTATAAACAACTGATAGGAGGCTGACAGGTCTGTAGTTCCTGAAATCCTTAATGTCACCTTTTTTATGTAGCAGGATCATTGTAGCGTTGTTCCAATCCTCAGAAATCTTCCCTACAATAAGGCATCGACTAAAAATTTGGGCGAGCACTGTTTCGATTTCTCCACTTGCTTCTTGTATGATGTCTACAGTAATTCCATCTTCTCCTGGAGCTTTTCCCCGCTTCATGTTCTTGATTGCATGTGCAACTTCTGCTGGGAGGACTGGAAAAACTCTGGTACTGGTACCTTTCATGATATAATTTGGAGTAGAAATCTTTCACTCTTGTCAAAATGTCTCCTCTATTTCTTGTTACAGAATCATCTTCTTTTCTCAGTGCCATAATCTGTTTTCTTCCTTGCTGAGATGTCCGTTTGCTATCTTTAGGCTTTGGTTGTTTTCAATTGCTTTACTCACTAGTTCGCAGTTGAATTTCCTTACGTCTTCAGTGATAATTTTTCGTACTGTCTTGCATAGCTCTATATATTCCACTTTGGAAGTCACATCTTCTTTAGTTGTCCTCATCTCTCTTCTTTTTTGCATCAACATTTTGGTTTTTCCTGATAATTTGTTCACATGCAACTTGTTCTTAGACCCAGCTAATTTTGCTGCTGTTTCCATAAGAGCTTATGTTACTTTTCTGTTAACTTAAGAAATATCCACTTCTTCCGATGTTAGCCCTTCTAATGCAGATAATCTGTTTTTTCAGTTCCAGCTTGAAGGTATTATGGTGTTTTTTAAGGTAGGTTATGTCAATACATTTTGTTTGTCTTATGAGCTTGCCACGTTCGAGTTTAGTGTTGAGGTCCATCTTACACCTCACCAATCTATGGTCACTACCTGTGTTGAACTTGTTTAGTACACTGCAGTCTTCTCTGACGAACTTTTTGTTACACATAATAAAATAAATTTCAATTGTCGTTCCATTTGGATGTCTCCATGTCCATTTCCTGTGTCGCTTTTTCTTGAAAAAGGAGTTCAAGCTGGAAAACCCTTCTGCCTCTGCAAACTCAACGAGAGTATTTCCACGCTGGTTTCTTTTGCCTTGACCGAATTTACCTACTGAAGTTTTCATTCCGTTGCCGTTGCCCTATTTTTGCATTGAAAGCTCCCATAATTATCTTCAAGTGCTGCTTACCTTTATTATTTAGATGACGAATTTCCTCATGAAATTGTTCAATTTCTTCTTCAGGATGATTTGTGGTGGGTGCATAAGTTTGAATAATCTCAGCCTTGTATCTTCTCGAGAGTTGGATAAGGAGTCGTGCAGCTCTGTCAGAGGAACTTTAAACTACTACAACTTTATCCTTCAGTTTCTTGTTTATTATAAATCCAACACCACTAGTTCTGCCAGTATCTGTCCCACGACAGTAGAAGAGATGTCCACTTTTCAGTTCAATGAGATCTTCTCCTTTTCTCCTTAGCTTACTTGGCCCGACGATGTCCCACTTGATCCTTTGTAGTTCCTCTTCCAATTCAAGAAGCCTTGAATCAGAAGATAGGGAGCGTCCATTATACGTAGCCAAGGTCAGCATCAGGTAGCAGCCTAGTCCGGTCCTCCGGGGATTCTTAGCACCTTCTGCCTTCATGTCGCACTTGGCCGCTGCCTTGGCCAGGTACATTCCAGCTGCCGGAGACTGAGGGCCAGGATTTAAGTTGTGGAGTCATTTTGGAGGGGTTTGGCCATAACTCACCACGCTGGCCAAGCGGGTTGGTGAGTGTGAAATAGCATTTCCTCTAATCCCGATGGTATAGTTATACCGCTATTGGCGGTCGTCAGAGCCCCTTTAGTGGGAACAGGATGCACCACGAGAAGGCGGGGTTGACATTTGTCAAGGGAGGGAGTGATGTTACGCATCACTTGACAATCCAATATCTCCAATGCATATCTGCAGCAAACAGTGTCACATAAGGGACAAAAAAGTAAATGTACCGTTATTTTCTGAGCAACCACTTTGAAATTACGTAAATTTATATCGAGCTATGTAAATTCATATTTCCCCCTAAGATGATTTGTCTATCATTTTTTAATCGTTTCGGCTGAGAGAAGTTTTACAAGTTTAATTGCTTTTAAGGGGTGAACCGGAGGGAGAGTCGATAGGCGTGGATAGGAAGATCTGATCGACATTTTTGGCAAACCAAAAGTAACTCTATCGTTGCGCGCGTTACAGCTAATGTCGAACTCCAATTTTTCTCGAAAGGCGGTTGACTTAAATTTGGGATATCGAGTTCATTTTGCTAATTCTGGATGTATTGCTGTCTGAATCACAAGAGTGTTACAAAATTGCTGAGTAGTACAGTATAAGCCTAGGTAAGTCCTTAACCCGAAGCTTTTCCTGTGAAGCTGAATAAAACATAACATTTTCAGCTGACGAATTCAAAGTGCCTTTATTCTCTCTTACGTTGTTTTCACTACACAATCCGAACTACATAAAATAACAGAACTATACATTAAACCAGGATACCCGTTGAACCATGCGTCTAGCATTATTCCTAAAACAAGGGAAACGCTGCCACCAGCCTCTCTATTTTATCCCCGATGCCTCCAATAAATAATCTTTATTCCAGGTGTTTCCTACATCCTGAAGGAATCCGAAACGGGCAGGCCTCAGTGTTGACTTTAAATTTCCTATATCCTTAAGCAGCATATTTAGAAAATGAATTGACAGACGTTTAATCACAAACTACGTTGGTGATTATGTCGGACCGATCTTCTACCTTGATGACACTCAACGATCTTACATCGGAATGACTAAGCGCTCCTTTGGGATCAGTATCAGCTAACACCAAACTTGCGCCATGCAAGATGGTGCGCCCGCATCACTTTCCACAGAGGTAAAACTGAAGTCCATGAAACTATTCAGTATGGTATTAAAAATTATCAACTACATCGCTCCTCTAGAGTTGCTGAAATTTGGATCAAATGCCTTCATATTTTTCTCATCCAAAATGCGACGTGCTCAGCAAGCATAATTCGTGGGTTCAAATGATGTACGCTCTCTGTATTCACTAGCTTATTTTTTATTTCATTAGTCTAGTCATGCTTTTATTTAAATTGTAAAGTTTGTTTTCAGTCTTTATAAAGCCACCCGACAATGTGTGAAAACTTGAAAAAATGTTTGTTTAATTTCTTATCACATTAAATCGGTATATCGGGTAGTCGTCTTCATCCGCTAAAAATCCTAATGAAGAATCAGGGCAGTTGTTCGTACAGTTTGGTTCATAATGTCACCTTACAGCTAATGAGTAACATGTTAGGAAACTCGTAATGTCGACGAAGATGTTCAAGTTAAATTGCAAAATTCAATAAAAAAAATTAGAGGATTAATTTATTTCCAAAAGTGCATTGTCATTTTCTTGTTTAAACATACAGAAATTTAAAATTTGTGCAACGAACTTCAAAAAGTACAAAACATATCGCATACACATGATGAAAGAAGTTCATTAATAAAGTAAAGATTCAAGTAGGCCTCCTTTTTCTGGAGCTTCTTTATTTTTTGTCGCTGAGAGTCTGCACCGGTTTGTCAGATCCTTTATGGTCGTGCATGAAATCACAGCTCCTGAACTTCTTGAACTCAGCCAACGGCCCTGAATACGGAGGGAAATCGCTATAATTAGACATCGTGGAATCGCTCCAGTTGGACATCGCGTCATAGCAAGGACGACACATCACCTCCATCTTCCTCTGCCAGTAGTCTCCAATAGGTGTCTGGTTGCACACACGCACTTTTCAGTAAACTGTGTGACGCATTTAATGGTGACAGGCATCACCATTCTCGTGTCTTCGCCGAAGTCAGACTTCTTCTCAAACTTGCGGCCAATCTCTCTTGTGAGTTCAAAGAAACCAGGTCCAGGTGTGAGGGGACATGGCAAATCTGTCACCAAAATAGACTCGTTTCGCACTGGATCCAAATGGCTTTGCGGCAGGCTCAGCAGTTTTGTACGTTGGGATATTCGCTTGGTAACGCGTTGGTAGAGGTGCTATTGAAAGCATCGGATCCCCCATGCGAGGACTTCCTCGGTTTGCAAATCCCCAACCTTTCTTGTTGGTCGACGTTTCCTTCTTCTGATGGTAGGAGTTGGATGTCATGCGTTCGACCTCATAATATCCAGGTACATTTCGCCAGCCCCCCCCCCCCCCCCACCCCGGCAAATTCAAAATTCTACAATGCCATTCGTTTGTGCTACGTTTGTGCTGGTTTGTGCCGCAAACCGTGTCGTTTGTGCTAGCATAGTTTTTGAGATATTCAAAATATAAATTGGGGGGGCTTGGGAAATGGTCAGCCCCCATTCCCGGCAAATTCAAAATTCAACAATGCCATTCGTTTGTGCTACGTTTGTGCTGGTTTGTGCCGCAAACCGTGTCGTTTGTGCTAGCTTAGTTTTTGAGATATTCAAAATGTAAGTCAGGGGGGGGGTGCTCAGCCCCACACTCCGGCAAATTAAAAATTCAACAGTGCCATTCGTTTTTCTTACGTTTGTGCTGGTTTGTGCAGCAAACCGTGTCGTTTGTACTAGCTTAGTGTTCGAGATATTAAGTACCTACATTTTGTTGTCAACCATTTCCTCAGCCCCGCCCTCCCCCAACCCTACTCGCAAATTCAAAATTTAGCATAGCCATTCGTTTGTGCTGCTTTGTGCTAGCTTAGCTTCCGAGTTATTAAATACCCAAATTTCGGTGTGGACCATTTCCAGCCTGTTTTGAATATAACATAAATTTGGCGGGTTGGGGGAATGCCCCTTCCTCATCCCACAAGTTCAAAATTTAACACAGCCATTCGTTTGTGCTGGTTTGTGCCATAAAACGTGTCGTTTGTGGTAGCTTAGTCTTCGAGATATTTCTGCGAACAAGCCTTTCTTTAATAACAAACAGATCATATTTCTACAGTGAGCACGAGGTCATAAATGATGCACTGTGGATCAATAGCATTAGATCATCTGGAGTGACGAAAAATTTGATTCATAATAAAAGGAGGACATTTGTACGTATGACGCTGACAACATGATCCGAACGCTACTGTACCTACATTCAAACAGTAAAGCATGCTACTGTCGTTATGATGTGGGGTTGCATCTCAGCTCATGGAGTGGGTAGACTGCGCAACATTGAAGGTAACATGAATGCTGCCCATTATATACAAGTACTGGAGAGGGTCAATGCTTCTTTCATCTGTTAGCACGTTTCCAAATAGTGATATCATCTTTCAGGACGACAACGTGCCCTGCCATCGGACACGAGTAGTGGACAGGTGGTTGGTTTCTAAAACTGTCGGGAGGTTGCAATGTCCTACACAATAGCCGAATCTTAATCCGATCGAATACTTTGGATGAAACTGAAACAGGTGAGTGCGAGAAATCCTACAAATTAAGCAAAGTTACTTGAAGCTATGATTTCATGTTGGTATCATCTAACATCAAAGGATGAACTTGAACACCTTTTGAGTAGTATGCCCAGGAGATGTGTCTTAACAATTAAAAACAAAGGCAACCCCAATAATTATTAGACAATTTTATGTATGTGTACATACAAACAATTGACTTATAATAATTATGCATAAAAATTATGGATACGATTCGTATGTGTACCTACAGAGAAGTATGTCTTGAAACATGTTTGACATTCATTGACCAAATGAACAAGTTTAACGAGTTCTATTTTTTTTTATTTCTCGTAACTTAAACAGTTTGTACTTAACCAGAAAAAAAAAAGAAGTTTATGTTAGCTTTACAATTTCTTTCTGTCTTCTCATCCACTTCATGTACAACAATGCAGATATGTCAGATCTGTAAAACGTTTTGAATTCCTTACGAAATTATTTTCAAAATGATGTACAGCCGTCGGTGGCGCAGTGGTGTAAGCGATGGCTTCTGATCATTCGTCCGAAAGGGGTCAGGGTTTGAATCCCGTCAGGAATGGATGTTGTGTTTGTCTTACGGCACTGGATCTCTCCCTTCCCTGGAAACAGTGGCCTTAAATTAGGGACGGGCGACTACTTATAGCCCATTGAGTTGCTCACGGTGGTCGTTAAACTTTCAATCAAAAAAAAAAATCTGAAATATATGCAAACGATGTTCTATCACTGCTGTTAATTCCATGGAATGGAAAAGGAGGCATTGAAATTTTGAAGATCTTTTGTATTTCAAGCTTAACAGTAAGAAAAAGAAAGATGTTTATTTTTAGGCAGTGTAAGAATCCACAAATCGAAAAAGAATTTCGTTTAAATGAACATGAGACACGTATGCTCCCCTTTCCCTCCTCCCACCATATTTTGCTATAGACAACAAAATATTATTAAAGCTACTGAATTGTTTGGAAAACATTAATCAGTCATTTGAAAATATGTATTCTAAAGCACTTTATGGGTTCATGCGATGCTTTACGTAAGTCCAAAGAGTTTTACAATTTAGTCACACTATCTGAAATTCTTGAGCAATTATATTCTTTTTTTGCAAAACCTGACAATTTTATTTGTTAGTCCGTATGATATTTTATTTTCATATCACTGCTTAGCGTCAGCGAAGAATAAAGGTCATTTAAAAAATTGAAGTCTCGTTATGCGTGTTCAGGTGTTCGAACCGTTCTTATCGTTGTATCACAAATGTGACAGTTTTCTATTTGTTTGTTTCTCTTTGACAGATCAATATCTCATTCGTATTTTGGTACCAAAAAATTGCTTTTTTTTCTTACGTTGTCTAACCAACACAACAGTTGGAAATTCTGTTTCGCAGTCTATTTCCTCTGCAATTGTTTTATCTTCAGCAAACATGCCTTTAAAACCCCTACATGCTCTACATTCTTTTAAACAGCCATTTACTTGTTTTAATATTTCTGTTATGGTTGGTATAACTACAACACAATTGAGCATTAATTTGCTAATAACATTAATTTTTGATAAAAGAGTGTACCAAATCTTTCTGGAACAAATAAACGTGTACGTTTTCTTGTTTTTAATTATTTTTTCTAAGGCGGATTTGTTAAATTTCATGTATCATGGTCTCTAAAAGATTCGTTAAATCTGAAAAATAATACATCGTGGATTACATCTAAATTGTACCCCAGTCCTTCTTAGTGGCGTCCCCATAATTTTTTTCATACAACTAAATGCGTTATGAGTGCATTTTTGAAATGTATCCAACATCCCAGCAAAAATATTCAAATAAATATTGCTGGAAATTAATAATATTCTTATCACCACATAATGGTTGGCCACTTATATTGTGCAATTTATCTATGCAGAAAACAAGTTGGGAAAAGTGACTAGAATCCTGAAAAGACCGATTTGTGTGCGAGAAATCTATTTTCAAAAGCACCAATTAACATGTCTAAAAATGGTACATAAATTAAAATCCTGTAATAGTCTTCTGGGGTTTCTGTGTTTATGTTATAGCGTAGGTTTGGCTTTGATGTGATTGTTATTATTTGTATCAAAACTCCTTGCTTTTCAGCGTGCTTTAGAGTAATCTGGAATAAGTCAAAGAACTTAAATGTGGCAATGTCTCGTCGCCACAGAAACTTTGTTTACCCATGCATTGGTTTTTCATTGCAATGGGACATTCTAGTCTTTGGCTTCTTGCAGTTTCCTTGTCTTCATGGAGAAAACACGTTCAGTTGCTTCCATCAGACATAAAAACAATCTGAAATACTAACAAAACTTTGCCTTTTAAAATCGCGTTTTTGAAATTTCGAAAGGTTCCAAAATTTGGTGGGGTTAACACCCCCGGCACGCCACTGATCTCCCTTACTATTATTGCATCGATAATGTTTTCTCACCTTGTTTCACAGCACGGTTGAACGCTTCGTTAAAATTTGCCAACGTAATTCAGAAAAAGCATATATTTCTTGAACAATTCTGAAAATGTTCACAATTTCTAGGGATATTTTTCGTCGTTATTTGCGACCACATTTAAAGTATCAGACGCTCAAAGTACATAAAATGTACAAGAGTTTTAGATCAAAATATTATGTATTTTGAAGTCCATCGTGTTTTCCCTTCATATTGGCCCGTTGTCATAGTGCTGGCGATGCATATCATGAATGCTGAAATTTTCAAAATTGTAAAACAAATTAGAAAAAAAAATGTTAGTCTTTGCTCGCGGTATCCGTTACTGAACAAAACAAAAATTATTCTGATTTCAAGATGTTTTCCAATGAATTATATAGTGAATTATTTTTACTAAAAAAATAAACGTGCCACACGTAGCAGTACGATTTCTCACAGTAAGACGTTTTCTTAACTTTGCTCATGTGATTGATATTAATTTTTCAACCATAAAATTGGATTGGGGGGTCCTGCCGCCCCCGGAACTTTGCTCGTCCCTGCTTGCAGTAGCTTAAATCGATATTATGAATTACTTAGTATCCTAAGATTTTGTGTTGCTCTGGATCAGTCCTCCACTTGTGTCAGGCATCGCATTGTTTTCAGTATGGACCAAAATTGATGGAAGCTGCTCTTTGAAAAGAGAAATGCTTTTTTGGTGGAAATAAAAATATCTGTCTCACAAATACGAAACATTAGGACAAAATTATAATGCTCAATTTTCTTTTAATACATAAAGAATAACACTTTAATATCAAGACATCAAACTTTCGATGTGATAGTGAGATATAGAACACCCAGATTTCTGCACAACACTACAAATTGTGATGATTTATATGACATTTTAAACGCCAACACAAAAGACATGCATTGCGAATTACACGAAAAGATAAAAAAAGAAATTTGTATTGAACTATTAAAGTTTTATTTTCAATGTAGACGACTGTACCAAACAACATTATTACTTAAAAGAAGCTTCAATGTTCTCCTCCTGAGCGGAAAATGTAACACTATAAAAACACAAAACATTTTGGAGAAGTTGAAATGCTCAGTTTGCTTTAATAATAAGGGATGAATTCCAATTGCTCTGTACATTATTTTCAGTGACAATATATAGTGTCCTAAGCAACGGTAATATGTCTTTTTACACGTTCTATAAATCATAGCACAGCAAATGCACATTTTGATACAGAATTAAGGAATGGCACATTAATACATAAAGAAAATTCAAATGCTCAAAAACGTACTAAAAACGTACGGAACAAAACGTCATTGAGAACATTAAACTTTTGAATGTGAAAACAAGAGATTAAAATCACACATTCCATCGCAACACTGAAATGTGATTTTTTTTATAAATTTTGTTACGACGCAAACGGCATACTTTGCAAATGTGATGAAAAATATGGAAATTGTATTTAACTATTTAAATTTCATTTACAGTCTGGCTGTCAATATCAAATAACACATATATTTAAAATGAACTTAAATTTCTTATTCTTAGCAGAAAACATAACACAAAAAATACAAAACGTAAGAAAATTTAAATGCTCAATCTGCTTTATTATAATTTGAGTTAAACTTTAATATCAAGAAATCAAAATTTAATAGTGAGATAAAAAACAGATTTCATCACAACACTGTAAGTGTGGTAATTTATATGATATTTTTACTTGTAACACAAATGACATACGTTGCAAATTACATGAAAAGTAAGAAAATCATATTCAATTTCAAAAAAAATATTTACAGTTTGGGTGATTGTACCAAACAAAAGATATGTATAAATAAACATCTACTTTCAAACTGCAATGTGCCACGATTTGTACAATATTTTCAATTACAACGCAAAAGACATACATTGGAAATGACATGAAAAAGAAACAAATCGCTTTTAATTAATAGAATTTTATTTACAGTGCATCTAACTGTATTCACATAATATGTTCTCAGCAGAAAATGGGTAGTATAAAAATATAAATTCAATGGTTTGTATAAAATATAATTCCAAATTTTCTGTGAAAATTTGGAATGCTCATTTTTTCATTCTTATTAATTTTTAATGCTTATGAAACTATGTAGTTTGGTATCTTGACCAAAAAGATATAGCCAAGACACCAAATTACGAACCATGGTAATGTGATGCCAAATATGAGTTACTAAATTCACGAAATAAAGGGTAACTTCTTCAAGGCCACACGTTTTCTCTGTAGGCCTTCTCTATCTAATCAACTGTTCTGAGATTCAACATTGACATGAAACTGACTGCTTTCAAGGGTTAGTGCTGATATAATGCTGTGTTTGGAAGACCATTTGGCACAGCCTGTTAGTGTTGATGCTTCGGTAGTTCTTCTTTCCTAGTAGCTTTTACGAATACCGTGAGCAACTCATTGGGCTATAAAGCAGTCGCCCGTTCCCAATTTTGGGACACTGACTCCAGAAAAAAGAAAGCAACAGTACCGTAAGACAAACACGACATCCATGTCTCACCGGGATACGAATCTGGACCCGTAACGGACGAACCGTCAGAAGCCAGCGCTGCGCCACCCGGGCGGCTATGCTTCAGTGAAAGCTCCCAAGGTATACCGAGAATCCTAAGCAGGATTAAATAGGTATGGCATAAACTTTATGGGTGTCCAGGGGTAGGACAGGATCTTTGTCTTTTAGCGGACACTTTATTATAGGAAAGTTAGGTCTGACAGTGAGGGTGTAGCCCATAGTTCTGAAGAGTTTAAAAATCTTATAAGAAAAGGAACCATGTTAAGGGACTGAACCAATGAATTGGGTTTCTATGTAAGTGTTGGTGTAAGAGTTGTCAGTTTTTATTATGGAAATCCTGGATAATTTTGTTTATTGTAGATGATGGGAACTGATGTATTTCAGCAGTTTTCTTCATTGCAGCACATTTTGTTCGAAGGATGATTCACTATTGCAAATAATTCTGGAAAAATTATTAAAAGTTTTTTAAGCAGCAAATTTTGAGTAATGGGGCAGTAGGATACACCGCAGGCACATACCAAAACATCAGCACAAATTGGGTGAATACAAACTCGATGTGTCAGGAGATCTTTCAAAAACAGCATTAACAGCATTAACTCGTGGACACTTTTGCAGTCTCCTTAAGAAAGAAACAAAAAAACTTTTATCCTTTGTACACAAAGCAACTCCACTTTTTCAAGAAAGTAGTGAAATATTTCTAACCTAGAACTGCAATTCAGATATTCCTTACCAAATACCATTTATTCAGAACTCTCTAATTAAATTTGGTAAATACCGTATATATTACACATACGTACATATATTACAAAACTGACCACCGATAGGCAACTGAATTATTAGACTGGACGTCAAAAGACAGAAATCCATATGGAAGATGGGTGGATGAATGACCGGAGTGACATGGAGGCTGACCCAAGACGGATAAATGTGGAAGAGACTTAGAGAGAAGAAAAAGGGTAAACTATATAGAGGAACAATTCCACACCGATTCATTCAACATCATAAAAATGGTGGCAAACAGTGCCGGCCACCATCTGTGGTTCAGCCAGCTGGAAACTCACCAGCGAGAACATACGTATATATATTGACATGTTAATATTTGATACAATATAATAATTTTTCTCTCTTAATGTTTCACACATTTCATATAAATCAGTATTAAGAAACAAATCTTTTTTCAGTACCACATGTGAAGATATAAAATTGTACAACATTCTGTACTATGAAATTAAAAGTTGCTGTCTTTAGCACGATATATTAAAACAATTTACCAAACCGTAAACAAATTTTACATTTATTCACGATCCAAAACCGTTCAATGAAAGTGACAAGTACTTTCGAAGCCACAATGGCTTCATCCTCAGGCCGACTATGACACGGTACAAGAAACAAACCGGTCAATTTGTACTGTAATACGAAGCGCATCTCATGAACAGATGTGCCTCGTATTCAATCAAACTCATGAACAGATGCGCCTCGTATTACAGTACAAATTGACTGGTTTGTTTCTTGTACCGTGTCATAGTCTGCCTGAGGATAAAGCCGTTGTGGCTTCGAAAGTACTTGTCACTTTCATTGAACGGTTTCGGATCGTGAATAACATGTAAAATTTGTTTACGGTTTGGTAATTTTATTTAATAGATCGTGCTAAAGACAGCAAATTTTAATTTCATACTTCATCAGCACGAAAGAAACTGGTATCATTCTGTACTAGTTCAACAATTGAAACAAATAGACACCAAATCAATTCTGCTAAAAAAATCTGAAATACCAAAATTATTATTCTCACATACATAACACCATTCTTGAGCCTTTTGAGTAGCTTATAGCCACTAAATTAAATAAATGTAATGAATATACAATACTAAGAGGTAAGTCACCTGACAAAACATCATCTGACTTTCATCAATCTATACATAAACAGTGTTGCCATTTTAAGATTTGCTATCAGGGTTGCATAATTTATACATAGAAGAAATATTATAATATATATATCATCACACACAAGAGCAAACACACAAATTCCAAGTGAGCATACATTTGCCTACACAGGACATGATTCTTATATACATTACCTAAATATAGCTGTTATGTCTTCACCAGTTAAAATAAAATATAAATATAAAAATACTATAACCATAATTTCTGCATTAAAGAAAGCTAAAACAAATAATCATCATTACGAAAACTTTCTGTAATTGTGATACACTGTTATTAATATTTAAAACAGTATGTTCACGTTCCTGCCATCATAAATTTTCCCACATTTGAAGCAAGCCAGTAATTAGTAATTTACCATCTACACATGTGTATATGCCATGGCTTAT
This sequence comes from Macrothele yani, assembly GCA_039090855.1. Taxonomy (NCBI): domain Eukaryota; kingdom Metazoa; phylum Arthropoda; class Arachnida; order Araneae; family Macrothelidae; genus Macrothele; species Macrothele yani. Next base: position 28,551,997 of record CM077016.1, on the reverse strand, counting down.
ATGATGCCCATTGCTTAGTATCATTCAAGTCATTATTTAGAACATAAACATTACATATCTAGACGAATGAATTAACAGTAGATATTGTACATACGCGTACCAGAAACAGTAACATATATAGGCCAAACCACACTACTGGTACTTTTGTTTCGATACCAATATTGCGTACTTCTTTCTTCTGGTAGCTGGTAGTTATCTTTCGCATTCGTTGTTCAACGTTACACGCCAACGAAATTGTAGCAAAATTGCACATCCAAAAATAGAAATATAGAATATATATGTATATATATATATTCATGGGGATGTAAAGTCAGGTGATGCGTAACATCACAGCCTCTCCTTGACAAATGTCAACCCCGCCTTCTCGTGGTGCATCCTGTTCCTACTAAAGGGGCTCTGACTACCGCCAATAGCGGTATAACTATACCACCGGGATTAGAGGAAATTCTATCCCACACTCACCAACCCGCTTGGCCAGCGTGGTGAGTTATGGCCAAACCCCTCCAAAATGACTCCACAACTTAAATCTTGGCCCTCAGTCTCCGGCAGCTGGAATGTACCTGGCCAAGGCAGCGACCAGTGCGACATGAAGGCAGAGGGTGCTAATAATCCCCGGAGAACCGGACTAGGCTGCCATCTGATGCTGACCTTAGCAACGTACAATGGACGCTCCCTATCTTCTGATTCAAGGCTTCTTGAATTGGAAGAGGAACTACAAAGGATCAAGTGGGACATCGTGGGGCTAAGTGAGGTAAGGAGAAAAGGAGAAGATCTCATCGAACTGAAAAGTGGACATCGCAGAACTAGTGGTGTTGGATTTATATTAAACAAGAAACTGAAGGATAAAGTTGTAGAAGTTGAAAGTTCCTCTGACAGAGCTGCACGGCTTGTTATCCAACTCTCGAAAAGATACCAGGCTCAGATTATTCAAACTTATGCACCCACCACAAGTCATCCTGAAGAAGAAATTGAAGAATTTTATGAGGAAATTTGTCATCTAAATAATAAAGGTAAGCAGCACTTGAAAATAATTATGGGAGATTTCAATGCAAAAATAAGGCAACAGCAACAGAATGAAACTTCAGTAGGTAAATTCGGTCACGGCAACAGAAACCAGCGTGGAAATACTCTCGTTGAGTTTGCAGAGGCAGAAGGGTTTTTCATCTTGAACTCCTTCTTCAAGAAAAAGCCACACAGGAATATTCAAACTTATGCACCCACAAAATAATTATGCCCAATTATTTTCGCCCAAATTTTCACTCGATGCCTTAATGAAGGAAAGATTGGACATGGAGACATCCAAATGGGACGACAAGTGAAATTGATTTTATTATGTGTAACAAAAAATTCGTCATAGAAGACTGCAGTGTGCTAAACAAGTTCAACACAGGTAGTGACCATAGATTGGTGAGATGTAAGATGCACCTCAACACTAAACTTGAACGTGGCAAGCTCATAAGACAAACAAAATCTATTGACATAACCAACCTTAAAAAACACCATAATACCTTCAAGTTGGAACTGAAGAACAGGTTCTCTGCTTTAGAAGGCCTAACATCGGAAGAAGTGGACATCTCTGAAGTTAACAGAAAAGTAACCAAAGCTCTTATGGAAACAGCAACAAAATTAGCTGGGTCTAAGAACAAGTTGCATGTAAATAAATTATCAGGAAAAACGAAAATGTTGATGCAAAAAAGAAGAGAGATGAGGACAACTAAAGAAGATGTGACTTCCAAAGTGGAATATATAGAGCTATGCAAGACAGTACGGAAAAGTATCACTGAAGACGTAAGAAAATTCAACTGTGAACTAGTGAGGAAAGCAATTGAAAACAACCAAAGCCTAAAGATAGCAAAGGGACATCTCAATAAGGGAAGAAAACAGATTATGGCACTGAGAAAAGAAGATGGTTCTGTAACAAGAAATAGAGGCGAAATTTTGACAAGAGTGAAAGATTTCTACTCCAAATTATATGAAAGGGATGATACATGCACTCCAGACATCATGAAAGATACCAGTACCAGAGTTCCTCCAGTCCTTCCAGCAGAAGTTGCACATGCAATCAAGAACATGAAGCGGGGAAAAGCTCCAGGAGAAGATGGAATTACTGTAGACATCATACAAGAAGCAAGTGGAGAAATCGAAACAGTACTCGCCCAAATTTTCACTCGATGCCTTAATGAAGGAAAGATTCCTGAGGATTGGAACACCGCTACAATGATCCTGCTACATAAGAAAGGTGACATTGAGGATCTCGGAAACTACAGACCTATCAGCCTCCTATCAGTAGTTTATAAAATCTTCACTAAAGTTCTTTCACACAGCTTGAAGGTAACACTGGACATGGCTCAACCGAGAGAACAAGCTGGATTCAGGAGTGGCTACAGCACAATAGATCATATCCATGTGCTGAGAGAACTAATTGAAAGAGCGAGGGAGTATGAACTTCCATTGTGCATGGCTTTTATCGATTATGAAAAAGCCTTTGATTCGGTGAAACCATCAGCAGTTACAATGGCTCTGAAAACCTGCGGTAGTGAAGATGCATACATTAATATTATTAATAACATCTATGAAAATGCAAGTGCAAAGATTAGGCTGTTTGAAAATACAACACACATAAAAATTGGAAAGGGAGTGAGACAAGGTGACACCATATCTCCGAAGCTCTTTAATGCCACATTGGAGGGTGTTTTTCAGTCACTGAGCTGGGAAAACAAGGGGATAAAGATTAATGGAGATTATCTAACCCACCTTCGTTTTGCTGATGACGTAGTCATTTTTGCAACTAGCCCATCAGAGCTGCAGAGTATGATCCAGGAACTTGCTGACAAGAGTAAAGAAGTGGGATTAAAATTGAACTTTCAGAAGACAAAAGTGATGTTCAATGCTTTTACAAGAAATGAAGATTTATCGATTGATGGAGAAAAGCTGGAGATAACAGACACGTACGTTTATCTTGAACAGCAGATATCAAGTGAGGGTCACATTGATGAAGAAATTAATCGGCGTACAAAACTTGCCTGGAGAGCTTTTGGAAGAAACAGCATAATTTTCAAGAGCAATATGCCATTATGTCTTAAAAGAAAAGTGTTTGATCAATGCATCCTTCCAGTGCTTACGTATGGTGCAGAGACGTGGACCTTAACTAAAAGAGACATACAGAGGCTGCAGACAACTCAAAGAAGCATGGAGAGGTGCATACTTGGTGTAACCAGGAGAGATAAGAAGAGGAACTCGTTTATCCGAAAAATGACAAGAGTGGAAGACATCATGATCAGAGTTAAATCCCTGAAATGGCAATGGGCTGGACATACTGCCAGATGGACAGATCATCGATGGACAGCCGAAATTTTAGATTGGATTCCAAGGGACAGGAAAAGACCCAGAAGAAGACCACATGGGAGATGGGTGGATGAAATTCGAAAGTATGCAGGGGTGACATGGAGGAGACTGGCACAAGACAGACCGTTGCGGAGGAAACTTGGGGAGACTTTCGTCCAGCAGTGGATTGATAATGGTTGACAATGATGATGATGATGATGATGATATATTCATGAACTTCCATTGTGCATGGCTTTTATCGATTATGAAAAAGCCTTTGATTCCGAGAAACCATCAGCAGTTACAATGGCTCTGAAATCCTGCGGTATTGAAGATGCATACATTAATATTATTAATAACATCTATGAAAATGCAAGTGCAAAGATCCGGCTCTTTGAAAATACAACAAACATAAAAATTGGAAAGGGAGTGAGACAAGGTGACACCATATCTCCGAAGCTCTTTAATGACGCATTGGAAAATGTCTTTCAATCACTGAACTGGGAAAACAAAGCGATAAAGATTAATGGAGATTATCTAAAACAACTTCGTTTTGCTGATGACATAGTCATTTTTGCAACTACCCCATCATAGCTGCAGAGTATGATCCAGGAACTTGCTGACGAGAGTAAAGAAGTGGGATTAAAAATGAAATACAAATTTTGAAGATGACAATCCGATTTTTGGCGCAAATGTGACAAGGATAGTAAGTCAGATAATATCCGAAAACTTGAAAATCTTCATCGTCCTGGAGCGGGACTCGAACCCGTGTCTCCCAGAAAACGCCCGGGTATGCTAATCACTACACAACCCAGAACGACCAAGTTTCAAGCTTCCGATCAATTTGAATTTCTCCATCACAGGACTCGCTAGTCGAAGCAACAGGCATTCATGTTTAGCGAATCCGATTGTCATCTTCAAAATTTGTATTATATGGCGTAATCCCGTATTTCTTTCATGATTAAAAATGAACTTTCAGAAAACAAAAGTGATGTTCAATGCTTTTACAAGAAATGAAGATTTATCGATTGGTGGGGAAAAGCTGGAGATAACAGAAACGTACGTTTATCTTGGACAGCAGATATCAAATGAGGGTCACATTGATGAAGAAATTAATCAGCGTACAAAACTTGCCTGGAGAGCTTTTGGAAGAAACAGCATAATTTTCAAGAGCAATATGCCATTATGTCTTAAAAGAAAAGTGTTTGATCAATGCATCCTTCCAGTGCTTACGTATGGTGCAGAGACGTGGACCTTAACTAAAAGAGACATACAAAGGCTGCAGACAACTCAAAGAAGCATGGAGAGGTGCATACTTGGTGTAACCAGGAGAGATAAGAAGAGGAACTCGTGGATCCGAAAAATGACAAGAGTGGAAGACATCATGATCAGAGTTAAATCTCTGAAATGGCAATGGGCTGGACATACTGCCAGAATGACAGATCATCGATGGACAGCCGAAATTTTAGATTGGATTCCAAGGGACAGGAAAAGACCCAGAAGAAGACCACATGGGAGATGGGTGGATGAAATTCGAAAGTATGCAGGGGTGACATGGAGGAGACTGGCACAAGACAGACCGTTGTGGAGGAAACTTGGGGAGACTTTCGTCCAGCAGTGGATTGATAATGGTTGACAATGATGATGATGATGATGATATATTCATGAACTTCCATTGTGCATGGCTTTTATCGATTATGAAAAAGCCTTTGATTCCGAGAAACCATCAGCAGTTACAATGGCTCTGAAATCCTGCGGTATTGAAGATGCATACATTAATATTATTAATAACATCTATGAAAATGCAAGTGCAAAGATCCGGCTCTTTGAAAATACAACAAACATAAAAATTGGAAAGGGAGTGAGACAAGGTGACACCATATCTCCGAAGCTCTTTAATGACGCATTGGAAAATGTCTTTCAATCACTGAACTGGGAAAACAAAGCGATAAAGATTAATGGAGATTATCTAAAACAACTTCGTTTTGCTGATGACATAGTCATTTTTGCAACTACCCCATCATAGCTGCAGAGTATGATCCAGGAACTTGCTGACGAGAGTAAAGAAGTGGGATTAAAAATGAAATTCAAATTTTGAAGATGACAATCCGATTTTTGGCGCAAATGTGACAACGATAGTAAGTCAGATAATATCCGAAAACTTGAAAATCTTCATCGTCCTGGAGCGGGACTCGAACCCGTGTCTCCCAGAAAACGCCCGGGTATGCTAACCACTACACAACCCAGAACGACCAAGTTTCAAGCTTCCGATCAATTTGAATTTCTCCATCACAGGATTCGCTAGTCGAAGCAACAGGCATTCATGTTTAGCGAATCCGATTGTCATCTTCAAAATTTGTATTATATGGCGTAATCCCGTATTTCTTTCATGATTAAAAATGAACTTTCAGAAAACAAAAGTGATGTTCAATGCTTTTACAAGAAATGAAGATTTATCGATTGATGGGGAAAAGCTGGAGATAACAGACACGTACGTTTATCTTGGACAGCAGATATCAAATGAGGGTCACATTGATGAAGAAATTAATCAGCGTACAAAACTTGCCTGGAGAGCTTTTGGAAGAAACAGCATAATTTTCAAGAGCAATACGCCATTATGTTTTAAAAGAAAAGCGTTTGATCAACGCATCCTTCCAGTGCTTACGTATGGTACAGAGACGTGGGCCTTAACTAAAAAAGACATACAAAGGCTGCAGACAACTCAAAGGGGCATGGAGAGGTGCATGCTTGGTATAACCAGGAGAGATAAGAGGAACTCGTGGATCCGAAAAATGACGAGAGTGGAAGACATCATGATCAGAGTAAAATCCCTGAAATGGAAATGGGCTGGACATACTGCCAGTAGGACAGACCATCGATGGACAGCCGAAATTTTAGATTGGATTCCAAGGGACAGGAAAAGACCTAGAAGAAGACCACATGGGAGATGGGTGGTTGATATTCGAAAATATGCGGGAGTGACATGGAGGAGACTGGCACAAGACAGACCGTTGTGGAGGAAACTTGGGGAGACCTTCGTCCAGCAGTGGATTGATAATGGTTGACAATGATGACGATGATGATATATTCATGAAATGATACTTAAAACACAAAAATAAACCTACCAGAAAAATAAATATTTTTTCTGTAAAACTATGTTTCATGATTTTTTTTTAATTTTTTACAACAGTAATACTTTCAGAAGAATCCGCAGTATGATCATTTGAACAGCTGAGGATAAGAGATTGTTCTCCAGAAAGTATTACTGTTTGATAAATATATTCAACAAACTCATCAAACAGAATTTTACAGAAAAGTTAATTTGTTTTGGTAAATCATGAAAGAAATACGGGATTACAATATATAGTACAAATTTTTGAAGATGACAATCCGATTTTTGATGTAAATGTGACAAGGATGGTAAGTCAGATAATATCTGAAAACATGAAAATTTCATCGTCATGGAGCGGTACTCGAATCTGCGTCTCCCCGATAGCGCCCGGGTATGCTAACCACTATAACACCCAGAACGATCAAGTCTCAAGTTTCCGATTAATTTGAATATAACTATCACAGGATTCGCCAGTCGAAGCAACCGGAATTCATGTTTAGCGAATCTGGAGGTTAAGAATAATATCCCGTGATTGGCAGGAGGAGCAGATAAATCATGAAATAAATACGGGATTACACCACATAATACAAATTTTTGAAGATGACATTCCAATTTTTGGTGTATATGTGACAAGACTCAAATTAATCGGAAACTTGAGACTTGGTCGTTCTGGGTGGTGCAGTGGTTAGCACACCCGAGTGCTATCTGGGAGACGCGGTTTCAAGTCCCGCTCCAGGACGATGAAATTTCAAGTTTTCGGATATTATTTGACTTACTATCCTTGTCACATTTACATCAAAAATCGGATTGTCATTTTCAAAAATGAGTTTTGGTAAGTTAATTTTTGTGCTTTTAAGTACATATACAATAGATATAATATAGTGTTAAATCGTATATATTAGCAGCTGGCATTTCATTTTCGCATTTCCAGAGCAACTTACTTTCTTGTCTACCAGTTCATTGTATATTCCCAGTAGCCGTCTGCCCTATAGCACACAGCAACATAATGCCCTACGACATTTTTCGTTTTATGTCCTCCAGAAAATGCTATTGCACTCCTGAGGTAAAATGTTCTCTGATCCAAACAGAGTGTTCGTGGAATTTCTAATAGAGGTATAATTAAGTCACTTTCACATATCCTTCCAATGGAACTGTTTAGCAGCTCTACGATAATGTGATTGTTAGAAATTTTGCAGTTCCTCCTCTGGATTCCTGGACACAAAGATCCTTCAGGATTTTTCTGATCACATACCCGCTCCGTGTGGCCGAAGTTTTTGACTAAATCGTCTTCCATACAACTCAAACACGAGGCACCTTTTATTGCAAACAACATCACTGTCCTATTAAATTGCTTGTTTGAAGAGCACTTCTCTTCTGAACAATTTGTGTTTTCTATCACAGATGGATGCAGTCGAAATAGGTTTTCGACTATTTTTGTCGCTGTGCATTCAGCAGAAATCTCTTTTACGCCACTAGGTAGATCAACGACCTCACAGAACTCCAAGAGCAATGAAGCTCTATTCTGATACGTTTTCGAAGTAATTCGAGAAGTGACTATATTTTTTACAATTTCTAATAATTCGCAATCAGTCATTGATTTGAGAAATGTTTCGTATTGTGCGCTGTCACACATTGCACAAGCCAAAATCTGTACGAAAGAATCAAAAGCGCATGTATTTCATAATATGAAACTTGCGCTCCCAGCTTTGATTGCTTTCAAATCTAGATTTCTATTTCCCTTTTTAAGATAGCTAAAGGTTTTGCATTTAATTATCTAGAAAAATCCCATTTCAAAACCTCAGACTGTGGCTCTAGATAGGAATGTCTCGCCCTTTTTTTAAGAGGCAAAGCAAGGCCTCTCCAGTTCTCTTGAGCATTAAATTCCAGGCTGGGTCTTCTTTCTTTGTCTTTGGCGGTACACTTAAAATATATGCGCTTTTCTCCATAACCTTTTTCGGAGCTATCAGAAATAGGAAGGGAGCATTCAAAAATGACGTGGACAGGAATGTGGCGTACTACACACGTATGTGCACCACTCGGGAAGTCTCCTCTTGAACAAGCAATGCACTTCGTTGAAATATGAGTCTCACTGGAAACTGAGGTATTTGGCATCGCATCATCATGCTGCCTTATTGCACTATACTGTTGAGATACTTCATCATTTTCAGCAGAAGCGGTAATGTCTGCTTCAGTGCTAGGTAAAATTTGCTTTTTTTTTCGGATGCAACCAAATTCATGGTGCCCTCTAAGGATTTTATATGCAACTTTAGAAAATCGTCGGCTCTCAATGGGATCTTTTTTCCACAAAGCACTCGGTGTTTCAGATCATTGAAACTACTTTCCACTGGAGCACTGCTTGCTGTAGTTTTCCCGTAGCAGAATATCGGTACCATAACAGCAGACCAAAGTGGCAAGGTTTTTGCTAATCGCGAACAGTAATCGACTATGTCGGGCAAGTATTGCAAGTTATCATGGTCCCCTTCTTGACCAGCAATTTCTTTTTTCACTTCTTCAACTAAATTTTGAATCCACGTATAAAATTCATTATGTGTTCCTAGTGCAAAAGATTCATTTTCTTCATAACGTCTTGTATTCCTGTTATCACTTGCATATTCGTCAGTTTCAGAGTGACCTGTCGCTATTCGGCGTTTCAGTTTACTCTTTTCAATTTCACAGGAAGTTACATCTCCAGTGTGTACATCTGTTTCTTCCGTTTCGCTTAGAGCGACGGTGAATATTGCACGGGATAAATCTTTGACATCTGTCATATCTGTTGACGGCACTATTTGTGCGAGGCTGCGAATGTATAGCTGACGCGTTCGATTGTTCTGCCCGAATAAAACTTTCCAGGATGCAATGGAGTTTAATTGTGTGAGCCACATCACAGCGAATGAAGGAGTTTGGAATGGGGACTTTTCCATGTCCTAAAAGAAGGGACGAGCAAGCACGCAAATAATCCCACAAACCTGAGAACTGTGTGAAGGCTCTTACAATTGCCGAAAGAAGTGCCACTGAATGGTCACTTACAACTTCCTTTGGCTTAGGAGCACCGTCTTTCTTAAGCCAATGATAAATGCTATTGCTGTCATGCTTCTCCGAGATCATATTGCACACAGAATATTGCATTCCACTTGTTATGTCATTAACTGTAATTTCGTAAAGAAATATTTGAGCCGATTTGTTTCCGTAGCGTCTGGCTAAACGTCTTATAATGCCACCAGTAGCATCTAAGGAAATTTTAGAGCATTTAGCATCACAGCAGAATAAGCGGTATACGTGAAGTTGCGACGGCATCCAATAGTAAACAAAAAATGGATCTTGTCCAATGGCCTTTACAACTGCTTGATATTCAATGTTGTACTTCATTTCGCTTATGCTTTAAATAGGATTTTCCTGTTCTCTTCCTTTTTTTATTTCCTTACACTTCATAATTCGAAGTGCGTTTGCAGACGGTAAACTTTTTGGCTCCAAGTCACCAAACGTCATACATTTTTGTGCTTCCATTCTCCGAAATAAGTCAGGAGAAATGTTTTTTTCTATTAACGTGCGGGAGATTAAACTTCTGATTGGGCCAGAAATTATTCGTCGGTGGACCGACCGACAGCTCTTAAAATGTCCTTGATAGGTACAATGAAATACAGCACCCGATACTTCAGATGGGGCTCCATCCATGCTACCAGTTAATTTTGACTTGCATTCCACACATTCACCCAATATTTTAACAAAATTATCCGAGTCCTTAAATACTTTAGCTCGTTTGAAAGACAAAGTACAAGGCGCGAGCGTTTTTTCGGAAAAATGATCGTTTACGATGTGTGACCATACATTTGGGCTAAGTATTTGGTAAGCACGTGATTTCTTGCAGGATAAGATCTATCCTGGCACTTGTAGACAACTTCCTTCAGACATATAATATGCCACTCTTCTGGGGTAAGGGTTATGGTAAATTGCAAACTTTCATATAAACTGTTGTTTCCGAGAGGGGCTTCTTCATCGTTTGAATAATATTCCGATTCCCCTTCAGCAGGGTCATTCGTAGGAGCTATTTCTTCAGCAACAGACTGTTTCACAGTCAGCCCGGGAATATTCCAACTTCCAAATCTATTTAACTTCACAATAGTATACAAATATTTTTTGGAGCACTTGTGATCTAAAAGTCCGCACAGTTTCCCCCAAATATCACTAGATGGAGGCTGAATAACTCCATCACAATCTAAAATGCTGTCTCTAAATTTCAATAACAACTCAAGTAGTAGAGATGTATCTACTACTGACACCTTCGGCAGTTTTGTACAATCTTTTACGAAGACTGACGAACAACTCTTCGATTAAATGTACCTCACAGAAGTAGTTTCATGGGCTTGGTTTGAATCCAGAGATATTCACATTTTCGGGATTAACATGCAACTTTTTAATCAAATTGACAGCCCTGGGAGGATCTCCGGTAAGACCTCATCGTTCGAAATTTCGAATGCGATTGGAACTCTTGCTTTGTGTGGGCTTGGTTTGCGTTTCTGAGAACCTTCTTCGCGTCTGGTTTATGTCAACTGGCTGAGTGGAATCTCATTCAGGACAGATTCTATGCTAAAACTGTTCTTCTCGGATGACCTCTTCACCCACCATTATTGAAAGTTGCCGTTCTAACAGTCAGATTCTGAAGCCTATGTCTCATGGTATGCGACAAATTATGGGTTTGTTTATCTCTCGCCCGCAATTCCTTGCTGTTCGTCTGGCCTTCCATCATTGTCAACCCTTGCTCGGGACCTGCGTGGTACACAAAGAGCGTTTGAGAACAAGGGAGGGGGAGGGGGCTGAACGACTTCTAATCCCTTCTAACCTTATCTCTTCTTTTTCCCCTCTTTGTGCTTCCACTCACTAACTCTTAACTCTTTCCCATTTAAATCTTAATTACGCCCATAATTATTCTCTGAATTATCCACGACAATTTTCATAATTTATCCAAATTTTTTTCTGAATTATTTTTGTTTCGCCCTCTAAGCTAAGTAATTAATCAGGGGCCCAATTTTCACACCATTACGACATGATGTGGGGATGCATTGAATTTGTCAATCGTTATCTCAGCAGGCTGTTTTGAAGTAACGTCCCCGACCCTTTGGTTAGTCTAGGAACCAGACACCATCGGTTTAATTACGACTGTTTTCGTCGCCTTTTTTTTTTTTTTTTTTTTTTTTTTTTTTTGATTGGAGGTTTAACGACCACCGTGAGCAACTCAATGGGCTATAAGCAGTCGCCCGTCCCTAATTTAGGGTCACTGGTTATAGGGAAGGGAGAGAGCCAGTGCCGTAAGACAAACACAACATCCATGCCTCACCGGGATTCGAACCCGGACCCCTTACGGACGAATGATCAGAGGCCAGCGCCTTAGACCACTGCGCCACCGGGGCGGCTCGTCGCCTTCGGAGCCAACAAGCAATGACAAAGCATCTTGGGTGGTCTCTGCTTCATTTTGGGGGACTTCTCTTTCCTTTGTTCAAAAAACCCAATCAGCTCCCGGGAATTAATTATTCAACTAATTAATCGGCCTGATTAGCTACGCCCATTATATTCAAAATAATGAGGGCCAAGTCATAACAATATAAACGAAAGTCACAATCATACAACTTAGAGCAAAAGTCCTGCAACACCTCTTTTTTATTTATTTAATTTTTTTTTCTTTTTTTTTTTTTTTTGGATTGAAGGTTTAACGACCACTGTGAGCAACTGAATAAGTTATAAGCAGTTCTCCATCCCTAATTTAGGGTAACTGGTTCCAGAGGGAAGGGAGAGAGCCAGTGCCGTAAGACAAACACAACACCCATGCCTGACGGGATTCAAACCTGGATCCCTTTCGAACGAATGATCAGAAGCCATCGCTTTGACCACTGCTCCACCGACGGCTGTACATCCTTTTAAAAACAATTTCGTAAGGAATTCAAAACGTTTTACAAATCTAACATATCTGCATTGTTGTACATGAAATCGATGAGAAGACAGAAAAGCCTCCCCGGTGGCGCAGTGATCTAGGCGATGGCCTCTGATCATTCGTCCGAACGGGGTCCGGGTTCGAATCCCGGTGAGGCATGGATGTTGTGTTTGTCTTGCGGCGCTGGCTCTCTCCCTTCCCTGGAACCAGTGACCCTAAATTAGGGACGGGCGACGGCTTATAGCCCAGTGAGTTGCTCTCGGTGGTCGTTAAACCTCCAATCAAAAAAAAAAAAAAAAAGACAGAAAGAAATTGTAAAGCTAACATAAACTTCTTTTTTTTCTGGTTAAGTACAAACTGTTTAAGTTACGAGAAATAAAAAAAATAGAACTCGTTAAACTTGTTCATTTAGTCAATGAAGGTCAAATATGTTTCAAGACATCATCATCATCATCATTGACAACCATTATCAATTCACAGCTGGACGAAGGTCTCCCCAAGTTTCCTCCACAATGGTCTGTCTTGTGCCAGTCTCCTCCATGTCACTCCCTCATACTTTCGTATTTCATCCACCCATCTCCCATGTGGTCTTCTTCTGGGTCTTTTCCTGTCCCTTGGAGTCCAATCGAAAATATTGGCTGTCCATCGATGGTCTGTACTTCTGGCAGTATGTGCAGCCCATTGCCATTTCAGGGATTTAACTCTGATCATGATGTCCTCCACTCTTGTCATTTTTCGGATCCACGAATTTCTCTTCTTATCTCTCCTGGTTACACCAAGCATGCACCTCTCCACGCTTCTTTGAGTATTCTGCAGCCTTTGCATGTCTCTTTCAGTTAAGGTCCACGTCTTTGCACCATACCTAAGCACTGGAAGGATGTATTGATCAAACGCTTTTCTTTTAAGACATAATGGCATATTGCTCTTGAAAATTATGCCGTTTCTTCCAAAAGCTCTCCAGGCAAGTTTTGTACGCCGATTAATTTCTTCATGAATGTGACCTTCACTTGATATCTGCTGTCCAAGATAAATTACATGTCTGTTATCTCCAGCTTTTCTCCATCAATCGATAAATCTTCATTTTTTGTAAAAGCATTGAACGTCACTTTTGTTTTCTGAAAGTTCATTTTTAATCCCACTTCTTAACTCTTATCAGCAAGTTCCTGGATCATACTCTGCAGCTCTGATGGGGTAGTTGCAAAAATGACTACGTCATCAGCAAAACGAAGCTAAGTTAGATAATCTCCATTAATCTTTATCCCTTTGTTTTCCCTGTTCAGTGATTAAAAGACATTTTCCAGTGCGGCATTAAAGAGCTTCGGAGATATGGTGTCACCTTGTCTCACTCCCTTTCCAATTTTTATGTGTGTTGTATTTTCAAAAAGCCGAATCTTTTCACTTGCATTTTCATAGGTGTTATTAATAATATTAATGCATGCATCTTCAATACCGCAGGATTTCAGAGCCATTGTAACTGCTGATGGTTTCACCGAATTAAAGGATTTTTCATAATCGACAAAGGCCATGCACAATGCAAGTTCATATTCCTTCGCTCTTTCAATTAGTTCTCTCAGTACGTGGATATGATCTATTGTGCTGTAGCCACTCCTGAATCCAGCTTGTTCTCTCGGTTGAGCCATGTCCAGGGTTACCTTCAAACGGTGTGAAAGAACTTTAGTGAAGATTTTATAAACCACTGATAGGAGGCTAATAGGTCTGTAGTTCCTGAGATCTTCAATGTCACCTTTTTTATGTAGCAGGATCATTGTAGCGTTGTTCCAATCTTCAGAAATCTTCCCTTCATTAAGGCATCGAATGTAAATTTGGGCGAGTACTGTTTCGATTTCTCCACTTTCTTCTTGTATGGTGTCTACAGTAATTCCATCTTCTCCTGGGGCTTTTCCCCGCTTCATGTTTTTGATTGCATGTGCAACTTCTGCTGGGAAGACTGGAAGAACTCTGGTACTGGTACTTTTCATGATGTCTGGAGTACATGTATCATCCCTTTCATATAATTTAGAGTAGCAATCTTTCACTCTTGTCAAAATTTCGCTTCCATTTCTTGTTACAGAACCATCTTCTTTTTTCAGTGCCATAATCTGTTTTCTTGCCTTACTGAGATGTCCCTTTGCTATCTTTAGGCTTTGGTTGTTTTCAATTGCTTTCCTCACTACTTCACGGTCGAATTTCCTTACGTCTTCAGTGATACTTTTTCGTACTGTCTTGCATAGCTCTATATATTCCACTTTGGAAGTCACATCTTCTTTAGTTGTCCTCATCTCTCTTCTTTTTTGCATCAACATTTTGGTTTTTCCTGATAATTTGTTCACATGCAACTTGTTCTTAGACCCAGCTAATTTTGTTGCTGTTTCCATAAGAGCTTTGGTTACTTTTCTGTTAACTTGAGAAATATCCACTTCTTCCGATGTTAGGCCTTCTAAAGCTGAGAATCTGTTCTTCAGTTCCAACTTGAAGGTATTATGGTGTTTTTTAAGGTTGGTTATGTCAATACATTTTGTTTGTTTTATGAGCTTTCCACGTTCGAGTTTAGTGTTAAGGTGCATCTTACGTCTCACCAATCTATGGTCACTACCTGTGTTGAACTTGTTTAGCACACTACAGTCTTCTATGACGAATTTTTGGTTACACATAATAAAATCAATTTCACTTGTCGTCCCATTTGGATGTCTCCATGTCCATTTCCTGTGTGGCTTTTTCTTGAAAAAGGAGTTCAAGATGAAAAACCCTTCTGCCTCTGCAAACTCAACGAGAGTATTCCCACGCTGGTTTTCCCCGCTTCATGACCGAATTTAATTACTGAAGTTTTATTCTGTTGCAGTTGCCCAATTTTTGCATTGAAATCTCCCATAATTATCTTCAAGTGCTGCTTACCTTTATTATTTAGATGACAAAGTTCCTCATAAAATTCTTTAATTTCTTCTTCAGGATGACTTGTTGTGGGTGCATACGTTTGAATAATCTGAGCCTTGTATCTTCTCGAGAGTAGGATAACGAGTCGTGCAGCGCTGTCAGAGGAACTTTCAACTTCTACAACTTTATCCTTCAGTTTCTTGTTTATTATAAATCCAACACCACTAGTTCTGCCAGTATCTGTCCCACGATAGTAGAAGAGATGTCCACTTTTCAGTTCGATGAGATCTTCTACTTTTCTCTTTATTTCACTTAGCCCGACGATGTCCCACTTGATCCTTTGTAGTTCCTTTTCCAATTCAAGAAGTCTTGAATCAGAAGATAGGGAGCGTCCATTATACGTAGCCAAGGTCAGCATCAGATGGCAGCCTAGTCCGGTCGTCCGGGGATTCTTAGCACCCTCTGCCGTCATGTCGCACTGGCCACTGCCTTGGCATGGTACATTCCAGCTGCCGGAGACTGAGAGCCAAGATTTAAGTTGTGGAGTCATTTTGGAGGGGTTTGGCCATAACTCACCACGCTGGCCAAGCGGGTTGGTAATTGTGTGTTAGCATTTCCTCGAATCCCGATATTATAGTTATACCGCTATTGGCGGTCGTCAGAGCCTCTTTAGTGGGAACAGGATGCTCCACGAGAAGGCGGGGTTTACATTTGTCAAGGAGAGGCTGTGATGTTACGCATCACCTGACCTTACATCTCTTTCAAGACATACTTATCTGTATGTGCACATACATAATGTATCCATAATTATTATGCATAATTATTATAAATCAATTGTTTGTATGTACACATACATAAAATTGTCTAATAATTATTGGGGTTGCCTTTGTTTTTAATTGTTAAGACACATCTCCTGGGCATACTACTCAATAGGTGTTCAAGTTCATCCTTTGATGTTAGATGATACCAACATGAAATCATAGCTTCAAGTAACTTTACTTAATTTGTAGGATTTCTCGTACTCACCTGTTTCAGTTTTATCCAAAGTTTTCGATCGGATTTAGATTTGGCTATTGTCTAGGGCATTGCAACCTCCCGACAGATTTAGAAACCAACCACCTGTCCACTACTCGTGTCCGATGGCAGGGCACGTTGTCGTCCTGAAAGATGATATCACTATTTGGAAACTTTCTCCAGTACTTGTATATAATGGGCAGCATTCATGTTACCTTCAATGTTACGCAGTCTACCCACTCCATGAGCTGAGATGCAACCCCACATCATAACGGCAGTAGGATGCTTTACTGTTTGAATGTAGGTACAGTAGGGTTCGGATCATGTTGTCAGCGTCATGCGTACAAATGTTCTCCTTTTATTATGAATCAAATTCTTTAGTCACTCCAGATGATCTAATGCCACTGATCCACAGTGCATCATTTATGACCTCGTGCTCACTGTAGAATCATGATCTGTTTGTTATTAAAGAAAGGCTTGTTCGCAGAAATATCTCGAAAACTAAGCTACCACAAACGGCACGTTTTGTGACACAAACCAGCACAAACGAATGGCTGTGTTGAATTTTGAACTTGTGGGATGGGAGGGGGGAGGGCATTCCCCCACCCGCCAAATTTATGTTATATTCAAAACAGGCTGGGGAAATGGTCGACACCGAAATTTGGGTATTTAATAACTCGGAAGCTAAGCTAGCACAAACGACAGGGTTTCCGGCACTAACCAGCACAAACGAATGGCTACACTAAATTTTGAATTTGCGAGATGGGTGGGAGGAGGGCGGGGCTGAGGAAATGGTTGACAACGAAATTTAGGTACTTTATATCTCCAAAACTAAGCTAGCACAAACGACACGGTTTGCGGCACAAACCAGCACAAACGTAACACAAACGAATGGCATTGTTGAATTTTGAATTTGCCGAGGTGGGGGACTGACCATTCCCCCCCCCCCCCCAATTTATATTTTGAATATCTCAAAAACTATGCTAGCACAAACGACACGGTTTGCGGCACAAACCAGAACAAACGTAGCACAAACGAATGGCATTGTTGAATTTTGAATTTACCGGGGTGGGGGGCTGACCATTTCCCCAGCCCCCCCAATTTATATTTTGAATATCTCAAAAACTATGCTAGCACAAACGACATGGTTTGCGGCACAAACCAGCACAAACGTAGCACAAACGAATGGCATTGTTGAATTTTGAATTTGCCGGGGTGGGGGGCTGACCATTTCCCCAGCCCCCCCAATTTATATTTTGAATATCTCAAAAACTATGCTAGCACAAACGACACGGTTTGCGGCACAAACCAGCACAAACGTAGCACAAACGAATGGCATTGTTGAATTTTGAATTTGCCGGGGTGGGGGGCTGACCATTTCCCCAGCCCCCCAATTTATATTTTGAATATCTCAAAAACTATGCTAGCACAAACGTAGCACAAACGAATGGCACTGTTGAATTTTGAATTTGCCGGGGTGGGGGGGGCTGGCGAAATGTACCTTAATATCCCGGGCCAACAGGGAAGCAGCTCTTGTAGTAATATTCTGTTCCAATTCGAAATGTCGGTCGCTTCTCTGGTATTGTTGGCTATTCTTGTTTGGTTCCAAAGGCTATCAACTTGCGCTTTTCCTCTTCCTTCTTCTTCTTTGCCAAATACGTTTGAAACCTGGAATTTTAGAACTATTTCTGACTTAAATACTAAAGGTGGAGAACAAGGAAGAAACTGTTTACAGCGTGAAGAAAGAAACACAGCATGGAGATATGCTCTGATTCAATGTTACACCTATTGGACTTCCCGAGCGTCCCCGCTGGCACAGTGTTCTGAACGATGGATTCTGACAGTTCGCCAGAGATGTGTTTGGCTTCGAATCCCGTCGAGTGATGGATGTTGTGTTGTCTTATATTGCTGGCTCTCTCCTCCCTGGAACTAGCGGCCCTAAATGTTTGACGGACGACTTCTCATAGCCCATCGAAGTGCTTATCATGGTCGTTTGCCCCCCCCTCAAATGAGATCAATGAATGAAATACGGGACTACGCCATAGTACAATACAAATTTGGAAGCTGTAAATCGGTTTAATTGTATAAATATGACATAGATGATAAGGCAGATGATATCGGAAAACTGGAAAATGTCATGCTCTTGGAGCGGCAATCGAACCCGCCTCTTCCAGATAGCGCCCTATTATGCAAACCACGAAAACACCCAGAACGCCCAAGTTCCAAGTTTCCGATTAATGTGAATACAACGATCACAAAAGAACAGCCGAAATGTGAGTTGTGAGGCAATTTTTTATAATTGTTACATCACTAGTACGTAAAATTCTCATCGGAATTAACTTAGCAAATCGTCTGAAAATCTATACCAGTTTTTTGAAGCCGAAATGATGCCAGTTCTTAAAGAAAGCGAAGAAATATGGATCAGTTATCATGCATTTGTAGGCATGTATACATGTTCATTATTTTTGGCACAATGGTTATGAGAGCTGTTCCAATTTTCCGACACCACGTAGAAAAAATCAGTTCACTAATTTTTTTTGAAATCGTTTCTTAAATAATATAACTTTAATTTTGGGCTACTGAAAAGAAAATATGCTTAATATCTTTCATGAAATTTGAAAAACAACTTAATTTGAAACAAAATTTCTGAAAGTTATTCCAACTGCAAGATAAATTGAGTAACTTTCGGTGAGAAAACGTGAATACATACCATTCATGATAATATTTATGAAAAACTCCTATTTTATGGCTATTTTGCAGTTGGAATATTTAGCAGTTTTTTTAATCTCTTTCATATGATTTTAAAAACAGCGGCATTTGAAATATAATTTGTGAACTTTATTGCAACTGCGAGACAAAGGGAGTACCTTCCGTTGAGAAACAGTGATTAGATATTACATGTCATTGATGATCATCATGCAATATTCGACATTGTGACCGTTGTGTAGTGGGAATATTTACCAGTCGAAAATGACTGGCATTTATTATTTACCCTTTGGGAAAAACATCTACTGCTCAATAAACCATGAACGTATTTTATGAAAGTGAGATGGCATAATTAGGTGAAGGGATCTGCCTCAGTTCTTCCTGAATTAGCGATCAGAAAAGTATCTGCTTATAAATTATAAAAATCTTACAACTAACTTCCTAGTAGAGTTGTTTCATGAAACTTGAGAACATCTAAGATAATGTTAAGCTTTCAGGATGAATCCTTTTGTGGGACGATCTTCTCTATTGCTACTGATTGTCATTGCAAGAGGTTTCCGAGTCTCGCTTGAAAGAATAACTGTGGAAATTTAAGTTCTGTATCATTCTGGTTATGGGACACAGTACGAAACAATTCTTTATCACTAATTTGCTACCTTCCTGAAGTATAAGCGAACGAAAGAGTTCATGTCACACTACACAGAATGGCCCCGTATTATCCATGTGAAACAAAGGATACTTTTCTAGAGTTCAGAGTGAGTGGACTTCATTGCTTTCATTAAAATCCATTTGTACCTTTTGTACTGCGGCACATTGGAGGGAGATCAGTTCACTAATCAGGTACTACACGTTAATATTCCTATTTCCGTATTAACGTGTAGGAACAGATAAATGTAAATCCGGTAATTAGTAAGGAATTATGTTTATTTGACTTTATTTTTCTCAGTTCAAATAGGTAATGCGACTTTTTCAGAAATATTGATCCAAAATGAAAATCGATTGCGAAGTCACTTGATGATGAATTTGAATGTGAGTTCATATATAAAGCTTTTTTACTCCCTATAGGGGCGAGAAAATACGCCCCTATATAAATTGTATAATGGACTTTTAAATCCCATCGATCATTCCGGATACTAACATTTCAGAATAAATATTTCCATGTGTATTATTTGGAAACGAGTGTAACACGTAGTAATGCACCAGACTAGGTGACATTTCGATGTGCCTGTTTGACAGGTCTATTGTATTCACGGAAGGCACAGCTGTTGTTCCTGGCCAGGGGTAATTTAAGCTGCTGGGTACACGTGAGCTAGAGGTCAACGAAGAGATTAGGTGAAGGTCACCGGCAGAAGACACGTGTCAGGAGAGAAAGGTAGTATGGGGGCACCGATAAGAGCGAGGGAGTCGCCTGCTCTTGGAGGGCTCCGACTAGGGAGAGAGAGGGAGCCTCAGGCGAGTGAGGCAGGAGCCAATCATGAAGGCTAGTGAAGTTAGGGGGAAAGACTTCAGGGTAGGAATAGAAGGAAAAACGGGACAGTCGACGGGGAGAGAGCGTGAGAGACAGTTGACGGAGAGCGAGCGTGAAGTACGGTTGGACACAGTGTGTGCTGTGGGACGGTTAAGAAGTGCTGGGTGACAGCACAGACAGCGAAACCGGGAAAACAGTTGTAGAGTGCTGGGTGACAGCGCTGGGAGAAAATAACGTGGTTGATAGAACGTACATGTTAGAGCACGGGGAAAGCGACTGTAGTTGGAATCAGACACGTGAGTCTGGAACGACGTACGGAGAAAGCGTTTGGAGAGAACACGTGTTCGGGACGGAACACGAAGCATAGCTTCCGGAACCAAGGAAGGGAGACGACGATTAAAACCTTTCACGTATGTGATAGAAAAAAGAACGGGCAAAGAGTATTGGCAGGAAAGGGTATTCTGGAATAGTTAGATATCCGGATCATTTTTCACGTGGAACTGCAGTTACAGGAACTCGAGGTCAAGGAACAATGGCTGCCGAAACAACTTTCTTTTGATTAAAGGTTTTTGTTAAGTTTGCAACAAGCCTGAGAGTGAATTTATGCTTGCAGTGTCTTGCCATCATTTTTACTTCCCCTCTCCTGAATAGCAGATTTATTGTAAAGCTGGGAGAGAAAGAACGCCGGGCTGTCTTCAACTTTCGTTGATAGACAGTCTTCAGACAAAGAACCTTATAAATGGTTTTCCTTCCTGCTGTGGGGAAATTGTGATCAGCACTGGAAGCCAGTGGTTGTTTGGCCGAGGAGCCATTAATTAACATAATGAGCTTCCAGCCCTACACTCCCGTTCCGTTAAAAACTCCGATTAAAATAAATAAAGTGGGATTTTATTGATGCATTCATTCCCTTATCTTACACTCTCAATAAATCTACCTCCGGGAAAATTAAAATGCTTTCTTCGCTTTTCCCTTATGAATATCTGGGGCTAGAATTAGTATCCTAATCCCAGTTTACAGCAGCTGGTTTCGGCTGAGTACTGAAATTGTTTGTATAAGGACAAATAGAACATGCTATTATCATGGAATGTTATAAAGGTACAACGGAGCGAAGGGCTAAATCAGTTGCGTCGGCCACGCGACAAGATGGCGATATGCGAAACGTGTTAGAACGAGTACCTTTGAAAGCAGGCATTTTCTCTTTACGTGTATTGTACGTCAGGCCGGAGCATGACAGCAGCATAATGGATTACTGGGTCACGAGACTTAAAAAGGTCATCTTCCTGTATGTGTGAACAGTCTCCTCTGAATGGATTTGTACAATTTTAGCGGTGACGCAGAAATTTTCTTGCCATCTTAAATAATAATTCATAACAACGTGCCGACGCCAGTTTGTACGTTTTCAATGCCATTTATAATGCGATGGTAAATATTTAAAAGGAAAAAAGTTTTGTGTTTGACATTTGTGCGGGTTTTCGTGTACTTTTTAATTAAATGATGGGAACTGTAGCAATTTCGCCCTACGCAGAAGTGGAAAATCTCAGTTATACTGTTGTAAAGCTGTTGAATAGGTTTACATTTGATCTCTAATTGTTCCCTTTTGGATAAATATGTCAGTCACGACAGAGTCCCGATCGTATAAAATAAGCAGTAGAAAGTATTGTTTGAGGCATATGAGGTAAATCATGTACTGGTCTGGTTCTACATAAAAAACATCGGATTATAAACAGACAGAATTATTGAATCCCAAAAATATTTTGTATTAAAGCTTTATATGCGTACATATATACAGATAATGTCCAGCGAAATATTTACATGCGGAATTTTAGCAACCCATTTCCATTAATTTACGAATCTTGTCTATTAAATTTGGATACTTACGAGGCAAAGGAAAACCTCTTTGGCATATTCGTCATCTTGAATAGCTCAGGGACAAAACGTTTGCTTGACAAATTCCTATAATGCAAAAGTTTTAGAATGTATATTATAGTGATTATATACTGCTAAAACGATCATATGTGCAACAAATTTTGTTGAAGTGAAGTACACAATTCTACAAAATGTGTACACAAATACGTATCAAATTATCAGAACATTTTTTGCATTGTCAATTAAGAACGGAAGTAGGACATTGAGATGTCTTTATTAATATTTCACAACGAAAGTTTAAGGCGTGTATGAAGCGCAGATAGCGGTTAAATGGAAAACACTCATGAATTAAGCAAGTTTGAAACAGGTATGATAGTGGGAGCTGAGGGCAAGTGCAAGCATATCATAAGCGACAACCATTCTAGGCTAAGCAAAAATAACTGTGTCGAGTATGTATAATGACTGGTACACAATCACCAAAACAGAGAGCCAGCCATCTTTCTGTAGGCTGAAACGAGTGGCCAAGGGTAATGGAGATTGTAGTGCTTTGTGCGAGGTGTGGACAAGTTGCATTACGTCAAGTAACCAAGCAATGCAGCAGATGTATTGATAAAACATACACAGCCGACGGCACATATTAGCGTAAACAGATTGAAGCCTCTGACGTCCTCTTTGTTTCACTCTTCTTCACTAAAATGCTAGAAAATCGTCAGTAGCACATGTACCCCATTGTTTGTGATACACCAAAAACATCAGCTACAGCTCAAAAGATTTTGGGCAGAATTTTGAAAAATTGCGGTTCTTCACACTAAATAGAGCAAAAAATGTTTACAACACTGGCTCTCACTTTTTGATGAATTCATTTGTGAAGTAAACGAGTCTACTGATAAAGTAAACGATTTCCTTCGTCACGCTGGGGGCTACCATGAACTCTGAGGCCAGTTCTCTTCAAACGTGAAAATTGTCGCTAATTCTATCAGTGGACTTGGTAACATAACCCTGGTTCGATTCCTTAATTGCCGCATTGCAGGACAAATCTTTAGAGAAAAAGTACACTAGATTCATCACGATATCAAGAGGAATACAAGCTTTATGGAACCACGTCCCAACTGTCTGGAACAAAGCTAATCCTTCCCTCAAACGTACCTGAATTGTCCAAAACGATGATACACATCCGTTCTAAGGGTCATTGGGAGATCATCTTTACGTCTTCTTGTAGAAAGTAGCAATCCATGCCGTACATACCAGGAAATACAGGCTGCCTCATACCTACCGATTTCATTGAAGAATGTCTTCCAGTTCCACATCTTACAACACAGTAAAAATGCGTCCTAAACAAAAAAAGTTGTTAATAGCTCCTGCTACAAAACATATGTTCAACAAGCAAACTACTACTAAGAGCTACTAAGCACGCCAAGGAAAGAGCGGACGTGCTGCCATCTATTCGCCGATTTGTAATCTTAAAGGAGAGCGGGCTGCAGTTGGAAGTATAGCCATACTTTTTGGTTGATGGTTTAACTTCCATCGTGTACAACTCGAATGAATATAAGCAGTTGCCCATCCCTAATGTAGGGCCACTAGGAGGGAGGTAGCCAGTGCCGTCAAACAAAACAACACACCAACTGCTCTTCCGGATTTGAACCGCAACCCTACTCAGATTAATTGCCAGAATCCAACGATTCCAATACTGCGTAGCTAGGGGAGCTTCAAACTTGCTAATTTCTGAAGTACAATTTTCAGATTTATTAAACATGAGATACTGTGTTTCAAATCTATCTGTTTTTCTTTAAGTAATCACAACTTAATACCATTTTTATATAGTTCTGATATATTAATATCTACAATTATATATAGAACAGTTTACTTCTGATAATGTACCGCTTCCCAGTCACTAACAGTTAGCGGAAACCGTCGCATATCGCAAGACTTTCATGTCGAAATGTGAAAATGGCATCACTGGAATAGGTCTGTTTCCCATTTCCTGTTTAAATGCTGGTGTTAATGCTCATTGTGCTCTGTTGTTGTTTCTAACTATTGTTATACTATCCTCTACGCTTGAAATTGTGCATACTCATAATTAATATGAGCAACTAATCTTCAAACAAACTTTCACCCAGAGCTGTATGTTTAGTCCGGAAGAAGCATATTAGAACAAGCGCTTTCTTTACTGAGAGAACTACCGCTGTTCTGCTTTCTTCAAAGTTTCCTTCAGGGAATGACCATATCTATTTTCCAATGAGAAATCCCGGATAATATGGTTAAAATCCTCCTGTGTCCAAGCCAGAAGCTACAGCGCAAACCTGCGACACAATGAATTCTACACTGCTGGCCACCCAAAATGCAACACCAAGAAGGAAGCATCCGATCGACCTGAAATTCGCAGCGTGCGTCGCCCACTATAGGACATGCAAACGATTAGCATTGCAAGGCATATTCAAATCATGTGCGCCCAACATTCTACAGAAAAACACTATAAGGAGGGTGCACAGAAGGCGGGGCGTAAGTAGTGAAAGTGTGTTGTGCTGCTGGACCTGTGCGTGGGAAGATTCCTGATGCTTCGTTGCAGAATACGGCAGTCATTCCAGCACGTTTCGGAATTCGACAGAGGAAGAATAGTGGCTCATCGCGACAGCGGTTTATCGTACCGAGATATTGGTGCCCGTGTGGGACGACATCCAGCCACAGTGAGGCAAGTATGGATTCGGTGGGTGCAGGAAGGACGGACGGACCGACGTGAGTGACACCACCGAACGAGAGGACCGGCATATTGTGCGGCGGGCATTGACGGCTCGCACTGCCACATTACGAACGTTAGCGCAGGAATTAGGGTGTGTTGAGCAACAACCAGTGTCAGCAGGTACCTTTCGACGTCGTCTGCAGGAGCGGGGACTTGTCGCACGGCACCCATTGCTCCGATTACCATTGATGTTACACCACCGGCTAGTGCTGCGGCAGTGGACCGTTGAACACCGCACCTGGACTACGGAATTGCACGACATTTTCTTCTCCGACGAATCCCGCTTCTGCCTGCAACACCACGATTGTCGGATCCGCGTGTGGCGGCACCGCGGCGAGAGACTGTATGACGCCTGCATTATGTATCGTCATACTGGTCCGTCGCCTGGCGTTATGGTTTGGGGTGCAATTGGATATGACACCCGCACCCATCTGGTACGCATCGCCGGTACACTCAACAGCCACCGCTACATCTCCGACGTTTTGGAGCATGTAGTCCTCCATTACCTGCAGGACCTGCTAGCGGCCACGTTTCAACAGGACAATGCGCGCCCGCACGTAGCACAACATCGTGCAACAATTCGTCACGACCCACCAGGTGTCACTGCTGCCGTGGTCCGCCTGTTCTCCCGATATGTCACCCATCGAACAAGTCTGGTTACTGATCGGCAACCGAGTGGCTCGGTAGGCACCAGCCGCGGCTACGCCTGATGAACTGTGGCAACGTGTGGAAGCAGCCTGGACCGAAATACTCCAAGCCCACATCCAAAGCCCGTTTCGTTCGATGCCTCGGCGTGTAGCGGCCGTTATTGCCAGCCATGGGGACCCCACGAACTATTGATGTCTCCGTGTTCCGCAAGTCGCACGAGCCTGTATGCTAAATCGTTTCATATTTGTTTCTGTTATTATGTGTCCAGTAAATCTGGCTTTGCTATCTCGTGTCCTTCTTAGTGTTGCATTTTGGGTGGCCAGCAGTGTATATATACGAACACCGATTGAATACGCCTTACAGTAAATACTGAACTTCTGAATATGTGTGAATACCGTTTCTAAAGTTCTCTTAATGGAAATAAAAAATATGCGAATTTCTGATAATTACAATTTAGAAAAATTGGAAATAGTCCACGGCTGTTTCGTTTATACAGAGGAGGTCAGTAAAAACTATAACACCACGGTATAGGAAGGAAGAGAGAATCGGGGCATTATCTACGTGCAACTTATATAAAGATAACCTATTTGTAATGTAAGATCAAATATCTTTATTTATAGCGCTGCTATGAATTTCCAACCGGACGTTATTTGCAATTTTGTAAATATAGTTAGCAATATTCTCTTGGATAAAGCGCAGGATAATATATATAGTGCTGTGAATTCGTTTCAATCGGAAAGTTGGCTCTGTAGTTTCAGATGGATCACGCCTTCAGGAATTACTTGAGGTTCATTCACTTTGCAAGTGCTTCACTTGAACAAGGTGTGTGAACTTCAAATAATTCCCAGGTGCGTGATCTGCCTGAAACTTCAGAGCCAACTTTCTTTATCTGAACGAATTGTTTTGGTAAACGCAGTTTGTTTTATTGGGAATCTGCGGTCCAGTGGTGCCGTTATACTGATTTATCAGTACTTCTGCGGATTTCGACTCTCGCATACCAATACATTTTTATATTCTACTTATGTTTCTGCTTTAAGGTCACCTGCTTAATTTTTTGCTATTTGGCTTAATGTTTTGGCCTGAGACATTATTTCTCCATTATTTGACATTTTCCCCACCTATGGACTAAAAACTATTAGTATGATACAACACCGATTCCAAAGTTGTGTAATTTTTTAGCAGCTATTTATGGTTTCTTTTACCGTATGCCTCAGAGAAGTTAAAACGTTCTTCAGTTATTTTAGCGGAATCACATTTTCGTGAAAGCTCATTAAAAATGAAAGATGAATGAATACTTTTGGAGAGGAATTCAGCAAGGGAGTGTCTTAGTTTAGATCTTAGGCAGCCCTTAGCGGTAAAAAAAGCTGGAAGATTCGGTCTGGGGAACCCGAAAGAAAGAATACATGGAAGTGAAATACAGAATGGTATCTGTTTATCATTCAGTTCTTGATTCCACCCAGATTCCACGGGTTGTAAGAGTCCTAGTTTCTAGTCGCTAGATGACCAAGTAAGAGAACTCTCTATGGAATGGAACTGTCAAAACGTATGATATTACCTGTGTATTTCATCAAGCACACTCAGGAACATACTGTCAAAGGAAATCCTCATTCTTTCAGTATTCACCATTTGCTGTTCCATACGACAAGACGTACCTCAGAACTGGTCTGAAGAGAAAAAACTGAAGAAAACGAAAAATTATCCATCGTATTGGTTGTAATGAAATATTTATTTCCATGTAGATGATTAATTATTTTGTTATACTGTGATTCAAGCACGTTGCTAAAACTCAGAATATTTGGTAAACGTCTATAGAAAAGTATTTGTGTACTAATTCTCTTTTTGAGCTCAGCATCTTTTTGAAGTATTTTGGAAACTCTGCGAATTGTTTCGTAAGAGGTTTAGGTTGCACATTATTGCTGTTAGGACGACAACATAAAACCGTTACAAACGTGGCTACATTAAAATGGCCAATGCCGTCATTTTTTACACTGACAGTTGTTTAAATGGTGAGCATTATTTCATAAATATGATCTTCAGTAAGGTTTTTCAAAAGTCCCCGTATTTAATTTTTTCGAAGTTATATTTTCCTGTTTAACAGGAGTTTGTGAAATTGTAGTACAATTTGAAATGCCCGTAGATTTTTTTCTGCTGAATTCTACAGTACATTCCTCAGGTGGTACATATTTCAAGCTGAAAACCTGAACTACAAGATTTTACTGTTGTTTTTTTGTGAGCTCTGATTTACTGATTTGAAGTTGAAGAATCTGACAAAACTAATCTGTTCGTCTGTCATATTATTAGAAACATTTTTTTAAGGCTAAACATGAAGTCACCACACATCATATAGCTAACAAACTTCAATGAAATACTAATCGACTTTGAATTTTTGTTCATATCTTGGATATGGGGTTTAACGACCACCGTGACTAACTTGGTGAGATAAAAAAATCACCTCTCCTTAATTTAGGGCCACTGGCTCTAGGGTAGAAAGAGAGCCAATGCCGTAAGAAAATAACAACATACATCCCTAACGAAATTCGAAAGCAGACACACCACGGTCGAAAAGTTAGGGGCCAGTGCTTAGACCATTGACCCACTTAAGCGGCCGAACTGGTATAACCGTCCTTCCATACAAAATCTATAGTCACTTCAAGATACAAAAATAACATTGTATAATCTACCTTTACGATGCAAAAAACTTGGTTTCTATCAGGATAATTCGGACTTGGTGTGCATAGGCTCAACTCACAGTATTTTTTCTGGAGAAGCGAAATAAATCGAGAATCAAATTTTCGCAATTTTTTCAATATGTTTGTTATCACTATTATGGATATGAGGTGCAGTTCGTAACGCGGCATTTCCTTCTTTTAGTCTTTCATATTTCTTTGAAGACTCTTTCTACATATTTTACCAATGTTCACGTTATTTTAAAGTAATAAAACTCTGGAAGACACAGAAACGATTGCCCTATGTCATATTCTCACTTTTAATGCGAAAAGTAATGCCAATTCTTTCTGACTTAGTACCTTACTACATGTTCATTGCACTGTAGATTTCCCACGAGTTTTACTGGAAAATTTTCCGCTCGTGATTTTAATTGTTAAGTTGATCCTTCCGTACAGACAGTATATCATGATTGATGTCATTGTTATGTTGTTTACGCAGAACTTGGTGGAAAGGTAATATTTTCACTGTATTCAAAAGGGGTATATACTTCCAAAGGGAACAAAGTTTCGTTAAGATGTGAACATCGAGATTCACGGTAAATAATTAATTGATGCATCCCCGATCATTAAATTCACAAATTCTGTTTCGGCTATACTTCTCTTTGGCTTACCTAAACGAATTTCACCGTAGCTGCTCGGCATCTTTTGGAATCATAGGATGTTGTCTAACATTTAAGAAATTCAGAAAATTATATATGACTTTCTCTCATTACAAACCACATAGATCTGTCAGTCGTCACGATTAAATTTGAGTGTGGAAAACCTATTAAAAATGCTTTCATTTGTAATAACATTCGGTTTTAACCGTTGTAGTCAAACTTTCCACGATGACAGATATTTGTCCTAACGCATTGTCTCTAAATATTTCCCTTTTCCTCCCTCTCTGTTATTGAGAGCTTCCTTTTAAATATAGTAGTGTTATTTTCCCGAAAGTTAGGTTTAGACTTGCGTATTGACAGATCTAAAACTACCCTTTGAGCAAAATTTGTTTGCACAGATCCGTCTCACATTTCATTTGTGGCAGTGGCAGTTTTCAGTTGCTAACGAAATATATCCACTTAAATTCAACGTTTAGCTTTAAATTTTAAATACCATTGATCCACCGCTGTAAAGTTTCTTTAACCTAAAACCTGATTTATTGATTACACTTCTCACTATTGGAAATGTGTGATGTAAATTTTGATGTATTTTATTAGAAATGCTTCAAATCAGTCCATTAGAATCATACGAAAAGCAAACATTACTGCAACATAAACGCAGATGACACAAAATGAAGTTTTTGAACATACTAAAATTGCTCCTCACTTCTTTTAATAATGTTAAACCAAAATTAATTGGTTTTAATTTTAAAACAAATTCATTTTGGTTAATTGTTCAATCGCATTTCCATAAGAAAAGAGTAGAAAAAATATCAATCTAAAGAACACTGTTCATGGCCATTAAACCCACCATAGCGTTGTACTCGGCGCCGTTCAGGAAAGACGTTATTATGAAGTAAAGGAAATCTCAGTTCAACTTAGTAATCAAAACTACAACCAAGTGGGGAGACTGAAATTTGAAACTTTTGGATGCAAAGGAGGAAAGGTAAACGAAACGGGGACGAAAGTAGATAATCTGGGGGAAAATATCATCATAATTTCGATGTATTGGTGCTGTTGAATTTGAAACCCAATGGGTAAAAAAGAATGTAATGGCAGAATATTATTGAACGTTTAAAATTGCATACTGAATTTTCATGGATAAAGTTGGTAAACGATTCAGTACTATCTTTGATACGGATGAATTCGAAGCTGCAACCTGCGTACTATTGTAAATTAAGCATGATGGAGCACTACTAAATACTACAAGGTATCGAAATTGACTCTGCATGGCAAGAGTTTGTTCAAAAAGTGAAATTGTTTCGGGCACTGGTCTTAACTGAAATGTTAAATTTCGAAAACTGTAAAAGGAAACATAAAGAAAATGTAGAAAAATGTCAACGATTATGGGAGCAGCTTGTAACATTTGGAGCAGCTTGCCTTGCGATTTAACGTAAGACCAACAGTGAGCAATCGCTATTTAGGAATAGAAGCCTTTGGCTCCTAATCCTTGAGCGATAGTCGAGTCCAAACTGTTATTCTTGTGTTAAACTTTTAAATTTAGTGCTGCAAACCATTCAAATAAGACATATCTTAAGGTAGCGTAAACCAAATTTTGGTTCTCTAAGTAATTTTGTAACGTTTCTGACGGCTGTTGAACTGAAATTTCGAATGTTGAAGTCATTTTGTAAAATGAAATTTTCTCATGCAATAAAAACTGAATTTCCAGGTATGAATAATTTTAGTGAATTAAAATTTTTATTCGGAAAGGAAATTTCAAATTTAAATGTTAAAGACAGAATATATAATTCTTCCGGTATCTGAAAAAATGACAATCTAGCAATGACTTGACAATTTTATCTGAGAGCTGAATACCTATGCAGTGATACAGGCTTAGTTGTTTAACTTAGTAGTTGTGCGTATATGTACTCAACCTTTAAAACATAGCAGGTATGTGATTGGTAAAACTATGGTACTTAAGTTAATGGTAAATATTGGAACTCAATGTGATCTGATATTATTCTCTATTTTTTAAAAACTCGCTGAGAGCTACTTGCATTTGAACAAGGCGAAATTGCGTATTTATTAGTTAAATGCAAAATATATTTGATTCCGTAACCGACTTGAGACCAGGAATTTTTATAGTGTTTAAATGCCCTTAAGTAATACAATTATTTAATTCGAATTATGGCTATCTCCAAAAACCGGATCCTTTCTTTTTCTTTTCGCTTTATTAATTTTTTTAAAGTTCATTTCTCTCAAAACTAGGGAAAGCGAATACAAAATATGTGATGATATTCCATTCTAAAGGGTCATTTAAAGGTTTGTACCGTGTTTGTTTCCTTACTTCAAAAGAACTGTTTGAAATGCCAGTAGAATTAAAAAAATTCCGTAAACTTTTCTTATAATTCCTTCAAACCCACATTACTGTCATAAACAGAAGCCATATGAGAAAAGCACCTTAACAGTTTTATTGGCATTTCATTGATTTTCAATTTTGATATCTTCCGTAGAATTATGTAGGATAACGTACTCAAAAGGAAACAAAGGAAACATAGACATAACATCCTCGACACGGAGATAGAAGGTTGTGAAATGAAAAGACGGGGATAGTGAATCCCTGTTCTCAGTTCATTCGCTTGATTGTGAACTGTGCTTGCTATTTTTTAAGCTTTGCAGAAATTGAATCTTTCGCCTTCGACTTTCATATCTTCCCATTACTGCTACTTTAATCACGCTAAAGCACAATGCCGACTGTCTGAATAGTTGCCATATCATTACATCTTTTTCGTTTCATATTGCTTGCACACACACACGCGCAAATGTGCCATTACTCCCGAAATACGTTCAATATTTCCTGCTTCTATTGTTTCAACTGTCATCATTCAGAGCTAGGACCATACACCAAGTCATAAAATTTTATGAACGTCGTTAGGTGGCTATGAACATGTTTAAAATATTTTTAATCTATGAAAATTGTTAAGCATCTGAGTTCCATATATCTACAGAGCAACACTACACATGAAAGACTAGCTTTTAGCTTTTTAATGATATCTGGATGTATCAAATAATATTTCTCAATGAAAGTTGGCCGGGCCCGTGCTGTTGTTAATTTCACGTTATTATCACCTTTCCATATTTCGTATAAAAGCTGCCTGAATACATGAAATCATCCACTCGTTGTTTTTCTTCCTTCTACAAAGGCATTCGTGCTTTGTTTTCCAGCACTTGCCAACTACTGCGGTTTCTTCACCACAGATCCTCATTTTTAAATTAATCCTTTAATGTTGTTGATATTCTTTAGTGATTTCTTGTTTATATTTATTTGTTTTCTCCAAAAAGATCTGAGTTACCAAAACAAATTACCGTGCTGCATTACTTATCATCGCCCTTTATTTTGTTTTTTCTCCTTTCAGGGACTTCCATCGACATCTCTTCCTTGTGTACCGACGTAGTAAGTACACATTAAATGCAAGACCAAAGAGCAACGGGACAGGTGCCATCTTTCCCTATATGCGCAAATATGCCGTTGATACGGTTTTAGAAACATCTGACTGTAAAGAATACCCACGTGCACGAAGCAGAGGTAGCCGCATTTTTAGAAAGAATTGTGTTTGAAGAGAATCTGAAAGAAGCATGATAGTGGGCTATGGATGGGAAAATGCAAGAATCTTAAAAACGGAAATTTTCACAGGTACGCAAAATAGATGTATCAAATGTGCATAAAAAAGTGGTGCAAAATTACCAAACAAGCAATAGACGGTCTTGCTGTGGGTGTAAATGATTGGTCAATATTCGAAGTCTATGCAGCTGGAGATGTATTTGCACGGTAACACACGAATCCCATTTCCTTAGACAACCGCATAATATGACAGTGCATCGAGTGGAGATTTTCAGCATTCACAGCGCGCTTGAACCAGTCGTGAAAAAGGTTTAACAGCTGACTTCGTAGTACATATGTATACCAAAAAATGACAAGTTCTTCTGAAGTGGCCACGGGTACACCTCAGTACTTATAAAGACTGGCAAAATGTCACTTCACAGGTGCATGAGATATTTAGGTAATCCACGCTGATGGATTGGCAAAAAATGAGGAAAAGTATGAATTTGTAGGTTTCAACTACATAGTTTTAACTGTAAAAGCTGGTGGAAGCCGAAAATGATCAGAGGTCTGTTTTCAAATGAAGAAATTTCTAAGTAGCAGGCCTGACTAACGAAATCGTGCAATTCCGGATTCTTGTAAAGTAGAAATTAGTACTTTTAATTCTCCTATCTGGGCTACAGAATATGAAGTTACATCGAGCCTTTTGTCAGTCATTCGTTTATATTTGTGTCAACAGGAAAGGGTGCAGGTACAACCGAATTTAAAAGGAAACGCAGCAGAGGTACTTGTCGTGAACCGCAGATTAAATCGACGTCTTAGTCATACGCATTTTTTTTTCAATTTCTTCCTGCTAACAACCACTGTTACAGGCCGGTACAAATTACTTCCAGACTGCTTCAATAAAATGGTTCGAAAAATATATGTTTCCCTTTCCACGTTAGAAAGATTTGCGCTTTAGTCCACCCTGAACAACTTAACACTCAAGCGACAAAGAAAAATTTCTGCTCTTGACAGATATATATCTCTAACAGATTTGCCATTAGAGCCACTGCACTCTGAGTAAAAGAACAATACCTATATCACACATTCTATCCGTTATTTCGATACCACAGTTATGTGTACAATATATCTGCATTAACGGTTGCTGAGTGAGAAAGGAATCATTTACCTAAATACATGTAGAAACAAATGTCAGTAGAAAATCTTCAGTAAGTTCTAATGAAGTTACCACAATCATCTATTAGTTTCTGAAAAAATGGCTGTATTCCATAGAACAATTCCATGACGTAGATGCCCATATTTTCTGCAGGGTAGTTTTTCTATGCTGTAAACGACTGAAATCATGTACTGTACAGAATTAAATAAGGCGTGAAGCACATGTCACGACCCATGCGTTGTACTTGAAATCGATCAATTGCCATGTGTACAGCGTTTGAAATATTGGTTCTAATGCGAAATTACTGGAAAGGGGTTTAAATCTGCCCAAAAGTTTGAAAAATATAACGAAGTTGAAAGTGAAAGCCGTGTGGTTAAACGGCCACGCAATGATGGTCCCAGATAATTGTGGCTGGTGATTTGACCTTGAAAAGTAAGAATGGTTCTGTAGGCTATCTGCATTTGATTCGGCCGCTCTTCAAGCATCTTGGAAGACAATTCAGGAACAATCACTCTCAAATTGTCAGAGGAACTCGGAGTTACAGAATCTACAATCGCTGAGTACGTACACGAGATCGGAAATTTTTACAGACGATGCCGCATGTTTCCTCCTTGGTTCATACCTGCTGAAGCTCAAAGACGTATAGAAGTATGCAAGAAGCTACTAAGAAATCCCCGAGGTGCTGGACTTATAAAACGAATAGTTACTGGAAAAGAAAAGTGGATATATCTACGTACACCAGATTCCTCAAAAATAGTGGTTCAGCCAGCTTTCCATCTCCCAAGCGCGGACGTTTGGAGGAAAGGTTTATCCTGTGTGTCTGGTGAAATTATGATGAAGGTGTGATCCACTTTGAGCTCACTCTGAACGGTTGGTCTCTCAATGCCAAAAAATATTTTCAATTACACAGGATGTACCCTGAACGTTAGTGTAAGTAGCCTGCCTTTGTCAACCGAAGGCGAGCATCGCTGCAACAAGATTATGCAAACCTCATACTGCTAATCGGGCCCAAGCTAAACTTCAAGTACTACATAGATTAGAGCTACTGTCTAATGGAGCATACAGCCCCTGCCTTGCCCCTTTAAACTGCCACATGGTTTTGGTGATCACGCATTTTCTTCATGGCAAGCAGTTAACTACTTCGGATGTCCACGATCGCGAGTGCTATAAATTATTTGTTTCTAAACAGAAAGCTTTGTCCCGCGAAGGAATGAACACATGGCAAACAGACGGGTTCAAACTACTGAACATGATTGCACATACTACTTCGATATCTAACTTGGATTTTTCTGAGGTTCTCGGTAAGAGAATTGTTGTACCAAAATCAGCGTTTCGCTCTGGACACCTTAAATAAATATATGCCATTTATCTGTTATCACAGTGAACATTTTACTTACAACATCATAATTTACAACTTTTTAAGTTTTTCTTAAGTGCAGTTTCGACTGCTTTCAAGACTTGGAATATATATCAGAATTGACTAATTCAGCATGTGATTTAAATTATATAAAATTATGTATTGTAATATATTACTAATAACAATTGCTCGACTAGATTTAATCTAATGCATCACGACGGGCGAATCCTTGTTCTCTAATACCGTTGTGAACGGCATCTGGAAGACTGCACTGCGCAGCGCTATACGGATCCCACTCCGAGAGTGATGGTCTGGGACGCTATTGCGTTTTCTTTCACACACTCGCTTTTACGCATCACAGTTACACTTAACAGTCAAAGCTTCATTACGGAAGTGTTGGAAACTGAACTTCTACCCGTCCTTCAGACGATCCTGGAAGCCGTCTTCCAAATGAAACTGCCCGACCCCATGTTTCTCGTACTGTTCATGACGTACTCGGTGCCCATCAAGTCGCTCGTCTGTCCTGGGTTACTCGGTATCCAGATTATTTGCCTACCGGGAACGTCTGACGTGTCATCGCGCAACGATTGGTCGTATAGTCCCGCTGCCTTCACAACCAACGAATTATGGATGCGTGTAGAAGCAGAATGGAATGCCATACCGCAGACGGCCATCCAAACTCTGTTTCATTAAATTCCACTGCGTGAGAGGTTTGTCACGAACAAACCTCACACGCCCATGACGGATTTACGTATTACTAATTTTTTGGCCTTTTGCATCGCAAGCCAGCATGTAATTGTGATCGTTTGAAAATTGTACTATAACTAATCTCTCTCATAAATTTCATTGTGATTGCTTGTTCCTTTCTTGGTGTTGCAAATTATATTAACAGTGACAAACTACAATAATTTTGGTTTTATTAATACAGCTATATGTTCCAAAGAATTTGAATTATTTTATCACCCACGAAACCTTGTTAATAATATGGAATTAAAATGCTTCAGTAAATGAAAGCAAATGCATTTTCACGAAAATATCTCGAATTATTTTTTGCAGGCGGGGTGGAGCCCGATACCTTTCGGCATGCAGTTGTGTTTAACAGCAGATTAAAGACCATTAACACAAGTAAGATTTACATTTTGTTTTCTTTGAAATGATGTTAAAAACGAATTACCCGCTTGAACGGGCTTTTTTATTTTTTATTTTGGTACTATTTGCATACCAGACTGGCACACGGAGAGTCAGGAAGGGAAACTTAAACAAGAACGACGAAAAGGTGTATTTCGAAATTACCAATTTTTTACTTCATTTGGAAAACATTCCCAGTGTTCTGACTTCACGCCCATATATTTTTTTTACTACAAGATAGAATCAAAGCTTTAGAAATGAACTATGTCTCTTGACATGATGTAATGTGTTTACGGTAAATTTCACCTGATTGGTTGGTTGGTTGTAGGTACAGCATCTGTTTTCAATTTCTTTTTGCACGGTAAGCCAACCAATTCGCATTATAAATTACCAGTATAACTATAGTCAGTAAAGTATTTAAAGAACATTCCTGCTTTTTTAACTGTGAATAATCATTTTCTGGTTTAAAGAAAGTATCCATTTACTGATCTCATGTGTGTAGTTATTTGCAATATCGAAAGGTAAACATCATACACTTATATACAGCGAATTGAACATAATGTCAAACTCCTGCGTAGTCACACCAGGGGTGTTTACTAGAATTACTTAATTAAAAACATATCTATGGAGAAACTTGGACTATATTTCAAACTGCTTCCTTTCACCATTAATTATTTTTGGTTAACGTGCCAGATAAGGACGGCCTGTTGACTCTTTTTATTAGAGTAGCCATGTTAGGAATTGATACAACATCACAAAGAGCTCAAACGCTTCCGTCAAATATCGAACATAATTACAGAAGAATACACTTTTTCAACCTGGTTACCACGACATCCCCACACACTCTCCTAACTTCTCTCGTGCAACTGTTTCGTGTCATTGCATGTTTGACATGAGTTCCGAACGTGCAGGCCAATCTGTTTATGCTTATCTGTTATCTAATTGGTATTTATATTATCAGCGGGGCCCAATGAGATAGCGTATAGATGAACGCCAGGCATGGCTGGAGATAGTAATTCAAACATCTGGGCTTACACCAATTCATTGAAGAAACGTCAAGGTTTTCTCCGATACATCAGACGTTTTAACAAATATTTTGTTACTGGATGTTGAATTTGTGAGTAACATTGTCATACTGAACATAAATTTATAAATTTTACAAATCGGTTCAATGCTGCAGATCGGAAAGGGCAGATTCTTCAGTTTATTAGCAAAACTTCGATGCATGGAAGAAAGATCAAGGTTTCCACAGATACATAGATTTGTTTAATAAAAATTATATTACTGGATGTCGAATTAGTGATCTTCACTGGTATATTGAACGTAATTTTACAAATCGATCATTTCTGCTGACCGAAAAGCGAAGAAGATTCTTCAGTTTATTTGCAAAGAAAAAAAGGTTGACACTAATGCGTCAAAGAAGCATCGAAGTACCCACCAAAACATCAAACATGTCAACAAATATTATTAGTTACTTGATGTTATTGGTGACTAATCACTGCTATATTGAAAAGTGATTTATCGATCTATTAAGCCCCAGTACTGTTCCCCACTTCTTGCTCTGACAACCCCAACTGGTAACCCTGCGGTAGTCTAGCTAACGGTAGAACCACCCGGTCGCATAGGTCTTCGTGGGGTGTGAGCCAGCCTACGAACGATACCACGGGAGGGGGCAGCAGCACACACCATTTCTGTAAGGGGCTGAAAATAAATGATATTGCGAGTCCCAAGATCAGATCTAGCGGCAATGAGATAGTGTCAGTAATGGCCATGGTACTGTGAAGTGGAAAGTAACGGGAACCCACAACTTTATTTTCCCAAAATTTTCTTGCATGGAAGTGAAAACAAAGATAAATAAACATAGGGAATCGTGCTTTTCTGTTTACAGGAGGGATGCCCCGGTAGTAGAGGGAAGTACCACAGGGCCTATCTCAGGTCGTTAACCAGCGAAATCTAAGAATAAATTAGAATTTCGAATATGATATCA
The DNA here is from genome assembly GCA_039090855.1 of Macrothele yani. Lineage (NCBI taxonomy): Eukaryota > Metazoa > Arthropoda > Arachnida > Araneae > Macrothelidae > Macrothele > Macrothele yani. Next base: position 28,513,792 of record CM077016.1, on the reverse strand, counting down.
CTTAAACAATCCGGAAAATTGCAAAATTTAAAACACGAAATGAGCCAAATGAAAATTGATGTTCTTGGAATTAGCGAAGTAAGATTGTCAGGTAACAGAAATTTCTAGACCGAAAACTTCAAAACTATACAAGGATCATTTCAAAAGTTTTGTATAATGTGGGTTATCTCTAAAAAAAACGAATTTATTTGAATGTCATCTCCATTTTCTTTATGACAGCTTCCCAACGTTTAGGTAAATCTTGATTTCCAGTTAGGGCACCTCCATTGTCGAGACGTAGGATTTCTCGGGTCACCTCATTCGAAAGATCCTGAGTCGTAGTGAATCGTTTCCCACGGAGTGGTTTTTTCAGTTTTGGGAACTTTTCATCATCTGGTGAGCTCATGTTAGGACTTTTGGCTGTAGCAAAAAGTCTGTCCCAAAACTCCAAAACCACAAGATCTGTTCACCTTCGGTCTCGTACCGCTGAAGCAATTCTTCTGCAATCCCTTTGCGAACTCATTGCTGGAACCCGGTTCGCAGCCACTTTTCTCTTCTATAATTTTACCGTAGACATGTTTGCTTGAAATTCAAACTTTTCACATGTTTTCCATCGATCTTCTTCCACAATGCTGATGACGATAACCACAGGAGTGTCGTCTGTTGCATCTGATGACTTCAGTCGTTTTCAATGCTTTCCCGACCTTTGTGGAAACGTGAAGCCTACCGTGGCCCTCTGATATTATCCACTACACTGACCCTATAAACTTCACACAATGATTTATGAATTTTGGTAAGTGTTTTTCCTTGCAACATTTAAATTTTACTGTAAGGATCGCTTGTCGCTGTGTGAGATCTGACTTAACTCACTTCTTTCCTCCATTTCTATGCATTTTCGGAACAGGAACAAATTTTCCAGTAAATGCAGACACAACTTTGGATACTGAAGTCTGATTTACAAATGGCGCAACGATTGGAGCGGTTGCATCATCCTACGGGCAGCACCTGCGTAGTGTGCAAAACTTTGGAAATGACCTACGTATATTCTGGATCTTCAGATAGCAGGGCAGGAGTGGGATTCATCGTAAACAAAAGTTTAGGAAAAGATATTACAAGTATATGCACGGTATCGATAGATGCTTCTCATTAAAGTAAAAACAGAAGCTACAGACTTGTCTTTTATTCAGATATAAATGCCAACATCAAAATACAAAGATTACGAAATAAAAGAAAGGCACGAACAACTTGAGGAAATTATAATGTAAGTTAATATCAACAGACCCTGGTTATATTGGGTGACTGGAATGCAATGTTGGGATAAATATAAGAAAATAATATAACAGAAGAATTCGGACAGGAAAAATATGATCTAGGCGAACGCCTCATAAAATTCTGGGAGAGCCATAATTTGAATTGCAAACATTTTACTCAGCGAGCCCTGAATGAAGAAGATATACATGGAGAATGCCAGACAGTGGAGAAACATACCAAATAGACTTTAACCTAATTACACAGAGATACCCTACTAAGGTCAGGAATTATAAATGTTACCCTGCTACAGAAGTAAATTCAGACCATAATCATTTTATAATGACAAGTAATTTGGGTAATGCCCTAATACAGTCAATTTTGAAATCCACCGGGATATGCAATGAAGTCTCGGAGAAATGATAGCAGTCAGACATGGAAGTTTTCTTTGCAGACAACCGTCTAACCTTGTACTACAAAGGTGCACGTCCCCAGATTGTGTTTGTAACATAAACGTAACTTGTTCGAAGGTGTTTTGCAGCAGTAAAACGAATGAGAATCTTATAAGGAACAGCAAGGTTCAGTGTATGCAAATGTCTGGATAACAAGAGCTAACTCCTGAACAAAGGAATATACAGAAAGGCAATACCACTTACTTTAAACTCTAAGAAAAAACCAATGTAGAGTACTTGCCGGAGTGGATCCTGGGCTAATGTCATTTTTTTAAATATATTTCACCCTGACAGCAGGTAAATCAACAAGTGAAAATAAATCTAAAGAGTTATATTCGGCACTAATGGAAATTCAGAACCGTATTACCGCTTATTTTAAAACATGGGGCAAGTGTTATCTGGTGTACATTGCCGGAGTGGACCCTGGGCTAATCACCATTTTTTTTAAATGTTGTTTCCTAGACATCAAATAAAACAGTGAGATAACTAGAGAAAATTAAGCTAATTTCAACTAACGTTCCTATAATTAGTAGGAATGCATTTTACGTTACGCGATGCTTTTGGCATTACTGTATTGCTACTATTTGAGCTATGTTTAAAAGAGGAAATGGGTTCAATCGTGGCTGTTTCGTATAGTACTGTAAAAATCGCAATTTGAAGACGGTCCAATGAGAGGCCCAAGAGTCTACGGTCGTCAGCAAAGAAAGTTGCCGTTACTGACCGCAGTTATCGCCGCGACACTTCGCTGCATCTTTTCTGTCGATTTCAGTTCATATTTATCCCATAACAATTTAAAGATATGAGCAGTTAAGCTCTTTCTTCTTTTTTGGTTGGAAGTCAATTTCCCTATACTTTCTTTACTTCAAAACTATTTTAAAGTTCGAAGTTTTTTCAACTAAATACTGTGTGAAAAATTACACCACTGGACATCCTCAAATTAACAGGTTTTCATTTGTATGTACTAATTACATCACGTTTAAGCTATAAAACCAGAAACATATTCAACTTGTCAAATGCAGTTTCAAATGCTAGTATTTGTTATTCGCAACCATTCGGATATTTGTCTGATCCCTCCTGATATGTTGCTGAAAATATGTGGACACCTGATGAATGTTTTCAGATTTTCATCAACATTATCCACGTTTTTCTTGAAAGAAAAAAGATTTATCGAAGGGGTAATAGTGATGAGTTCAGGAAAGGGTGACGATTTTCCTTGGAGTGATTTGCTGTTAAACTTTTCGTAAATTTAGATTTCACCTCCCTGGGTTCGATCTTTGGATCCAGAGAGAGAAAGTCAAGAAAAAGTTACAGGAATTCTATTTCTCATTTGTTTTTTTCCTTCTTTGTTCTGTGGGGCCTGCGAGAAAAGTGTTCGCTTTATTCACGAAAGAAAAAAATTATATAGTGCGAACTATCAGTCACAATGCTGTTCCTTTTGTTTTGGTATTACTCAGCCCAGCAGGAGGAAAGGAAAAACATACTCAGAGGAATTAAAGTAAGAGCACTGTTAATAATTTTTTTCTCTATGTGTATGAACAAAATGTAGCATTTATACGACGCAGTACCAAAAGGTGCAATGTCGCAACATTCATGAGAAAAAACCTGGGGTATGGTTAAGAAAAATATAATAATAATATATATGAAAAAAAAAAGGAATATTTTGTATTTCTTGCTTTGTCCAGTATATGAAGTAACATGCTAAAACATTTTGTAAGCCAGCTGCAGTGTCTCTCCTTTAACAGATAGCAGTCATTGCTCGGGGTTTTCCAGAAAAGGGGATTAAAGCAGCAAATTCTTTCTACCCTTTTGGAGATTTTCTTTCCTAGAAAAGACCACCGGGAGGGCAAAATTTCTTTTTTTTTTCGAGGTCTGGCAAATCTCACTAGCTGAGAAGGAGCTTAGGAAACAGATAGATAACCGTGTAAAGCCCTATGAAAGGGGAGATGGTGGCCGGTTGAATGTGGGAAGCAGCAGTCCCTCGCGCCAAAATTTAGAGGTTGTTTACGAAATGTGGACCCTTGCGAAGCATTCAGCTGTCAAACACGTGCATTTCACGTGTTCTGGGCTGGAAGCAGCCAATGGGATGGCTGGCGTCCTCCTGGCCTGATGCGATTGGTCGCTTGTCCCTCTCAAGGGGAGAAGAGCTCTGCACGTCCATTTTGATTTTCGAGAGAAGTCGCAAAATGAACTGCTAGAGGGAGGAGGAAAAATAGGTGGCTGGCTGTTAAGTCAAGAAAAAAATGGCTCAGAAGGCCTCCCAAAGTCAGCGATTGTGGTTAGGGGGTTTTACGCCACCTTGGGAGCTACAATTTGCCGGAAACGTGCAAAATTGCTGCTGATGAAACCATCACCGAGCATGCTCCTTAAACGTTCTCACCAGAACGCTGATGAGCTGAAGTTCTCCGGAGTGCCGATGCCAGAATAGTTTCCTGGAGGAGCACCATAACCCTAATGCCACGTTGCATGCTTTTACTATTGGAACTCGCGATATTGAAGAAAAGGCGGAGGAGCGTTGTCATCAAATACAATCGCACAGAAATGTCGACCTAACGACAGCTGGAGGAACCACCAGCGAAACCGACAGGCCGGCCAAAATTTTGGGTGAAAACCAGCTTCTAGATATCAACCACTCCCTGCGAGCTGACTGTATGGACTGTGCTAATAATAACAATAAGAAACAACTGGACACAACGATGGATGTCTCCCTTGATTTACGTATGTTAGTTGTTTTTTCATTGGCTTGTATCATCATAATTTGGTTCAAAGTTTTTTTGGATAGGGGGTATAAATTTGCTGAAAAAAGAAATTAAGAGCGAGGCCCTATGGAAGGGGAGAAGCTGTAACTGACCGTAAGAGTCTAATGTTTACTTAGTGTTATAGTTCAGAAGTTTTTTTTTTTCAGAATAAGAAACTAAAAATCATGAAACTCACTCATGATGTTTTGTAATGGCCTCAAAAATCCTGAAAATGGGAGAGGCATGTGAAACCAAATCTACAAAAACAGGCAAAAATGTATCAACAGGAATTGTTATGACATATGAAAAAGGTTGTGATCTCGAAACACTATCAGTACAGTTTTGTTCTTCTAATATTCTTTTTTGATACCATATTGTTATTGTTGTACAAATAAATATAGGCATTAGCCTTTCAAAAAACCAAATTTTCGGTAAGAAGTGGCAATTTAGTTTCTTAATGTCTTCTAAATTTCTGAGCAACGGCACTCATCACCCAACGCTCTGACGTTGGCTAGGAAGTCCCTTGGGTGTTGTGTAAATAATAATAATGTACTAATAATTAAAATAATTACTGTCTGATATTTTCTTTTTTTTTCATGCTTACAAACACGAGTTCATAAATACGGTCTCTGTGAGTTGACACATATGTTACACATTTACTAAAAACACAGTGCTGTAGTTATTCCTCAGGTGTGAAAAACCAGAAAAAAACATGTTTAGTATTCACATAAACAATATCACCGGTGAAAATTTATGTGTGCTATAACAAATATGACATCTCAAAGTTTCCACTTATAAATCTTAATTTTTGGTTGTTTCAAAATGCATCTACCCATCTCCCAAAGTTAAATTTTAGTGTAAATTCAAAATTTCCCTTCAGGTTTACCTTTGGCTATCAATGATAATAACTTTATATAACGTGGCTGAGATTTCCGCCACAACATAAATGGTGCCGTGTCCTAGGATGCGTGCCATGGCTCAAATTTTTTTGAAGACACTGAATGACAAATAATTCCAAAGTGTTGAAATAATACTGATAAGTTGTTGTTAAATGAAAATAGCTGAGTAGTTTCTGAAAACTTTGTAAGAGCATACGCCAGTGGAAATTAAAGGTTGAGTTGGGGTTATAATTGTGAAAAATAGAATAACACAGGGTTCCAGTAAACAATAATTTTTGTTTTGTGTATCTTCATTGCTACTGATAATGATAGAGTACAGATTTTAAGTCAAAGCTTCAGGGTGTATATATATATATATATATATATATATATATTTATATATATATACTGGCAGAACTAGATACTGGCAGAACTAGTGGTGTTGGATTTATAATAAACAAGAAACTGAAGGATAAAGTGGTAGAAGTTGAAAGTTCCTCTGACAGAGCTGCACGACTCGTTATCCAACTATCGAGAAGATACCAGGCTCAGATTATTCAAACTTATGCACCCACCACAAGTCATCCTGAAGAAGAAATTGAAGAATTTTATGAGGAAATTTGTCATCTAAATAATAAAGGTAAGCAGCACTTGAAAATAATTATGGGAGATTTCAATGCAAAAATAGGGCAACGGCAACAGAATGAAACTTCAGTAGGTAAATTCGGTCACGGCAACAGAAACCAGCGTGGAAATACTCTCGTTGAGTTTGCAGAGGCAGAAGGGTTTTTCATCTTGAACTCCTTCTTCAAGAAAAAGCCACACAGGAAATGGACATGGAGACATCCAAATGGGACGACAAGTGAAATTGATTTTATTATGTGTAACAAAAAATTCGTCATAGAAGACTGCAGTGTGCTAAACAAGTTCAACACACGTAGTGACCATAGATTGGTGAGGTGTAAGATGCACCTCAACACTAAACTTGAACGTGGCAAGCTCATAAGACAAACAAAATCTATTGACATAACCAACCTTAAAAAACACCATAATACCTTCAAGTTGGAACTGAAGAACAGGTTCTCTGCTTTAGAAGGCCTAACATCGGAAGAAGTGGACATCTCTGAAGTTAACAGAAAAGTAACCAAAGCTCTTGTGGAAACAGCAACAAAATTAGCTGGGTCTAAGAACAAGTTGCATGTAAACAAATTATCAGGAAAAACGAAAATGTTGATGCAAAAAAGAAGAGAGATGAGGACAACTAAAGAAGATGTGACTTCCAAAGTGGAATATATAGAGCTATGCAAGACAGTACGAAAAAGTATCACTGAAGACGTAAGAAAATTCAACTGTGAACTAGTGAGGAAAGCAATTGAAAACAACCAAAGCCTAAAGATAGCAAAGGGACATCTCAGTAAGGGAAGAAAACAGATTATGGCACTGAGAAAAGAAGATGGTTCTGTAACAAGAAATAGAGGCGAAATTTTGACAAGAGTAAAAGATTTCTACTCCAAATTATATGAAAGGGATGGTACATGCACTCCAGACATCATGAAAGATACCAGTACCAAAGTTCCTCCAGTCCTTCCAGCAGAAGTTGCACATGCAATCAAGAACATGAAGCGGGGAAAAGCTCCAGGAGAAGATGGAATTACTGTAGACATCATACAAGAAGCAAGTGGAGAAATCGAAACAGTACTCGCCCAAATTTTCACTCGATGCCTTAATGAAGGAAAGATTCCTGAGGATTGGAACACCGCTACAATGATCCTGCTACATAAGAAAGGTGACATTGAGGATCTCGGAAACTACAGACCTATCAGCCTCCTATCAGTAGTTTATAAAATCTTCACTAAAGTTCTTTCACACCGCTTGAAGGTAACACTGGACATGGCTCAACCGAGAGAACAAGCTGGATTCAGGAGTGGCTACAGCACAATAGATCATATCCATGTGCTGAGAGAACTAATTGAAACAGAGGGAATATGAACTTCCATTGTGCATGGCTTTTATCGATTATGAAAAAGCCTTTGATTCGGTGAAACCATCAGCAGTTACAATGGCTCTGAAAACCTGCGGTATTGAAGATGCATACATTAATATTATTAATAACATCTATGAAAATGCAAGTGCAAAGATTAGGCTGTTTGAAAATACAACACACATAAAAATTGGAAAGGGAGTGAGACAAGGTGACACCATATCTCCGAAGCTCTTTAATGCCACATTGGAGGGTGTTTTTCAGTCACTGAGCTGGGAAACCAAGGGGATAAAGATTAATGGAGATTATCTAACCCACCTTCGTTTTGCTGATGACGTAGTCATTTTTGCAACTACCCCATCAGAGCTGCAGAGTATGATCCAGGAACTTGCTGACAAGAGTAAAGAAGTGGGATTAAAAATGAACTTTCAGAAGACAAAAGTGATGTTCAATGCTTTTACAAGAAATGAAGATTTATCGATTGATGGAGAAAAGCTGGAGATAACAGACACGTACGTTTATCTTGGACAGCAGATATCAAGTGAGGGTCACATTGATGAAGAAATTAATCGGCGTACAAAACTTGCCTGGAGAGCTTTTGGAAGAAAAAGCATAATTTTCAAGAGCAATATGCCATTATGTCTTAAAAGAAAAGTGTTTGATCAATGCATCCTTCCAGTGCTTACGTATGGTGCAGAGACGTGGACCTTAACTAAAAGAGACATACAAAGGCTGCAGACAACTCAAAGAAGCATGGAGAGGTGCATACTTGGTGTAACCAGGAGAGATAAGAAGAGGAACTCGTGGATCCGAAAAATGACAAGAGTGGAAGACATCATGATCAGAGTTAAATCCCTGAAATGGCAATGGGCTGGACATACTGCCAGAAGGAGAGATCATCGATGGACAGCCGAAATTTTAGATTGGATTCCAAGGGACAGGAAAAGACCCAGAAGAAGACCACATGGGAGATGGGTGGACGAAATTCGAAAGTATGCAGGGGTGACATGGAGGAGACTGGCACAAGACAGACCGTTGTGGAGGAAACTTGGGGAGACCTTCGTCCAGCAGTGGATTGATAATGGTTGACAATGATGATGATGATGATGATATATATATACCATATTTCTTCAAATTTTAAAGTTAGCAACAATATAATCTAGTGTTTAGTGCATATGTTATTTATAGTGTTTTGCATATATAAGTTTTGGAGCAATTTGCATACATAACAGTGTTTAAATGAATAGTGTAGAATTTTGGGTATATTAGCATAGTGTGATATTTTTGCATTGAAGATTTTTTTTGAGTGAGCTTAAATCTGAATAGGTATGATGATAACTTGCACAATTGATAGAACATGTCAGTATTAGTAACAGTTACAGGATTACTTAGTTAGTGAGTTGTTACAAAGCACTTGCCATAAGAAGAAGTATTTTTTTTTTGGTGTAATATTTCAATATTTATGGTTTGGGCTCAAGTTAGTAGTAAAGTGAAGCATAACATCATACTAACTAAGACAACCATAATTTCTTTTTTTTTTTGCCTCTTTTTCCTTCTGCTGGGAAATCAAATTAATATGGAGACTTGAGTTTTGGGTGCAATTTGAATTTTAGAACATAGAATTGCATTTTTTTTATTTGGGCAAAAACATTCCTTCGATATTCATTGAGAGTGTGAACACATAAATGTCTTTTGATGTTGTGATTATATCAGTGTTTGGTAAGTATTATTTGTATTTTGTGATGTGGGTAGATTGTTTATTCCTTCAAATGCTAGGAGGCGAATACATTGTTCTTCGGTGTAGTGGTTTATGGTAGTGTGAATTTAGTGTAATTTCAAATAATTTTTGTTTTGGGTTTCCTTTGCTACAGTGAGTTAGTTTCATTGAGAGTGTTAGTATAGTGAAGGTGTAGTGCAAGATTAATAGGGTGTTAGGAAAACCTTAGATACCGCTACAACAGTGCTTTTTTTTTTCGTGCTGAAGCAAGAGTAAATTGAATTAGTGAAATAATGGCTAATGAACGAGAAGGTACCGGAGAAATCCAAGGAGTAAATTGGAGTCTCTCAGGTCTAATGGGACTAGTGAAGGAGTTTTCTTGGGATCCGAGTGGATTGTCAGTGAAAGAGTTCTTTGAGACATTAGAGGATGTGGCACTCATGGGATGCTGGGCTGCAGATCAGAAATTTGTGGTATTGAAACATAGATGTACAGAAGAGGCCAAACAACTAGTTAGGGATGTGATTGCTCGGTCAGAGAATGTAGATTATGAGGGGTTAAAAAAGGAACTAATTGATAGGTTTGCTTCACCTGAATCGGTTACTGTCAAGATGGGGAGATTTCACTCGTGCGTACAGAAAAGGGGTGAGACAGTGAGGCAATTTGCAGCTAGGCTAGAACGAGCAGCCTTTAGCTACTTCAATGAAAACGCTGGAGCTTTTGCCGAGTTCAGAGACCAGAATGTCTTGGCCCAGTTCATAACAGGAGTGGACCCAAAAATTCGTCACCTGGTTCTGTCTCATCAACCACGAACCTATAAAGACGCAAAAGAGAAGGCAATATTGGAAGAAGAAAATGAGAAGTACATGGCCAGTTTTTCTCGGGGTGTATCCTTCATAGGAGTGGAGGAAGGAGGTAATCGTGCCCCTAGGCATGGGCTTGGGGAGGAAACGCCTCTACGTCCCATGATGTTGGCTCTGTGTGACCAAGTTAGGGAGCTGGGCAAGCAAGTAGCTACTTTAGCACTTGCTAATGCAAGTACCAGTGAGAAGCCGCCGAGTGAACAGAGGCACAGCAGTTCTCCTGCTAGGAGGGAATCAGGTTTTCTACAGCCAGGGACAGTTACTCTTTACCCACAAAGTACCGGAGAGATAGGAGACAGGACTATCCACGAGAAGGCAGGTCGGATAGATACAGATCCCCTAGTCGTCCAAGACAGGAAGATTTCCGCCGAGGCAGCAGGCTCACAGTGATCTGCTATCGGTGTAACCAGGTGGGGCATTATGCAAATGAATGTCGCCAGATAGACAGGCCCTCTCAGGAGTATAGAAATCAGGGTCGCGGAAGCAGTAAATATCTTTCCCATTCCAGGGGTGGAAGGACTCGACATGCACCACCGGGCAGAAATAGTCAACAACAAATCAATCAACACAACAGGTCGGATGCTTTAAACTGGTAGTGGGGAGAAGATATTGGGAGTCATCTTCTAAGAAAAAAACCCTTGTTGTAAAGGCTCCAATTGGCTCATGTTTCACCAACGGTCACTCGTTTGGCATGCCTATTCTGGAAGGAGTAGTTAGTGGGAAATCCCTGAGGCTACTGATTGACACGGGGCCGTCAGTTAGCTTAATAACCGAGGGTTGTCTCAACTCCTTACTAGGATACAAGAGATTCATGGAATATCCCAACCTAGTGGTCAAGGGTGTTTCAGGGAAACACCTGGATATTAAGGCCTATGTGGAATTGAAATTTTGTTTGTCTGGGGTGAATTTTTAGCATAAAGTGTTTGTCACCCAGACTCGGTTATCATCAGATTATGATGTTATTGTTGGTTTTGACCTTTTAAAGGCACAACAATTTGCTTTCAATGATACAGCAGGCACTTTAAGTAGAGGAGCAGCACGCATGCCAAATGTTTATCAACGAGAGAGGGAACAAGTGATTGCTTTGGTGAAACAGATGTTCCAAATACCAAAGAGAAAGAGGAAAGTGGTTAAGAGAAAAAGGAGGAAGAGTTGTGCAAGAAAGAGTTACCCCAGAGTACCCCTAAAGTGTTAGAGCATACTGGTGTTGATCCTATTAGTGTTGTTACTGCTGGAGAGGGAACCTTCTCTACTGAGGAGACCCCCATTTCAAAAGGTAAACAAACCAACCCACCGACTGAGTTAGTAATGCATCAGGAGGATTCTCTTCCCACTGAGGTATCCGAGGCACCTTCAGGAAGTCAAAATTTGGGAAAAAGGCATTATTTTGGAAAAACTGTCCGAGCGGAGAAAATTTCCCCAAATCTGAAAGGATAATTCCGGTAAGGGTTGCAGACTGTGCAGAGTTGGGGGAAGTTATGCTTTTACAGCAGGCAGATGCATTCAAGTGCGAGTCACTTTGGATAGGTCGCTCGGTGAATAGCACCAATAATGATATTACCGTGGTGAAGGTGATCAATTTATTGGACTCAGTGGTTTACCTCAACAAGTGTTCTAGGTTGGTTACAGCGGAACCAATTCAAGTTACTTCAGTGTCAACAGTGGACAGTCAAATTGATGATTGTTCCACATGGGCGAACGTGTTCGACGTGTCGCATTTACCTCCTGATCAGCAGTCAAAATTGTCCTCATTTTTGCACTCGCATAGGAGGACGTTTGCCAAAAATGTAGCAGAGTTAGGTGAATGTGACACCTTGCTACATCAGGTTCATCTAACAGAAGAGATCCCTGTGAGACAAAGAGCCTATCGAGTTCCTTATGCCCTTCGAGACGAACTCAATAGGCAGATCAACGAACTTTTGGAGGCAGGTATTATACAACCTAGTGACAGTCCTTATTCGGCACCTGTTCTCCTTGTGAAAAAATCGGATGGCAGTTATCGTCTCTGTACTGACTTAGGAGGCTAAATGCCAAGACAGTACCGGATTCCTTTCCGATTCCAAATTTGGTGGAGATGGTGGATTCCTTAGCAGGAGCCACCTACTTTAGCTCTCTGGATTTAACCTCAGGGTTTTACCAGATGAAAGTACGGCCTTCGGATGTTTACAAAACGGCTTTTGTCACCGATCAGGGTTTGTACGAGTGGCTAAGGGTACCATTTGGGATGCGGAACAGCCCTGCTTTCAGAGGCTGATGGAAATAGTTCTATCAGGTCTCAAGCCGCTCCAGGTTGGCATATATATTGACGACATTGTCATTGCCAGCAAAACTTTCGAGGAACACCTGGATTAGCTGGAGATTGTTTTCCAAAGGTTGAGACAACACAACCTTAAGCTTAAACCTGACAAGTGCCACTTTTTGAAGTCTTCAATTAGGTACCTGGGATTTGTTGTCAGTCCAAATGGCGTCACGCTTGATCCCAGAAATTTGGAAGCTGTAAAAAACTTCAAAATTCCAAATTCCATTAAGCAAGTCAGAGCTTTCCTAGGTCTCACAGGTTTTTATAGGAGGTTTATCCCTGATTATGCCAAATTGGCTTTGCCCCTGACTAATCTGATCAGGAAGGATAAAGCATTCAAATGGACACCTGAAGCCCAGACCGCTTTTGAAGAACTACAACAGGCACTCTTAAGTGAGCCCTGTCTGAAATTACCTGATTTGTCAAAATAATTTGTTGTTGCTTGTGATGCTTCTAAATTTGCTATTGGGGCCGCATTGCAACAAGAGGAAGGAGGAAAATTGCATCCAGTAGCATATGCTAGCCGGAAGTTAAAAGGAGCGGAGCTTGATTATTCTGTGGTGGAAAAAGAAATGCTCAGTGTCGTGTTTGCAGTAAACTACTACAAACAATATCTTTATGCTCGACACTTTCAGATCATTACCGACCAAACCAGTTTTTCATATGCCTTCAAATTAAGGGATCCCACTTCTAGAATAGCTCGCTGGTGCATGTCGTTACAGCAGTTCGACTATACAATTCAACACAGACCAGGAAAATCGAATGTTGTAGCTGACTATCTGTCTAGGAATGTTCTGACCACCGAAGTGGTGGAGCAGTCGGCAGCAAGACAGGCAGAGGAACGGACAAGAGTGAAGGAATTGCAGAGGCAGGATAGCAGGTGGAATAAACAGATTGAGTTGCTGGAAGGAAAGGAAGAGCTGGGTAAACTCAAGGTCTCAGATGAGTTTTACCTACAGGATGGACTCTTATGGCACTACGTATTGCCCAGGTCAGGAGATACCAGGAATCAAATACGAGAACAGCTGGTCATACCAGAATGGTTTAAGAGATTTTGGAGCAGTGCCAAGACTCGGAAACTGTGGCTCATCCAGGGTTCAACTGAACATTGGAGCGGGTACGCTCCCGATTCTAGTTCCACAACATGTACTCAGTGGTTAAGGCATACGTAGACAGCTGTCACAGCTGCTTAAGTAAAAGAGCTTGCAAACCTGGTAGAAAGGCACCTTTGGTAAGGGCAGAACTTCCTAGCCGCCCCTTCGAGAAAATTGCTATGGATGTTGTGGGACCTCTGGTCACCACCATGTCAGGAAATAGATTCATTTTAGTTATCACTGACTACTTTACTCGTTGGCCAGTAGCCTATGCGTTACCAGACACAAAGAGTGAAACGATAGCCCGGGTCCTCATAGAAATATTCATTGCTTCACATGGTGTGCCAGCCAAATTGTTGACAGAGAGGGGCACAAACTTTCTGTCGGCAGCCATGATGAAAGTCTATGAGAGGCTGGGTATCAAAAAGTTGAATTGTAGCCCATATCATCCCTCTGCTAATGGACAGTGTGAGAAATTAAATGATAGTTTGATTAAGTCAGTTAGTCACCTGGTCTCGGATAGAAAGGATGAATGGGACCATTGCCTTCCCATGGCACTCCTTGCATTCAGGACAGCGGTGCACACCAGCAATGGGGAAACTTCAGTCTATCTCACTTATGGAAGAGACCTGGTGTTGCCATATAATTTGATCGGCAGTCCCCGAGTACGTACATATGCTTCTCAGTTGGAATATTGTGACGAGCTCACGGATAGGCTAAACAAAGCATTTGAGGCTGTCAAGGTAAACCTGGAAAAGGCTGCAGACACACGGGAGAAACAACGTGCAAAGACTGACGTTGATAAGCATACCACCCTTAATGACAAGGTGTACTTATATTCTCCTGCAGTGAAGCCAGGACGAAATAAGAAACTGAGCAAGCTATGTTCGGGACCCTATCGTGTCACCAAGGTGATACCGCCGGTGAATTACGAGATTACCTTCATCCCTGATCCCAGAAAAAAGGAGTTGGTCCATGTGGATAGGCTGACCAAGGTAAGGGACACTCCTCTATTTCCAAGTGCCATGAATAAGAGCGAGGATAGTACAAACTCCGAGGAGACGGAGGAAGTTCAAGAGGACAATTCTACACAAACACAAGTGAAGGAAATTGACAATAGTGGTGTAGGTTTCTTTCCGTGGTTTCCGTTTCCTGGGAGGAGGACAAGTTATGGGAGATTGCCTAGGCCAGCAAGCACTCCTGCAGTGGTGAGTGAACAGGCGAGTATTCAGACTCCAGCCAGCACTCCTGCAGTGGTGAGTGAACAGGCGAGTATTCAGACTCCAGCCGGCACTCCTGAGGTAGGTAATGAACAGGCGAGTATACAAATTCCATCAAGTACTCCGGTAGTGGTGCGAGCTGGTACTTCAAGGCCGAGAGGGAGTCGCATACCCACAAGTACTATGTTGACACCTAGGTATAGTTTGCGTCCTAGAGATGGTCGTGGATTCATAGCTCGGAAGTAAATAGTGCACTCAAATTCAGTAGCTACGTTGCGTGTAAATAGTCGTGTGATATTATTGATTGGTACCTTAAGTGTAGTGTAGGAAGCAATTATGTTTTCTGTAGTATTGATAAATCAAGTGAAGCATATTTTAAATTTGTGGTCTCGTATAGTGTTGTGGTCGTTTGGTGAGAATTTTTCTGTCAATTCCAATTTCCACTTCCAAGCCAACAATTCACTTTTGTTTATTTTCTTTGATTAAGAGTTCATACTTATAAGTGCTAAGTAGAGTTTGGTTGTGTCCAGGGAGAACCTTGCAGCTCCTGGAATTCCAGGAAATTGTATAGTTTTTATGTAAGTAGTTGAGGTGTTGGGTGTGATAGTTAATGCCAGTTCTCTGTCGTGTTTAAAATGTGGGTTCATCTGTTCCTTGCTAAGAACATGGTACATTTCCATGTGGCTTTGGTAAGTTTTTCCTGTTTTTTCTTGTTTTTGTTTTTGTCTCCCATGGGATTAATGCAGTGACATGTTGCTGAAAATCTGTGGACACCTGATCAATGTTTTCAGATTTTCATCAACATTATCCACGTTTTTCTTGAAAGGAAAAAATATTTATCGAAGGGGTAATAGTGATCAATTCAGGAAAGAGTGACGATTCTTCCATGGAGTGATTTGCTGTTAAACTTTTCGTAAATTTAGATTTCACCTCCCTGGTTTCGATCTTTGGATCCAGAGAGAGAAAGTCAAGAAAAAGTTACAGAAATTCTATTTCTCATTTGTTTTTTTTCCTTCTTTGTTCTATGGGGCCTGCGAGAAAGGTGTTCGCTTTATTCACGAAAAAAATGTATATATTGCGAACCGGCAGTCACAATGTTGTTCCTTTTGTTTTGGTATTACTCAGCCCAGCAGGAGGAAAGGAAAAACATACTCAGAGGAATTAAAGTAAGAGCACTGTTAATATTTTTTATTTCTCTATGTGTATGAACAAAATGTAGCATTTATACGACGCAGTACCAAAAGGTGCGATGTCGCAACATTCATGAGAAGAAACCTGGGGTATGCTCAAGAAATAATAATAATAATAATAATTATGAAAAAAAAAAGGAATATTTTGTATTTCTTGCTTTGTTCAGTATATAACGTAACATGCTAAAACATTTTGTAAGCCAGCTGCAGTGTTTCTCCTATAACTGATAGCAGTCATTGCTCGGGGTTTTCCAGAAAAGGGGATTAAAGCAGCAAATTCTTTCGACCCTTTTGGAGATTTTCTTTCCTAGAAAAGACCACCGGGAGGGCAAACATTCTTTTTTTCTCGAAGTCTGACAAATCTCACTGGCTGAGAAGGGGCTTAGGAAAGAGATAGATACCCGTGTAAAGCCCTATGAAAGGGGAGATGGTGGCCGGTTGAATGTGGGAAGCAGCAGTCCCTTGTGCCAAAATTTATGAGGTTGTTTACGAAATGTGGACCCTTGCGAAGCATTCAGCTGTCAAACACGTGCATTTCACTTGTTCTTGGCTGGAAGCAGCCAATGGGATGACTGGCGTCCTCCTGGCCTGATGCGATTGGTCGCTTGTCCCTCCCCAGGGGAGAAGAGCTCTGCGCATCCATTTTGATTTTCGAGAGAAGTCGCAAAAATGAACTGCTAGAGGGAGGAGGAAAACGAGGTGGCTGGCTGTTGAGTCAAGAAAAAGTGGCTGAGAAGGCCTCCCAAAGTCAGCGATTGTGGTTAGGGGTTTTCCGCCACCTTGGGAGCTACAATTTGCCGGAAACGTGCAAAATTGCTGCTGATGATACCATTACCGAGCATGCTGCCAAAACGTTCTCACTAGAATGCTGATGAGCTGAAGTCCTCCGGAGTGCCGATGCCAGAATAGTTTCCTGGAGGAGCACCATAACCCTAATGCCGCGCTGCATGCTTTTACTATTGGAACTCGCGATACTGAAGAAAAGGCGGAGGAGCGTTGTCATCAAATACAATCGCACAGAAATGTCGACCTAACGACAGCTGGAGGAACCACCAGTGAAACCAACAGGCCGGCTAAAATTTTGGGTGAAAACCAGCTTCCAGATATCAACCACTCCCTGCGAGCTGACTGTATGGACTGTGCTAATAATAACAATAAGAAACAACTGGACACAACGATGGATGTCTCCCTTGATTTACGTATGTATGTTGTTTTTTCATTGGCTTGTATCATCATAATTTGGTTCAAAGTTTTTTTGGATAGGGGGTATAAATTTGCTGAAAAAAAATTAAGAGCGAGGCCCTCTGGAAGGGGAGAAGCTGTAGCTGACCATAAGAGTCTAATGTTTACTTAGTGTTATAGTTCAGAAAAGAAAAAATCTTCAGAATAAGAAACTAAAAATCGTGAAACTCACTCATGATGTTTTGTAATGGCCTCAAAAACCCAGAAAATGGGAGAGGCGTGTGAAACCAAATCTACAAAAACAGGCAAAAATGTATCAACAGGAATCGTTATGACATATGAAAAAGGTTGTGATCTCGAAACACTATCAGTACAGTTTTGTTCTTCTAATATTCTTTTTTGATACCATAGTGTTATTGTTGTACAAATAAATGTAGGCATTAGCCTTTCAAAAACCAAATTTTTGGTAAGAAGTAGCAATTCAGTTTCTTAATGTCTTCTAAATTTCTGAGCAATGGCACTCATCACCCAACGCTCTGACGTTGGCTAGGAAGTCCCTTGGGTGTTGTATAAATAATGATAATGTCCCAATAATTAAAATAATTACGGTCTGGTATTTTCTTTTTTTCATGCTTACAAACACGAGTTCATAAATACGGTCTCTGTGAGTTGACACATATGTTACACATGTACCAAAAACACAGTGCTGTAGTTATTCCTCAGGTGTGAAAAACCAGAAAAAAACATGTTCAGTATTCACATAAACAATATCACCGGTGAAAACGTATGTGTGCTATAACAAATATGACATCTCAAAGTTTCCACTTATAAATCTTAAATTTTGGTTGTTTCAAAATGCATCTACCCATCTCTCAAAGTTAAATTTTAGTCTAAATTCAAAATTTCCCTTCAGGTTTACCTTTGGCTATCAATGATAATAACTTTATATAACGTGGCTGAGATTTCCGCCACAACACACCTTACATATACTATATGTTCAAATATCCCTCCGGAAAATATTAATCCAGGGTTGGAGTTTAAAGTCCATGATACTGAGAATGTAAAATATCTTTGAAAATTTGATATTAACGTTTGATGATGAAAAAAACATTAAGGACAATTACAAGTTATCTGAAACTTCCTTTGGAACTCCTTATTATACTGCTAGAGAGAAAAAGAGCTTCACAAAATTACGGCTTCGTCACTTATTCCAAAGATCATACGAAACATATGGAGCGCTGGTTGGCCGAAACGAGTTTCTGCTAATAACATCAAAGAATACTTTTATTGGAAATTAGTGGCCACAACGAGCAAAATATGCGCAGAAATAAGCCAGAAAAATCAAATGCGACCCAAAACAAATGAGAGAAATATACAACCATTCCAATAAAACACAAGAAAACATACAGCCAAAGAAAAAAAAAAAGAGACTAAATTATTCTAAAAGTGACGTCCAGTTTGTAAATTTGTACATCTTAACAGTGGCGCAGCGGTGTCGAAAGGGAAATTACCACAGGTAAACGTATAGTTTCATTACGGGGTTTTAACCGCGTAACGCACCAAACACATTTTGACAAATTTTAAAGCTTTTTATCTAAACGAAAAGGAAGATCATTGCACTGGAATTATAATACTCAATGAGTATTAATGTCTTGATCCCGGAACTGCTGTTCAACATTGAAATAGATTTCATTATTTGCTATTTTTCTTTGCAAGTACGGGAAGCTTAGCATAATCAAATCATTGAAAATGAAAAAAAAAAAGTCACAAAAATCAATAACAATTGTAGAAGAGAGTTTTAAAACAATAGTAATATATTTCAAAATTTTGAGGAAAGACTAAGTTGTGAACCAATTAGAATGCTTACTTAACGTCAATAAATGAGTGAACCGGTATCTTTAATGACATTGCCTCCTGCCCTCTAGACGGTCTTAGTCTGACGTTTGGTTTCATTACAGTATAAAAGTTATGCACGCTCTCAGTTCCTCCGTGATATTTCCATTTTAAATATATAATGTTCATTTAAATTTTTAAGAGATTTTTGTCGTGTATTGAAAGAGTGGCATTACTTTAATTTTTCAACGACATCTTTCATTAGACCCCTCAGACTCGCGATGATGCTAAAAAACTTAATTTTTGAATAAGGTTTGAAAATTGATGTTTACTGCATTGAAAACTGAAAAAAAAAATAATTTTCAGAATTCTCCATGTAAGGAAGAGGCTATGGAAGGCTAGGGGTGTTATATCACATGTGATACAACCGGACCGATGTGTAATATTCAAGATTTTAGAAATTGCTGCTTTAATTAAATTGTTTTCAAGTTTTATTAAGCAGTATTATAAAATATCATGAATGATTTTCATGGAACAATTTATAACAATTTCTGGAAGCATTGAAACATAGAAACATATTACAGTTTGAACACTGTACTTATGTTAGTGCCTTGCACTAAGAATTTCGGCATCTGCTTCTGTGGGCGCTGTATCGAATCATTTCAGGCATGTATCTTACATGTTTACTTCGTGCTGAATCATGCGGCGTAGATGTAGGAAGTGGTTCGTTATTTATAATCTGAGGATTCCTCAGAAAAAAAAATCAAGTAATTATAATATAGTAAGTTACGCATTTATTAACCAACAAATATTTAATAAATGCAAGTGCAAACATTCGCTAAAAGTAACTCATGAATTTTTCCAACAGGAATGGTAACAATTGTATCACCAGTGACATAAAACCTTTTGAGAAGTTACTAAAATCTACTATGTGGACGAAATGAAACTTATTTTCTTGAAATAACTAAGTCATCTTTACCAAAATGCAATGCATATTCTCAAATAGATATGTGTTTAATTAAGTAGTTATAAAACACTTACCACGACTTAAAATTTCTTCATCGTGTTTTTCTAACAAGACGCCACTACAATTCCCGAACTTTGACTTGTGCTGATAACAGAAAATTTAACAACATGTTTTACATAATTTCATATGTGATACAAACCTGTTTTGGAAGGGTTTCTGCCATCGGGTATTTTTTTTAAATTACATAGCTATTGTATCACATGTGATACACGAGAACCGAGGATATTAAAATCGACGCAGAACGCAGGAAATCTAAAACAGTTTCTAGATTTCTAGGTGCCGCAGGTTCCTGTCATTTTCACATCGGTAGATGAATCAGTTTTTTATTTGAACTTTGTGATATACATTGCGTAAGCACATTACTCAGTTGAAAATAAAACGAAAATAGCAAAGGCTGATATTTCGAATTTGTCAGGTATATATACCAGTAATGCCGCGGATGGCCAAGTGGTCAACGTTCGTGACTGTCTCGGAAAAGGCTCAGATCGATCCCAGGCAGGTACGAACGCATGAACTGCTTAATATCCGCTATAAGTTGGATGGGTATGTTAAGCCGTCAGCCGGGGTGCTGCCCCCACACCATATTATAATTAAGGGCGTCTTCCTCCCTTTCCTACCGCGTTTGCGTGTGGCTTTCCTGCGGCACATACTAGCGCCAAACTCCTAGCTTTGAACTTCTATGTGTCTTTTAAGACTTGGAGTCAGACCCTCTCTATCTTAAATCCTGTTCATAAATCTGAGATACTCCAATAACGGCCATCATATTCTAAAAAGATTTGGCTCTTCTCTATTCAAGTAATTGCAGCATCTCCATGCTAATGTGTTATGTGAAATGTTATGTTTAATAAAGAAATGTGTGATGAGTAAAAGTGCTGAATTGTTCAACTTTCCATTGCAAGAAGTCACACAATGTTTGAACAAAAGGAAAGCAGTATGAACTTTGCTGACATCTGAAAAACGGCATCTTAAAATTGTTGTACAAGATATGTCTTCATATATCAAGAAGGACACATATTTTCCAGGACATATTAGTTCAGATATGGAGGTTCGTAAACCTCAGTGATTTCCGTATATCAATATTTTAGCAGGTACCTTGTAATTTCAATTGCCGCCCCGTTGATGCATTGGTCTACACGATGGTTTCTGGCCATTAGTCCAAGATGGGTCCAGGTTTGAACCCCGGTAAGTTATGGATGTTTTTTTGTCTTACGGAACCTGCTCTCCTCTTTCTATGGAACCAGTTGTGCTAAATTAGGGACAGGCGACTGGTTATAGTCCACTGAGTTGCTTACTGTGGTCGCGAAACCCGCAATGAAAAAATAATTCAATTATTGTCTCCACAGGCTGCAGCAGGTAATATATTTAAAAGAGCGTGCTGCAAAACAAAATAAATATTTACCTCGTTTACTCTAAAATCTTACTCTAATGTACCTTCTTATACAAATAAGTTTATTTTAAAAATGAAGTAACAAAATAAATGTATTAAAGAAAAGATATTAAATTACTTGGTAGAATTATATCCTTTATCGTTGTGCACTGCAACTGAGCATGTACGTTTTCTTTTTTAAATAATTTGAATTCAGTAATCTTATCTTCCGTTGCAAAATTATAAACGGGAAAAAACTAATTACTCATCTTTAGAAATCAACGGCAATTAGAGAGCTTTCGGAGAAAATGTATATGTGTTTAGTTCAAAAGAATCATTCAGTTTAATTCTATGAAATCCCTTTTCATGTTCTTGTAGAAGAACATCCATTATCACCTCAAGGGAGCCTTGCTGTCTGATGTAACCTGTGGTAGGCTCTTAAAAACGCTTTAAATAATTATTAAAGTTCGGCTCTTTGATTTGCTAAAGTCACTTGAGTTGAAGAATTTTTTTATATAATTCGGGAATATGAATTATACAAAACCACTAGTGTTTACAAGAAATTTAGTTTGCTTTAAAATGAGGCATAGAAAACAATTGTTAGCTGCATGCAGATCAAGTAAAGGTACTGATTTAAACTTTCATTCCCATTATTGAAACTAAAGGTTTCAGAGTTTGTTAAGGCTTATACTTGAAACCACAAATGAAATTTCAAACCACATTTTCTACCAGTTTTCCTCAGCTTATTGTATATGCAATTGATATCAAGCTAAGTATATGTAATTTTTTACGCAGTATGATTTCTATAAAATTTATTATATCTATCTATATCTTCGGAAACGTCGTTTATATAAGCATTGATCGGTGATCCAATTTTTTGGCAACACTGCGAAAGTGATTGGATTTAGAAACAAAGTTTTACATCATCAACCATTGGAACAATGTCCTTAGGTTTCTGTTGCCATTCAACTACATTTTCCCGCTTAAGTCTGTTCGTTGTAGCGAGGCTTAGGTCTTGAAGAGTTCCCCAGCACCAGTCTTTAGCATGGTCAGCCGACACATGGTGTGGGCTACCCCTTGCATTTATTCCGATCAGTAAGTCAAACACCAGTGTCTTTATCTTCATGTAATATGTCATTCTGGAGATGTGTCCAAAAGAATCTTAGTTTTCTCTGTATGATTTTTTGTAACAGGGTCTCTAATTGTTTTCTTCAATACACTTTTTCTCTTCTTATTCTCTGGGTCCACTCGATTCGTAATACGTTACGATTTTTAATGAAGAAGGGTACAGAAGATTCTTTCAAAAGCAAGTATCCTTCTCTCTGATTCTTTTGTCAATGTCCAAGTCTCGCATTCATATAGTATGATGCTGAAAATGCATGTCTCCAGAATGCTTAACTTAGTTTTGAAGCTAATAGCTCTGCTCTTCCAAATTTTATTCATGGCTTTTAACAGTGTTATAACCTCTGCAATTCTAATTAAAATGTGTTGTTTGCTGTTTAAGTCATATATTATACTGCTTCCGAGATAAATGAATTTTTTCACATTTTCGAATTCTTTTCTTCCAAAATGATCTCTTTCTCGATCTCTTTTACGCCAAATACCATTGTTTTTGACTTTCAATGTTCATCTTCAGACCATATCTTTTACCCTATCTATTCAGTTCTTGTACCTTTTGATCTACTTTCATTTCATCTTCAGTACAATGTCATCTGCAGTACACAGATAGTTAAATCTTTGTGTTCTAGTAGAGGTTACAGCCCCCCTCAATCCCTATTTCGTCCAACATTCTCTCCAGATGTGAGATGAAGAAGCTTGGTGATATTGGATGTCCTTTCCTTGTACCTCTGCTGGTGATAAACCAAGCACCACATGTCTCCAATGCTTACAGCTGCCTGTGCATTCATGTTTATTTCTTTCAGAGGCAGAATTATCTTTGCATCCACGCCATATGATTCCAGCCCAAGCAGGCTGATGTTTTGTTCAGTACTGTGAACAGATTTATGGAACTACACGAAGCATGTGAAAACATTTTGTTGTTTCTTCGTGCCTTTTCTGCAATGAGACTTCAGCTTAAGGCTAATATCTGTCTGATACTCTCGTCTTTCCGAAAGCCTGCTTGTTCTTCTGTCTTTTATTTTTCAATCTGTGTTTTTAATCGAAGTTTATACACTGAGTGGCCACATTATTATGACCACCTGACAGTTTTAAGCAAATGAGCTATGACTGAACGCTGTTGCCGCCAGAGGGCGAGCTTAGTATAAAAAGGGAAAGCTTAGTGCTTGCGACAGTAGTATAAGTAATTTTTGGGTGAGGAGATGGGTAAAAAATGCGATTTGACGGACTTTCAACGTGGGATGATTGTAGGAGCTCAGAGCCATGGAGCGAGTATCACCGAAACAGCCGCATTCGTGAAATGTTCCAGAGCAGCTGTTGTTAAAGTGATTAAAGACTGGACTATCGGCCAACAAACTGGATCTCTACGTGCAACGTGTGGTCGTCATCGACTAGTGACTGCTTGGGCGGAACGGAGAGTGTCCAGACTGGTAACACACAACAAAATGGCAACAGTGCAGCAAATTACAGACCACCTTAATCAAGGATCCCCTTAAATGATCTCTACACGCACTGTTCGCCGTACATTGCATCGGATGAGATGTGGCACTTGAAGGCCTGTTCGAACAACACCTTTGCTGTCTGCAGTTAACAAGAGTAAACGTCTCCAGTTCGCACAGGAGCACAAGGATTGTACAATCAATAATTGGAAACAAATTATGTGGTCCGATGAATCACGTTTTCAGTTGCACCATGCCGATGGCAGAGTGAGAATTTGGCGGAAACAGCACGAAAGCATGGACCCCAAATGCATTGCTACAGCCCTTAAAGCTGATGGACGCAACGTTATGGTTTGGGGAATGTTTTCCTGGCATGCTTTGGGCACTTTAATTCGTGTTGATAAACGTCTTACTGTCACATCATATGTAAACATCGTTGCAGACCAGTGCATCCTGTCATGTGGATGGTTTATCCCAATAGCGATGGCTACTTTCATGAAGATAATACGTCCTTCCATAGTGCTCGTATTGTAACGGACTGGTTTCAGGAACATGCCGGTGAGTTTACTTTGCTTATGTGACCCCCACAATCTCCAGATCTCAACCCCATTAAGAATTTGCGGGATGAAGTTGAACGAGCCATCAGACAGCTGGATCCACAACCCTGCAATCTCAAACTCCTGGAAAATGCTATTCATCAATCATGGTCTCAGATTCCACAAACCACCTATTAACATCTCGTGGAGTCCATACCACGAAGAATCGATGCAGTATTAAAGGCAAAATGTGGCCCAAAGAAGTACTGAGGAGTGGTCATAATAAAGTGGCCACTCAGTGTATAATCATCAAAATTTTACCCAGATGACATATCAGCATAATAGATCTATACACTGATGAGCCATTACATTATGACCTACCCCAACCTAAGGAAATGAGTTAGGGCCGTAGTTGGCCCAGTAGCTAGCAAACCGGACAACTAATAGGGTCCCCTGGTTATGCCTGGGCTGATCTTCCGATTGTGGTGTGATTTGCTCTCATCACTGAATATCCGCCATGCATTGGACGAGCACGTTAAATGATGGCTCCCGGTTAAGGGCTCCTGTTTACATATAAAGTGTCCATTTCCTTACCCCTTCTAATTTATCCCACCCCTTTCTGAGTAAAATCGTACTTATACCGTAGCACGATCTACTGTGCTCTCTCATAATTACAAACTGTTCTGCCTAAAAAGTCGCTAGACTTGCTCTCAATCCTTCCGTTTCTGTGCCCTAACCAAGAGGCGGATCCGCTGTAGTTGGTTTGGGGCCTAAACCTTCTCTGTGGACGGAATTTCTACATGCAATTGTGAGGTGTCAGTTCAGTTAGTGAAATTAGGGCGCCTGGAGACCGAAAGAAGGCGCATGTGAAGTCCACAGAGCAGAAGTCAGTGCATTAAAAGATAGTCACAGCATGTGACTATCATGCTGTGACTATCTTTTACATGCCGCTGTAGTGAGTATATATATATATGTACAACCCGAGGACCGGCTTTCGGTTAGTAAAATATTCAGAGTCAGAATGGGAAATGCTGCAGATTTGTCGGAGTTTGATACAGGGCAAATTATAATGGCACGGCGCCTCGGAATTACGATCTCGGTAAGGGCGCGGCATGTGGGATGTTTACGTGCCGCTGTAGTGAGTACATATGAAAGGTGGTGCACAGATAACCTAACGACGGGCCGTCGTCCGCAGCTCATTGAAGCCAGAGGTGAGCTGCGACTGCCACGCTTCGTTCACGGCGACCGCAGGGCCACAATACAATATATCACCCGCAGCTACAACAGTGCTGATCAAGGCAATATATCACATCACACAGTTCATCGTAGCCTTCTTCGCATGTGTCTGCATAGCTGAAGACCCAGCCGAGTCCCCATACTCACTGCACGTCATCGCTCACAACGCACGAAATGGGCAAA
The DNA here is from genome assembly GCA_039090855.1 of Macrothele yani. Lineage (NCBI taxonomy): Eukaryota > Metazoa > Arthropoda > Arachnida > Araneae > Macrothelidae > Macrothele > Macrothele yani. Next base: position 28,488,218 of record CM077016.1, on the reverse strand, counting down.
AGAACATCGACACTGGACCGTGGATGATTCGAGGAAAGTGGCTTGGTCTGACGAATCAAGATTCCTGGTGAACACGTACACGGCAGAGTGCGGATACACCGATTACTAATGGAAGCTCTGGCACCTGGATGCACTGTTAGGCGGAAACAGGCCGGCGGCGGCGGCGGCGGCGGCGGCTGTGTTATGCTGTGTGCGAAGTTTTGTTGAGACACTATCTATTATCCCAAGAGCGGAATTAATGACAGCTGTCAGGTATCTGAACATCTTTCCGGGGCAAGTTCACCCGTTCATGGCAACCGTATTCTCCTCTGGAGATGGCTATTACCAACATGAAAATGCGCCATGCCACACTGCCAGGATTGTCAAAGAGTGGCTGGAGGAACATGCTGGTGACTATCTTTTAATGCACTGCTTTCGAAATTCACCTGATATGAACTCAATTGAACATTTCTTGTTCGACTTGGAAAAGAGGGTTAACGCAAAATCCCCATCACGAAATGTACTGGAACTGGGGGACCTATTGCTGACATTATGGTGCCAGGCATCTCAGAATACCTATCGCCACCTCATCGAATCGATGTCTCGCCGAGTGGGTGCTGTTTTGCGGCCTTTGAAGGGTCCTACAGCTTATTAGGTGTTCAGTTGAGTAAAGATCTAGGGACTGTGGTGTAATTCTAGTGCTTTGAAGTCAATGTCATGCTCGTGGATCATGGTCGTGTCGCACTTTCCGTTCCGTGCTAGAAGTAGACCTCTTCCTGAGGTAACACAGTTGCATATATAAGTGTCTGCCTGGTGCCAGAAGATGTAACCCCGTTCGAAAGAATGTTAGGTTACCCAGTGAAAAGGATGTTACCAAACGATAAAGGATGTTAGGACAACCCGGGTTTTTCAGGTGCAGCTGTAGAAGTATTGCGGACTCGACAATATCTGCAATAAAATAAAAGCTCTCAGACCGTTACGTCACTTCCATCAGCTCACACATTCAACGCAATACAGCACGATACCACCGATACGTACTGTTGACGACATACTTTTAGCGTCTATGGGCAATTATTTATTGAAATGTTGATTTGTAGCATCACGTGACTTTGTTTCCGTTCTCCAGAGACCAGCTTTAGTTGTCCCATATCCACTGCACACGACTTAATATGTTTTCACCAGAGACGAATAATAAACAAACAAAACATCTGATGTTTTATCCCATTAGTGCTAATATGTGGTGTTCTGCTTGCTGGGATAGTTGTAAGATTTCTCAAATGTGGGTTTCTTCCTACGGAATTCACTGCAGATGATGATCTTTTGGTAAAAGTCTCAGAGTAAAATTACATTTAAAAAATACACTATGATATTGTTTTTGCATTCATGTTCAACGTTGTTGTGAAGCTATACATTTAATACGATTCCTTTTTAATTTGTTTGTGAATATGCATAACATCGAGATTCGTTCGATTCTCGCGAACCTCCGAATTCAACATTCTGGTCGTATCATGCAGAAACTTCGTTCAATATTGTAATTTGCTTTATGCTCTGAAAAATGTAGGAGTACCACGTTAGCCGCTATGCTAATCACGACTGAAAAGCGCAACAGCATTTACGTGGCGTGAAATACCTGTTGTTATCAGTGGTTCAGCATTTTAAATGGTTATTACTCAATTTTAAACTTTCCAGTTGCTCCTAAACATTTTCCCATTTTTAAAAGTTTGGTCTCTTTGTACCGCAGAACTCTGAGGTTGGAGTATGACTTTTTGCAGGAAACATTTTTTTAAATGTTACTGTAATTCCTACTCGTAAAAATCAATACAAAGATTTTACGCATAATACGTCGAACCATGGTCTAGTAAAAATTTCCGTCTTACGGCATTTTCCAATTTCGCTCTGCTAGACCCCAAATGGCCAAAATTTCGTTTACTAATCATCGAATTGCTATGCAACATGGCTTTTACAATATTATGGTCGGACAATCTTCAAACCGTTCGTGTGACACGTCAGGTGAAGAAGCATGGAGGAGTTTCCAAAAACTAATGTATGTACAATTATTTTTACTTGCAGTATTTTACTGCAATTAGTTTATATACACTGAAGGAAAATAAAATCCCAACACCACGAAAAAATAGTTGTAAAGGAATGAAATGGCGGCAATACATTTGTATAGGTAAAATATTTAATCGATTAAGGTTTCAAGATCACAGCTTAATGTAAGCGCGAGAAGAGCCATTTTAAATGTGAACTGCTGGTACATGAATAACCGGTTTAACCACCAGAATCTTGAATGCAAGCACGCAAACGTTCATGCATTGTGTCGTACAGGTGCTGGATGTTAGTTTGTGGGATGGAGTTCCATGCCGGTTGCGCTTGGTCGGTCAATACAGGGACGGTTAATGCTGGTTGAGGGTGACGCTGGAGTTGTCGTCCAATGATGTCCCATACGTGCTCGAATGGTGAAAGATCTGTTGATCTAGCAAGCCACGGCAACATGTTGACACTCTGTAGAGCATGTTGGGTTACAACAGCGGTATGCGGGCGAGCGTTATCCTGTTGTAAAACACCCCCTGGAATGCTGTTCAGGACTGGCAGCACAACAGGTGAATCACCAGACCGACGTACAACTGTGCCGTCAGTGTGCGTGGGATAACCACGAGAGTGCTCCTGCTGTCATAGGAATTGCTCCCCAGACCATAACTCCAGGTGTAGGTCCAGTGTGTCTCGGCCGCAGACAGGTTGGTTGCAGGCGCTCACCTGGCCTCCTTCTAACCAACACACGGCCATCACTGGCACCCAGGCAGAACCGGCTTTCATCAGAAAACACAACAAATCTCCACTCCGTTCTCCAATGAGCTCTAGCTTGACACCACTGACGTCGCAAACGGCAATGGTTTGGAGTTAGTGGAATGCACGCTACAGGGCTTCTGGCTTAGAGCTGTCCTTCAAGTAACCGATTTGTAACACTTCGATGTGTCACTGTGGTGGCAACTGCAGCTCGAATTGCTGCCGCAGACGCAGGACGATGCGCCACGGCCATACGCCGTACACGGCGGTCTTCCCTCTCAGTAGTGCCACGTGGCCGGCCCTAACCCGGTCTTCTTGTGGCAGTACCTTCCCTTGACCACCGCTGCCAACAATCATGCATAGTGGCTACATTCCTGCCAAGTCGTTCTGCAATATTGCGGAAAGAAGATCCACCTTCTCGTAGCCCTATTACACTACCTCGTTCAAACTCCGTGAGCTGTTGATAATGGCTTCTACGTCTTCTTAAAGGCATTCTTGACAAACATCAACACACTACGTCGAATCTGAACGATAACTAACGCTCACGAACGTTACAGCGCGTATTTACAGCAAACCTGCTTTGCATGTTCCGAGGGACGCTACTAGCGCCACACGTATGCTCCGATGCGAAATTTGCATAGACGTCATCTTACAGATGTACTCTCACCGCCTACCAACTGTCATTTATCTAACACAACCCTTTCTTGATGTTGGGATTTTTTTCCCTTAGTGTGTATACCCTTGTCTTGTATATCTGTATTCCTCCACGGGCCGCGGGTGGCCGAGTGGGCAACGTTCGTGACTGCCACGGGAAGGGCCTCAGGTTCGATCCCAGGCAAGTACGAACGCTCGATCCACTAAATACCCGCCGTGCATCGGATGGGCACGTTAAGCCGTCGGACCCCGGGTACTGGCCCCCTTTCTACTTCGCTTCCGTGTCACTTTCCTATCGGGCGCTCTAGCCCAAATCTCCTAGTTTCCTATTTCTAAGGGTTGTTTAAGACCTGGGATCAGACACTCTCTTCCTAAAATCCTCTACATATGATCATGATCATCTGTATTTCTCCACGTTTGATATTCAGAAAATACCAGATCGAGTGACAAATAAAAAGGTCTGAAACATGAAATCTGAAAATCAACATTTTCCTTTCTGATGAACTGTATTTGACAAGAAACTGCTATCAGAATACACCACTGTTTCTATATATCGCGAAGATTTATATACAGGAAGATACATAATTCCGAAGTGTTCCTTTGAATTGTGAGCGTTTAATGGTTTTAAAATTATTTCCTGCATTAAATAGAAGCACCGTGCCATATTTCTTTATAAACAATTCGAAAAATACGGGATGGACATAAATCCTTTCCCTCATTAACAAAAAACTTTATGTAAAAACTGTGATAGTCAGAAAAAAAGCGTTTTATGCCAAGATGCATTCAAACTAACAAAGTTTTTCTTGTTGTATGTGAATGCTTAGTAATAACTAGATGGAGCTACCAGCGCAAGGAGCCAAAATGGCGTCTGTGCAGAAAAAGGCCCATAGTGGTGCAACAAGACAAAATAACCGATACACTTTCAGCCTAATTTCAGAATAGATTTCAGAGTCCACTAAATGTTCATGAAATCATAACAATTTGATGTGCAAAATCTAGGAAGAGAGTAACTGTTGATGATCCAAAACGAATTAGTCGACCGACTGTATATGAAGATACAGTTGATGCAGTGCGGACAGTTTTCATACGCAGAACCTCGATATCCCCCCACCGAGTTTCGTGTGTACTCGTACTCTCCTGCTTTACACTGAAGAAAATTTTACACAAAACGTTCTGTTTGCATGCGTACAAAGGGAAGAATTTTCAAACCTTGCAGGTAGAAGGCTACCTACATCGTTCTGATTTTGTAACTGAGATTTGACAGCGTATTGTTGAGAATAACAAGTATTTGCAGTGGTGTGTTTTCTGCATGAGACTACTTTTTACATCTCTGGTGAAAGAAATAGACAAAATATTGGTATATTGAGGTCGGAAAATCCCATTGTGTTTCATAAAAAACAGCGAAATAGGCTAAATGTGAATATTTGGTGTGACCTCATGCACAAGAGGGTAATGGGACAATTTTTTTTTTGTGAACGTACAATAACAGCAAATGCGTACTTGGAGATCATGGAGCTTCTTGTTTCAACTCAGTTGCACGAATGTCAACCGTGGATAATTTTCCAGCAGGATAGTGCACCTGTACATTAAGGATTCATTGTTCGAATATTACTCAATACAAGATTTCCCAAAAGATGGATTGGGAAAGATGGCTAAACATCATGGCGGACACGGTCTTCCAATATAACAAATATATTACACTGTATTAAATCCAATATTCTCATTTTAGATTTTGTGATTAAAGGTAATGTCTATTAGAATATAAATATCAGAGTAAAATATTTTAAGTTCCTTAAACTCAAAGAGCAGAAATCTTAAAATTATAACGTGTCAAAAGCAGCACATGCAATGAACAAGTGTGTGGCCCATTTACAATGTCGGATACGATTGAGAAAAAAACTTAAAGAAATTGGCAGATACAAAAGAAGAGCTAAAACATTACGACCATGCTTGTATGCAAATTGGTAACTGCAGGTAAAAGAGTGCGTGACTTAATTGCGATCTCTGTTAATCAGTTTTATTCCTGATTTTCATATGGGAAATGCAGTGGACTTGAGAGAATCGGACAAAGGCCAAGTTGCAATGGCCAGACGATCGAGTCAGTTCATTTCCCAAACGGCAAGGCTTGTGATGTGCTCACGATCAGGCGTGGATATTACATTCGAATAATTGTCACAGGAGTGAAACACCATGAGGCGTCGGCAGGGTGTGGGCCGAACACAGCTCTTGGATTCTAGAGGTGAGAGACCACCCGTCATCGATTCTCGAGGTACACATGAGGGATACCCTAGCGCAAATTGCCAGCAATTTGAATTCTTGTCACGGGAGTTATGTACACAACTAACACTAAATCGAGCCCATTTTAAAAGGCGCTTCGAAGACAAAGGTCTATTCGAGTGGCCATGCTAACCTCGGTTCACCAAAAAAAGTGCCTATAATGGGCACGCGTGCACAAACCTAGACTTTGAATGATTGGAAGAAGGTGGACCTGTCCGAAGAATCTTGCATCCTGTAAACGGCCTTGTATGTGTGCTTTATTTACCTGGAAAAGTGTTGGCACCATAATGCACCGTGTGAAAAAAACATGGCCGTGGAGTAAGCGTAAAGCTTTGGCAAAGTTCTTTGGCAAACCGGTGTTCCCCATTAGTAATGCTTTCTTTCAGCAGAATAATACATGATGCCACGGTGCCTGGATTATTCAATAATGGTTTGTGGTACCTTAGGAAGATCTTGCGTATTGCACAGTAGTTCAAATTCTCCAGACATCTATCCAATCAAGCATCTTTGGTTTATGATGAAACAGCACATTCCATTTGCGTCAGCTCAACTACGCATCTTACAAGAGATAATGATCTTCTGATAACGTATTGGTACTAGATACCGCAAGACACCTTAGAAATCTTGTAGCGTCAATGACACGCAGAGCTCAGAGCTGTATTGGAGGCACGTGGTAGTCTGACATCATATGCAAGTGTTCGTATTCGTAATGTTTTGGTTCTATGATGTATAATCACTTTTAGCTTCATATGGCTTGTTCTCCTTTTTTTCTATCTTAAATGTGAAACTTCAGCGACTTTGATCAGGTGATAATAAAACTATGGTACTTATTTCATATCAGAATATGTGCCATTTCCAGGAAGAAATTATTCCTTTAATATAAATAAATATTGGTAAATATATGTCAATTATTAAGACATTTAACTTACTAACCTGCGTTTGGAAAAATATTAAAGATTCAATGTAACTTGGATCCTTTATGATATGACTGTCAATGAAGATATATTTCACAAGAAAATATATAACTTCAATAAGTGGCAAAGTCGTGTGAATACTATGCAATAAATGATCCTATTGTATTCGTTCCGTGATTTTCAACATTTGTGTAATTTATATAACCATAATACGCGTAATCAAACATCTTGCATGAAGAGGATGAGTATATCTTCACTAATTTCACTCAGACTTCAAGACGATAAGAACGAAGATGTATTCTACGTAAATAAACGTAACTTTTTGCTTTGTGCTGGAAATAAACTTTTAAACGACACAGCCATTGCAAGATTCAGGTATTCTGAATTTCAAATCTGCGACCATCTTCGATAATATTTCTTGTCTAAACAAGAGTACATCCGACAGGGTATGCATATTTTTTCTTATAATGATTTATCATAACTATCTTTTAGTTAATATTATTTTAGCCTCTTTCAGATTGATGATGTTATAATTATTTTATCCGTTGAGAGTAACTGCATGAATTGCGTATAACGCATGATTTGGTAATGTCAGGATTTCATATGTACAGAAACAAATGTTCCAATAATGAGAGTACATTGCCTAAATATAAGAATAAACAATAAATACATGTAAATGTTTATTTTTACTAATGAAGATTCCTTTCTTTCCAAAGGAACGAATGAGTTCTAGCGAATTTAGTCAGTTTTGGTTATGTAAAAGAACACTCTGCTGCAAGAAAAGGTAACGAAATTTGAATGAACAAATATTTTTTGACATACTTTAGTTTGTAATATTTCCTTTTGATTCGACAAAGATTTACGTTTTTCTGTTGTTAAACGTAAACGCTTTGCAGTTTATATCCAAAGCTCTTAACTAAAGCAGAAACAATAAGGTAGTTTTATATTAGCTGTCACACTTAATAGTCAGCGATCATAAAAGTTTTTTGTTTTCCAGAAGACTTTTCTGATGTTTAAGTATTATTCTCAGGTTACTTTTGATTCACCCCTTATAAATTATACCGAAAAAAATTCGATTAAATATTTCAGTTACGTGTAAAATTTTTGTTTTACTGAAATAACGACAGCACAGAACTGCAAGTACATCAGATATTTTTCGTTAAATCTAAAGGATCATCCCATACAGTAAAATTCGATAACGCTCAGCCTATAATACCAAAGACGTTTCCAAAAATTAAACCATTTTGTGCGGTTCAGATTTGGAGGGAATTATTGGAGCCCAACATTAAAGGGAAATTATGTATTCAAATATATGTACATCTGTTTTATAATTTAAAATAGAACTCTTACTCCTACTACTTGCAGTAATTTCTAAAAACATTATATATAGATAAAAATCTAAACTTGAAAACTAATTTTAAAGGAAATTAAGAAAATCTGAAAAGCCTTTCACCAACAACTGGTTAAGGTAAAAATATATCGGGAAATTTATTAGTCATCCCAATTAATTGCACAATAGCTCTGTTTCCTAAAACCCATTGTTTAGTCAATAATAACGCTGAATAATTTAGAATAGGTAGTTCTCGTTTCTAATACAAAACGAAGTACTATTGCATTTATTAGTGACTTTATGGTAGTTTTCTGTGAAGTGTTACTCAATATATTATCCTGCTGAATATTATTCAGTTTGCGTGTGTATATTTTAAAACAAAAAAGATGACACCGAATTTTCGGGACAGGTTAGCGATGAATTTTTTCTTCAAATTAAATGTTGTTTGTTATGTATTCTTTTATGCAGATTTCGGGAAAAATACTCAAAACATTTTATCACGTACAGTTTCGAGAGAAATCGGGAATTTTTGTCTCCAGAATATTGTTGTAATATTTTCTTATATAAAAATGTTAAAATGGGGTTGCTGGCAAACGTGGTCCTCTAAGGAATAAGGTATGTGCATTTACGACTGTCATAGTTTCTAGAGGTCGTGTCAACTCTCCTGACAGCTTTTGCTGTATCTGCGGCGAAGTTGTAGTGAAAGAGCAACAGCGCTAAATCACGGACTTCGTTGGAAAAGTGTATTTTGCATACTTAGGTGTAAGGGTTGGAGACCAAGACAAGTCATGGGCCCCGCATCGAGTGTGTTCAATTTGGGTGGAAAGACCCCACATGTGGTCCAAGAGTAAGGTGAAATATTTTCGTTTTGGAGTGTCTATGATATGGAGGAAGCACCGAAACCACAGCGATGACTGCTACTTTTTTTTGTGCAGCATACAGGGGTGCAGCTTAAAAAACAAAACATAAATCTTCTACCTGAACCTTGAATCTGCACTGCGCCCTATGCTTCACGGACCTGACACTCCCATAGCTTCGCCTGTAGAAAGGCTAGACGATGTGCCTGCACCCTCAGGGAGCGAGTCAGATGACAATGCTACTGACTATTTTCAAGTCGACGACTGCAGTGAGCACCAGCTGTTTTCACAATCAGAATGGAACGACGTGATCCGAGATCTAGCCCTTCCAAAAGATTCTGCTCAGTTGCTAGGCTCTAGACTCCAGGAGAAGAACGTCTTAACCCGTGTAACTTCTTTCCATTGGTTTCAAAACCAAGAGAAAGATTACGTGCCTCACTTTTCTCAAGACGGTGAACTTGTTTACTGCTCCGATGTCCCCAGTTTGATGCAAATGTTCAAAATTCAGCATGAGGCGGAAGATTGGAGACTCTTCAATGACTCATCACGAAGAAGTCTGAAAGCCGTACTTCTTCACAATGGCATCAAATACGCCTCTATACCGGTTGGACGTTCCGTTCATTTGAAAGAGAGGTATGAGCATTTAGCCTTGATACTGACCAAGCTTAACTAAAAGTAATACAAATGTACCATCTGTGGTGATCTGAAAGTGATCTGTATGATCCTTGGTCAACAGGGAGGCTACACCAAGTATCCCTGTTTCCTCTGCGAATGGGACAGTCGTGCTAAAGCTAAGCACTGGACTCAGAAGGTGTGACCAAGCAGGACGCTAAAAGTAGGGGGGAAAACGTGCACTTCGAATCTTTGGTGGACCCGAAAAAAATACTCTGCCTCCACTTCACATCAAACTTGGCATCACGAAGCAGTTTGTGAAAGTCCTGCAAAAAGATGGTGATACTTTCAAGTACCTGGCAAGTAGGTTTCCACTGCCGTTAGAAGCGGAGCTGAAAGAAGGGGTTTTCGTAGGTCATAACATTCCAAAACTCATGAGGGACGAAATCTTTGAAACCAAAAGGGATGCCATTGAAAGATCTGTTTGGACTTTCTTTAAAGAATTTGTAAAGAAGTTTCTTAGCAACCAGAAAGACCCTGACTTCAAGAACATCGTAGGAAGCATGCTGGAGAAATTCAAAGCCTTAAACTGCTCAATGAGTTTGAAGTTCCACGTTTTGAACTCCCATCTAGGCTATTTCCCAGAAAATCTAGGAGCTGTGAGAGAAGAACAGGGAGAGAGATTCCATCAGGACACAAAGGAAATAGAACGGAGGTATCAAAGCCGGTGGAAGGTGAACATGATAGCAGACTACTGTTGGATGCTGAACAGGGAGCAGCCACAAGCCGTGCACAAGAGAAAAAATTCTAAACGGAGCTTCGAGGGGAAGACGAAGAGACATTAGAAAGAATTTGACTTCGTGCCAGGTATAACAAACATAACAAATTAATAAAATGTAAAATAAAGCTTATTTTTAAGCTTTCGTAAATAAAGTGTTTTGACTCTGCTAGATCTGTGTGATTTGCCTGGATCTTCATCCACACTCTTTGGAAAAACCTTCCGTGATAGAGAAAAAAGCTCAGCGTTTCTGAACTTAGGGTATCGAAAAACATTTGAAACACCTGAAACGGTGCAGAAAAAAACAGTATTATTTCTCAGACCTGTGTAATGATTTGTTAGTTCCTGAATGCCACATTTCCGGACAGAGTTGGCCGCATCGGTGTCATGACGTGGCCACCTCGATCGCCCGACATCACCCCTCTAGACTTTTTTCTGTGGATTATGTGAAAGACCAAGTTTATTCTAGCAGTGTTCCGGAAGTCAAGACTTTGAAAAGCAGAATAACCGATGTCATTTCTTCTGTCTTTGCTCAGATGTTAATCAAAACATAGCGTGAAATCAAATAGCAATTAGATGTCCTCCAGGTCATAAATGGCACCTAAACGGTAGTGTGCTGACAAAAAATTTTACTTGTTCACAATCATTGTCGTGGAATTCTTTTCTTGTACCTGCAATATCTTTTTATATTAATTTTTGTAACGTGGGAACACTATGTAATGATATAGAATAAAAGAAAATGAAATTGATTTGACAAAACATGTGAGAGAGAATGCCACGAAGGCCGCCAATGCCATTCATCATCATAGATGTCTGCAATGAAGTAAATATAAAAACGGAATACAACGGAAATTCTTAATTAAAAACTTTAAAAATTATAACAGTTTCCAGCCATCGTGTGTTTTTGTTACTGGATAAATGATTATCTTTAGAAGCAACAAAATGGAGGAGCAGCGTATGAATATAGAAATGTGTTTTTATTGTGGTAAAGAAGTATGTTGTTGGACTTAGTTCACATGAAATTATATTAGCGGAAATGGAAATGTAGTTCTTTCAAATCATAAGAAGCCGAATTATTTAAATTTGATGCAGTGCAGTTTTAATATCAAGCCGGAAATATGTAGAAATTCGAAACAAATTATTTAGCATAAGAAACTTATTAACTTGTGATATGTAAATGGTAATGTGTTTTTCTTTTTTGAAACATAATATTTAGTATTTCACTTTTGGGTATGCAACATCTATTTCTGTTTTGCACAAATCTTTGGTTTTATAAGGATTTTAAATGCTCGCACTCAATCCCTTTGAGTGATAGTAATACCAATATTTGCACAGTAAACACTTTTACTATGTCCCCAAAAAGTGGAAACTAATCGCGGGCGAAGACATTTTGTGCAGCAATGAAGGACTGACTGGTTATTCACAGCGAAGAGACTGAGTGAAGATTCATTGGTTGTTGTAGAATCGTTCATGAAATGCCTAGTGCAATGTGCACAGACTGAACCGGAAATAAATAATCATGACTTAAAAACAAATAATCCATATTGAAATAAGTAGTTCCTAAGGACCTGAAATAAAGTAATTCAAAACGGAAGCGGAAATGTGTAAAGTTATACATCTTTGAAAGGTTATGAAATAATCCCCCAAGGCTAAAGAAAAGAATAGATAAAACAGAATTATACGGTTAGTCAACCGTATTTTGTAGGATATTGCCAAAATTTCGTGGAAGACCTAAACTACGCGAATGATTAGTGTCATGGGTCATATTCAGAGTCATCATACAACTTTGTCTGAAATATAATCCGAAAGGTAGCGAGCTTATCCTAAGACAGAACGCTTTGCGAATATTGATGGCGATTATGGATTACAATAGCCGTATTGAAAAGGACGCCAAAAGTCAGAATGGAAATATTTGAAACCATTATAATATAGGTAGAGTCGTCGATTTCTGCAACAAAAGTTACAATGGAATTGATAAATTGTGAATACCGGTTTGGAGTACGTAATCGATTAAACAAAGTAGACGAACTAGATCCTGCCATTACCAAAAATTTTGCCAGATGCATGCCCCTGGTTGCCCTCTCAAATTTGAAAACGAAGTGTATGTTTCAGATGTATTTCCAAGATGTTGTTATTTATTATTAGGCTCAAGGTGATATTTTTATTAGGCAGGACCGTATAACATCCAGTTTACTCAGCCAGTGTTTCTAAGCGTTGATACGGTAAAACAACGTTCTGCAGGCTACGTAGAGCACATTCCTGTTATTTATTTTAATTAGTTCTTCGTTTTAAAAATTAAGCTCTGCTCTCCATATAACACAACACTGCATGGAAAACATTTCCCTATTTAGAAAAACGGCATGAAACCCATAATAAAATACTCGTATGGGTTATACGTCAATTCGTCGCGTGCGTCAATTCGTCGCGGACAAATTCGTCGACTACGTCAATTCGTCGCGTTTACAGATTTTGGTTACATACAAAACGAATGCAGGAAACCTTACGATTTCGAACGTCTTTCGCCCTGATCAAATTTATAAGGTTTGGACACTCAGACAGGATAGGAATATTACGCTTTTTCTTGGCACTAAAAATATTAGACGGTAGACGGTTTTGGGAACGGTCGGGCCCGGTTGGTCAGAGCCCACAATATACAAAATGTTTGCAAAATCTACAGTTTTCAATTCAGAACCAGCAAATCTGGTATACTATCTCATGGTACTCTAACTTAGACGGTTGTCGGTTTTTGGAACGGGTCAAAGCCCGCGGGGTCGGAGCCCAACGAAAAATTTTTTCGTAAAATCTGGTTTTCATTTCAGAACCATCAAATTTGGTATCATGAAACTCTAACTTAGACTCTAGACGGTTTTTGGAAAGGAGTTGGAGCCCGGGGATCATAGCCTTCCCCCCCCTTATAAAAATGTTCGTAAAATCTACAGTTTACATTTTAGAACCACCAAATTTGGTATACTATCTCATGGTACTCTAACTTAGACGGTACACCGTTTTGGAACGGGTCAAGGCCAGGGGGGTTAGAGCTCCCCACATACAAAATTGTCTTGAAAACTGCAGTTTTATATTCAGAACCACCAAATCTGGTATACTATCTCATGGTACTCTAACTTAGACACTAGACGGTTTTTGGAAGGGGTTGGAGCCCGGGGGTCACAGCCCCCCCCCCACAAATAAAAAAAAATCGTAAAATCTACAGTTTTCAATTTAGAACCACCAAATTTGGTATACTATCTCATGGTACTATAACTTAGACGGTCGACCGTTTTTGGAACGGGTCAAGGCCCCGTGGGTCAGAGCCCACCCCACATAATTTTTTTTCGTAAAATCTACAGTTTTCAATTCAGAACCATCAAATATGGTATCATGAAACGCTAACTTAGACGCTAGACGGTTTTGGAAGGGGTTGGAGCCCGGTGGGTGAGAGTCCCCCATCATAAAAATTTCGTAAAATCTACAGTTTTCAATTTAGAACCACCAAATTTGGTATAAAATCTGATGGCACTATTACTTGGACGCTAGACGATTTTGGAAGGGGTTGCAGCCCTGGGTGTAAGGGCCCCCTCATAAAAAATTTCACAAAATCCACAGTTTTCAATTGAGAACCATCACATATGGTATCATGAAACTCTAACTTAGACGCTAGACGGTTTTTGGAAGGGGGTGGAGCCCGGGGGTCAGAGCCCCCCCCCACAAAAATTTCGTAAAATCTACGGTTTTCAATTTAGAACCACCAAATTTGGTATACTATCTCATGGTATTCTAACTTAGACGGTAGACCGCTTTTGGAACAAGTCAAGGCCCGGTGGGTCAGAGCCACCCCACATACAAAATTTTCTTAAAACCTACAGTTTTCAATTCAGAACCACCAGATCTGGTATACTATCTCATGGTACTCTAACTTAGATGCTAGACGATTTTTGGAAGTGGTTGCAGCCCGGGGGTAAGGGGCCCCCCTCATAAAAAAATCGCAAAATCTAGTTTTCAATTCAGAACCACCAAATTTGGTACACTATCTCATGGTACTCTAACTTAGACGGTCGACGAGTTTTGGAACGGGTCAAGGCCCGGGGGTCGGAGCCCCCACCATAAAACATTTTCGTAAAATCTACAGTTTTTAATTCAGAACCATCAAATTTGGTATCATGAAACTCTAACTTCGACGCTAGACGGTTTTTGTAAGGGGTTGGAGCCCGGGGGGTGATAGCCCCCCCCTCCTCATAAAAATTTCATAAAATATACATTTTTCAATTTAGAACCACCAAATTTGGTATACTACCTCATGGTTATCTAGCTTAGACGGTTGACGGTTTTTGAAGGGGTCGGGGCCCGGTGTCACGGGAGCCCCATACAAAATTTTCGTAAAAAGTTCCGTTTTTTTATATTAAGATTTGCAACACATTTCAGCACTCCAATACCCTATCTACGTTCTAAGGCGGTCTTTGGCCCTTTGAGGGCCTTGCACCATAAACCATCAACCAACCAACTAACCAGTCTACGGTCTAAATTAGAGACTGTAGATAACAATAAAGGGCAAAAATATGCGTTTAATGGTGTATTAAAAACACAAATCCATATAATTTAGCTTTCACTACCAACGAGCGGCTTATCAGGAAGAAATATAATGTAATGTAAATAGAGAGTCCCAGATATTCAAAATTCAAAACGGTAAGGAAAAGATGATCAATGACAATGTGAAGTTGTACGCATGCGACATCACATAGGTACATTGCATCTCTCTGTCGCGGTATTCACAGAAGCACACTCCAGATGTACGGAAGTTCTATAGAAGTCTCCTAGAAGGAAAGTATTCCCATTCCCTTTTCTTTCTTTTTTGTTTCGCAAAATTAAATTAACTAAATCAAAAAAATTAAAATAAGTTTACTGGAAAATTGCAGGAATATCTTTTTCATTCATTAACTTTCAGCCGCTGAACTGGGTGATTCCACAAATAGTAATATGTACCTGGCAAATAACTGGAATCCCTGCTAGTACAAATTATATAAATGATTTCTTTGCGTCCAGTTCAATCTAGTATGTCCATAAAAGCGTTTGGGGCCGTATGAAAAATACATTTCAACTTGTGCTGCTACGACGGAGGAGTGATCTAGGCGCTGGCTCCTGACCACTCGTCGAGAAGGATCCTGGTTAAAATCCCGGTGAGTCATGGACGTTTTGATTGACTTCTGGCACTGGCTGTCCCCTTTCCAAGGAACCAGTGGCCCAAAATTAGGAACGTCTGACAGCTTATAGCCCACTGAATTGATCACGGTGGTCGTTAAACCCCAACTAAGAAAAGAAAAAAAGATTGCGACGTGTCCATTCGTATTTGTCATGGACCGTACAAAAAGTATGTTTTTGATATCAACGTGGACACTTCCATGTATGCTGGCCATAAAATGTTAGGGGACCGTACAAAATTGCACTTTTGTTTTCACCTTGTCAGCGCTTCGGTATATGGTTGAAGTATACGTATATATAGTTGGGCCATTATAGCACGTAGTTTGGTTTATATAGAAAATAAAGATAATGTTACATTTTTACTCAGCTACAACACATTAATTCCAAAGGCTATTTCTTGAAATAGCCGTACAAAAAGTATGTTTTTGATATCAACGTGGACACTTCCATGTATGCTGGCCATAAAATGTTAGGGGACCGTACAAAATTGCACTTTTGTTTTCACCTTGTCAGCGCTTCGGTATATGGTTGAAGTATACGTATATATAGTTGGGCCATTATAGCACGTAGTTTGGTTTATATAGAAAATAAAGATAATGTTACATTTTTACTCAGCTACAACACATTAATTCCAAAGGCTATTTCTTGAAATCTTTAATCCGCCGTGCTCATATTCACAACGTTAACATAACATGTCAAGTTATTAATGTTGCAGCTTTACTCTGTCACAAAACTTTAGTTACAAGACCTTAGCGCGTAACCTTTTTTTATGAATTTTTAGTCGGACTTATTCATAAGTTTTCGATAAGATGCCAAGGTAATGGTACTGCGTTTTTACTGAGGCACAAAAATTAATAAACAGGCCTTAAGCCTTTTTATCAGTTTTCAATCAACCGTGCTCATATACATAAAATTTTCTGAGAAAGTCAAGTTAACTGTGTTGCGCTTTTACTCGAGTACAAAACTATAAACAGCCATTAACTTTCACCCGCTGAACATGGTGATTCCTTAATTCATCCATTAACAAGTCTTTTAAGTGATTGTATGCCATGGTCATATTGATAATGTTTGATGACAAGTCAGGTTAATGATGTTGCACTTATTAAAGACTTAAAAAGGGATAGAGGCTTATAATTATTGTTTGACGACTAAGTAAAAGCTCATTTGTAACTTGATTTGTCATGAAATCCTTATAAATATGGCATTTATTTTATTTTGTACATTTTACATAGCGTGTGCATTTTTTTATGTTTTGGCATTTGTTTTATTTTGTGTTGTACCTATTACATAGCGTTTCGCATTTTTGTAATGCTTGTGAGTTGTGATTGCATTTTGAATTTTTATTTGTTTCATATTTTGAGATTACTTTTTGACATTTTATGTTTTTGTCATGCTATTTTGAAAATTTTCTCTTTTTTAATTTGGCGTTGTGTTTTACATTCTTGCATCTTCGGCGGAATTACATTCTTGAAAAATTCAAATACAAGTTAGTGAAAGGTATAATTCAATTAGTGAAAAATACCAGCACATTTTAGTAAAGGGTAGAATTATAAGAAATTCCTCTTAAAAAGTTCAGCAGGTTAACATTGTCCCTGTGCGCCAAAGAAGTTCCAATTCCTTTTTGTCTTGCCAGCGTTTCTCTTCTGGGTGGATATATTGGAATCTGTGCTATCACCTTTCGATTTTAGCCATAGTTGTTCTCTGCTCTTTCGCAATTTCACTGATTATTTCGTACAGTCACAATTTTTCTCTCCTAGGATTGTATTCCAGCGTCTATCCAATCCTTCAAGTTTGTTTTGTGTTCTGGGAAAGCCAAGTAAATTGCTTTCACTTACTGACCAAATTGTTGGTGGGAAAAGCGGAGGGCTTCTGCTCGGATTGTTTCTTCTGCTTCCATGAAATTTTCCAAGAACATAATTTTCCTCAAACCATTGAACTACAGAATCTGCATATTCTACTAAAATTGATTTCACTTCTTCAAATGCCGCTGGAATTTCATCAGATGAAAAAAATGCGAGTGCTTGCAAATGTCTGACTTTCACAGCAAACTCACTGTTTTCCCTATATTCCGAGGCTATGCCAGAGGATGGATATTCTTCAGCACATTTTTCCCGAGATGAAACCAACAACATTTGTGTGTGCTGCTTCCAAATTCCTTTTTAGCAGAATTATAACGGTAGCTATTTCAAAATCTATCATTATGCGTATATTGTGGTGCAAGCTGAATATCATAGTATGATGCATAGTCTTGTGAATCCTGTAAAAATACTGTATAATAGTATTATATTCTTTATACTTGCTGGAAAGTAACCCATAAACTAGTGGCACAAGTCTGTGCATCTCTGGATTCGTTTCAACCATAGCATGAATGGTATATAATTGCCTAAAAAGGGGTGGACAAATTTTTAATGTCCCATCCATAATCCAGAGGTTGCTTCTTTAAGCTTTCGTAAATTATTATCTGTTAAAAATAAAATAATTACTTGATCTCCAAATGCGCTATCTCTGCCAAAACATTTTGCACCATCTCTTTCCTGTAAATTTATTTGGGCATCGATCCCTTCTGAAGTCGTAGGCTCCACAGGCATGTCTTCTTTTCGTATTCGTTTTACAACTTGCCTTAGTGCATCCATATTAGGCATGTAAGCTGCATTTACTGTAGCCATTGACGTTGTCACGGTTTGAATAATTTGTGCAGAGGCTTGGTCCGTATTTCTCGCTCGTTCATTTACTTGCGCTCTTGCAACAGCAAAATCACTTTTCTCCGGTCTTGGAGCATGATTATGTGGTTTCTCATTGCGTATCCTGTGTTCATCTCCAATAAGAATAGTACTAGAAAAGCCAGTACAATTTCTATAATTTCTTTCAATACAGTGCCAATACCGTAAATCACCCCGCACTGTTTTATGACAAAATACATACCCTTTCCATTTCAGCAAATCATTTTATTTTTGTGAGTTAACCATTTATGTTGCATACTTTATCTGCATAGTGCCTTCGGAAAACAATGCAATTTCTCTTTCCAAAATATTTAGAATGATATATTTCCACTAATATCACTTGACAACGCACAACGGAGGTTTCAACAAACATGTTCCCTGTTCGCCTGTCAACCACGAACTGATGAGCAACCATTCAGGGAACATTCAATAAAACACTCAGAATACAGACAATCACGTGTCACGTGAAGCTTGTTCCTCCAGTTAGGGTTTAGGGAAGTTCAAGATTTTCGTACCTGCGGTCACAAGAAGAGGTTAAGTTTAAGGATCGGCATCTTATCTTTTGTTTTTCCAAAACGCAGAGGTGCATGCATTTTACAGCAGGGACGCTCCAAGCGGGGGATCAACGGATGCCAAGAACCCGGGCGCCAGATTCCGGAGGCGGCAGTAGGCGCTGTACTCTGGGCCGGTAGGCGTCATGCTAATTCTCAAAAATAAATTCAATTTTTTTTCTGTGCTGCACCATACGTATGAAAGAAAATTGTTATACTGAAAAGACAATTTGTTTAACCCGTAACGTATTAAAAAAACCTACGTCCCTACGTGCCAAATGGCCTGTAAGCCAAACACAGTTTTTCATGCAACACCTTCCCCCGACTGGCTAAATTCAGATCTGCTCGTTCGACTTATTTCCTGTACCGCCCCTCTCTTTCGCTAATTGTAGTTAATTGCCGTTAAATTGGTGTTTTAAGTTGGGGTGTATTGCCGTGTGTCCTGAAGACTATACTAAAAGCGATGAACCCCAGGGGAAAAGTATTCCATCAAAAGCAACAGAAATCCAATGCCAGAGCAAAACTTTGTTCGGTGGCATTACATCCAAGCAATTTAGGTGAAGTAGGAAGTGTGTTTTTCTACTACGACACTAGAAGATTGTCGCGAATTCTCAGGCAATTACGATACAGATGTATCCTTAAGACTTCTTTTTCAAGACGTCCAAAGGCCGGCACTAGGGGATACAGTGCGGATGATCTTTTTTGTTGCAGTTAGAAATTCCTAAGCTCACTCTTCCTTAAAACTTTGCCTGGTTACCAGTAAGTACTGTCTCATGCCTCAACCATTGCACAGATTTGTTGTTTTTGTTTTCATTCTTTTAGTTAACAGCGGGAAAATATCTGAACTGCGTTGTTTCAGTTGGAAATATTTTTTTTACTTCAGCAACAGGGCTTCACGTATAATTGCAAAATACTTCGATGGAATAGGCATACCCTACATAAAGAGTTTGCATGAGAAAATAGATTAATAATAAGGAAAAAACCAAAAACCAAGAAAAGTAATCGCGGAGCCGAAAAAGCTAGGTTGAGGAAACAGAAGGCTCTAAGAAAAAGTTCATATTTAAAGAAACCTGTAGTCGCTTAATGAGTAAGTGGTATAAATCAATACAAAATCATGTGCTGTATTTGAAAAAAAAATATAATCAAGTAGACCTCGTGACTGTCCACAGTTTCCCTTTTTCATCCTGTCGACATTACAACCACCACAGAAAATAAAATAACAAAAACATAATAAAAATACCCATACAAAGTAAAATGCCCAAAACATAAAAACAAGTAACCACACAAAGTGAAATGCCCAAAGCATTAAAAAAACTGTAACCACACAAAATAAAATGCCCACAACATGGTAAGAAATTCTGTTAAAAGAACAATGAAGGTAAACAATAGGAGAAATATATGTTTTTAAAGCTTAATACCAGTGTCAAAACTCAGATAAAAAGAGATAAAAAAGAAATATTCCAAATTTCATTTTTACTTTAGATATTTTGACATGTTGATATTTCGTAAATTGCGAATTGCATTTTCACTTAGGCACCAAATACCAATTATTGGCCGCTAGGCCTATGCCTTTTAAATAATTTTTAATAAGCGTAACATTCTTAAATTGATTTGTCATTCAAACCTCATATGATCACAGCATTATAAAAATTACTAAAAATGCATATGCCTAGGTCTCGGACGTATCCATTAATGCTTTGTGCTCGAGTAACTATTCAACAGAATTCATTTTATTTTCTATGAAAAGTATATAAATATCAGCTCGGAGGACTGAGAACTATTAAAAAGCCCTAGGACTAGGGGCTTCATAATAGTTTCAACCTCAGTAAAGCGCATTGCTAAAATCTTGGACTTCAATGCAAACCTTATGAAAATTAGCACGGCGACCTGAAAATTGCTAAACAGGCCCAGGCCTAGGTCTTTCTAATTATTGTTTTGTACCTGACTAAAAGTGTAACATTATCTTTAGTTCTTACTAGCAGGGGTACCCGGTATTTCCCGGGTAAGTATTACTATTTGTAAAATCACCAAGTTCAGCGGGTGAAAGTTAATGAATGAAAAAGGTATTTCCGTAAATTTCCAATAAACTTATTTTAAATTTTTTGATTTAGTTAATTTAATAATACGAAACAAAAAAGAATTTACATTATTTACATTACATTGTATTTCTGCCTGATAAGGCACCCGTTGGTGGTGAAAGCTAACGTTTATTAATTTCTGTTTTCAATACACCATTAAACTGATATTTTTTCACTTTCTTGTTATCTACTGCTTCTAAATTAGACCGTAGTTGGGGTAACGGAGTGCTGCATTGGGATGCAGTTCTTAAGAGTAAAAAATGTAATTTTTGCGAAAATTTTGAACGGACACCCTCACACCGGGCACCGACTTTTTCCGTCTGCGATCTAAGTTAGAATACGTTGAGGTAGTGTACCAAATTTGGTCGTTCTACATTGGAAACTGTGGATTTTACAAAAATTGGTATGGGGGGCTCTGACTCCAACCGCTTCCAAAAAGCGGTTGGAGTCTAAGTTAGAGTACCAGGAGATAGTATACCAAACTTGGTGGTTCTAAATTTAAAACTGTAGCTTTTACAAAAAACATTTGAGGAGGCTCTTAATCCCCGGGCTCCAACTCTTTCCAAAACCCGTCTAGCGTCTAAGTTA
Organism: Macrothele yani; assembly: GCA_039090855.1. NCBI lineage: Eukaryota > Metazoa > Arthropoda > Arachnida > Araneae > Macrothelidae > Macrothele > Macrothele yani. The sequence goes on along the minus strand of CM077016.1, from coordinate 28,466,900 downwards.
GAGTTTCATGGTACCAAATTTGGTGGTTCTGAATTCAAAACTATAGATTTTACGAAAATTTTGTATGTGAAGGGCTCTGATCCCCCGGGCCCCGAACCGTTCCAAAAACTGTCTACCATCTAAGTTAGAGTATCATGAGATAGTATACCAAATTTGGTGGTTTTAAATTGAAAACTGTAGATTTTACGAAAGTTTTTTTTTTATAAGGGGGGCTCTGACTCCCCCCGGGCTCCAACTCCTTCCAAAAAATTTGGTGGCTCTGAATTCAAAACTGCAGATTTTACGAAAATTTTATATGTGGGACTCTGACCCCGGGACCCCTACCCGTTCCCAAAACTGTCTACCGTCTAAGTTAGAGTACCATGAGATAGCATACCAAATTTAGTTGTTCTAAATTGAAACCTGTAGATTTTACGAAAATTTTGTACGGGGTGGGTGGTTTAGGGGAGGGGGCTTGACATCGTGCCCGACCCGTTCCAAAAACCGTCTACCGTCTAAGTTAGAGCACCATGAGATAGTATACCCAATTTGCTGGTTCTATATTGAAAACTGTAGATTTTACGAAAATTTTGTACCGGGGGTCTCTAACCCACGGGCCGCCGCCCCGGTGGCGCAGTGGTCTAAGGCACTGGCCTCTGATCATTCGTCCGTAAGGGGTCCGGGTTCGAATCCCGGTCAGGCATGGATGTTGTGTTTGTCTTACGGCACTGGCTCTCTCCCTTCCCTGGAACCAGTGACCCTAAATTAGGGACGGGCAACTGCTTATAGCCCATTGAGTTGCTCACGGTGGTCGTTAAACCTCCAATCAAATAAAAAAAAAACCCGGGCCCGGCTCGTTCAGAAAACCGTCTACCATCTAAGTTAGAATACCATGATATAGCATACCAAATTTGGTGGTTCTAAATTAAAAAATGTAGATTTTACGATAACTTTGTACGGGGGGGCTCTGACCCCGGGCCTCGACCCGTTCCAAAAACCGTCTCCCGCTAAGTTAGAGTTTCATCACACCAAATTTCGTGGTTCTGAATTGGAAAATATAGATTTTAAGAAATTTTGTTATGTGGGGGGGGGCTCTTACCCCCGGGCCTTCACACGTTCTAAAAACCGTCTACCATCTAAGTTAGAGTACCACAAGATAGTATACCAAATTTGGTAGTTCTAAATTGAAAACTGTAGATTTTACGAAAGGAAAATTGGGAAAGGGCTCTAACCCCCATGCCCCGACCCGTTCTGAAAACCGTCTACCTTCTAAATTATAGTACTATGATATAGTATACCAAATTTTGGGGTTCTAAATTGAAAACTGTGGATTTCACGACATTTTTAATGGGGGCTCTGACCACCTGGCTCCAACCACTTCAAAAAACCGTCTGCAGCCTAAGTTAGAGTTTCGTGAGATAGTATACCAAATATGGTGGTTCTAAATTGAAAACTAGATTCCACGGCAATTTTGTAGAGGGGGCTGACCCCCCAGGCTACAAGCGCTTCCAAAAACCGTCTACAGTCTAAGTTAGAATACCACGAGATAGTATACCAGATTTGGTGGTTCTGAATTGAAAACTATAGATTTTACGAAAATCTTGTACGTAGGGGTCTCTGACAAACCGGTCCCCAACCTGTTCCAAAAACCGTCTACCGTCTAATATTTTTAGTGCCAAAGAAAAAGCGTAATATTCCTATCCTGTCTGAGTGTCCAAACTTTATAAATTTGATCAGGGAGGAAGACGTTTGAAATCCTACGTTTTCCTGCATTCGTTTTGTATGTTACCAAAATTTGTAAACGCGACGAATTGACGTAGTCGACGAATTTGTCCGCGACGAATTGACGCTCGTCGAATCGTCGTGGTCGACGAATTGACGCAGGCGACGAATCGTCGTAGTCGACGAATTGACGCTGGCGACGAATTGACGTGACACCACTCGTATGTACGGCCCTTCACAAACCTATCATTTCACATTCGCATAAGCACATACAATGTTTATTGTCTGTCACTGACGCAGTGCATTCACATGAAAAGCACTGGTTCGTGTTCCCTTGCATATTTTTATTTAATTGTTTTCTTTGTCGGTGTATTTATTGTTTCATTTCGTCTGGGTTCGAATTGCTATTATTCTTCTCATTGATCACACATGAAAATATTTGCAGGATACGATGTTTTATAATCTGGAAAAAAGGACGCATAATGTCGTGTCAGCTTTGATTATCCGGTGTGATATCTTGAACTCTGGGTTATTGAAACTTTCGTCGCTGAGTGCAGCCATTGTGTTAAGTGTGAGGAGTTCACCACCCCGACAGAAATTTAGATATGCACTTTTTTCACGAAAATCATATTTCGGGATAAAAAAAAAGACTAATGTGTTGTGAAAAAAAATCTATTTCAGTTTTTCATCTATGTTACACTAATAAAACAATTTTCCCCAGACATTTAACTCTTCAGCTTTTAAAACCTGTACTTTATAATAACTCATTTAAAGTGGAACCACCTGAAACCTTTGCCTTGTATTTCCAATGGTAAGCTTCTGTAGCCTTTTTATTCATAATTAAAGTATACCTAATGATGAAAATTTGAACATTGAAAAAAACATAACCATATTATAGCCTAGTATTCTTAATATTTTCTAAACCTTAACCACAATTATATTAAAAATCAATAACTTTTTCATTGGTGGTGTTTAGACCAGAAAATAGTTGCCGCGACATGAGGACTTCAGTAGACAAACAAATGTTGAATTGCTTAATTTTGGTTAACATTTGAAAAATATTAAGTATACCAGGCTATAATATGAAGTATTTGTTAACGATATTCAAATGTTCATACTTGTGAACATTAATTTTGAAGAAAATGGTTACAGAAGTTTTCCCATTGGAAATACAAGACAAAGATTTTAGATGAATTCATCTAAACCCATTTTTGAATTACCAAGCAATTAAGCTTTCCATTCACTAAAACATGGCCAGTTACGATCTACAAACTTGTCAAAAACGTTTGTAATTATAGTTTATATTTAAGAATAAATACTGAAAGCAAGATTATACCAGTAGACATCCTTACATTTTCCCTCTTTTGTCTGTAATAATTACATCACGTTTATTCTATGAAACGTAAAATGTATTCCTTATATCAAAAGCAGTTTGAAATGTTTGTTGTTGTTAGTCGTCACTCTTTTGATTTTTTCCGATTCTTTCGCATACTACACGAAAGAGTAATTGAATAAGAGACAGCTGGCGTTATGCAAATGTGGCGCTGTGGGCAGCACTGTAAACGGAAACGACATGACGTATGCACCGATCCGACAATATAAGGAGTGATGCGACTGGAATCAGTAAGAGTCGGACGCAGTATGGGTAACACGAAGGATCAAAGCGCATTTGAACTCGGGCAAATTGACGGGGCCCGACGAATGGGTGCAGGCACTGGGATTTTCACAAGCCAATGTGTCACGGGTGCACCGTGAGTACATCGAATCCGGTAAAACTATCCCTGCAAGTGCCAAATGTCGTGGACAACAACATGTGGATGAGCGGGGTGATCGTCGGCTAGATCGCATTGTAACAGCGGATAGACGGTCCACAGCGCAAGAAATCTCTCGGCAATTTAACACTGGTTCACAAAAACGTGTAAGCAGCCACACAATCCAGAACCATCTCCTCGCTATGGGATACAGAAGCCATCGTCCCACGAGGGTACCGCTGCTGACCGCACATCACAGGGTGCAAAGATTAGCATGGGCGCGGGAACATCGCCACTGGACCCTAGACATTTGGGAAAATGTTGCCTGGACTGAAGAGTCGAGATTCACGTTAGTACATGCGGATGGCAGGATACGAGTATGGCGCAAACCACATGAAGTGATGGACCCTTCTTGCCAGCAGGCAACTCTTCAAACTGGTGGGGGTGCCATTCCCGTCTGGAGACTGTTTACGTGGACTGAAATCCGATCCCTGGTACGTGTGACATCGTCCTTCACAGGTCAACGTTACCAGGATATCCTGGACGACCATTTGCTCCCGTTAGTGCGTGTTCAACATCCCACTGGGGACCTCATCCTGCAACAAGACAATGCACCGTGCCATCGCTCCGGAATTGTATCCGAATGATTGGATTAACACTCCACCGACGTGACCTCGCTTCATTGGCCAGCTAGGTCACCTGACCTCAATCCCATCGAGCACATCTGGGATGCCATTGAGAGAGATGTTCGACGCTCTGAGCACCCTGCATCAAATCTTCGTGAACTGTGGGAGCTTGTTCAGGATTCGTGGATCCGTATGGCTTCCCAACGCTTCCGATATCTTGTCGAGTCCATGCCGAGACGAATCGCCGCCGTATCAGTGCGAAAGGTGATGCTACAAGTCAATAGACAGGTATCTCTAATTCAATTGCTCTTCAGTGTATTTCCTTTTTATATCTGAAAGACCCGCAAAGCAAACAGAATATATATTCTGAATTTGCTTGTAACACTTACTGCTCATTCATGAAACGCCTCTCAGAAATGCATAGCCCATGAGTGGAAATCGAACCCGCATCTCCTGATTTCCATTGGAGTATGCTAACGTTTCGCGAAAATGCAGAATGTTACACGGTTAGCATACTCGAACGGATGACAGAAAGATAATACCAGTATGCTAACGTGTAACGGCCCAGTAGCATGGACTTCATACTCGAACGGAAATATGGGGATCTAGGGCGATGAAATTTTCAAGTTTTCTGAGAAGTGTTAAACGGATGACCAGTAAGTGTTACAAGCAAATTCAGAATTTAAATTCTCTTTCCGTTGAATATTCTATCAATTTCTCATGTATTATGAAGAATATTTCTTCCTTTACTGATTTATCTCAAAGTTTCCTTCGTAAAAATAATAATATTGTGTTGTCATTTGAAGTCCATTGTACTGGGTCATATACCATTTTTTGTGAATATCTTTATTTTGTGATATGATAAAATAAAGGAGAGAATATATTCAAACTTGCTGGGTAAATCTACGCCATATTGTTTGAGAAAAGATGAAGAAATTTTATAAAATATCAGTTACTGTCACTCATCTGAGACAGCGTACGTAACATATAGCGCGCATGTTGGCCGAAATTGTTTTCTGCAAATAACAGAAAGGAGCAGTTCTAGTTAAACTCATCAGGCACAGTAAAATAAAGAAACACAGAATTAAATCACATCTTGCCAGGTCAGCTCTGCTCAAGCTTGTGGCGGTTCTGTGAGGGTTCGGGGTCTCTTCTCATGGGACATATTAGTTTCCTTAGTGTGTCTGAAGATTCCTTAACTGCTGCACACTACCAGCATATGCTGGCTGATGACTTACACGCGTTCATACCATTCACGCATCCTGCGGCCGATCGTATTTTTCAGCAGAATAAAGAGCCGCTTCACCGGGCCGCAGCTGCCAGGCGTTGCATAAGAAACACTCACTTAACACTGGAACCAGTAAGTGCCCCTCAAAGTCGCCAGTATAAACTCTGTGGTAGCCCTTTTGAATGCCGTGTAGCAGACCATCAGATCCATGGATACTGAGTCGACGTAGCGGGCGGATTTGTGATAAATGTTGCAAACTTCATGGCTGGAATGTCTTCCGCAAACCCTCCCAAATCTGGTGGATTCGATGCCTTGGCGAGTATAGGATGTCATTCGCGTTAGAGAGGATCAACACGCTATTAGGTAGGTATCGCTTTTGTTTTCTCAATTGACTGTATAAAATAGAGAAAAAACTGTCTTCTTTACTAGCAAACGAATACAAATATTAATGCGGTACCTCTTTTCCTAATTTAACTCATCTGTAATACTTTCCCCGAATTTAAACCCAAACTGTGCAAAAATTAGCATTTCGCCAGCATTTAAAATTCATGAAAATGAGGTTCAAGTTTTTGCAAATGTTTGAACTATCTATTGTTAATTAACCACAATGCATACAAAACAGTTCTATTGAATTCTATGTATCCGGGTGGCGTGCATTCATCGAAGTGTTCTTCAGAGCGACCATTTACGACTTTTTATTTAATTTCGTTATAAATCCGTTCGACAGAATTCAAACAAAATGAACAATAATTTTAATTAAAATATGAGATCGTACTTCTGAAGCCACATGCGCGAATTACATTTTTGAAATGTACTGAACATAACAATCACATGCGATTTCCTTCGATGCGAATATCATATCAGGAATTTAATTCTAGCAGATTTATTGTTACAAATCGAAATTCATCGAAAAGATTTTCATAAATAGATTGTAGTTATCAGAACTCGCTAGATTTCTGACAGAAAGTTCATTGTCGAAATGTAACGTATGGGGCCGTATGGACAATTGTGCAGCGAAATCCTGCTGACATAGTTTTATTCAGAAAACCGGAGCTCCAGAGTAGAAAGATATAGATTGGAATCGCACAGACGGCCAGGGACGATTGTTTTAGGAACAGAACGGAAAATGATTTCCTGGCCGTGATCATTAAAATAGTGTTTTATGTCTTTCTTCTGCAACACATACGAAAATAACAAATAAACACAAGTTTTGTCCCGAAACATCTGATAATATTTTTATGCAAAAATAAGCATATAAAACCTTTTATAAAAAAATCCCTAGCTTAATTATCGAGAAAGTGGTCATCTCCTTCGAAATACTGTTCAAAGACAAGTTATTCAAGGGTTCTCCCACTTTTTGAATGTCTTCTGGAATTCTTCTTATGAAATGCTGTTGACGCACTCCTGCGCAGCTCAAAATGTCCTTCCCGTAGTGTCTCTTTTTTTAAATGAGGAACAACCAGAAATCACATATAGACAATTCTGGACAACATGCAGGTTGGGGCATTAATTTAGTTTTCATATTCTCCAAATAAGAAACGAGAGAACTGGCCATGTGTGGACTTACATTGGGCAGTACATGAAAAGAAATGGGAAGCCGATTTCAACAAATTTGTTTCATGCCCACATTATCCGTACAAATTCTGTGATTTAATGATTTTGAGATGTGAACCATATCTTCGATATCTCTATTTGATATGTGTCTGCCTTCCCGTATAATAACACCTATTAAATTGATTCTTACCTCTGTAACACTCATTGAAAGTCTTTCTCAATGCGCCATTAAAGCCACCAACCCAAGATCATCCATAAACTATTTTTGCCGTCTGTAAATTTTTGGTTTCCTAGACATTCACTTTTCTGATCCTTTTGGATGAGACGGTAAGTCTCTTCAACAGCATTCTTAAGTAGACAGCAAAATATAATAGGGTACCTTTGTTCCTCTTTCAAATGTTTTTTTTTCGAGAAATCACAGCGCTAAAACTCTTGTTAAGGGTTTACGAAAAACCACTTATTGAATTGCGAAGTAGCGACGACGCACGCGTGATAAACAGGTGTTACCATTTGCTATGGTTAATACCACATCTGCCGTTTTTTCAAGACTCGTGCTAAGGTCGAACGAAATATTGCATATTTTGGTAAAAACGTTCTCAGTTGTCTGGAAATAAGTTATGTACTTCTGCAATGAAATGGTTGTTGGTTACCCGAATCCTGTTGGGATATTTCGTGTTCCATCTTTCTCAAAAGTGGAATAATGTGGCGTGTGAGCGAAATGGACAATGAAGCACTGAAGAGCATGCCAGCTTAGTTTAGCAGGGAGCAATGCAGTTCCAGTGTAGGAAGGTGTAGGTTCAAATCGTTTTGTCGGTAAAGCAAGGATAGAAAAACAGTCGGGGTGTGATTGTAGAGCTTTTGTTTTTAGGAAGTTATTTCCGAAAAGCTGAGAAATGATCTGTCTATCACATGAACCGCATTTTAAACACTTTCAGTACACATAATTTAAAGCTCCTTTATCAAACAGATATATATGTATCACATTATGGAAATTCCATTCAGTAATCCATAAAATCGCGCAGAGTATTCACTATTATTGATTTTTAAAATTATGGATTAAATGCTTGTGTTTATATTTTTTGTTTTATTTCCGTTTTTGGAGGACTGCGAGAATTTCAAAGAATATCGTTGCACATTCATAAATAAAGACATGTTTGATAAATTCCGAAACCCGTTGTGTGGAACTCTGTGCCCTCAAAAAATTATAGATTTGATTTGATGAAACTAAATCAAAACGCATGCACAATTTTCATTCTCTGAGGTATAACATATGCGCTGCAATCCCGTACGATATTGAAAGCAGTAATATAATTATTTAAATTTGAAAAATAATCATAATAGAAATTCTGCAAAAATACGAAGAAAGATGAGATTTGTGGATTTATTTCAAATTTCGAGAAATTACAGAAAAAATCCCCGAAATTCGAGAAAATAGTCACGGAATTTAGGGCTGCGAAACAATTACTAGCCTAATAATTACCAATCAGATAAAACAAATATTTTTCTCCAGTTGTTTCATCCAAAGCTGATGAGCCCATATTAATCCAAAGTCCATCAAAGGGTCTTATCAAATTGTTTCTCTAGTTGGCAACACAGATATGCGGAAATTCCTTGTTAGCCAATGACTCAGTTTGTTGATTCATTCTTTTCGAACGAATCGTTTGCTAACGACACATCTCTAATCGGAAGCTCTGTATCTTGGAAAATATTATGTTCTTCATTTGGATGATGACATTTGGTACAACACAGTGCTGGTATTTCGCTTAGAGGAACGATGTTTTTGTGAATACAAGATGTGATCGCACAGAAATTGGCTCTGAGTTCTGAGTTTATGTCCAACAACATTTATGAATTCTGTCACTCTTTCGAGAATTCAATTTATTGCTTGTTAATTAACAACAACATTTCCGCTGGAGTGACTTCATTTGAGGCGTTTTGTACAGAAGCATAGCACCAAGACCTTATAAGCCTCTTTCGTAAAGTAAAAATGTTTCTCAAGAATGTTTTTGGCCAAAGTTGGGGTGGCGCAGTTGTTAAAGTCCCGGCATCTGACTATTTGTCAGACATGAATCCGGGTTCTAATCACGCTGAAGCACCGAGCTAGTGTTTGTCTTGCGGCACTTGGATTCTCCTCAACTGGATCTGGCGGCACTAGATTAGGGACAGGTGGCATGTTATAGCGCATTGTGTTTGCTCAGATTTTCCGTTCCCGCTCGGCACGTCCAAGTAGGTAAATATTCGAGAACCAACCGTAATTTTGGCAGGGAACTAAGAAATTCACATCATTTAGGCGTCTAAAAACAATCATTTCCATAACGAATAACAGAAGCAAGGCACACAAAAGTTACTTCAAAATCTTTGATCTGTTCACAAGAGGAATAAGATATTTTTTCACCTCTCGTTCTGTGCGCTCTTCGCGTCAAAAACCGAAGCACGGGACTATATAATTAACGTGATAAGTCCGAACACTAAATAAATTTAAAGCAAATAGGAAAGGAATGCCTTGTGAGAATAAACAGAACGGCCATAGGAGTGAGATTTCGAGCTGTTAGGAAAGTTTGGTCCAATATTAATTAAAATATTTTCTAACACTGTTTCAAAGAATCTCCCATATAAAGTAATAAAGCATATTAATGAGAAATATTAGTGGTTCCTCCATCCATGCATTCTATGAGCGATTTGGGAAATACAGAAAACAACAGAGGCACAGCTATTACTAACGAAAATTACGTACATAACAAATAACAAGAATCAGAAGTAAAGGTCTTCTCGAACCCGTCTGCATCCATTCAGAGGAATGTTTGGAAAGATTAAATGCTTTCGCTAACACTACTACTGTTAATAATCACTTATAACGCAGAACAGAAAAGTAAAAAACAGTAATGATTATCAATAGTCATGCATTAGTAGAAATATTTAGAAAAAATGGAGATATAGTCGGAACTGTTCAGACTATGAAATCATCCAGAACTGTGTAGAAGCGCAAGTTTTTCTGTAGTGTTCTTTTCATCATACCATCGCATCGAACTACATACACGCTTTTTGTAACTCAAGCATTTTCAGTCTACTTTCCTTCAATACATAGCGGAAAGCGTGTCAAATCAACCTTATTTTTAATAATATATAAAAATATTTAGTAAAATATTTATATCATCATCATCATCATTGTCAACCATTATCAATCCACTGCTGGACGAAGGTCTCCCCAAATTTCCTCCACAACGGTCTGTCTTGTGCCAGTCTCCTCCATGTCACCCCTGCATACTTTCGAATTTCATCCACCCATCTCCCATGTGGTCTTCTTCTGGGTCTTTTCCTGTCCCTTGGAATCCAATCTAAAATTTCGGCTGTCCATCGATGATCTGTCCTTCTGGCAGTATGTCCAGCCCATTGCCATTTCAGGGATTTAACTCTGATCATGATGTCTTCCACTCTTGTCATTTTTCGGATCCACGAGTTCCTCTTCTTATCTCTCCTGGTTACACCAAGCATGCACCTCTCCATGCTGCTTTGAGTTGTCTGCAGCCTTTGTATGTCTCTTTTAGTTAAGGTCCACGTCTCTGCACCATACGTAAGCACTGGAAGGATGCATTGATCAAACACTTTTCTTTTAAGACATAATGGCATATTGCTCTTGAAAATTATGCTGTTTCTTCCAAAAGCTCTCCAGGCAAGTTTTGTACGCCGATTAATTTCTTCATCAATGTGACCCTCACTTGATATCTGCTGTCCAAGATAAACGTGCGTGTCTGTTATCTCCAGCTTTTCTCCATCAATCGATAAATCTTCATTTCTTGTAAAAGCATTGAACATCACTTTTGTCTTCTGAAAGTTCATTTTTAATCCACTTCTTTACTCTTGTCAGCAAGTTCCTGGATCATACTCTGCAGCTCTGATGGGCTAGTTGCAAAAATGACTACGTCATCAGCAAAACGAAGGTGGGTTAGATAATCTCCATTAATCTTTATCCCCTTGTTTTCCCAGCTCAGTGACTGAAAAACACCCTCCAGTGTGGCATTAAAGAGCTTCGGAGATATGGTGTCACCTTGTCTCACCCCCTTTCCAATTTTTATGTGTGTTGTATTTTCAAACAGCCTAATCTTTGCACTTGCATTTTCATAGATGTTATTAATAATATTAATGTATTATCTTCAATACCGCAGGTTTTCAGAGCCATTGTAACTGCTGATGGTTTCACCGAATCAAAGGCTTTTTCATAATCGATAAAAGCCATGCACAATGGAAGTTCATATTCCCTCGCTCTTTCAATTAGTTCTCTCAGCACATGGATATGATCTATTGTGCTGTAGCCACTCCTGAATCCAGCTTGCTCTCTCGGTTGAGCCATGTCCAGTGTTACCTTTAAGCGGTGTGAAAGAACTTTAGTGAAGATTTTATAAACTACTGATAGGAGGCTGATAGGTCTGTAGTTTCCGAGATCCTCAATGTCACCTTTCTTATGTAGCAGGATCATTGTAGCGGTGTTCCAATCCTCAGGAATCTTTCCTTCATTAAGGCATCGAGTGAAAATTTGGGCGAGTACTGTTTCGATTTCTCCACTTGCTTCTTGTATGATGTCTACAGTAATTCCATCTTCTCCTGGAGCTTTTCCCCGCTTCATGTTCTTGATTGCATGTGCAACTTCTGCTGGAAGGACTGGAGGAACTCTGGTACTGGTATCTTTCATGATGTCTGGAGTGCATGTATCATCCCTTTCATATAATTTGGAGTAGAAATCTTTTACTCTTGTCAAAATTTCGCCTCTATTTCTTGTTACAGAACCATCTTCTTTTCTCAGTGCCATAATCTGTTTTCTTCCCTTACTGAGATGTCCCTTTGCTATCTTTAGGCTTTGGTTGTTTTCAATTGCTTTCCTCACTAGTTCACAGTTGAATTTTCTTACGTCTTCAGTGATACTTTTTCGTACTGTCTTGCATAGCTCTATATATTCCACTTTGGAAGTCACATCTTCTTTAGTTGTCCTCATCTCTCTTCTTTTTTGCATCAGCATTTTCGTTTTTCCTGATAATTTATTTACATGCAACTTGTTCTTAGACCCAGCTAATTTTGTTGCTGTTTCCATAAGAGCTTTGGTTACTTTTCTGTTAACTTCAGAGATGTCCACTTCTTCCGATGTTAGGCCTTCTAAAGCAGAGAACCTGTTCTTCAGTTCCAACTTGAAGGTATTGTGGTGTTTTTTAAGGTTGGTTATGTCAATTGATTTTGTTTGTCTTATGAGCTTGCCACGTTCAAGTTTAGTGTTGAGGTGCATCTTACACCTCACCAATCTATGGTCACTACGTGTGTTGAACTTGTTTAGCACACTGCAGTCTTCTATGACGAATTTTTTGTTACACATAATAAAATCAATTTCACTTGTCGTCCCATTTGGATGTCTCCATGTCCATTTCCTGTGTGGCTTTTTCTTGAAGAAGGGGTTCAAGATGAAAAACCCTTCTGCCTCTGCAAACTCAACGAGAGTATTTCCACGCTGGTTTCTGTTGCCGTGACCGAATTTACCTACTGAAGTTTCATTCTGTTGCTGTTGCCCTATTTTTGCATTGAAATATCCCATAATTATTTTCAAGTGCTGCTTACCTTTATTATTTCGATGACAAATTTCCTCATAAAATTCTTCAATTTCTTCTTCAGGATGACTTGTGGTGGGTGCATAAGTTTGAATAATCTGAGCCTGGTATCTTTTCGAGAGTTGGATAACAAGCCGTGCAGCTCTGTCAGAGGGACTTTCAACTTCTACAACTTTATCCTTCAGTTTCTTGTTTATTATAAATCCAACACCACTAGTTCTGCCAGTATCTGTCCCCACGATAGTAGAAGAGATGTCCACTTTTCAGTTCGATGAGATCTTCTCCTTTTCTCCTTACCTCACTTAGCCCCACGATGTCCCACTTGATCCTTTGTAGTTCCTCTTCCAATTCAAGAAGCCTTGAATCAGAAGATAGGGAGCGTCCATTGTACGTTGCCAAGGTCAGCATCATATGGCAGCCTAGTCCGGTCCTCCGGGGATTCTTAGCACCCTCTGCCTTCATGTCGCACTGGCCGCTGCCTTGGCCAGGTACATTCCAGCTGCCGGAGACTGAGGGCCAAGATTTAAGTTGTGGAGTCATTTTGGAGTGGTTTGGCCATAACTCTCCACGCTGGCCAAGCGGGTTGGTGAGTGTGGGATAGAATTTCCTCTAATCCCGATGGTATAGTTATACCGCTATTGGCGGTCGTCAGAGCCCGTTTAGTAGGAACAGGATGCATCACGAGAAGGCGGGGTTGACATTTGTCAAGGAGAGGCTGTGATGTTACGCATCACCTGACCTTACATCCCTATATATATCATCATCATCATCATTGTCAACCATTATCAATCCACTGCTGGACGAAGGTCTCCCCAAGTTTCCTCCACAACGGTCTGTCTTGTGCCAGTCTCCTCCATGTCACCCCTGCATACTTTCGAATTTCATCCACCCATCTCCCATGTGGTCTTCTTCTGGGTCTTTTCCTGTCCCTTGGAATCCAATCTAAAATTTCGGCTGTCCATCGATGATCTGTCCTTCTGGCAGTATGTCCAGCCCATTGCCATTTCAGGGATTTAACTCTGATCATGATGTCTTCCACTCTTGTCATTTTTCGGATCCACGAGTTCCTCTTCTTATCTCTCCTGGTTACACCAAGTATGCACCTCTCCATGCTTCTTTGAGTTGTCTGCAGCCTTTGTATGTCTCTTTTAGTTAAGGTCCACGTCTCTGCACCATACGTAAGCACTGGAAGGATGCATTGATCAAACACTTTTCTTTTAAGACATAATGGCCTGTTGCTCTTGAAAATTATGCTGTTTCTTCCAAAAGCTCTCCAGGCAAGTTTTGCACGCCGATTAATTTCTTCATCAATGTGACCCTCACTTGATATCTGCTGTCCAAGATAAACGTACGTATCTGTTATCTCCAGCTTTTCTCCATCAATCGATAAATCTTCATTTCTTGTAAAAGCATTGAACATCACTTTTGTCTTCTGAAAGTTCATTTTTAATCCAACTTCTTTACTCTTGTCAGCAAGTTCCTGGATCATACTCTGCAGCTCTGATGGGCTAGTTGCAAAAATGACTACGTCATCAGCAAAACGAAGGTGGGTTAGATAATCTCCATTAATCTTTATCCCCTTGTTTTCCCAGCTCAGTGACTGAAAAACACCCTCCAATGTGGTATTAAAGAGCTTCGGAGATATGGTGTCACCTTGTCTCACTCCCTTTCCAATTTTTATGTGTGTTGTATTTTCAAACAGCCGAATCTTTGCACTTGCATTTTCATAGATGTTATTAATAATATTAATGTATGCATCTTCAATACCGCAGGTTTTCAGAGCCATTGTAACTGCTGATGGTTTCACCGAATCAAAGGCTTTTTCATAATCGATAAAAGCCATGCACAATGGAAGTTCATATTCCCTCGCTCTTTCAATTAGTTCTCTCAGCACATGGCTATGATCTATTGTGCTGTAGCCACTCCTGAATCCAGCTTGTTCTCTCGGTTGAGCCATGTCCAGTGTTACCTTCAAGCGGTGTGAAAGAACTTTAGAGAAGATTTTATAAACTACTGATAGGAGGCTGATAGGTCTGTAGTTTCCGAGATCCTCAATGTCACCTTTCTTATGTAGCAGGATCATTGTAGCGGTATTCCAATCCTCAGGAATCTTTCCTTCATTAAGGCATCGAGTGAAAATTTGGGCGAGTACTGTTTCGATTACTCCACTTGCTTCTTGTATGATGTCTACAGTAATTCCGTCTTCTCCTGGAGCTTTTCCCCGCTTCATGTTCTTGATTGCATGTGCAACTTCTGCTGGAAGGACTGGAGGAACTCTGGTACTGGTATCTTTCATGATGTCTGGAGTGCATGTATCATCCCTTTCATATAATTTGGAGTAGAAATCTTTCACTCTTGTCAAAATTTCGCCTCTATTTCTTGTTACAGAACCATCTTCTTTTCTCAGTGCCATAATCTGTTTTCTTCCCTTACTGAGAAGTCCCTTTGCTATCTTTAGGCTTTGGTTGTTTTCAATTGCTTTCCTCACTAGTTCACAGTTGAATTTTCTTAGGTCTTCAGTGATACTTTTTCGTACTGTCTTGCATAGCTCTATATATTCCACTTTGGATGTCACATCTTCTTTAGTTGTCCTCATCTCTCTTCTTTTTTGCATCAACATTTTCGTTTTTCCTGATAATTTATTTACATGCAACTTGTTCTTAGACCCAGCTAATTTTGTTGCTGTTTCCATAAGAGCTTTGGTTACTTTTCTGTTAACTTCAGAGATGTCCACTTCTTCCGATGTTAGGCCTTCTAAAGCAGAGAACCTGTTCTTCAGTTCCAACTTGAAGGTATTATGGTGTTTTTTAAGGTTGGTTATGTCAATAGATTTTGTTTGTCCTATGAGCTTGCCACGTTCAAGTTTAGTGTTGAGGTGCATCTTACATCTCACCAATCTATGGTCACTACCTGTGTTGAACTTGTTTAGCACACTGCAGTCTTCTATGACGAATTTTTTGTTACACATAATGAAATCAATTTCACTTGTCGTCCCATTTGGATGTCTCCATGTCCATTTCCTGTGTGGCTTTTTCTTGAAGAAGGAGTTCAAGATGAAAAACCCTTCTGCCTCTGCAAACTCAACGAGAGTATTTCCACGCTGGTTTACCTACTGAAGTTTCATGACCGAATTTACCTACTGAAGTTTCATTCTGTTGCCGTTGCCCTATTTTTGCATTGAAATCTCCCATAATTATTTTCAAGTGCTGCTTACCTTTATTATTTAGATGACAAATTTCCTCATAAAATTCTTCAATTTCTTCTTCAGGATGACTTGTGGTGGGTGCATAAGTTTGAATAATCTGAGCCTGGTATCTTCTCGATAGTTGGATAACGAGTCGTGCAGCTCTGTCAGAGGAACTTTCAACTTCTACCACTTTATCCTTCAGTTTCTTGTTTATTATAAATCCAACACCACTAGTTCTGCCAGTATCTGTCCCACGATAGTAGAAGAGATGTCCACTTTTCAGTTCGATGAGATCTTCTCCTTTTCTCCTTACCTCACTTAGCCCCACGATGTCCCACTTGATCCTTTGTAGTTCCTCTTCCAATTCAAGGAGCCTTGAATCAGAAGATAGGGAGCGTCCATTGTACGTTGCCAAGGTCAGCATCATATGGCAGCCTAGTCCGGTCCTCCGGGGATTCTTAGCACCCTCTGCCTTCATGTCGCACTGGCCGCTGCCTTGGCCAGGTACATTCCAGCTGCCGGAGACTGAGGGCCAAGATTTAAGTTGTGGAGTCATTTTGGAGGGGTTTGGCCATAACTCACCACGCTGGCCAAGCGGGTTGGTGAGTGTGGGATAGAATTTCCTCTGATCCCGATGGTATAGTTATACCGCTATTGGCGGTCGTCAGAGCCCCTTTAGTGGGAACAGGATGCACCACGAGAAGGCGGGGTTGACATTTGTCTAGAAGAGGCTGTGATGTTACGCATCACCTGACCTTACATCCCCCTATATATATATATATATATATATATATATATATATATATGTTTATATAACGATAATACTGATATTCTAATTTGTGAAGACTTCTAAGTCCTAAGTTATGCAGTATTTCGTGCATATTTCGTTTTTAAAAGGAAACCACTCTTTTATTTCCAAAATACTAGAGTGTTTGCAGGAAAATATGTGTCCTCTATTAGGTTAAATGCAAATGCTACCATAAAAGTTATGAGTATGTAATTTGTGAAGAAAATCCTATATATTAAAACTGACACTTGAAAAGGAAGAACCTCTTTGTTTACTCTATTACAAACAACCAAACCTTCCGATGATTGCAAAAGTTGGCACTATTCAGTTTGTTCAGTTCTTTTTTTCTCATTAAAGTCGGTTATTTCTTCACTACTTTGTGTGCTGAAATTTAAAGACGTGCATCAATTCCCCTTGATAACATGTTGTTCGTGAGCAAATATATATGTTTTTAATATTTTGTGTGGACTTCGTTTGTACTGTTCTTGAGTGAAGATAAAAATATTATCTTCTTAACTTAGAGAAACACGTGAGTGTAAGTTCCCGCTGTGGAATGTAACCGCTACATTTGCATGACTTGAATCTACCACCATGGAGATCAAACACTGGAGATAAGTAACATAAATTCTTAAAGGTTTTATTATGTGTTATCCCACTTTTTCATTCTCAGGCACAAAGTGTGATAAATACATGGTACTAAAGTGCTGCTAAAAATACTTTAATGTATTGTTAAGGTTTTTACGAATTAAATCTGAGTGGTCCTTATTTTCGTCTGCAGTAATTCATTTGATATTGCTTCTCTCTCAAAATTGTGTTTACATTTTGAAACACATATCTGCATATCCACATTTTAAAAAACATTGCCTTTATCTTTAAAAACAAAACGTACAATGGTTTTTGAAAATTCCGATGTACATGAAGCACTATGGCTTACTCTGGTGGATCCAAAGATACCATGAGGATAGAAATAAATAAATTACCCCGCAATATTACTATATAGCACTTGCCAATAAGCTGTAGGTAGCACGTAAAACGGAGATCGAAGAAAGATAAAGTGATTCACAACGTAAAATGTTGCACAGTTTAACCAAATCATCTAACATTGGCAACTGAAATACACAGTCGAGTCACATTATTGTAACCAGCTTCTACTCTTGATGTCAACAGCCCGTAGCCAATGAAAGAAAGCATATGACGTGAGCTGGCTTGGAGAGTATATAAGGTGTGCTGTGGGCATTCTGAAAACATTTTGTGGCACTAAAACATACTGACTTGTCCACTCTTGTAGCCGTTTTGTCCGAATGAATGGCACAAGAATTGCAATTTCCTGTCCTATACACGTGCTTTGCAAATACCAATCAAGGTCTCTGCTAAGTGCTTCATTTCTTTTGTTTTTTTGACACAGACTGTAAAATCTTTGTTTCAGTTTGGTGTTTTAACGACCTCCATGTGCAAATCGATAGTCGATTCGCAGTTGCTTGTCCATAATTTGATGACACTGGTCCAGGGAAAGAGAAAGACAGAATCATTAGACAAACAAAACATCTATGCTTCACTAGGATTGGAATCCTGACACATCTCAAGCGAATTTTCAGAAGGAAGCGTTTAGATTACAGCTCCAGTGGGGTTGCCTTTTGTTACTGGATGGAAATCGTACTGAGATTTTTAACCCGTTTATTGTGCTGAGCAGTTTTATCAAATATTCCATATCTAGTATGAAGTTGGTGCATGGGTTTCCACGTATGCGCCTAAAAGAAGTTATTTCGACTCGGATAAAATTTGCAATATGATTAATAGTTTTTCATTGATTGTTGTCCAGTAACGTAAGAAAACCTTCAAAAAGGCGCGGAAAAAGTTAAACAAAATTAATTAAGTGCTATTTGAAATATATAGTTTGAAGAAATTACTGAAAGAAACATGGATAAATATAATTTGGTTTTTTTTCAAAGATACTTAAAATATTTTGTCTCAGTAAGAAACTAGACGATAAATGTTTACGTATTTGGAGTAATATACAAATTTATTATATGTAACATCTTACGGAAGCAGTTATACTGTGGTTAAACAACTTCATTTGTAGAAAAATTGATATATGTTAAAGTTACTCCGTAGTTAAATTTGAAGTCGAAAAAATGCTCATCGAACAGACACTTCCATCAGCGACTGGGCCCAAAAAAACTGTGCGTATCAAAACGTATTGGAAAATACTGTTATATCTTACAAAATCCTGGCAGATGTTTGCTCTGTCTGATTAAAAACAGAGCGAACAACTGCCAGGATTTTGAAATTTGTTTGTATTTACTTAAACGTGACTTTAAGGAACCTAATGAACTATTGACCAAATCATTTCATGAATTCAACGCTTTTGAATTCAGATGTATCAGCGTTGCAATCACAATTTTTGGTTTCAATTATTCTGCATTTACTACTAAACAAAGGAGTTAATTCTTCCGCATTATTTCGACTTCAACATAAATTATGGAGTAACTTCAAAGGATGGACATTGAAGTTACACCATAGTTAAAGTTGAAATCGAAATAATGTTCATCCAATAGATAAATGAGTTAGCGGCTATACAATGTCCACCTCGCTCAGATTTTAAACTAGTAAAGTGCAGCTGGTTAGCATTCGAATACCGAGCTCGAAGATCAGAGTAATTCATTTCATAGTGACAACTCCTGATCAAGCTCCAGTAACATCCACGGAAAAAACATTTACTAGTTTAAAGCGGCATATAACAGTAATGTCTTTTTTCTTATTTGTAACTTAAACTGATAAAGGAGCACCTTGTGAGGCGGAAAAAAGATGTTATTCACTGTTTTTGAGGTAATATCCCTTCTGCGTTCAGTATTCAAAGACAAGGTCATCACCCCTTTTTTGCTTTCCTTCATCAGTATGTGTGTGTGGGCGCGCGCGCGTAAATTAGCCCAGAGTTGTTGTTTTTGTTTTGTTTTTTTGATTGGAGGTTTAACGACCACCGTGAGCTACTCAATGGGCTATAAGTGGTCGCCCGTCCCTAATTTAAGGTCTTTGGTTCCAGGGAAGGGAGAGAGCCAGTGCCGTAAGACAAACACAACATCCATGCCTCACCGGGATTCGAACCCAGACCCTTTCGGACGAATGATCAGAGGCCATCGCTTAGACCACTGCGCCACCGGGGCAGCAGCCCAGAGTTCAACTCTGTAGACTGTGTTCCGCAAAACAAATCATCTACTTTTACCGCTGCTTTATACTGATAAATTTTGGAAATATATCAGGTATTGCTGTTTCTACTACTATCAGTAATCATAAATATTCTACATGTATTTATATTAGTAATAAGAACTCATTTACAATTTCTGGAAAACTTTTTGCAGCGCAAATCGACAAAAAAGGTATATAGAAAAAATGTATACATAACGCATAAAAGCTATGAAGCTTTTATGAGTTATGTATATATTTTTGCTATGTACTTCTGGTACGCATTGATTCTATTTAAATTGGGAAACGATATCATTACTGCAAAGAATATAGGTCCGTAATTTGAACTTTCGCAAAAGGAACAAGACATTTCTTATTGAATACTTTCTCATAATTTTTAAACAACCTTTTGCATTTGAGCCAGTGAATTTCTAGATACTCCGACATTATTTCAAATTTCATACTCCCAACTCGAACGTGGTATATTCATAGTATGTTCCTGCTCTGTGAAATCCAAGAAATACCTCATTTGGCCAGCTGTTTTCAGTTGCTCCTGAAATGTCTAAAGCCTTTGCATTTCGGGTATTTTGCAACATTTCCAGATATCACTAAAACCGTCATTTTCCAAATTAATGAGTTCCGCTTCTTATTTTTTGCAGAAGGGACATTGGTTTTATTTATTTGAACTTCAATTACATTCGAAAGTCTTCGGTAATTTCTTTCAGCTTTGCTGTCTGTTGTGCTCAGTATTAAGAAGGAAAACAATATTATATAATGAAGACGTACGGCTGTTAAAGATTCACTTCCCCGGTACTAGCCCCCAGCAAAAAAAAAAGGTCGTCTTCCTTCCCTTTTCTACCTCGCTTCCGTGTCCCTTTGTCATCCGGCTCTCTAGCCCAAATCTCCTACCCTCCTCCAAAGAATATCTAACGCTTAAAGAAGGCCAACTCTCATAGAGATAACGTACAACAGCGCCACCACATCTTAAGAGATAATATGATCTGAGGAATAGTTAACATTCAGGAGCAAAACACGTTAAGGGGACTACGGCATTGAAGCCTTTCTTTGATCCACGATGGTTTCCTTCGATCTGATGACTATTTGCATAGAGCAGTTTTTCGTTGCTGTTTTCTGATATCCCACCCATCCCTTATTTTGGTGAGTAAAATATGAAGTAGCATTAGTATTACTATTTAAATTAAATTTCAGAAAATATTGCAGTTAGGCCTAAGGATCCGTACATAATGCAGACATTCCCTCGTATTTGGCATTACGAAAAACGTTTCTGAAAAACTGAAGAACAAACAAAAGCCTTAACTAACCCGATTGGCGTAACAAAACTAACATATCCAATTTACGAAGTGATTATGCTACCGAGAAAGTGACAATCACGTGCTGTGAGTAGCTCGGCTGATTGTTCTTCACCCAAAGAATTGAAGTCAACAGAAATACGCATGCGCAATTTGCTCTGTCTGCTCCGGCATCAGCCTGTATGCACTGCATATTTTCCTTGAAGATATGGCGGCACTAGTTACGTCTCGCTGAGCCTTGACTTCTTCTCGTTAGACATTCTTTGCTTCCTCTTTCTAAGGGTTGTTTAAGACCTGGGTTCAGACACTCCCTTCCTAAAATTCTCTAAATATGATCTGATCTGATCAGTTTGGGCTTAACCTTTACATTGCTTAGTTTCAAAAAGGAGTTTCATCATGGAATCTGTCAAGCATTCTATGAATGCCTTTAGCTGTTTTTTGTTACCAATGTGCAATGTATGCGTATTGTATTGCAAATTCACTAACACAAATCTGAACGAAAGCTACGTGCAAAATTGGAATTTTATTTTTTCAGGTTTTCCTGTGTTAATACTCAAATTACAAGTAAAGAAGTGACATTCATATTTCTGGTTTTTTTTTCATTATATTTTGTTACTTTCGAGGATTAATAACGAGCATGAGCAACTCAGTTAGATAAAAGTAACCGTCCATCCCTAATTTGGAGCGAATTTCAGTCGTCAGTCCTTAATTTGAAGGCAAAAGAGAAAACGAGTACCGTAAGAAACAAAAACTCCCTACATGGTATAATTCGGATTCGAGGCCGATCCCATTTCTGTCAAATGGTTAAAAAACCCGTGTCGTGTACTAATGACCACCCTGGCCGCAAATTAAACTTTTCGTGAATAATTCCACAGATATGATCCATAACGATTTGGGAATACTGTTGGACTGTATTAGCATACAAAATGTTAAAAATGGCTATAAGGTGTTGAGTGAAATGTAGTGGCAACGCGGCAATGCTCAGCGCGAATAATTGCGGCTGATCGCTTGTGATAACACATTCGAGTACAGGAACGCATTTTAAATGTTGTATGTTATTTGAGTGTTTGTGTGGAACGAACTTTGTAGCTCGCGGAGCAGATAATGTATAGCCGTTCTGTGAAGGCTCTCAAAAGCATTTTTACAAAGTCGAAACAAAGCAGCTGGATAAAAATTCGGTGTGCTCGCTATCGCGACAAAAAGGAATGATGGTTAGGTCTGAATGATGCGTGTGGTGATGCAGAGCTGCCCTTTCGTACAACTGCAAGATGAGGGAATACTTTTCTCGGCGGCCGAGAACATCGATCTGGTGATGAACGATCGGGACGCCCATAAATCTTACAGGAGAAAGTGAGCCTCGTGCAAACGTTACTTGATCGCGATAGACAGTGGACCACTCACTAATTTTCAATATAGTTGGAACCAATGACTTCACTTGCGTCACAATATGCACGATGTCCATGGCGTGCGAAAAATTGCATGAAATGGGCCCCTCATTACCTCACAGAAGATCAAAAGTGGCACCGGTACTCCTTCGCAAAACTCCATCTAGACCTATATAATAATACGAGTGATGAATTCCTTCGTCAAACCATTGCCATCGACGAAACTTGGGCATAGCTGGACGAGCCATCACTCAAACGGAAATCAAATTAGTAGGGACATAACGGATCTGCACGCCAGATAAATTTACGGAAGGAATATTGTGAAATGATTGCCATCGACGAAACTTGGGCATAGCTGGACGAGCCATCACTCAAACGGAAATCAAATTAGTAGGGACATAACGGATCTGCACGCCAGATAAATTTACGGAAGGAATATTGTGAAATGAAAGTGATGGTGATTTTTGCGTATGACATGTGTGGTGTAATCCTTTTGTAAGGTACTACAGAGGTAAATCAAGTGTCAAAACGACAATTTTCCAGCGATACATTCCGTCCGTATGGTTCAGTTGGGAGAGTAACTTATTCCGAAGTGAGGGAAAGCGAGTTCGAACCCCGTTACGGAAAAAATTGTGTTTTCACAATGCCTCCCGTACGTATAAATGAATATATTGTCCATTGCGTTCTTCGAAAAATGTGTGATGTTTGTTCCACACATCGCCTAGAATTAATGAAAAATTGTTCGTTTCAAAAAGAAAGAAAATTTTAAGAGGGAGATGATGTGACGTACTACAGAGATAAAGAAAGTATCAAGACGAGAAATCTGCATCGATACATTCCGCCTGTGTAACTTAGTTGGGAGAGCAACTTACTCCGGTGTGAGGGGTCGTGGCTTCTATTCTCGTCATGGAAAGATTAGTGATTTCACACTTCATCCTGACATAACTGAAAAACAAACTGTGAATGCCGACTGCTATCGAAGTTTTCTGGAGAAACATCTGACTTCCGCACTACAAAATTAGACGCAACATTTAAAGATAATCCAGCAATGTTCACTTAAGACAGTGCTCGTTGTCTTGTTGTCCATACAGTGCAGGGCATTTTGACAAGATGGCGTTGAGAAATCTTGGAGAAAACATATTCCAGACATGAGTCCCTGTGACTTTGATCTGTTTTCCAACTTAAAGGCACTCATATGAGGACAACGGTTTCGTGGTATTCCAGAGGTGCTGCTTGCCATAGACCAAAATGTTGCAGCTGTCAATAGAAATTGTTCTACTGACGTAATCCAGCGTCTCCCACAGGCATGGGCTGAAGTTGTTCATTGAGCCAGTGATAACATTAAGGGCCAGTGAAATGGAATTCATGTCGAAATAAAGCGTAATGTGTGTGTGAGACGTCTGTTATGACGACTTTTCGCACAACGCTCGTAGATGGTTTTTTTCTTTTGATCGTGACATGTCTTTTCTACAAATTTTCAGCCAATCTCTTGAAAACAGGAATTCACCTACATTTGAATAAAAAACAATCTGGCGTTCACCTACATGAACGTCAGATTTTTTTTATTGGAGCTTAACGACCACCGTGAGCAACTCATTGGGCTATTAGCAGTCGCACGTCCCTATTTTAGGGCCACTGGTTCCAAGGAAGTGGGAGAAAGCCAGTGCTGTAATACAAACACAACATCCATGCCTCTACGGGATTCAAACCCGGACACTTTCCGAACGAATGTTCAGAAGCCATTGCTTAAACCATTGCGCCACCGGGGCGCCTAAACTTCATATGAATGGTAATCAGGTGATATGCAGTGTTCTTCAATAAAAAACAATACTGTACACTATGTAAACATCAGTGATAAAATTAAGTTTGTATGTGCAACCCGTGAAAATGTTGGTGCTTAAGTAAGCGCCAACATTTACACACTCGTGGATGCTGAAATACCATTCTGTTTGGTAAGCCAGTCTTCTTCACATATACAGGGTTAAAAGGAAAGTCCTTGATCAGGCGGATATCTCATGAACTATGGCAGTTAGCGATTTACTTCTTGTGTAGTTGTATAGGAAATTCCCTATGGGGCACACAATAACATCACGAGGGATCCCTTTGCAACCATTTTGGTAGATTGAGGGTCTATCGCGACCCCGTTGGAAATAGGGAAAAAAGTCAGTTAAAAACTTGTTCAACGAGGTAAAAGAAGTACATAAATGTTTTACTCCCATAACAAAAGATGGAAAGGGACTGGGAATGTGTCTCCAAGAAAATCACGGTATCCGGAAGAAACGACAGAGTATTTAGACAAGGACTTATTACTTAGAACTTATTTAAACGGTAAGTTCTAAGTAAATGAAAGTACAAAGGGACATTTTTTCTACAAC
Organism: Macrothele yani; assembly: GCA_039090855.1. Lineage (NCBI taxonomy): Eukaryota > Metazoa > Arthropoda > Arachnida > Araneae > Macrothelidae > Macrothele > Macrothele yani. The sequence goes on along the minus strand of CM077016.1, from coordinate 28,442,228 downwards.
GCTTATCAACAGTTCCTGTTCTGAAATAAAACGCAGTTTCTTAACATATGCAATATCCGATTCTGATGTCCAATACAGTAAAAAATACACTAAGGCATGGAAAAATAGCATAAAGTGGCAAAACACTCATCCAATAGGAAAACCGTATGCACATCTAATTGACTTGCGTACGTTGCAAAGCTGTCGACTTCCCGTTACTGGTTGATGAAGTGTTGTCATACCTACCGGTCATATATTTTTTTGTATTCTGACGAAAGAGCAGAAAGCACATTTAAAATTCATGAAAATATGCTTCGGACACTGCAACTCAAGTAGCTTTCCGCTTTTTTTGCATTTGGAGAGTCCCATTCCATCTTTTGTTATGGGACAAAAACATTTGTGCACTACTTTTGACTCCTTGAACAAGTTTGTAATTGATTTTTTGCTCTATCTGCAAACAGGGGCACAATAGCCCTCTCAACCTCTAAAAAAAAAGGTTGCGAGGAGATCCTTCGTGGTGTTATTGTGTGCGCCATAGTATGTTTCCTATACAGCTGCACAAGAAGTAAATCGCTAACTGCCATAGTTCGTGGGATATTGGCCTGATCACGTACTTTCCTTGTAACTTTGTATAGATTTCTACAACATTATTTTTTTGTTTTTTTTTGTGTGGGTTAAACAACCCCGTGAACAACACAACAGGCTATAGGTATTCGGCCGTTTCTAAATTAGGGTCAATAATTCCAGATTATGAAGAGGTCCAGTGCCGTGAGAAGAGCCTAACATCCTGTTTCACTGGGATTCGAACCCGAACTCATTTCCGACAAATCATTAGAGCCCAGGTTTAAGACAATTGCGCCACCTTGTCATCTTGAAACAACAAGTAAGTACTTGCGCTGTAGTTTTGAAAACAAAGTAATACGTATTGTTGATTGATTGGTTAAAAATAAATGTATTACATGTTGCTCTGCCGTAACCCGACACAAAATGAAAGGTATTGCGTATAGAACAAAAACGAATTTTAGTAGTAGGACCATTGCAGTTCCTTTCATTAAGAGCATTATATTTAAATTGAAAGATCCCCATTAATAGCAAAATGCCTTTAAACCATTATTGTATGTTCGTAAGCTTGATCGATTTTTACGTATGTGTAGTCATTAGAAAGTTTGACAAGATCGAAATAGAGCGTCAGAGTTAGGTTTTTTGGAGTTAATGTTCTACGTTCCCTGGGCCTAAAGGATTCACATGTTTGCATAAAAATCCCGTGTTATTACAGCGTTAAAATGATTTTTTAACATAATATATTCCGGAGCTAGTTCCTTTGCCTATTTACAGTGGATATAAATAGGCTGTAGTAAACATGGCACAGTGGTACAAGCAAACACAGGAGTTAAAGAGAAGAGATCATTATGGGAAATCCAATATTTTTGGTTTGGTTTTGTTTTTACATGTGCAAATTACTACAAAATAAATCTTAAAAGATGTAGCGTACAATGGGCAAATAAAACATATATTTTTTCCACCTGTTCTATATAGATAAGTATAGCGGAATATTATCCTAATAGGTAGAAGAATATCCCATTAAAATTACGGCACTCAGTGTCTAAAATATCTTTGCAGTGCAGCTATAAATCACTAACACGTTTTCCTGCCGATTTCTTTGAACAGGATATTACAAAATAGCTTTGAAAAGTGTAGTAGTATGTTCTTCAAATAATAGTCAATATATTTTAATTTTATGCTGCATTTTCTACATCTGGATAGTACTTGTGCTTGTAGTTCATTACTATCTTTGGCCAAATCGCGGAAAGACAAATACCTGCAGATGGAATCATAATTGCCCAATTCTGCCATCTTTCTTATTCGTCATGCAGTGGGTACATTTAGCTGAAGTTTGAATTTTAAAGCTACGTAAATTTGGCCGAACATAAAAAAGGATATGCAGCAACTTCCACCGTATATTATACTCAATGAACGAAATACTAGAGATATAAGGTGTTGGTGTTCCTCTAGAGCGAATAACATCCTGATTAGATTAATGATTTCTCCAGCATTACCTGCAACGCCGCCTGCGCAGGCGATAGAGGATCTAGGAATCTGATGTTCCACTGCATGACATCGCAAAGAGCTTTCACGGGTTTTAAATCTTTGGAACTTCGCGGCCGCTGGATGGTTGTAGCCCGGTGTGAAGGCCTATTGTCCTACTGAAACACACTATCGACCACAGTATGCATGAAGGAAATAAAAGTGATCAGACAGCACATGTTCGTAACGCGCAGCGTTTAAGAAACTTTTCAGACATACTAAGGGACCTGATTTGTCCAATACAAATGCTACACAACCCATCCGAGAGTCACCATGCCTTAACAACGGCCGACCTGGCACAACGGATTCATGGTTTCATGCTGTCGAAGCAAAAACCAGCATCCTTCCGTCAGCTCAGTACATTTGAACACGATATTCATCTGCCCACATAACGCTGCACCTCCCTGAGCAGTCCAGTTTTTCTGTTCCTAGCAAAAGGCGAGACGTAATTTCCGATAACGGCAGTTTTGCGTTTGGCGCAAGAGTAAGGTTTCGGCTCCTGTGGCCCAGGTTATGCAGTATGCGCCTACTGTTTGTTACTTGACGTTGCATGAACCACGAATATTTAACCTGGATGTGATTTGCATCGCCGTTGCGAAGCTGTCGGTCTGTTCCTGCCTGGATAATTTACCGAGACACCGGTCATCAATGGCTTGTGGCCGGCAACCTCCTCCTCTCTGGGCGCTGTACGTCCTGCGATGGTATATTTGAGGTTCGCCCTTGCTGTGGTTGCATTCGTAAACCCAAGGGTTCTTACCACTTGTGCAATAGAATGATTCACATCTTTTGGGCCGACAATTCATACACGATCAAAATTACCCCGTGTTCCTCGATTTCGATACACTGTTGCAAAGCCTGCTATCTGCGCATTCATCATCCTCGTTCGATTTCGGTCTGTTCTGCTCTGTTCGGGGAATGTGCATTTCAACTGTTCATAACCTCTCCTCTCATGTTTTGTCTACTGAGTGTATTTTGCCAAAGTTCGTGTTATGTAGTTGCATAATGAAGCTTTCTATTTTTTCATTGGAAAACATAGAAAGCTTCATTATAGAAGAATCAGAATTCTGAGAAAAGAAATTTATTTTTTGGAAGCAGCAGAATTCTGAGAGAATAGAAATTTAACCATTTTAAATCAAATTAGAGTCTACAACTAACCTGCAGGAACTACAAAAAACCAATTACCTAAAGAGACGCTGCAGTACAAGAAAGACAGTAGAGATATGAGGAAAGTACACCTGCTTTACTTCACAAATAAGGTAAGAAAAATAGGTGCTCTTCGCTTTGTTGAAAGAAAGTATGCATCTGTGTTACAATGGGTACAAGTGTGGTTAGAGATTTTCGCTAGCACGATTTTCTAAGCAAAGTTATTTTTAGTTGTTCAAGTTGTCGGTACACACCAGCTCTACATTGCGTGAGCGTCAAAATATTTTGGATTAATTGATGTAACACCAAGGGTTTTACTCTACAAAAGCTTTTTAATACAAGGCATCAGATATTTATTTACGTTTTTGGCGCATAGTCATGTTTCAAAGTTTCGGATTAGTGATGTTCGAAGGCTTTGGAACGATACTGTTGTAATTCCTTAAAGCCTTGCTGAGCTCATTTTGTTACCCCGACTCTTGAAAATAGTGAAGTACTTTCATGAGGACATTCTTCTCTTCCCAAATTTGTTCGGCAGTAAATGCTGGACGAATCAGATAAGAGCTAATGCGATAATGCTTTATAATAACAAAAATCCTGTACAATAATTTATGATACAAAAATGTATATACGAGTGCAGTAATTAAAAAATATCATCGCAAAAGTGCTAATCTGACTCGTGAAGATTTATTTCGGAAATAAAATTTGTAAAAAAGAATGTCCCCATGAAAATATTTTACTGTTCGTGAGATATTTATACTCTTGCCCCGTAACGAATTGTACAATCTATGAATATGGACATTTCCAAAATTCTGAAAAAACCCATAAGATATGAATAACTTTCACATTCTGGAATCTGATTAGAAGTAAAAAATGTTTCTACTGTTGGATTAGTTCTTCGTAGGGTCTCATTAAGCCCAACCCAGCTGCAACTATCTCCATGGTAGTTTTAGCTGGGGATGTCCATTTTTATTCAAGATTTCATTTTTATTTAGAATGTCCATTTGTAAATGAAATTTTCTTTAGTAAATTCATCATGTGAGCTTGGTTTCTGAGAATACTTTCGTCATAAGTCTTTCTGAAAGAACTAGTGCTGTTCCGTTTTATGCAAGTCTTTAAAATTTTAAGCAGAATGCATGGATTATTTCAAGACTGATCTGTTTGAGACTTCAGTTGTGAATCAACATATCTTATCCTCCTCAGTTTTTCATTGTGATCTTCCTTGAGGTCAGCCTGCGGACTCGAACTTCTTGTTTATATTTTAAGAAAGGAAATATAGAAAGGTGGATATATATCAAATACCCGGAGATAATGTAAATGGACGATGTCATCGCTCTGTCCACGTTATATTATAAACAAAGCATAGCAACTTAAAAATTATATTCCGACACCGCTGGGATCGAACCCCAGATCTCTCGATAACTAGTCAAGTGCGTTCGCATTTACGCTACGGTGCCGAAAATTCTCAGCGCCATGAGTGGTTTATCAGTCAGCATCTGACTACAAAAATCCTTATTGAGGGTCTCAGCAACTGAGATGTCGAATACAGAAAGACCACAAAGGTGTATGCATCCATTACAAATTGTAACCGTGTGATAACACCACATACACACTCTGTCTTTCATTATAAACACTTGTCGTCAATAATATATTTGAAAAAAAAATTTCATAAAAAATTAAAATTTATTAATAGGCTATTTGGTAAAAAGTTTAAAAAAAGTGGCTGCCAGTTACCTTTTGTATGAAATTTAAATTTCCTGTTAAAGGTAGTTTTAACTGCACACTGAAGTTCCGTATTCTGAAGTAATTCTTGACTTGAACCACAGCCAATGAGACGAGGACATAATTTTTTTTGTGGGACACACTACACTATGTGGATAAAAGTGATTGAGCACCCCATTAAAACGTAATGGGGTTACTCATAGAACAATCGCTGGTAAAACGGTGAGCAAGAGAGAGCTATCCGAGTTTGAAAAGGGCGTTATAATCGGCTTCCCAATTAGAGGTATGAGTCTAAGAAGCATTGTTGAAGGAGGCAGGTCGATAAATCGGCTGTGGCCTTTGTCATCAACAAGTGTAAGAAAATCAGACATTGCAAGAGTTCACGTCGCCACGGAAGACCCACGAAACTACAACCCGGGGACCGGTCAGTGCTACAAAGGGAGATTCAGAAAAACCTGGTCTTTACCAATGCACGCCATAGCACATTTGTTCCAGATTGACTCTGGGGTTATGATCTCCCCTAAGACACTTCTAATAGAGGCTCATGCACTCCAATATCATGGCCGGGCAGCTGCACAGAGAACTCTCATCACAAAGTCCAAAAAAGCCACGCTCCTCAGATTTTGTCAACAACACAAAAATTTGACATTGGAGCAATGGCGGCAAGTGTTGTAAATCCCACTTCACTTTATTCAGGTCAGATGGACGTGTTTGGGTTTGGCTGTTATCCGGAGAATGAAAGTTTCGGGAGTGTACAAGCCGACTGTGAAGCACGTAGGCTGTGGAGTTATGGCATGGGTCTGTTTCCGCTGGTACAATGTGGGTCCACCTGTTGTTATTAACGGCAACATAAACTTTGTACTGTTCAGATGTATCTTGGATAACTCATAGTAACAATTATATATACGCTAACAGATTACGTACTATTACGTACCTCTAATCCACAGTGAAATGATTCACATTGTTGGTGTGTTATTTTTCTTATTTGTGGATTCATTGACGATTCTCAACACATGTCGCGATATTCCCGTGATAATTCCTTGGTAGATGAGACTTTCTGGTTCTAATAGTTTCTTTTATGTACACTATTATCATGGAAATATCGCGACATGTGTTGAGAATCGTCAATGAATCCACAAGTAAGAAAAATGACACACCAACAATGTGAATAATTTCACTGAGGATTAGAGGTACGCAATAGTACTTAATCTGTTAGTGTATATATAACTGTTACTGTGAACTTTTGGTGTGAGTTATCAACCTGGACCCGAAACAAACTTTTGTGGTTCTACTGAGATATTTTATCTTGGATAACTCATTGCTTCCGACATTGTGGCTGTTCTACAGACACGATGATTGTTTCTTTCAGGACGACAATGCCAAGTACCATGTTTCCAGAGCTACAAAGCTGTGTTATCAGGGAAATCAGGTCTCGCGGATGGACTGGCCTACTCAGAGCCCGACGCTCAATCCCATTGCACACTAATGGGATGAATTTGTACGCCAGATGAGGAACTTCTTACTGACAGAATTGATCGATGTTCTTAAGGCGGGATGAAGGAATATTTCGCTGTCCGTACTCCATTGATTTGTCGGCAGTTTTCCTCGACAGGTGGATGCTGTAATCTCCTCAAATGAAGGACCTACCTGCTACTGATTAAAATACAATACTGTTTTTCGATTTACTTACAGTTTCCAATCAGTTTGCCCAGATACTGTATCTGTCCGATTCAGACAATATGCTTTGGGTGTACCTTTGTCAAAGTAAATTATATGTGCTGTAAATATCTTAAACTTGATTCTTAAGCCTTTTATTTCAGCTAAAAATTAGAAAGGAACCTTAGTGTGGGTTTTTGTTTGTTTCAAATATCGTTTCAATCTTAGAAGGCACTTGGGATCTGGTTAAATGAACTTTAAAAATTAATTACTTTGAAAATTCCAACAAAAATGAGATTTTATGAATTGAAGATATGTTATGATATAACGAATTAGAATGGCACAGTATTAGTTTCCGGCAGGCTATGTCGAAAATCTGATAGTTACGAAAGAATAAAACTTCCTTTACTGATATCTTTTGGATCTGCAGGCATAGCAGCAAACATTCGTTTGGTGAGAAAACAGATAATTATCATGTGTACATTAGACACAGCTCCGTAATTAGTACATGGCCCGAGTATCCTCTTCCGAGAGCGAAATAAACAAAGGATTAGGTTTGTTCAATAAATGCCAACAAATATCTGAAAATTTGAATCTTAAGAAATCAGACAGAGCACAAAATGTCGATATTCTAAAATATTGCAGACGCATAACATGGCCTTCCCAAAGGTTTTCAGGAATAATTATTCCTAAATATTCTTTACATTTTTAAGACTCAAATTATTCTATAGAAAAAGACTCAAATTATTCATCAGATAACAAAATAAAATAAAACAATTTGTGTTCAAAAGATGTAGCTGCAAGTTGCCCTTCATGTCAGTAAACAATACAGTTAAAAATTTCACCACCCTTTTAAATCAAATGCTAAGTACCGTCGTGTTACAATGCACCGCATTCAACTAAGGGTAGTAGATTTCTAATAGACAATTTGATATCCCTCATCACACAAGTACCCCGAAATTGATAAAAGTATAAATTTTGAAGATTGCCACGTTTAAATTACTGCTAATGCGGCAATAGAGAAATGAAAGTTGCAACGAAAAATAATAATTGAAAATAGAAAAACATATTTCCTTAAACATTTTATTTATCTTTAATCAATTGGAGTCACCGTCAACCTTCGGCAAAGAGCGTTGGCATTCATAAAAACAAGTTAGTAAAATCATGCAATGCATTGATTATGATACACTTTCAAATATACCAGAAATCATTACTCAAGGTATCACTCAAGTTATGAGGATAATGGCTGTGTAATAAATCTCAGTCCTGTGCCCTAACCTTTGATAATATTTCGATGACATTCAAAAGAACCGGTTCGGCGTGCCTCCGAAATAACATGATAAAGTTTTGTCACAATGAAAGCATTTTTACCTAAGTTATGATGCATAAGGGATATAGAATAGATCCCGCTCCTCTGTCCTAACCTTTAACCCCATTTCGCCCATTTTCAACAGGATTCGTCCCCAGGAAGGCCCCTACGACATATTAAAATTTTTTTCTAAATAGAAGAATGTTTACGTAAGTTATTACGAAAAATGCCGATGGAAGTGATTCCGATCCTATGTCCCGACCTTTGACCCCATTTCGCCCATTTTCAATAGGGCTTGTCCCTAGGTCGTTCGTTCCCTAGCACATACTAAAATTTAATCGAAATCGAACATATTTTTGTTAGTTATGACGCATAAGCGCAGTGGAATGGATCCCGCTCCTATGTCCTGACCTTTGACCTACTTTCGTTCACTTTAACAGAGTTCTTTTCCAGGTGTTGCGCTTCCACATACTAAAATTTTATCGAAATCGAACGATTTTTACGCGCGTTATCGTGCGGAAGGACATACGCACACAACGCATGACCTAATGAGGGAGATGGGAATCGCAACCATCTACTCAAAAGAGTGTGACGTCATAAAACTTTAATAGGATCCACACACAACGCGTGAAGTGATGAGACAGATGGCGTGACAGCGCGCCAGCATTTCAAGCGCGAAACTGTGATGTCCTAAGATTTCTAAGCATGAGTAACATTAATAGGACGCCATGACACTAAAAACATGGTAATTCGAGGTGGTTCATTAACGCACTAAACGACTTTTCCTAAAGTCGACATCAAGCTAAATCGATTTCTAGAACAAGAAAACGGTAGGTTAAGGACTTTCATCAAAACCCTTAGAGTCGTTTTCGAAATAAAATTTACATACATACAAGAATTGCTCCTTTAATAGTATGGGATAAGGGCGATGGAATGAATCCCGATCCTATGTCCTGACCGTTGACCCATTTCGTCCATTTCCATAGGGTTCGTCCCTAGTGGTCCCCTACCACATACTAAAATTTCATCGAAATAGAACCATTTTTACGTACGTTATGACGCATAAAGGCAATGGAATGCATCCCGCTCGTATGTCCTGACCTTTGAAGTCACTTCCAATAGGGTTCATTCGCAGGTGGTTCAAATCAATATACTAAAATTTCTTCGACATCGAACCATATTTACGCAAGTTGTGACGCAAAAGGACATGGAATGGATCCCGCTCCTATGCCGTGACCTTTGATTCCATTTCGTCCATTTTCAAAAGGGTTCGTCCCCAGGTGCTCCCCTACCACACACTAAAATGTCATCGAAATCGAACCATTTTTACGCGAGTAATCGTGCCGACAGGCGGAAGGCAGACAGACGGATGGAAAAAGCTGGAGCATATACGCTTCTTCAACCTACGGTGGAAAGCATAAACAAGAGACACTTAAAAAAAACATTAATTTCTACAAAAATACACTGACGAAAAATAAAGTCCCAACACCACGAAAAAATAGTTGTAGAGGAATGAAATGGCGGCAATACATTTGTATAGGTAACATATTTAATCGATTAAGGTTTCAAGATCACAGCTTAATGTAAGCGCGAGAAGAGCCATTTTAAATGTGAAATGCTGGTACATTAATAATTAACCGGTGTAACCGCCAGAATGTTGAATGCAAGCATGCAAACGTTCATGCATTGTGTCGTACAGGTGCTGGATGTCAGTTTGTGGGATGGAGTTCCATGCCTGTTGCACTTGGTCGGTCAATACAGGGACGGTTAATGCTGGTTGGGGGTGGCGCTAGAGTTGTCGTCCAATGATGTCCCATACGTGCTCGATTGGAGAAATATCTGGTGATCTAGCAGGCCACGGCAACATGTCGACACTCTGTAGAGCATCTTGGGTTACAACAGCGGTATGCGGGCGAGCGTTATCCTGTTGGAAAATACACCCCTGGAATGCTGTTCATGAATGGCAGCACAACAGGTTGAATCACCAGACCGACGTACAACTGTGCCGTCAGAGTGCGTGAAATAACCACGAGAGTGTTCCTGCTGTCATAGGAATTGCTCCCCAGACCATAACTCCAGGTGTAGGTCCAGTGTGTCTCGGCAGCAGACAGGTTGGTTGCAGGCGCTCACCTGGCCTCATTCTAACCAACACACGGCCATCACTGGCACCCAGGCAGAACCGGCTTTCATCAGAAAACACAACAGATCTCCACTCCGTCCTCCAATTAGCTCTAGCTTGAATTTGCATAGACGTCATCTTACAGATGTACTCTCACCGCCTATCAACTGTCGTTTATGTAACACAACCCCTTCTTGGTGTTGAGATTTTTTTCCGTCAGTGTATATAAAAATAAATTACTGCAACTATATCAATCATCATCATCATCATCATTGTCAACCATTATCAATCCACTGCTGGACGAAGGTCTCCCCAAGTTTCCTCCACAACGGTCTGTCTTGTGCCAGTCTCCTCCATGTCACCCCTGCATACTTTCGAATTTCATCCACCCATCTCCCATGTGGTCTTCTTCTGGGTCTTTTCCTGTCCCTTGGAATCCAATCTAAAACTTCGGCTGTCCATCGATGATCTGTCCTTCTGGCAGTATGTCCAGCCCATTGCCATTTCAGGGATTTAACTCTGATCATGATGTCTTCCACTCTTGTCATTTTTCGGATCCACGAGTTCCTCTTCTTATCTCTCCTGGTTACACCAAGCATGCACCTCTCCATGCTTCTTTGAGTTGTCTGCAGCCTTTGTATGTCTCTTTTAGTTAAGGTCCACGTCTCTGCACCATACGTAAGCACTGGAAGGATGCATTGATCAAACACTTTTCTTTTAAGACATAATGCCATATTGCTCTTGAAAATTATGCTGTTTCTTCCAAAAGCTCTCCAGGCAAGTTTTGTACGCCGATTAATTTCTTCATCAATGTGACCCTCACTTGATATCTGCTGTCCAAGATAAACGTACGTGTCTGTTATCTCCAGCTTTTCTCCATCAATCGATAAATCTTCATTTCTTGTAAAAGCATTGAACATCACTTTTGTCTTCTGAAAGTTCAATTTTAATCCCACTTCTTTACTCTTGTCAGCAAGTTCCTGGATCATACTCTGCAGCTCTGATGGGCTAGTTGCAAAAATGACTACGTCATCAGCAAGACGAAGTTGGGTTAGATAATCTCCATTAATCTTTATCCCCTTGTTTTCCCAGCTCAGTGACTGAAAAACACCCTCCAATGTGGTATTAAAGAGCTTCGGAGATATGGTGTCACCTTGTCTCACTCCCTTTCCAATTTTTATGTGTGTTGTATTTTCCTAACAGCCTAATCTTTGCACTTGCATTTTCATTGATGTTATTAATAATATTAATGTATGCATCTTCAATACCGCAGGTTTTCAGAGCCATTGTAACTGCTGATGGTTTCACCGAATCAAAGGCTTTTTCATAATCGATAAAAGCCATGCACAATGGAAGTTCATATTCCCTCGCTCTTTCAATTAGTTCTCTCAGCACATGGATATGATCTATTGTGCTGTAGCCACTCCTGAATTCAGCTTGTTCTCTCGGTTGAGCCATGTCCAGTGTTACCTCCAAGCGGTGTGAAAGAACTTTAGTGAAGATTTTATAAACTACTGATAGGAGGCTGATAGGTCTGTAGTTTCCGAGATCCTCAATGTCACCTTTCTTATGTAGCAGGATCATTGTAGCGGTGTTCCAATCCTCAGGAATCTTTCCTTCATTAAGGCATCGAGTGAAAATTTGGGCGAGTACTGTTTCGATTTCTCCACTTGCTTCTTGTATGATGTCTACAGTAATTCCATCTTCTCCTGGAGCTTTTCCCCGCTTCATGTTCTTGATTGCATGTGCAACTTCTGCTGGAAGGACTGGAGGAACTCTGGTACTGGTATCTTTCATGATGTCTGGAGTGCATGTATCATCCCTTTCATATAATTTGGAGTAGAAATCTTTCACTCTTGTCAAAATTTCGCCTCTATTTCTTGTTACAGAACCATCTTCTTTTCTCAGTGCCATAATCTGTTTTCTTACCTTACTGAGATGTCCCTTTGCTATCTTTAGGCTTTGGTTGTTTTCAATTGCTTTCCTCACTAGTTCACAGTTGAATTTTCTTACGTCTTCAGTGATACTTTTTCGTACTGTCTTGCATAGCTCTATATATTCCACTTTGGAAGTCACATCTTCTTTAGTTGTCCTCATCTCTCTTCTTTTTTGCATCAACATTCTCGTTTTTCCTGATAATTTATTTACATGCAACTTGTTCTTAGACCCAGCTAATTTTGTTACTGTTTCCATAAGAGCTTTGGTTACTTTTCTGTTAACTTCAGAGATGTCCACTTCTTCCGATGTTAGGCCTTCTAAAGCAGAGAACCTGTTCTTCAGTTCCAACTTGAAGGTATTATGGTGTTTTTAAGGTTGGTTATGTCAATAGATTTTGTTTGTCTTATGAGCTTGCCACGTTCAAGTTTAGTGTTGAGGTGCATCTTACATCTCACCAATCTATGGTCACTACCTGTGTTGAACTTGTATAGCACACTGCAGTCTTCTATGACGAATTTTTTGTTACACATAATAAAATCAATTTCACTTGTCGTCCCATTTGGATGTCTCCATGTCCATTTCCTGTGTGGCTTTTTCTTGAAGAAGGAGTTCAAGATGAAAAACCCTTCTGCCTCTGCAAACTCAACGAGAGTATTTCCACGCTGGTTTCTGTTGCCGTGACCGAATTTACCTACTGAAGTTTCATTCTGTTGCTGTTGCCCTATTTGTGCATTGAAATCTCCCATAATTATTTTCAAGTGCTGCTTACCTTTATTATTTCGATGACAAATTTCCTCATAAAATTCTTCAATTTCTTCTTCAGGATGACTTGTGGTGGGTGCATAAGTTTGAATAATCTGAGCCTGATATCTTTTCGAGAGTTGGTTAACAAGCCGTGCAGCTCTGTCAGAGGAACTTTCAACTTCTACAACTTTATCCTTCAGTTTCTTGTTTATTATAAATCCAACACCACTAGTTCTGCCAGTATCTTTCCCACGATAGTAGAAGAGATGTCCACTTTTCAGTTTGATAAGATCTTCTCCTTTTCTCCTTACCTCACTTAGCCCCACGATGTCCCACTTGATCCTCTGTAGTTCCTCTTCCAATTCAAGAAGCCTTGAATCAGAAGATAGGGAGCGTCCATTGTACGTTGCCAAGGTCAGCATCAGATGGCAGCCTAGTCCGGTCCTCCGGGGATTCTTAGCACCCTCTGCCTTCATGTCGCACTGGCCGCTGCCTTGGCCAGGTACATTCCAGCTGCCGGAGACTGAGGGCCAAGATTTAAGTTGTGGAGTCATTTTGGAGGGATTTGGCCATAACTCTCCACGCTGGCCAAGCGGGTTGGTGAGTGTGGGATAGAATTTCCTCTAGTCCCGATGGTATAGTTATACCGCTATTGGCGGTCGTCAGAGCCCCTTTAGTAGGAACAGGATGCACCACGAGAAGGCGGGGTTGACATTTGTCAAGGAGAGGCTGTGATGTTACGCATCACCTGACCTTACATCCCATATCAATAATATTCTGCATTATATAAAAACGTGACTTTACAGCAAATGTAATTTTGGGTAAATATTACTGCATTCAACATAAAAGGTTATTAAGATGCGAATTATTTTAAGCTTTCGGAAGAACAAAATTGTCATTATTATAATTCAGTAATGCGACAGAAAGCATTTACCGTAAAATTTATTTTTCAGAAGACATACGTGAAGTAGGAATTTTCAGAATTCCTCTAAATAATTCCAGTTTTTTTCTTTAGAAAACTAAATGAATGAAATCCAACAGTGGCACAGCGTCATTTCAGATAATTTAATTTAGCATTCTGCAAAGTCAGGGAAAATTCTTCAGTGTTGTATTTATTTTTACAGAATTCTTATATTGGTGTCACTGGTGTCGAAAAGCAAAGATTGAAATGTGATAAATTTCAAATCTGAAAACTTCAGTTATTAAAAAAATGCAACTGTAAGGTTTTGTGATATTCCTTACACAAACAATTGAAACGATCGGGATATAATGTAAAACCTGGCTTGAAATATCGGAGGACATACACCCCTTCCTTCCTGATAACTTATATTTTGCAAATTCAGAAATATCAACCACGTTATAGGAGGGACCTTGTTTACCAGTAGAAGAAACTCCAATAATAGAGTAAACAAAAATCATCATGTTATATAATCGGGCCATCTGGCACCGTCAAGCGCAAACAAACAGCATTTTTGTTACGAAACAGCACTATTTTCTTCAATTGCCTTATTTATACGTATAAAGCGACTGCTTTCACGGGAAAGTTTCAATACCTATGAGAATTTGTCAGGTAACATTAACAAATAGGTAATTTCTTTCATTACCAATCGTACTAAATATAAGACAATTTTTACATGAATTCCTTGATTAGCGCATACATATTTACATTTTTCCGAAGCAAACTTTCACGTTATTCGGAAATTTAACATTATAAATCTAACTCATGAATTAATAAATGTGAATACCATGTGTATTGTATTGGAAAAATGATATACATTCCTGGACTGCTAATGATCAGTAATTTATTTTAAGTCAGTATATATTAACTATTGTTTGTTAAAATCCTCCTTCTAATTCGTCTGTTATCTTTTACCGTGACGGAACTTCAATGTTCCACAGTGTATAGTACGAACAATAGAAAAACTGCGCAAGATCTAACAAAACGCTAACTGGTTTATTAAGATGACACTTGCTTTGTGTTTTTCTGTAGGTGAGGTTTACGGTTAAAGGAAAACAAAAATTGAGGTGTAAAAAGTTTATACCTCTTGCATTTCTTGCTCAATAAGTGGTAGAAGGTAGAGGTATGTGTCTTAAAATCTTTGTAGCAAAATAGCAGCGCTTTCGGTATTTTGTTTAATCTATTAATCGGCCTATGTGCCTGAACCATACGTCCCCCAGATATTCTACTCTTCGGTAACATAGATATTCACACAGCTGTGAAGATTTACAAAAGCTACAGCGAAATAAATGATCTCTTCCTGACATATCCCAAGTACCAACAATATAACCTGTCACTGATGATAAATGCTGGTTTATAAACAGTATTCCCTGCTTCATGAACAAAGGATATGCAAATCTGGCTGATGCTAACATAATGAAAATGGGTAGAAGCAAATCATTGAAGCATCATCTCTCTCCCGTTTTAGGTTCGTTCTCATCGCTACAGCCCTTTGAGAATGTAATCATTAGGAAGGATTAAACCAAATAATTACCTTAATCACCATTTTGAATAAAAAAGCGAAAGGACAAAGCAAATAAATATGATCGCAATGCACGCGTTTTTGGAGCTTTCAGCGCAATTCTTGGACAGGGTACAGTTCATTTTGCCAACTCCAAGGTAATTCCCCCTACCCTGTCAAACGGTTCAAGTCTCTGTTGGTAAAATGGCAGAACACCCGAAAATAAGGAAAAACATTATTACCAACCGAAAATTCAGTTTTCCTTTTCTCTGAACAAAGAGTAAACAGGCAAAGTAACTTGAAATTTCGCGTTACTGAAACGAAACAAAATAACCCTTTCGTTAAAACAGGGTTTTTTATGAATCTAATGCCCGGCTGTTAGTTTTATGTGAAGAAATATTAGAATTATTGCATGTGAATTATTTTCAAGCATGGCGCTAAACTATATATCAAAAGTTGTGTTCAACAACTCATAGATTATAATTTTACATGATTTCTGGTAATACGAGAGCTATTTTTAGCCACAATGGACAGATATCAAACCATACGAAATAATTAAAAACAAATATTTTCAAGATTTTAATACCTAATTTTAAGTATATTATACAGCACACTATAAATAAAAAAAAATGTTTCCATAATACAGTAGGACTTTCATATATGGAACTTCCGTATATCGAAATTCTCTGTATTTTAAAGTTTTGTGAACATGAACATTATACAGAAAAACTGTTTCTATATATAGACATTTTTTATAAATCGATTGTTTTCATAACGTATTGAGAAGCTCCCCCCCCCCCCCGCGCGTAATGACGATGTTGTTAGAAAAGCAAGTGAGAAATATAGAACAGAAACGTCGTGAGAGGAAGAAGGGAAGGGTGGTCAAGGTCATGTTTACGCTGACGGGTCACGTAGATGGGTATTGTCCTCACACGATACTCAACCATCTCGTCAAGCAATCTTCTTCCTCTGAAAAGCAGGTTTAGTTTGATTTGGTCTCATTAATTGACGGTATGTGTTCACGATGGCAAAAAAGAAAATCTCTCAGTGTTTTGGGTTCTGGAAAAGGTGGAGGTCTTGAAGAACGTGAGCAGTGGGATCCGCAAAATAGGGTTTTGCGGATACTTTGGGTTCCCCAAGTACAGTGTCGACAATTATAAAAAATGGAGCTTGTTAGGAAAATTTTTGAAGGTGTCGGATCTGACCGGAAACTTTTGGAAAAGTGCACGACACTGTTATAAAGTTGATTAACATTTTGTGTGACAAAAACTGTCCAATCTCAGGTTTTCTTATTAAAGAAAATGCAGTAAATTTTGCCAATCATTTGGGGCAAGGGTATTTCCAAACTAGTTCCGGTTGGATGAATTTAAGAAGCAAGATGACTTATAAGAATAGGTTCTTTCTGAGGAAAGTTGAAACGTGTGTGTCACTGATTGCGACCAATAGAAAAACACTGTTTCGAAGAAGATTTTAGAAGGGTGCACTCCTGAAAACATTTTTAATTTCGGCGAAACAGGACTTTTCTTTCAATGATTGCGAAAAAAAAAAAACTGTTATTTTCCAAGACGACGGTTGTCTTGGAGGTAAAAACAGGAAAGTGAGGATAAGAGTTTTGGTGGGCGCTAACATGAACGGGAAAGAAAATTTGAGATTATTGGTGATAGGGAAAAATAAACAACCTAGGTGCTTCCAAGTCTTTAGAAGTTGACTACAGCTGTAATAGAAAGGCATGTATTGCAATTGATATTTTTAAGGAGTGAATTTCAAATTTCAATAAAAATAATTTTTGACATGAAAAAAAAAATGTTCTCTTTGTAAACAATTGCCGGGCCCATCCTAATGAAGCATCAAAACTATCAAATGAGAATTTGATTTTCTTCTTCCCAAACACGACTTCAAAATTGCAGCCAATGGATCAGCGAATTGTAAAAAATCTGAAAATTCATTATCAGAAACGCAGTCTGAAATGACTTATCTGGCCTTAGATAATGAGTAATGTACAGATACGATGACTGATCTGAGGATTTGAATCCGATGTTTTAGAGTCGACATTAACAAACTGCATTGCAAGAGCTGACTTCTCTGGAATTGACCCGTCAGCGTAAACATGACCGAGCAATGTCGGAAGGACTTGAGACCAAAGGTTTTCCAGAAATAAAAATCCCTTGATGAGTTCCTTGACATCGACAAAGACGTTATTGTTTCATAATACCCGAGGGACGACGACATTGTAAGTTCTTCTCAGACAAACCAGACTGACATCAAGGGGGTTGAAGAGAATGTCGCAGAAGAACCCCCTAAGCCTTCTGTAAAGGCCGCGTTTGATATAATACGCCGTGGGTTTAAATTCTCCTAAAAAATTCCTGACGATGTGTTTTAAGGATTTAATACCTGTGAACACTTCTAAATTTGTTTTACAGCAAGACATTAGAAAGTCTTTTACACAAATGGAAATGCATTTGAATACTACGTCAATACATGTTTTTAAAGGTACGTTCAACGCATTCTTCTTGTTAATCGTTTTTAATTATCTAAATGAATATAATTTTTAAATAATATGATTCATATTCACTTAAGTTATTTAAAAGAAAGAGTTCATTGATAACGGAATGTGCTTCTAAATGCAATATACTACACAATGCATATGTATGAAAAAATGGTTTATATATGTGGAAGTTTTTACATATATATATTTTTTTGGAAACATCAACTTCGATATACCGATGTCCAACTGCAATATACAGCAGTACATCACAATAAGGAACACCCACGGGAACTCATTTTTTAACCATTATATACATGTGACCCTTATTGGGAGGTTCATAACGAAATACATCTAAGGATATATGTTGTAAACAAATAGGTAATAAAATTTTTAATTTAATACGAAATGTAGATTCTCTCATGTAAAAAACAGTAAATCTTAACTACGATAAAAATATAAAGAGCATATGTATGAAACATAAATACTGCACATGTATAAACGTACAGTGCCTGTATATGAAACTGTGGGAAGATTGTGTAGTAGTATTTTTTAATTAACCCGGCAAAAGAGTTTGTTTTGAACCTTTCAATTTACAGGAACGTTTCTGCACATGTATATTAAGTTCACTAATAAAATTTGGTCCTTCACTGTGACCGACATTTACAATTTATGCAATTGTAATGCGTAGTTTAAGACTTTGTTAAAGCTTTTGATATCACAGCTTTCCACCACTTCTTCCCCATCACTTTCCGGATCCTCGAAATACATTCTGTTATGCCTTCATTATCGACTACAGTAATAACAGCTCTCATGTGTCGTTACAATCGTCGGTACACAGTTGTTCATTGATCGCAATATATTCCGCTATCGTAACATTACTGACACGGTGTTTGACAAGTTCATGCAATTCTATATTTCTTCAGTGCACTCACGCTGTGTTCACTTACACTGGAAACTGAAATAATGAAGCCTATCTTTTTAAAAGACTGCACACATGTCAGAGGATTAGATTTAACAGTCGTAATTATTCACTGTATTATATTCAATACATTGATAGACTTGACAAGCTATTCGCTGTTGCCACAAGAATTTTAAGAAAGAATATTTGTGATTACAAAAACATGAACAATGGCTCCTGTCCGTTGTTCCCTTATAACAAATTTAATCATCTAGCTGCGCTTGCTGCTAAAGGATTTGAACTTCAGGCAGTGCTCGATATTAAAGGTTGTTATGAGTAGGCATTTGCGGATTTTTGAACGGAAAAACGTATTTTTAAAGTAACTTTTGTTTCTATAAGTGTCCCTAAAATAGTGTCCCTTATTCAGAGGTAAATGCATTAGAATCGTCATAACACGAGACTGGGACCAGGAAAATTGTACCTTAAAAGAGGTGTACCTCATTCGCGTGTGTCCCTTGAAGAAGGTAGGACAATATTAACTGGGTAACACATCATGTTTTGAATATCTTTTAAAAATATATTTAAATGTCACTTTTATGTGGCATACGTGTACGTTTCTATAATTAAATTAACGTAGCCTTGCTAGCATATCTTCAAAAGATATGGTCCTGAGTTCAATACATTTTCACTTGAATATTATTCAGATATTTCAGGAATATCAAAGGATACCTCCATATAATCTATACAATGTGATACACTGAAAATTCCTTTACAACTGCCCAATAATAGCATAAATTTACCATAACGTAAGAGATTCGACGCTCCGAAAATTTCAAATTATCCAAAAAGCTAAATAATGCCCGAGAAATTCAAAATAATTACCACCTTCGGATAATTTTAAAATACTTTTTTCTGTTTAAATTCTATTTGCACTTATTCTGGTTTATGTTCATCGAACATATATATGTCATACAATTTCATTTGAAATATTCTGATATAATGTCACATACGGACTTGTAAGCATGGCCTAATGAAATTAACATGTAGAATAAAAATCATGAGACTCATGGAAAAGTAATGTTATTGATGAAAAGTTCCTTACTGATTTGTAGCAGAAACTGAAGCATATCATTCATTACAAAGAAATAATTCAAATGATTAACATTAGTTTCAAATCATTTTTCGTGTTATGACGTTTAGTTTGGGAACCTTTCGTTGTTATTTTTCTGGATGATACACGAATTATTAAATGCGAAATGATTTTATCTTTGCTGATGACAGGGGAGTGAAGACTGAAGACTGCAATGAAGAAGAGAACGATGACTCCTGCCCGTGACCGAATCACACGCGGTAGTGCTGCGGACTTTGTAAACATCATTGCAAAGATTTAATTTCTTCATTCCTGTGAGAGGGCTCGTGAAAATAAAGGATTGATTTCCCATTGCATGAGACTCCAAGTTTCAATAAATGTGCATGTATTTTCTTATAGCCTAAATATAATAAAGAACTTTGTCCTAAATTCCATCGCGGATGCGAATAAATATCCCATCCAGATGCAAAATTAAAGAACCTCGTCCCATTAGCAAGTGGCACGCTTGGGTTGTGGCAAAGGGTTGGGAAGTGTTGGTCACCTGGGTACAGCAGACTGAGTCATTCCCTGGACCGATCCTTTCCGTGCTGAAGATCCGCTGTGTCCTGGCAGGAATGCTCGTTCAACGCCTTCACTATTAATTTCCGAGAGAGTTACACATATTGCTGTACCGTTGGCTTTTCGACTGAGCACTGGTTTAGTCATCAGCTGATCTTACTGCATGTATTTAGTTAAATACTTAATAACACTTCTTCAGAAAGTAGGTTTGTTAATTTGTATTGGAAATCTTAAAGCAATCTGTAATAACTCCAGAAATGTCAATAGGGCTATTGATTGGAAATAGCATTTTAATTTCTTCCTAAAAATTCATAGTTCACCTACATTGATAGATGCGTTGCATTGCTTACCGATTTTACTTCGTGTAAGAAATTTCAGTTATTGTTCATTTAGAATTAAGAAAAACTGCATCAAATGACCAATAGATGGCCTTTACGCGATGAGTAACTGATGCGTTTACTATATCTCTTCTTAAGCGGTTACCCGCTGCTGAGTTGTCTTGGAAGATTTAAAGGCTTAACAGATTTTAGTTCCCACTAAACCATAGGTTCTCAAACTTGTTTAGATCCTACCCCTTGGTCTTGACTAAAAGTCTGATGTACCACCACGATAAAATCCCCTAATATGGCAGGTTTAAGATAATTTTGGCTACCTGGACAATCTTTGAGACAGTTTATAACCTACTGAAAAAATATCCCTAAAAAAATATTTCAAATGGAACAAATCTATTTAAAAAACCCTTCTTTTACTTTCTTAACATTAGCTCTTGTTTAGAATCGTTATGACCAGTTAGAAAAGTAGAAAAACATTATTTAATTGCAAAACGTCTCTAAAATTGTTTTATACATTATCTTCAGGAATTCGTTCAAAATTCAGGGCAAGGAAAAATCAATTCGAACACAAAAGTTTCAAATCAAGTTATTTAATCCTAATTTTACAGTTGAATGATTGTGAATTCTGAAAGTTTTTTTTTACTGCGAGATACATGCAGGGTTTGATAGAACCTTTTCGTGTCCGGATGTCCAGTTGAAACTTTGAAACGGATGTCCAGATCCAAATATAGACTATTGCCATACTTATTATGCAGGTACACCATGGATGAAATCAGTCCCTCTCGTAGGTATGTTGTTGAGAAAGACATCAAATAAATTGATGGCACAATCAGCGATATGAGAAAACCCTTTCAGTTTCTGCAACCAAAGGTCTGTTCTCGTGAAACCAAATTTGATTTTTCATCATGGGACAGTGCAATAATTTCTTACTTTCTTTCGTTGAGAAGTCTGGCAGAGTGGCGTCTCCTACAGCAGAAAAATGGTCTGGAATCAAGAACTCCTCAAAATTCTCAGAAATATATTTGTCGCAGTCTACCATCAGATACAGACCATACTCTTTCATGTCGTTGACAAATATGAACAATACTCAGATTTCTAAACTATATCATCATATCATTCGTTCCTTGGAACTCCTTTGTAAACTCACATCAGGGATGTTGTGATACAATTCAACAAAGAAACGCAATACCTCACCGCTTACTTTTACTTGCATGAAATTGCAGCCACACTGATGTAAGTAAAATTTGATGCAACCTACATCTTGTAAAACGAAACCGAATGTAATTAATGTTAAACACGCATGAGGTTATGAAATAAACCTAACCATTTAACTAACATAATGCCCAAAACGACCTTACATACAAACGACCATAGCGGCAGGAAACGCTTGTCTAGGGTGAGTCAAGTTTCTTACTCTTACTTGATCTTTAAATTAGCATGACCTACGAGGGATCAGCAGGTGTCATCATCAGTCACTATTGCTGTAACTAAAAAGAAGTGAACCAACGCAGACAGTTTCGGGCGTTATGGTATTTATAGTTATACAAGATTTTCGGGTCATGGTCGTTAAAGGGTTAACCTTATTATAGTTTTGATTTGATTACATTATTGTTTCTTTATCATTGCCTTGATATATACCTGTTTAAAAAACCATATCAGAAAATACCCATTTAACACCCTAAGACCTCACTTTGATTCACTGTACACGACGAACATATATTTTAAAATCAGGAATTGCAGATTTTTTATTGTTTTAAAATATATTTTGTTGACTCAGTACCAACTTTTTCTCACGAATGATGATTGCTGCGCAGTCGAAAAAGTGTTACTACTCAGCTTTTTCATTTAGAAAATTGGTATTTTTAATCAAAGCTGTAATTAAAACAAAAGCATAAAAATGTACAGTTGATAACATTCCCTACACCAAACAATGCATCCATTCTTTTGCCAAATAATTTATGCCATGAAATTTTGTTTTAAAGTCACTTTCAGATTCCGTCCTACCATGTAATCTAATTTGTGGTATTACTCCTGAAAATACATTGAAAATATCATTATGAGTGTTGAAGATATCTGCCAAATATGTAATAATTCTAACAGTCATATTTTTTGCTTCCCAATACCACCGAAAAAATGTCAGCTATTCTAAAAAAAGAGCAGAAGTTCTTCAATTCATTAAGCAATTATAACATAGTAAACTAATTGTATTTTATCTAAAGAGATACCACAACGTACAGATTGAATCATATGACTTTACTTCGATATTCGAATACAAAAATACTGCCAAATTTGTTTGAGATTCCTGAATCTTCAATTGGTCAGAGGTGCATTCATGGCATTTCAGCATAATCCTGTTATTCAAAATAAACAACGGTAGTGTTAGCATCAGGAAATATATCATGGATTATACTTTGGAATCTACACTTTGCGTCAAATTCATTCTCTTTAATTTATTAGTCATAATTATTTTTGTTTGCAACGTTAGTGACGGCTAAGTGTACCAAATTACCTTGTTTTTTGGAATAATGAAAATGTTGGTACATAAATTATCGATTTTTAGTAGCAACGAAATATTTAATATAAATGAAGCGTTTTTTATTATATTCGAATTATTTCCCGTTGAAATTGCTCTATGATATGAACGGAAGTACAAAGACGGCAACAACAAAATATTAATTCAAAATTAGCTCACGAAATGAAACTTGAAGTATCATATGTAATAAACCCTGCATTCGATATCAATCTGATAGTTAGAATAAGGTACTGAATATATCTGGCCTATCTTTAAAATTCCTTATACCAAGAATGATTATGATTCAAGAGTTCCTTAGGGTTTGGAATTTCGCCACCATTTATTCTCACCGACCATTCCAAGGAGGGTATGTAGAATATTGGTGGTGCCCCAAAATTAAATATATTGATATTCAAGAAACATTACTTCGCAAAAAGTGAAAATGAATACCTTTCCCAATTTCTATACTTTTTACCTTCTCTTTCAACTCTGGCAATAGCACCCTCTCGGGCATAATTTAACACACAACATTTTTATTTTGGATCACTAAATATACACGGTTAATTCGCATTATTGTGACTTTTAGCTAATATGCGGAGTAACCGACGTGTGCAGAGCGGACAGCAGCTAGTCTAACTAGGAGTGACTCAATAAGGTGCTGGAAGGTGTTCACAGATATGTGGAGCCATGCGGTTACAGTGCTTCTGACAACTGCTTGAGGGTGCGTGGAGGAAATTCCACTGAGCGAACAACACGATCGAGGTGGTCTCAAAGATGCTTAATTGGGTTTAAATTTAATAAATAAGGTTGCCAAGGAAGTATTTTTAAGTTTTCATGGTGCTCTTCCAAACACTGTCTGACATTTCTTCCTGTGTGGCACGTCACATTGTCATGCTGGAAGACCCCATTCTCCCCAGGGTAGACAATCAGCATGATTGGGTGTACGTTGTCTGCAAGGATGGATTCATGACGAAATCTGTCCATAGGGCCTTCCAGAAGTATGAGTGGACCCGCAGAATGCCACAAAAACATTAACCAGACCATAACGCAGCCCCCACCAGCTTGAGCTCTTCAAGCAATGGATGAAGAGTGTTTGTTCTCCCATGTTTCTCTCCTTGTACGCCAACGTCCTTCCGTTCAATGAAGCAGAAAATGAGACTCATCGGAGAAGGCAATTCTTTGCCAATCCGCGGAAGTTCAATTCCGATACCGTCGTACAATTGTGAGCCTTTTCTGCCGATGCACCATCCTTTGCATAACTGTGGTGACCATCTGTCTTCATCGGAGCCCCATAATCAACAAGGTTCGCTGAACTGTCGTTTTAGACACACTTCCGGTAGCTCCTTGATTCATTCGAGCAGTTAGTTGCTCCACTGTATCGTGTCGATCGGCCCTCATGCACCTTCAAATCCGACATCCTCCTCGCACATCAATGGCACGTGGTGCCTCGTGGTTTTCAAGTCGCTTATTCGCAATGGTGTCATTTCTCCAATCACGATACTCTTTAAAGCACGCGAAGAGTTAACAAACTGCGCTGTTCCTAAAGTGCTGCCCACCTTGTCCCGAAAGCCGGAAGTCATCAATTTTTGCAACTCTGATAAATCGCTTCTTTTATTCATGACATCAATGAGTGATACATTTCAGAATGGCTACAGAAAACCTTATGTACCCTACAAGCCAACTCATGACACGTGCTTGCTTCCATTTGCTACGCGCTTTTGACTTCAAAAGTAGGAGGTGGTCAAAATAATGTGACTCAACTATGTATAAATACACTACTTTTGGGAATTTCAAACTACTATTTATTCCTCATTGCGAAATTTTATTCATGTAAGGCATGAAGTTACTTAGCATAAATTGGTTTGTTGCACTTTGTTAAATTCCATCACAATTGTGAATAATGTCGCGCGTGTGAAACAAGGCGCTTCGTCAGCACTCAAAATTTGTAATACTTATTTTGGAAACACATGGTGATTATTTTAATGATTTCACAATTCCAAATACATCTAGACTTTAAAGAGAATACATACACTGAAGAGCAATTGAATTAGAGACAGCTGGAGTTATGCAAATGTGGCGCTGTGGGCGGCCCTGTAAACGAAAATGACATGACGTATGCAGCGATCCGATAATATAAGGAGTGATGCGACGGGAATCACTACGAGTCGGACGCAGTATGGGTAAGACAAAGGATCTAAGCGCATTTGATCGGGGGCAATTTGTTCGGGACCGACGAATGTGTCACTCCATCTCTGAAGTCGTGCAGGCACTGGGGTTTTCACAAGCCACTGGGTTACGGGTGCACCGTGAGTACATCGAATCCGGTAAAACCATCCCTGCAAGGGCCAACTGCAGTGCACAACAGCGTGTGGATGAGCGGAGTCATCGTCGGTCAGCTCGCATTGAAAAAGCGGATAGACGGGCCACAAGGCAAGAAATTGCTCGGCAATTTAACGCTGGTGCACAAAAACGTGTAAGCAGTCACACCATCCCGAACCATCTCCTCGCTATTGGGTACATAAGCCATCGTCCCACGAGGGTACCGCTGCTGACCGCTTTCACAGGGTGCAAAGATTAGCATGGGCGCGAGAACATCGCCACTGGGCGTAAGACATGCAGGAAAATGTTGCCTGGACTGATGAGTCGAAATTCATGTTGGTACATGCGGATAACATGATACGAGTACGGCGCAAACCACATGCCGCAATAGATCCTTCTTGTCCGCAGGGTACTCTTCAAGCTGGTGGGGGTAGCATTCTCGTCTGGGGACTCTTTACGTGGACTGAAATGGGACCCCTGGTACGAGTGACATCGTCCCTCACAGGTCAACGTTACCGGGATATTCTGGACGACCATTTGCTCCCGTTTGTGCGTCTTCAACTTTCCACTGGAGACCTCATCCTGCAACAAGGCAATGCACCGTGCCATCGCTCGCGAGTTGTATCCGAATAGTTGGATGAACACGCCACCGACGTAACCTTGCTTCCTTGGCCAGCTAGGTCTCCCGACCTCAATCCCATCGAGCGCATCTTGGATGCCATCGAGAGAGATGTTCGAGGCTCTGACCCCTCTCCATCACATCTTTGTGAACTGTGGAAGCTTGTTCAGGGGTCGTGGATCCGTATGGCTTCCCAACACTTTCGCTGTCTTGTCGAGTCCATGCCGAGACGAATCGCCGCCGGCATCAGGGCAAAAGGTGGTGATACACGTTGCTAGATAGGTATCTGTAATTCAATTTGTCTTAAGTGTAGTTTGACCCATGTGTATTTTTATTTCTCAGCAATTAATCCGAAAACTATATTCTATATATTTAATTAAAACTTGTTTTGTTAGAATGGTTAAAACAATTGGACTATGTCAAACGCCATCTTCTCCTAGGTTGAAGGCATATCAGTGAAGACAATATTCACCGGTTAGGGTTTAATCGAAAATGAAATATATTTTACATATTTGGTGAACAGTGCTATACCCACAATGTACTAAAAAGAAGCAGCTTAAGACTAACACCCAAGGTACAGATACTTACTGCCGCCCCGGTGGCGCAGTGGTCTAAGGCGTTGGCCTCTGATCATTCGTCCGTAAGGGGTCCGGGTTCGAATCCCGGTCAGGCATGGATGTTGTGTTTGTCTTACGGCACTGGCTCTCTCCCTTCCCTGGAACCAGTGACCCTAAATTAGGGACGGGCGACTGCTTATAGCCCATTGAGTTGCTCACGGTGGTCGTTAAACCTCCAATCAAAAAAAAAAACAAAAAAAAAACAGATACTTACATTTAGCAATGTACATCTCGCTGTATTCCTATATCGACATTTAATGCAGGTGGTTCAAAGTACCAAACCAGTAGCTTCTAGCGGTAACGGGCAGCTAACTTCATAGAAATGTTTTTACAGATAATTCAATTTAAGAATATGTCTTTCATTTTCAAAACTCATATATTATATGAAAACCCTATTAATATAAAAAATAGGAGCATTTATCACAATTTTAATAATCCACACGTCCTGTATACTCAATAGAAAGAATGAATAAAATTCGAAAATAAACATAAAATCAAAATCAAATAACGTATAAAGCAATTTTCTCCAACTTTTAAATGGCACCAGAATATGGCGATCGCTGAGCTCTGGGTGTGCATTTCACATGGTCTCTATTCCACATTTTTCTTTGCTGTGGGCTGCAGTTAAACGAGTACGAAAACCTTCTGCAAATGCCTGTAGATATAGTGCGAAAGAGTTTAAAGGCTTGGCATTGCTCTCTTCCAATGCGGTGGCGTGCTGTTTAAATTTTAAAATGGTTTTAAGTTGTTAGTTAATATTCGTGGTTACAGGATAATTACACGTACGTACGTACTTTAAATAAAATAACAGCTGCGAATGAGCGTTTAATAAAGGCAATTCTCCTTAACAAGTAATACATTTTTTATATGTGTTGCAGTTAAGAGTATAATTCGACTTTTTAAGCATTTTGCTTAAATTACTTGTAAAAAAATTCCTTTGAATTTGGCTGCTTACTACCGCTGGGTGCAATTGGCATGAACCATGAACCATGTGCATTCAGGGTTCATGTAGGAATACAGCGAGATGTACAATGCTAAATGTAATTATCCTATAATTTTGCTTTAAGTTAGCATTTGGTTTAATGGGCCTTTTCACTTGAATTATATACTTTTACCGTATTCCCATTACAGTAAAGGATGTGTTTTTATTCTTCCGCATGCCGTCAATATTTGGAAGTGGGTATTACGTAAAAATGAGATTAGTTGTTCCAATGTTCTCAGAAAAGCAAACTCCTGTGAGATGGGTGGTTTATATGAGATATTCATTAAATTTTCTGTTTAAGTATCTTTAATTGGGAAATAATGAAGTGAATTATTACCGAATTCAAGAGACTTAAACAGTGCAAACATGCTTCGTCCATGGAAATTTCCATGACTTTGAGAAAAAAGTAAATAAGAACATTCATCTTATTTTCAGTTGGCTTTCGTTTTTCCTTAGATTTATTTGCGTTTGGTGAATGATAAGCCACCCTGCGCCCTAAACTCTTTCTTCAGACTTTTCGTATGAAATGTGTCCAGGTTCGAAAGCCGGTGAGGCATGGTTGTAGTGTTTGTCTCACAGCACAGGCTCTCTTCTTTCCCTGGCGTTAGTGACCCTAAATTAAGGACGGGCAAATGTTTATAACCCATCGAGTTGCTCATGGTCGTCGTTAAACGACCAAACGATAACAACAACAAAAAATTACCTACTTTGATTTCTGCAAAAATGTTGTATTCAGATACAACTTATTTTACTGCAAAATGAGCGTTTTCAGAACTGCCTTAAAAAAGAAATACTTTTTTGTTGCCCTTCTACTACCCAATGCTACGGAAGGAGACAGTAAATCGAGCACACTTAAAAATAAAATGCAATAAAAGAAACTGAGAGTGGAATAGAAATTAATAAATTATATTTTATTAAAAAGTAGCCTTCACTTCAAGAAAGCTCAACCCCAATATTTACCTACTGTACGCCGAAACTAATGAATAAATAAACGTTAGGGACATATTTTTTCATTTTCCTACTATACGCCGAAATTAATGAATAAATCAACCTTAGTGACATATTTGTTTTCAGGCCTTTTACGTGGTCTCATATCCCCTGGAAGTAAAACGGGAATTCATATCACTTACGCACGTTCGACAGCAGCAAAATGCTGAAACAGTTGACCGAATCTTCGACGTGTTATAAGTATTGACACAGTATTTTATGCAATCGAGACATAAAATTCAAAGAAACATTTTTCCGATTACCAAAAACTTTCATGACCCTTTCGGGTCCCGTTTGACGACTCATGATGGCCCTACAGAATTTGGGTAGGTTTAAGGTCGTGTCGCTATGTATGTTTCCATAACTTTTGTCATTTATTAGCTGCAGTACATTATTTTATTCCTGTCTTTTTTCGGTGTGCCTTTACTTGTTACAAATATGGAAGTAAAGCACTAGAAATTACTGGTATCCTCAAATATTATAAAATGCAGTACGTTTTGCAATGGGAGATCAGTGTTACACTTTTTTTCAGACAAGTTAATTTCGTGTTTGGGGAGGGTTTTTCTTAAAGTATTGGTACTCCACGAGGAGACACTGCTGCCGGAATATACTTCATTTACGTTTGCTGCACCATCCTAATTATACTTCCTTTGTTACATGTTATTCATACACCCTTTTGTCCAAATGAATGAAATGGTAATGCCGGAGGTAATATCGTACCACTTTTTCTTTGGTTAAAGATTTAACAACCACCATGAACAACTTAATGGGATATGCATTCGTTCGTCCCTGATGTTGGGTCACTGTTCCAGGAAAAGGAGAGATCCACTGCAATAAGACATATACAAAATCCATCCCTGACGGGATTCGAACCTGTACACTTCGCGAACTAATTTTTTTAAATAGCGCTTAGACCACTGCACCGCTCAGGCAGCTGTGGTACCACACTGCTGGAATTGCAATACGGTAGTTAGACTGTCTGCAGCTCACGGCAGTACAATTTCAGCTACCTCTTTCGATTAGCAGAACAGCGCTCCCAAGCAAAAATTAAAAAAAATACTTTAAACGCATTGCTCTTCACCAGAACAGTTGCGCACCTACTCCTTTGTTAACGGCAAAATGAATTCACCGGCAATTATTCCTAACTTTCGTTAGGTCGCACAAACAAGTTGTTTTGACATAAAGGTTACTCACGTTACAACTTATGTGTACACCAATGGCAGGCAAAAAGAATCACAGTACTGATTTTTTTTAATTTAATCCCATACATAAAAGAACAGCCTCAGCGCTTAACATACAAATTATAGTTAAAAGGGTTAAAATAAAAATATTCCACCTGTTCAATGATCAGCCAATGGGCAGAATAGCTAAAGCCCTGAGCTCACGCCTGCCTGAAGGTCCAACAATTGTGTGTGCGTCTGGGGGGGGTGCACGATATCTGCAGTTCGTATATTGTCCGTCCAAATAAAGTTCAGTATAAAGCTTCACTTCTCCTTTAAATGTAACTAAAAGGTAATACATAGATGCAATCATGAGTACTTACATTCATACCAAATTCACTGTATTCCTTTGCTAGGTAAAATTTCAACATTCGATGCAAACTGTATTAAGATCAAAGGATAGGTATGGTCTAAAGGTAAAAACAGGCATCATAATAGCTCGATTCCTGAAGTCACACCGGGTATACCCTTCCGTCTACCATCGAAATAACATTTTCGTACATGCTTTGGGACTAAAATAACTAATTTTCAATGGTAGCCTATGAGTGTTTTTGCATACCTTATATTCAGCCTCCTCATTCATAGTCGATCTCCACAATCAAATATGAGCATAGTCTACGTAGTTTGTTCATATCGATAGTCACAGTCGAGAAAATGAATTGATCAACTAAATCCAAACTATGTACGTCAGGATTTAACTTTCGGAATTCTGCTTCTTTTTCAATGACAAATCGCCACTCATATGAAAGCAGGATGGGAGGTTGTTTATTACAGTTCATAGAACTTGTTTGTTCAACCATAATCGCTTCAGACATTAAAGCCTATTTATGTGCCTGATGGGTTTTATATAGATTTGTACCTTTCGAATCTCGGTCAGGTTCTGTATCCATGTAATATCTTATTAATGCTGTTGGTATTTGGTTCATATGCCAATTTCATTTGTGCTCTTCCAGGCGTTTTCCTATACGTCCTCTAGTGCTACCAACGTCGTATAACTCCTGGAAGAACACAAACGAAATTGCAATATGAACGGAACACAAACAGCATTAACAAAATATTGCATGTATGCAGAAGCTCACCCACATTGGAACTCTGCTAACTATATACAACACATCAGACACATCATCATCATCATCATCATTGTCAACCATTATCAATCCACTGCTGGACGAAGGTCTCCCCAAGTTTCCTCCACAACGGTCTGTCTTGTGCCAGTCTCCTCCATGTCACCCCTGCATACTTTCGAATTTCATCCACCCATCTCCCATGTGGTCTTCTTCTGGGTCTTTTCCTGTCCCTTGGAATCCAATCTAAAATTTCGGCTGTCCATCGATGATCTGTCCTTCTGGCAGTATGTCCAGCCCATTGCCATTTCAGGGATTTAACTCTGATCATGATGTCTTCCACTCTTGTCATTTTTCGGATCCACGAGTTCCTCTTCTTATCTCTCCTGGTTACACCAAGTATGCACCTCTCCATGCTTCTTTGAGTTGTCTGCAGCCTTTGTATGTCTCTTTTAGTTAAGGTCCACGTCTCTGCACCATACGTAAGCACTGGAAGGATGCATTGATCAAACACTTTTCTTTTAAGACATAATGGCATATTGCTCTTGAAAATTATGCTGTTTCTTCCAAAAGCTCTCCAGGCAAGTTTTGTACGCCGATTAATTTATTCATCAATGTGACCCTCACTTGATATCTGCTGTCCAAGATAAACATACGTGTCTGTTATCTCCAGCTTTTCTCCATCAATCGATAAATCTTCATTTCTTGTAAAAGCATTGAACATCACTTTTGTCTTCTGAAAGTTCAATTTTAATCCCACTTCTTTACTCTTGTCAGCAAGTTCCTGGATCATACTCTGCAGCTCTGATGGGGTAGTTGCAAAAATGACTACGTCATCAGCAAAACGAAGGTGGGTTAGATATTCTCCATTAATCTTTATCCCCTTGTTTTCCCAGCTCAGCGACTGAAAAACACCCTCCAATGTGGCATTAAAGAGCTTCGGAGATATGGTGTCACCTTGTCTCACTCCCTTTCCAATTTTTATGTGTGTTGTATTTTCGAACAGCCTAATCTTTGCACTTGCATTTTCATAGATGTTATTAATAATATTAATGTATGCATCTTCAATACCGCAGGTTTTCAGAGCCATTGTAACTGCTGATGGTTTCACCGAATCAAAGGCTTTTTCATAATCGATAAAAGCCATGCACAATGGAAGCTCATATTCCCTCGCTCTTTCAATTAGTTCTCTCAGCACATGGATATGATCTATTGTGCTGTAGCCACTCCTGAATCCAGCTTGTTCTCTCGGTTGAGCCATGTCCAGTGTTACCTTCAAGCGGTGTGAAAGAACTTTAGTGAAGATTTTATAAACTACTGATAGGAGGCTGAAAGGTCTGTAGTTTCCGAGATCCTCAATGTCACCTTTCTTATGTAGCAGGATCATTGTAGCGGTGTTAAAATCCTCAGGAATCTTTCCTTCATTAAGGCATCGAGTGAAAATTTGGGCGAGTACTGTTTCGATTTCTCCACTTGCTTCTTGTATGATGTCTACAGTAATTCCATCTTCTCCTGGAGCTTTTCCCCGCTTCATGTTCTTGATTGCATGTGCAACTTCTGCTGGAAGGACTGGAGGAACTCTGGTACTGGTATCTTTCATGATGTCTGGAGTGCATATATCATCCCTTTCATATAATTTGGAGTAGAAATCTTTCACTCTTGTCAAAATTTCGCCTCTATTTCTTGTTACAGAACCATCTTCTTTTCTCAGTGCCATAATCTGTTTTCTTCCCTTACTGAGATGTCCCTTTGCTATCTTTAGGCTTTGGTTGTTTTCAATTGCTTTCCTCACTAGTTCACAGTTGAATTTTCTTACGTCTTCAGTGATACATTTTCTTACTGTCTTGCATAGCTCTATATATTCCACTTTGGAGGTCACATCTTCTTTAGTTGTCCTCATCTCTCTTCTTTTTTGCATCAACATTTTGGTTTTTCCTGATAATTTGTTCACATGCAACTTGTTCTTAGACCCAGCTAATTTTGTTGCTGTTTCCATAAGAGCTTTGGTTACTTTTCTGTTAACTTCAGAGATGTCCACTTCTTCCGATGTTAGGCCTTCTAAAGCAGAGAACCTGTTCTTCAGTTCTAACTTGAAGGTATTATGGTGTTTTTTAAGGTTGGTTATGTCAATAGATTTTGTTTGTCTTATGAGCTTGGCACGTTCACGTTTAGTGTTGAGGTGCATCTTACATCTCACCAATCTATGGTCACTACCTGTGTTGAACTTGTTCAGCACACTGCAGTCTTCTATGACGAATCTTTTGTTACACATAATAAAATCAATTTCACTTGTCGTCCCATTTGGATGTCTCCATGTCCATTTCCTGTGTGGCTTTTTCTTGAAGAAGGAGTTCAAGATGAAAAACCCTTCTGCCTCTGCAAAGTCAACGAGAGTATTTCCACGCTGGTTTCTGTTGCCGTGACCGAATTTACCTACTGAAGTTTCATTCTGTTGCCGTTGCCCTATTTTTGCATTGAAATCTCCCATAATTATTTTCAAGTGCTGCTTACCTTTATTATTTAGATGACAAATTTCCTCATAAAATTCTTCAATTTCTTCTTCAGGATGACTTGTGGTGGGTGCATAAGTTTGAATAATCTGAGCCTGGTATCTTTTCGAGAGTTGGATAACATGTCGTGCAGCTCTGTCAGAGGAACTTTCAACTTCTACAACTTTATCCTTCAGTTTCTTGTTTATTATAAATCCAACACCACTAGTTCTGCCAGTATCTGTCCCACGATAGTAGAAGAGATGTCCACTTTTCAGTTTGATGAGATCTTCTCCTTTTCTCCTTACCTCACTTAGCCCCACGATGTCCCACTTGATCCTTTGTAGTTCCTCTTCCAATTCAAGAAGCCTTGAATCAGAAGATAGGGAGCGTCCATTGTAAGTAGCCAAGGTCAGCATCAGATGGTAGCCTAGTCCGGTCCTCCTGGGATTCTTAGCACCCTCTGCCTTCATGTCGCACTGGCCGCTGCCTTGGCCAGGTACATTCCAGCTGCCGGAGACTGAGGGCCAAGATTTAAGTTGTGGAATCATTTTGGAGGGGTTTGGCCATAACTCACCACGCTGGCCAAGCGGGTTGGTGAGTGTGGGATAGAATTTCCTCTAATCCCGATGGCATAGTTATACCGCTATTGGCGGTCGTCAGAGCCCCTTTTGTGGGAACAGGATGCACCACGAGAAGGCGGGGTTGACATTTGTCAAGGAGAGGCTGTGATGTTATGCATCACCTGACCTTACATCCCATCAGACACATACAAAAGTTTTAATGTCTGAAATGATTATCACTGAAAAAACAAAATTAGCATATGAACGAAACACGAACAGCATTAATAAAATATTGTTTTGATACAGAAGCTCACCCAGATTGGAACTCTGCTAACTATATGCAACACATCAGACACATGCAAAGGTTTTAATGTCTGAAACGATTATCACTGAAAAAACAAAATTAGCATATGAACGAAACACGAACAGCTTTAATAAAATATTGTATGGATACAGAAGCTCACCCAGCTTGTATCTCTGCAAACTATATCAACACATCAGACATATACAACGGTTTTAATAGCTGAAGCCATTATCATTGAACGAACAAAATTGGCATATGAACGAAACACGAACAGCATTAATAGAATATTGTATGGATACAGATGCTCACCCAGCTTGGAACTCTGCAGACTATACACAACACATCAGACCTATACAGAGGTTTTAATGTCTGAATCGATTATCATTGAACAAACAAAATTGGCATATGAACGAAACACGAACAGCATTAATAAAATATTTTATGGATACCTAAGGTCACCCAGCTTGGAACTCTGCAAACTATATACAACACATCAGACACATACAAAGGTTTTAAAGTCTGAAGCGATTATCATTGAACGAACAAAATTGGCATATGAACGAAACACGAAAAGCATTAATAGAATATCGTATGGATACAGATGCTCACCCAGCTTGGAACTCTGCAAACTATATACAACACATCAGACCTATACAGAGGTTTTAATGTCTGAAGCGATTATCATTGAACAAACAAAATTGGCATATGAACGAAACACGAACAGCATTAATAAAGTATTGTATGGATACAGAGGCTTACCCAGATTGTAACTCTGCAAACTATATACAATACATCAGACACACAAAAAGATTTTAATGTATGAAGCGATTATCATTGGACAAACAAAATTGGTATATGAACGAAACACGAACAGCATTAAAAAAATGATGTATGGATACAGAAGCTCACCCAGCTTGGAACTCTGCAAACTATATACAACACATCAGACACATACAAAGGTTTTAATGTCTGAAGCGATTATCATTGAAGAAACATAATTGGCATATGAACGAAAAACGAACTGCATTAATAAAATATGGTATGGATACAGAAGCTCACCCAGATTGGGACTCTGCAAACTGTATACAACACATGAGACACATAAAAATATTTTAATGTCTCTAGTGTTTATCATTGAACAAACAAAATTGGCATATGAACGAAACACGAACAGCATTAATAAAATATTGTATGGATACAGAAGCTCACCCAGCTTGGAACTTTGCAAACTATATACAGCACATCAGACACATAAAAATAATTTAATGTCTGAAGCGATTGTCATTCAACAAACAAAATTGGCATATGAACGAAACACGAACAGCATTAATAAAATATTGTATGGATACTGAAGCTCACCCAGCTTGGAAATTTGCAAACAATATACAGCACATCAGACACATAAAAAGGTTTTAAAGTCTGAAGCGATTATCATTGAACAAACAAAATTGGCATATGAACGAAACACGAACAGCATTAATAAAATATTGTAAGCATACAGAAGCTCACCCAGCTTGGAACTCTGCAAACTATATAAAACACATCAGACCTATACAGAGGTTTTAATGTCTGAAGCGATTATCATTGAACAAACAAAATTGGCATATGAACGAAACACGAACAGCCTTAATAAAATATTGTATTGATACAGAAACTCAAGCAGCTTGGAACTCCGCAAATTATATACAACACATCAGACAGATACAAAGATTTTAATGTCTGAAGCGATGATCATTGAACAAACAAAATTGGCATATGAACGAAACACGAACAGCATTAATAAAATACTATATGGATACAGAAGCTCACCCAGCTTGGCTTGGAATTCTGCAAACTAAATAGAACACATCAGACACATACAGAGTTTTTAATGTCTGAAGCGATTATCATTGAACAACCAATGTTGAGCGGCGAAAGCTTGTTTTTACGATACCGTTTGTACCATACGCCATTAAAACGAATTCAACCATTTACTGTTATGGACCTATTAGAGCTGCTTCGTTCTTTTCATAACATATGTTTGACTTCGAAGAAAATAAGCGATTCTGCTTTACTCAGTCGGTCATGTACCTCTAACTTTGAAGGTTAGAAACAGGGTGTTCAGATAAATTAGCATGTCTAATAATTGAACATACATGAAATAATTTTGCTATAGTACTAATGATATAGAAATAATGGTACAAACTGTGCTATATCACCGATTTATGTAAGTGAAATTGTCTTTTTTGGTTCTCATTTTCAAACAGACAGATACCGGACACTGAATTGCAAACAATTATTCAATACTGGGTTGGACGTTAGATGAGCTGTCCTTTAGTTTTACACAGGTTCTGATTTAGATTAGCGGTCTATTTCAATTTTACAGGAACAATGCTGTCATTTCTTTCCTATAGGTACTTTTGAACATGTCAAACAATATAATACAAGCTGGCAATAAATTCTGCACGAAGTCTATATTTAATTATGGCTTTCTTATATCACACCCATTTTGAGAAGGTGAAGCGCTTTGTTTTTCATATAGTTACGAGAAAATAAACCACTTAAAGAAGAATATAAACTGCCCCTGCTCATTAAACCCTGAATATCCAGTTCGAAAATCATTGGCAAAGTTTGACGAAAGGAAATGCGGGAATATTTTGGTCAAAATGTTAATTTGAAATGAGATGCTGGGGGCGTACATATTTCTCTGCTATCCTGTCTGGAGCTACTCTAAAAACTCAATACCATATTTTATTTTTTTAATTTTAACGTAAAAGACTTTCAGTGGTTTTTTTGTATGTGATAGGGAGTGCTGTTTATGAAAGGCGAAACATTTTAAAATATTTTTTTATAGAACTCAATGACATAACGTTGTATGTGCTTGAAATCCAACATTTACCTGCAATGAAGAAAAAAGGTTACTATAGAGGAAGACTTACTTTACAAACTTGTGCAATTTTAATGACCTATGTCAAATAATTAATAGGTTTTGCCTACTTTTGCATTATTTTCAGTATAACCTTCGTATATCATCATGGTGATTCCTAATCAAAGTCGTTTTTTTTATCTAGCTTTTCTTGAATGCCTTACCTTATTGTAGGGTGCCGAGAGAAGAATGATAGCTAGCCATTCTTCCTTTTTTTTAATCTCCGTTTTCCATTTCAAGTTATAATAAATTTACCTCGTATTCACTCTTAGTGCTTTTCTTCTGGATTTAATTAAAAAAGAAATTGATATTATTTTTTTCGCCATCGAGGTTTTGTGGTCCATTTCCTTTTACACAAGGGATTGTATTTCTTTCATCTCCGTATCACATTTCGAAATTTAATGAGATTAACAAATGTTGGTTGCTGAGCTTTTGTTCTATAATCTTAGAAATATGGGCCCTTCCGTGTATGTTAATATAAATATCTTCGATTTAAAAAGCACCAATATTTGTTCCTAATGCTTTCCCAGAGAAACAGGTAACCACCGAACTTGATCTAGATATTTTACCGAAATGAAAATTTGGCCACGTGGGTTACATTTGCAAAGTTTGACCAACTTTGTCGAAGTTTGGAAAATTATTTTAAATATTTTTTTCATTCCGACAATAAATTTCATTGCTGCTATTTTAAATTAAACCTTTACTAAAGTATATTTTATATTATTCTTCTCATCTCATTATTAGCATGAAAGTTCAAACCGTTTTACTTATGGATCAGTAATTTCTTTTTAAAAGTGGTTTTATCAATGACAGAATAAGTTTCAAAAAGCGTTGACTTGTATAATTTTTGTTGCTTTTAGCTCTCTGCAGCTTGTAAGGAAGCAATATAAAATTTCATAATAGCGACACAAGCATTGAAGATTAAAAAGTCCACCTCGATTAAGTGTGATAAGAAGAATACCGATCAAAATAACACATTCACCGTTAATTCCAATCGCAAGGTTATCTTAAACCCAGCATTTTGAACCACAACCTTTATAAGGTACCAGTCTACAAAATGCAAAGTAAGCACTGAAATGTGTATTTTATATTACAGTTAACAAATTTGCAGAGGTCATTTGGACAAATTCCATAAATAGCAATGTGTACTTTTCCAGGCAGCACAATTATTTACTTTCCTTGTATTTCCCTTGCTAACCGGCCTTCTAGGAAACAAAAAGTTCAGATTTAGCGTGACAGGGCGTCGCGTACTTTAATAATTGAACGTTGTCCGATTATTTTCAGAATTATTAAAAACTGCTCGTTATATAACCGTTTTAAAATTTGCGTCAGATCCTTGAAGCTCAAATCAATAGTATACGTAGATATATCCCGAAATCTTTGATTAATTTAAAAACACATTTAGAATGTTGTTGCTACTAGGCGAAATAGTAAATGACCGATCAATCGCTATAACCCATGTCATATTTTTTCAACTAATGCCCGAGTCTCAGATAACACACATCCCTTGGGCATCGGGAAAGCACAGAATGATTTAGTCACATACGTTCTATTTCAATTCATCATATAGTTTTATATTGCTACGATACTTCAAAATTTTTAACGAAATTAAATTTTGTTATTTCGTTCGAATTCTTTTAAATTTTTAATTTTGGCGTTCAAAACTATTAGAGAATTAATTCAGGAACGACAAATGTATGTCTATAATTCCTATTTCTAAAATTTGCATTTTTCATGATATTTTTAAATGCATGCCCTCGAGGTCAAAGTGGTAGTCTCCAAGCAAGTGCACACACTTTTATTAATTTTCTTTCTTTATATTTACACTCAACAAATACCTATTTCTCTTTCACTATGAGAACTGTTTGGTTGAACATTAATACATACAGGGGTTGGACAGAATAATGTGAATACGTAGGAAAAGAAAGTTTTACCCACCTAGTACGGTGTGGGACCACCTTTGGCATTCAAACCCGTATGAATCCTCCTTGGAATGTACCCACATAAATCCTGAATGTTGGTTAGTGGGATGTTGCACCATTCTTTCGGGAGAAACTGCTCCACGTCCTTGAGAAATACAGTAGGTGGATAGCGGGGTCTTACTTTGTTGACCACAGTGGCTCGATTATATTTAAGACTTGTGATAGGGGAAGCCAAGGAAGGTGTGAAAGTTCGTCTTCATATTCCTCAAACCATCATTAGACATTCCGAGCTCTGTGAATTGGGGCGATATCATCTTGATAGATGGCATCCCATGAAGGAAACAATGCCTGAGCTAATAGATGGACTTGGTCGGTTAAAAGGGTTTCATACGCCCTGCCGATCATCCCTCCTTTCAAGGTAATCAGGAGACTTGCTGAAAACCACGACATGTCTGCTCAGAACATCACCATGCTTCACTGTTGGGAGTAGACAACCTAGGTTGTGCGCTTCTGATAGTGTTC
Source organism: Macrothele yani (assembly GCA_039090855.1). Taxonomy (NCBI): domain Eukaryota; kingdom Metazoa; phylum Arthropoda; class Arachnida; order Araneae; family Macrothelidae; genus Macrothele; species Macrothele yani. Next base: position 28,402,689 of record CM077016.1, on the reverse strand, counting down.
TTCGCACATAAACACGTCTCACGGTAGGGAATTGTTTGTATATAGATTCATCCGACGACATTACACGCTTCCATGCATCAGCAGTCCACGTTGTATGCTAATGACAGCACTGACGTCGCCGTTTATCATTCGCCCTGGTCACCAGAGGCTTTGCAATAGCAGCGCTGCCATGAATATCTTGTTTATACAGTTCCCTGCGCACTGTTTTCGTTCATAATGAGGTCCGGTGATTCAGATTAAGCTCCACACTAATTTTCGGCGCCGTGGTCCTCTTGTTATGGGTAACGTTCCTCTTTAATGCTCTCCTGGCTCTATCAGACAGGGTCGTTTTCCGGCCTCTGTTGTGTTTCGCAGACGAGGTTTTTGCCACGAATACGGTATGCTGTCATGACTCTAGACACAGTAGCTCTTGACACTCCCACTACCCTGGAGACTGTTGTCCCGGAGGCACCAAAAAAACCGGCCACCAACAGTTATCCTTCTTTCGAAGTCCGTTAGGTCGCTCATTTGGTCGTCACCCTGAAGAACATTTTGCATTTGTTTAGAGCCTTGAGGTTATAAACAAAATTACTACAACCAAAATATCGTGGATACCTTTGCGAACCGCGACGTACGCAGCTGCATTAAAAGTCACGCCTCTGAGCGTAGTGTTCACATTATTCTGTCCAACCCCTGTATCTAACAGTACAGTGTTTGAAACAATATGTTTTAACAGTAAGAATTTCAAAGAAATTTAAACACAATTTTCCTGGTATGTAACTTTATGCTCCATTTTTTACACTACAATTTTGGGATTTCAAAGTGTACCTTCAATAATGTATTCGATAAATGAAAAGTAAATAAAATGTATGAATCGATAAGTGGTTACTTCTTTGACTATTGTCGTTAACCTTTTATTTCCTGATGTCTAAAAGTGGTAGTACAGCTCACGAGTCATTTCGATAATTATAAGTTTGAACCAATTCGGATTATATATCTGGCACAAAATGTGACCATGGAAGCAAGAGAGTCGATGCAACAGGTGTTGGTCCTATGAGTTGTATGCTAAACAAATATATACAACGAACGCAACACAATGTGATTACAAAACTTTCTTACTGAATATTTTAAAATTTATCCCATTTATCAGTGATTTTCGGAACGCATTAATGGGCACTTTTTAGAGCAGAAAAATAAGAGAATAGCGTGTGAATGAAATTTTGGGTGCATATAACTGTTGCTGAAATTCACAGGAAAATTTATTTCGAAAGTTTCAGCCTAACTAAACTTCTTAAGAATATGAAAACGTATTGGTTTTAAAGCTCAAATAAGAATATTTTTTGAACTTTGTACAACATTGTCTTGGTACACATAAAATTAATACAAAACCAGTTGATAAAATATACAAAACAAAATAGAAAAAAGCGAATTTTACGTAAAATGAGCATTTTTGGAAATTTGCTGTTAGTATTCTACTTTTGAAGTACTCCTCCCAGTAACGGCTATGTTCTGTTTTGAGTAAAAGGTTTTTTTATTAAGAATTATCAATGTTACCTCTAAAACATGTCAAAGATGAAATGCCCAAAATTCAATTATTCTAATGCAACGGGGAACCAATTTTGGGTGAGAGAAAAGAAAAAGAACTGTCGTTTTTCAAGCAGCACTTGGACTCAAACAATATTTAATTTTGATGGAGCCTGTAAATTCATGCAGCTCGGGATGGAGTTTCTGATGCAATCTTGTCTTATTATTTGTGTTTAGGAACAGCAACCGCATGAACCTTTTAGTTCTCACATAAAATTTAATTACCTCTACTCGCTTATCAGGACATTCTCATTAGTAAAATATTTAAAGAAAATACTGAAATTTTCCCCCCTCAAATACTCTTTTAATCCAAATTTCACTATAAAGCCTTTTAATGGTTTAAGACCTCAAGTTAAACTTTAGCAACCATATTCAAACCTCTAATCTGCACACTGCAGGAAGAACATCTTTGACTGCTCGTCCAGGCGTGGTGAGTTCCATATTTATAAAGCACCGATCTTTTAAAGAACAATCACTGATTAAAAAAAAACAATAAGTACGAAATTATTATCCATACTGCTCGTACTAATCACGCAATAAAATACGTCTTGTCATTTTAAAAATCATAAAGAGGATAAAGTACACTTAAACATGTTTCACAAGATCCACGTTAATTGGACGTCATTCGCAAACCAGGATTATAGCTTCTTCAGCGTTCGCCACTTTAGGCAAACACTTAGTATATCCCTTATCTGTATTTTGAACGAATCTGTAATTCTGTAATTAATTCTGTAATTATTTTTTCTAAATAATAACTCAAAGCTAAGTTTTCAGCTGCATGATCAATGCATTATAATAAAGTGTTTTGGAAGTGTCAAGTAATAACCGCAATCCTATGTGTGACTTGATTTTACAGTGGAAGGAAGTTATGCATTTCACTTCGAATTTCCGCAAAGAATACTACACTGGCTTACAAAATTAGGTAGGAGACGGTGTTTCGAATGTAACGTCGTACAGATGTGCTCCACATCGACTCAAATCCTACCATAAGATTCCCAAGATGTAGGAATATGGGACAAGTGAGCACAACCGTCGAAACAAGGAATCCAAAGGATACAAATGCCCTTTTTTAAAAAGTAGCTTCGAGCACAACAGGACAGAAGACAGAAACGTCCATGTGAAGGCGTCTGCCAAGAAACATCCAGTCTTTAGTAGGAGATATGATCACCCCTGACTGCGTAGCAGGATGTACAACGTCTATCCTTGCTGAGGACGAGGTTGTCAAGGAACTGTTGGGGCATCGCGGCCCATTCCTCTTGTAGCGTCAATCGCAGCTGCGGAATCGTTGCTGGCGGCTCGTGACGTGCTGCCAAGCGACTCCCGAGAAGGTCCCACACGTGTTCGATTGGATTTAGGTCCGGGGACCTTACGGGCCAATCCATGCGTTGAATATATTTACTCTCCAACAGCTCTGTGACAGCCACTGTACGATGAGGTGTAGGGTTGTCGTTCATGAAGAGGAACTCAGGACTCACAGCACCTCTAAACAGACGCACATGAGGCAGGAGAACCTCGGTACAATAGCGGACACCAGTGGCTGAACCTTCTTGGAAGATGTGGAGGTCAGTACGGCTACCAAGCATGATAGCGCCCCAATCGAGAACTACGCCACCTCTAAACCGGTCCCTTTCGATGATGTGGGAGGTGTGATTGCGTGTTCCCTGCTCTCTCCAGATGTGTATACGTCCAGAACCTCTCGTCGGACTAATTCGGCTTTCATCCATAAAGAGAACTCGACCCAATTGCTGCTGTGTCCAGTTCTTGTGTTCCTGGCACCAGAGAAACAGCCTTCTCCGATGAGGAGGCGTTAATGACACACACCGTACTAGTCGTCGTGCAAATAGACCACCTTTGTGCAGCCCCTTGGCCACGGTAAAACCCGATAACGGACGTCGAGTTGTCTGTTGTATGTGCCTTGTGATTTCTCCCGCTGTCTGCTGTATGTCTCTTCTCGCCTGTAGGACAATATACCGGTCGTCCGCCGCCGTGGTTGCTCGTGGACGACCACTGCTAAACTCTCTGACAGCTGCTTCTGTCGTTTGAAATGCTCTCCAATCTCGTGAAACAATGTTGGGAGTGATCCCGGACACCACGGCTACACTAGTCACACTTCGACCTTCTTCCAACTTCCCAATGTCGCGACTTCGGGTAAAGTCATCCAGATGTGGTTTACTGGATTGCCTGTTGGCCACATCACACGGTGGCAGCAAGTCGACGTCGTTCAAACCGATGTACACCATGCAATAGCTTTCACCGATTTGCTGAGAGTACACCGCCCATGTTTTTTATACACTTGCGCCACCCCCACCCCCACCTGGTCATGATGCATATATGCGCCTGCCCTTCCGTACCGGACCCTGGTATATCTTCTGAGTGGTCTTTCGGTCCGTTCTGCCTGCTCGTTCCGCTGTTATGCTAATTTCTCCTCTTCGTCCTTAATTTTTGCACACCAGTTTACTATTTCATACTTCTTTTTAAATGATGAAAATAATCTAAAATGCAGCAGGGTCCCCGAAAACGTGAAAGCAATTTGTGTATCAGGAAATAGATGAAACCAACATTTCTAGATAACTCTTTAGGTTGCAAGCTGCTATTGGGTAGAGAAATGACGTCACACAGAAAGCAAAGCAGCGAACTGCGAGAGCCATCACTCGTACGGGTTATACGTTAACAAATAATGCAAACAACAAATGTGATAGGAAATGTTTTCAAGCATTTGTAATTTTAAAAATTAGCATATTTGTCAGCGATATCTTTTTTCCTGTTTTACGAATTAAATAGTTTTGAAAACAAAACAAATTAACATTTTTCGAATAAGGAAACATATGATCAGTGCAGTGAACAGACATATTACTGCACTTCGAAGTTCGCAGGAAATTACACTTACAAAAATTTAATGTCACTGTGAAACGAAATTCTTAAAAATTCAAATTATTTATAGGCCAGTCTTTCGAGTTATAGCTCATCCAGGAGTTCAATTAAAAAACTGAACAAACGAGAAATAAATAATGTGTAATCGACAGTAAAATGTTTAAAGCAAATTCCTGCATTTTTTAATTTAAAAGTACCTTTTAGTTTACACTTCATTACCCAGATTTTTCCAAATCAGGATCTGCAGGAAACTAATTTTAAGCACAACATCGCAACCTTCAACCTTCCGGTTGTATGATAAGGTGCCTGCAACTGCACAACCAGATGTGTTGAGCTGCACTGATATAAGACAATAGTAAATTATGAAGCAAAGTAATGAGTTATGGAGAAACACTAATTGTAAATTAAATATCCCTGCAAGCATTCCCCGAAGTAAAATGTATTCTTAAGCATGTCAAAAACTAACTTGTAGATTCGTTGTGCCTGACACGATTCTGTGTTGGCTTCGTGCATCTTATGTGACGTCATGAGAAAATCCGAGAAAAAGAAGATTGCAACTGTACATCAAAATGCCACCTCCCTGGGCACAACGAAATTTCGAATGCACGTCGTTCAGATTTTCGGAACACACCACTGTAGATATCATATTTCGAGGTTCCCCTTTATAGTACTAATGTCAAGTGAAAGACGTAAAAATATTTCCAGTAAAGAACAAAAAAAGAAAAGAAAGGAAAAGAAAATCACGGCATTTTGATACCGATTTCGATGTATTTTGTAGATGTAGATGCGCATATTTAATTAACTGTCAGTGAGGAAAGGAATATTTTTTTTTACCGAAAATATGCTTGACTTTAGTTTTCGACTGAGATATTAATATACATTTTTTTCCGGAAGTATATTTTACCTGTTCTGTTGAATATCACTGAAATGGGGTCAAACGTTAGGTCATAGGAGCGAGATTTATTTTACGGCCATTATCCTCATAACTTGAGTAATGATTTCTGGTATGTTAGAAAGCGTAGCATAATCAATGCATTGCACGATTTTACTAACTTGTTGGTACATGAAGAAGTCTAACGCGCCGGGTGTAGATGTTATGCACTCCTGCATTTGGAAAAGATGCAAATTACAGATAACAACTAAATAAAATTATTTTTTCAAGTTATTTAGTGATTTCAGTAGTTTATTTATGATGTGTTTCTCTTCACAATGTAAAATAATATAAAGAGTCCCTATATTACTTAAACCAAACTGTTCTGTACTAAACGGACGAAAAAGATGCAGTGTTTAAGAAAAACTCTGAAAGCGAAACGTTTTTTCGTAGTTATGAGGTTTATTTGGTCATTTATTATTGATAATGTTAAAAAATCAAAGAAATTGTCTATCATTCTGAATTTCCCCAAACGAATTTCTCTTTAAAATGCATCTGGAAGAGCACTGAATTCAACATTCATTTAAAATATGTTAGTTGATATACTACACGTCTAAGAAAGGAACACTGAAAACAATATACGAATAACTCACAATGGATGTCTAATCTAATTTTCCCATAAACTCTATATTGCAAATATCTGTATTTGAATAATATGTTTTGTTATTATTTAAAAACCATAAAATTCTCGGCAGTGGCTTTTAGAAAACTTGCATCCATGTTTGTGACCCAAAGTTATTCTACCTTCAAAACGGCAATGTCGGACAGAATGTCAAACTAAATGTCGTACTTTTGGATTTAACGTATTTTGTCTTTTAGATAAATATGTTTGCACTTATGCTGGTCTCAATATGCAAAAAGAGATAGTGTTTACCATTGTGGCAGAACATCCTCAGTTGTTCGTTTATACAGGTACTTGCACAAGCGAGGTGCACGACCTAACGGAAGAATAACAAGGGCATTTCCTGTTTACTTCGTTGAACGCCTGAACTTTTATTTTATGACACTAAATGTTTTACATGTACTCCTTCGCTGCATTAAAAGACTGGTCTTAGGTGTTGAGTTTTATTCAGTCATAAAGATGGGGATATTGTGCAATATTCCTGGAACTAGTAACCCTACAATTAGGACACCACTCATGTACTTATTTCAAAGAGCGAACTCAGTGAGAATTTATAAAAATACTGAATTTCACCAAATGATAAATTTATGGTAAATCAAATTGAATGATCAAAACCAAAATAAATATATATATTTATTGTGAAAAAGGAAGTTGAAATGTGTGAAGTGGAAAGAAAAAAAGGTGCATGCAGCTAAATGTCGGGTTCTCAAACTCGGGATGTTAGCATTCGTTCTCTCGAAAACACTTACTATCTTACAGAACGCATTTCCTTTCTTTATAAATATTTAGGCATGATCTCATTTCGTTATGCAATTGGATTAGCTCATGCGATTCATTCGAGTTCTCTATTCTATCTTCCTGGTAAAATTTTAATAATGGTATCCTCGGAATGTGTAATGTAACCTTGAGGACGTGAAGGATAATTTCTTTGCCTAATGGAAAAACGTGAAACTAATTTTAACAGATTCTTGTTCCCTTTTCTTAATAACTAGATATTTTAATTTTTGTGAATCAGAAAAATTGTGTGCTGTTTTAAAATATGACCTCGCTACATTTGTAAACAACGGAAAGTACAGTAATCGGCTTTGAGAACAACTCCCAATAATGATACTGATTTCAGAATACATTTAATGGCGATTGATGTCTCAACTTAGCGACACTGATTCCAGGAAAGGAAGAAATCCATAAGCAACTCAAAGGGATATAAGCTGTCATCCTTCCCAAGTTAGTGACACTGATTCCAGGAAAGAAAGAGATGCATAAGCAACTCAAAGGACTATAAGCTGTCGTCCATCACTACCTAGTTACACTGATTCCAGGAAACGATGATATCAGTAAGCCACTCTAAGGGCTATATGCTCTCTTCCTTCCCTGATTAGCGACACTGATTCCAGGAAAGGAAGAGATGCATAAGCAAACTTTTGGGATATAAGCTCTCGTCCTTCCGTACCTAGGGTATAAACAATTCCAACAGCTATTAGCTGGGATATAGTGGACGTATTACGGGAGCAGGGCAGATGAGTCATTTTATCGCCCAAGTGGTAAGAACACTAAAGTTTTCGAAGGCAACTGTATCAAGGGTGCACCACGAATATTTCATCGACGGACGTGCCAGCGCCCAGAGAGCAACCAGTGTCCGACCCCAGGCCATTGAAGAGCGGGATCGACATACACAACCCCATCTCGTACAGATTGCCCGATTGGAAACCGAGGAGAAATCACATCTAGGAAAAACATTGGCAGCCCTTGCATCATCAGATAGCGAACGGTGCGGCGCAAGTTGCATGTCGTGGGCTATGGGAGACGACGCCCTACTAATGTGCCACAGTGCCTGCTCGCTATCGGAAATTACGTCACGCCTGTTACCGGGAACATCAAAACGGTTTATCTGTAGAGCGGTGGCGTGTCGTGTGGTCAGATGAATCCCATTTTCATATGTATCGAACTAACAGAAGAGTGTGGGTGCGGTGTCGGAGACTTGAAGCTATTTCCCCATTGGTGGCTCTGTGATGGTTTGAGGAGCTTTCTCATAATACAAATTTGGGCTATCAGCGTGTCTGGACAACTTGCTAACCCCTACGCGCTACCAGCACGTGTTGATCACTTACACGCTTTCATGGGCTTCGCGCATCTTGCGGCCGATGGTCTCTTTCAGAAAAACAATACGCTACACGACCTGGCATTTGCCACCTAAGCATTGATCGAGGAATTTTCCTCTGAAATTTAACTATTTGGTGGCCTTAAATCTACCCGTATTTAAACCCTGTGGAAGCTGTCAGGTATGCCGTTGAGCGGAACTTCATATCAGTGTATCCTAGATCAACGTTTCGGGAGCAGTTGTATACAATGCTGCAACAGGAATGGCTGGAATTACCTTGGAAACCGCGAAAGCATCTGGTACAGTCGATGGGTGTGCGTGCGCAGGTTATTATTCCCGCTAGAGGATAAACCCGCTATTAGGCAGGAATCTCAGATGTTCTGCCTATTCGGTGTATAAACTTGAGCTTCTTTCAACCTTTAATGACACCGTAAATTTATCTTAGTATTTCAAGAACTAGTAAATATATGCTGTGAGAGAATTTATATTTTTTGGATAAAAACCCTTTAAGAATTATTTGTTGCAAGTATTGTACAATTCCTCATTAACTGCTACTAATATACACTGAAGAGCAATTGAATTAGAGATACCTGCCTAGTAACGTGTAGCACCACCTTTCGCCTTGATGACGGCGGCGATTCGCCTCGGCTTGGACTCGACAAGATACCGGAAGCGTTGGGAAACCATACGGATCCACGACCCCTGAACAAGCTCCCACAGTTCACGAATATTTGATGGAGGATGGTCAGAGCCTTTACATCTCTCTCGATGGCATCCCAGATGTGCTCGATGGGATTGAGGTCAGGTGACCTAGCTGGCAAGGAAGCGAGGTCACGGCGGTGGAGTGTTACTCCAACTATTCGGATACAATTCGGGAGCGATGGCACGGTGCATTGTCTTGTTGCAGGATGAGGTCCCCAGTGGGATGTTGAAGACGAACAAACGGGAGCAAATGGTCGTCCAGGATATCCCGGTAACGTTGACCTGTGAAGAACGATGTCACACGTACCAGGGGTCCCATTTCAGTCCACGTAAGCATTCCCCAGACGAGAATTCCACCCCCCACCAGCTTGAAGAGTACCCTGCTGGCAAGAAGGATCCATCGTTTCATGTGGTTTCGCCGTACTCGTATCGTGCCATCCGTATGTACCAACGTGAATTTCGACTCATCAGTGTAGGCAACATTTTCCCACATGTCTAGGGTCCAGTGGCGATGTTCCCACGCCCATGCTAATCTTTGCACCCTGTGATGTGCAGTCAGCAGCAGTACCCTCGTAGGAAGATGGCTTCTGTAACCCATAGCGAGGAGATGGTTCTTGATGGTGTGGCTGCCTACACGTTTTTGTGCACCAGCGTTAAATTCCCGAGTGATTTCTTGCACTGTGGCCCGTCTATCCGCTGTTACTATGCCAGCTAGCCGACGATGATCCCTCTCATCCACACGCTGTAGTCCACGGCAGTTGGCCCTTGTAGGGATGCTTTTTCTGGATTCGATACACTCCCGGTGCACCCGTGACACAGTGGCTCGTGAAAATTGCAGGGCCTGCACGACTTCCGAGATGGAGTGACCCATTCGTCGGGCCCCAACAATTTGCCCACGATCAAATGCGCTTAGATTCTTCGTCTTACCCATACTGCGTCCGACTCTTACTGATTTCCGTCGCATCACTCCTTATATTGTGGGATCGCTGCATACGCCTTGTCGTTTCCGTTTACAGGCCCGCCCACAACGCCACATTTGCATAACGCCAGCTATCTCTAATCCAATTGCTCTTCAGTGTATATAGTCTTCTGGAAATTTTCCAAAACGGTTTATTCCGCAACATAATGTATCAGAAATAATTTTTATCATGATTTAGCTCTCAGTAACCTTAGTTTAATGTTAAGAACATGGTGTTCCAGAAAGGATGCATTTGAACCTTACACTAACGAAAGAGCAAGACGGAAATTCCCTTTCTGAACATTAGACATGATACGAACCTTTAAAAATCGGAGACAAGTGTAAAAATGCATCCTCATGTACCACTGGGAGGTACAATCCAACTGCTGGAGACTGAGTGCAGTTAACTACGTTGCGCACTCATTTGAGGAGAGTTTAACCGTAAATCATTCCTCTGGCTCAGCAGGTTCGTGAGTGTACAAGAAAATTTTCTTTAAACCTGCTGGAATATTTATACGGCTATAAGTGTGTCACCAACGGCATTTCAGTAGAAAGCCTTTTAGCAGAAGACAGCGTTGACATTTATATAAGACACAATTTTCTCACAAGTGTAAAAAAATGGGATTAAAAAGGACCTTACAGAAAACAAAACTGATGTATAATGAATTTTCAGGATTGATAATTTAGCGATTGATTAAGCAATTCTAGTAGTAACAGATGATTCCATTTATCGTGGACGACAAATATTTAGCAAAGGCGACATCGATATAGAAATAAAATGCTTATAAATTCGTTTGAAGAGCATTTAGAAGAAACATTGCGAATTTCAACTGTAATTTCTGGTTGTTTCTTAAAAGACGAGTGCTTAATTAATACATATTTCCAAGTCTTACTGTTGGATCACAGGCTGCAAGCTCCTGACAGAAGTATGGAAAGATATATGATTGATAAAACTAGGAAGAATAAGACTAAGATTTCGTGGGACAGGAAAACGACAGGAGTTGATGATATAAGGATCAAAGGAAAATCTCTGAAACATTAATTGTCTGTACGCATTTCCAAAAATAACGGTCACCCTTGTACAACTGAAATCCTAGACTGGATTCCAAGGGAGAGGAACAAACACAGCAGAAGATCATGTGGGAATGTTCCAATAAAATTTAGAAACATCGATTGACATGGAGGTGTCAGAAAGATGAAGAAGAGACCTGAGGAGACCTTTATCCAGTAGTAGATAACGGTTGAATATGAAGTTGATGCAGTTATATCACCGAAGGCAACAAACTTTTGAGAAAATAAAGCTGAGAAATAGGAGCTTGAGAATTCACCATTACCGACAAAATTTAGGAAAAATGCTTTTGTCACAGATCGAAAATAATAAATCTTTAACGGCATTTTAAATCATAATTATTATGCACTTCGAACAACGCCTTGTAATGTTTAATGACAAAGCGTATTATCTTATTCACGTCTTAGGGGAGGGGATTCTTTGTAGGGGAATTCCGAAAACAATTATTGAACGAAATCAAGTAGTCAGAGACCTCATTTGTATACACTGTATTCCACGTGCCTGTGTTATGAAATTCTGTTTTAACGATTACCGTTAAAATTACAATAGATATTTGTTTTAAATATTAATAAGAACAACCACGTCTATTTCACAAAAACATCCAAATACATGCAATGTTTCTTTTTCTTTGATCTGGATAGCGGGGGTTAAAGAAATGAAGTTAATTAGACGTCTGTATTCAAGGCTAAAGGAATCGAACCCATGTGAAAGTCAAATAACTGTGAGATTTATCCGCTCTATACTCTGCGGGCTCGAATAATATTTTATTTGTTGGGTTCGAATTCATTAGGAAAATCCAACACTATTCATAGCAACTCTATTCACGGAAGAGAAACCCAAAAACTCCAAAAAGGAATGAAAGCTAATTTTAAAAACCATTGTATTAGAATACTAATATTCTAATACAAGAGCACATGATGAGCTAATACACAAAAAAATGAAATGGAAGGTCCGTTCTTAAGCTTTCAAATATGCCTAACATGATAACGCTTCTGGAATACTTATCTCATTACCAATCTTCCGAAACTTTGATGGAATTTGGCACACTGTGAAAGGAGGCGCTGTCTTACCCAATCACAATAACTCGGCAAAATTTCGTTTCGCTGCTGTTTCATGGCAAAACAAAAAACAAATCAAGAGAACAGGAGGATTAGTGGGCCCGTAAGTCGAGCACATCCATTTGGTGGTAGCAGAAAAACAGTACAGATTGGGGTTACACAAACTTGACAGAATTTCTGGCAGTAGTGTCATCTGTGAGTGCACTTCAAAGACAATAAATATTCCATTGAGTGGGAATTATACGTTAATTTTACCAGGTTTCTAGAACAAACGTGTGAATGAAGTTCCACCGTATTTGGAAGCACATTGCCCACACACAAAAATTGAAGTTAGGAACTTCTGAAAGCAACAATTTCAAAGGTGTTTAGCGACTGAAATATATGAGAATTTTCCCTAATTACCATTATGCTAAAATTCACCACAAGCAAGATTTTGTACTGAACAATTTTGGAAACAAGGGCGTAAGAAAAATACACTAACATGTATGCTATGTACCAATTAATATGGGATATATCAGAATTAAATCGGCATTAGTGCTAGTTTTTTATAAATAAGATACCACCAACGATAATATTGAAGGATGTAGGTCCAGTCTTTCACCATACCATCACATGGGCAATTTGGGCACAGCAGAACATTTTTGCACTTGGTATCGAGAATTTATTTCTTTAAAGCAGGCAGTCTGAGGCTTATCATATCAAAACTCGTTTTACTCAATCACTGTAGCAGATAATGTCACTGGCAGCCATGTCTCTTCCACGGTTGCGGATCAGATTTCTTAGTAGGTGGATTTAATATTCTCGCAGCAAAGGTTTGCCAATGTTCAAAAATGAGGAATCATAAGTATGATTATATATTATTTTGGAAAATTAGGTATTCGCCTTCCGGAAACGAAGATTTTGTTTTTTTGCGTTTGTGATTACATGACTGCGTAATTCCCTTGCCGCGTATTTCTGACGATTACAGTACGAGCTATTTTGTCGTTTCAACATGTGTTTTGCATGATAACGTAGAGTCAGCATTTTCGCTAATTTAGGGCTGTCGAAAAATCTTCTTCTGTCTGCCGTGACCCACTCCTACGGATTCATAATCTCAACCACTCAAATACTTTTTCTTTTTAATTTTTACGTATACTTAATATGGACTAAATTTGGCGCTGTAGCTACCAATCTTATCATTTAGTTTGCTAACCGTTTCCTGAAGTACACACCTCACGCTTTTTCAATTCTGCATGTACACAACAGCTTTGTTGAAATAAAATGTGCAGCAAAAGCAGGAAATTTCTTTATGGTAGTGTGTTTCGTGCGAAAATTTTCTTAACCATTTTCGTCGATGACATTGTTCGCTTTCGCCAAAATATTTCACTTGGTAGTTATAAATACAGTGTATCGCACCATGGCACTGTTTTCAAAGAAAGATCATACACCGGAATCTATAAGTGAAGGACTCGTGATGATCTCAAATTCCGCACCCACTTTTCAGGAAGATAAGTGGGGAATTAATGAACAATTTCACCCCAAATATCCTAGGGGTCTACTACATCCCCTAATTGGAAATTGAAGAGAGATTTGCGAATACCAATGCGCCCCAAGTTATGTAAGAATGAGAAGCGGAGGAGACTTGTAGACCAAGCAATAACGAGCTTCCTTTAATCCTCACTCGTTATGACCGTCGCTTTTGCTTAAGTGCGTAAAAATACGTTTTATTATATATAAAAGCTTTAAGTTATAAGTTTGCTTGCTAAATTTAGTGGTGAAAATTAGGATTTGGTAAAATTAACAATAACTTCTACTCCTGAAAAGCCAAAAGACAGTAAATATTGAATATATAATAGTTTCCATTTGAGTAGTCAGCGCTTGCCTCGAAATCATCCAGAAAATTGATTAACTGAACAATTACTTTCAGCTAAAAGCAGAGTTCGATACTGAAATTATTTTAAATCCCGAGTTACGTTTTTGCTTCACATATAACCTAAATATAGATTTCTCAAAGTTGTCCTAGAATCAGTACCATTCTTATTGATAATTCCTTAGTACTTCAGTAAAATTTATTAGGCCCCATTTTGTTTCATTGGAAAAACCTAGGACTAGAGTGGATGGTAGGACTCTAGCCTAACACTTAAAAAAATGTCTTAGGTTTCAGTCTCTTTTACAAAGCTCGTTTCGGCAGAATACGTTTTAAAGATTGAAGTAAAATCGAAAACTCTGGTTTCAGGGAATTTAACTTATGTTCCACGCATAGCAAAGCACTTTATCGGAAAACACATTCAATAATTATTTTTTGTACTAACATTTTTTTCTTCGACTCTCCGTTAGATTTAATTGAACAAGACGAGATCCGGCCAAACACACGAGGATATTTCCGAGTTATTTGCAAAAGAACTCGGAAATATCACAGGAAAGCTTCTCTTTCTTGTGAGTACGATTTTTTACTCACAGGAAAGAGAAGCTTTTGCCCTTTGCTGTACGGTAGAGAGAAGCTCAAATGCGATCATAGCATATCCCATTGTATAAGAGATATGTTTATGATAACATATCCCATTGTATAAGAGATATGTTTATGATAACATATCCCATAGTGTACGATCCACAGAATACCTGCAATTAAGGTGTGTAAAACTAGAATTAATAACACACACACGCACACAAACACAGAAACAGGGATTTTTTTCCGAACGGCCTTATTCTCTTAATGACAGAACATATTTACCATACTTTAACATAAAGCCAGATTATCGGTTCCAAAGTAATTTAAGTTTAATCTCTTGCAGCCTGAATTTGTATCTTTTTTTCTTTTAATGTTGCAGAATATTGCAGTTTGTTTTTGTTAACTTACATCAATAACCAAGTTGAGAAAGTTTTCTGTATTGCAGCACAGACACATTTGTGTTTACTAATTATTCTAATCTTGAGGAAAACTATAATATAATAAATTACACCAGTTGGAATGGCAGCAAAATCCATTAAACATATCCCCATTCACGAGGCACGGTGTCATTATGAACGTTAATTTGACTGTATTAAAAATTTAAGCCTGGTCATAACTTTATTATCATTTCTTTATTTCGAAAGCAACCAATGTATCATTTGTTTTAGAACTGTTTATAAATGAAAAAAATATAAAACAAGTTTGGGGTGGTATTCTGTTTTCTGATGACAGAATGCGATTAAAATAATATCATAATTTTATTTCACATTATGTCAGTGAATAAATCTCATTAAGGAGAAAACTTATTCGAAATCTTATTCTTTGGTTTTCATTTCTTCTGTATGAGCTATCGTTACAGCCCTTCCCGTTCCCTTTTGACCTCAGTTTCGTAAGTACTGTGATGGGCTGAATGAACCGAAATATCGCCTGTCACAGCAGTAACAGATAAAAAAATGTGTGACATTAAAGAACACACATATATAGCACAGGCATTTTGACGATCAGGAGAAGTTACTACACTCAATTTACTATTTTCTGTTTCAAGTAATTTATTAGTTTGATATGGTTCCTAGAATTTTCTTAGCGTGCACCGTAATCCATTGTAAAGTTAAAAAAATTGGTAGTTTTCATGTAAACAATGATCTTTCCAAAATATTTTGGAAATAGTTTTTCTAAAAGTACTGAGCTAATTATGAAACCATTCAGCTTTTCCAAATTCACGTGTTCCCAATTGACCAGTATAATTTTAATGCAGCATACGCGTGCAATTATATATCAAGCTGAACGCACCTTAGTGATACTTAAAATATTTTTGTATGAAACAAATCGGAGATATATGATTCTCGTTCTTCAACTTAATTATCACATCGCTCAGCTTGCGATTTTTACTGCATATCGTGCACAAAATATTTAATTAATTGAAACAACTGACACATCAGAAGATCACTCACTTACATCTTAAGCCTCCTCTACCTGTTGTGGTTTATTATATTATGAAAAAATAAAATGTTCAATGTAGTTTTGGACGTTGATTTGTTTTAATACAGTTGACACAGAATTTCTTAACAGAAAACCGGGATCCCACAGCACTTATGGCTTCACGAAAATTCTAATGACGAACAACTGATTGAAATCAAAATTACATTGAAGAAATACGTATATGCTTTGATAATGGTTGATGATGCTATACATATATATCTCCACTGCTGGTCTCCCCAAATTTCATCGGCAGTTGTTTGCCTTGAGCCTGTCACATCCCTGTCACTCCAGCATACTTTTGAATTTCATCAATCCATCTCCCATTAGGCTTTTTTCTGGTTCTTCTTCTATCGTTCGGAAGTCAGTCTAAAATTTCAGTTGTCCATCGGGGGTCCGTTCTTCTGGCATCCTGTCCAGCCCATTGCCATTTCAGTGATTTTACTCTGGTCATGGTGTCGTCCACTCCTGTAATTTCCCTTTTGCACAAGTTCATATCCTTATCTTTCCTGGTTACACCAAGCATGCATCACTCCATGCTTCTTTGAGTTGTCTGCAGATTTTGTATGTATTTTTTAGTTAACGTTCATGTCTCTGCTCCATACATAAGCACTGGCAGTATGCATTGATTAAGCACTTCTCCTTTAAGACATAATGGCATACTGCTCTTAAGAATTGCACTCTTTCTTCCAATAGCTCTCCATTAAAGTTTTATGCGCCGATTAATTTCTTCATCAATGTGTTCCTCACTTGATATCTGTTGCCCAAGATAAATGTAAGTATCGGTTGTCTGAAGCTTTTCTCCATCAATCGATAAATCTGCATTTCTCGTAAAAGTATTGTACATCACTTTTGTTTTCTGACTGTTCATTTTTAATCCCACTTATACTCTTGTCAACAAGCACTTGAATCATACCGTGCAGCTCTGAAGGGGTAGTTGCAAAGAAGACTAAGTCATCAGAAAAACGAAGGTGAGTTAAATAATCTACATTAACCTTTATCCCTTTGTTTTTCCAGTTCAATGATTGAAAGACATTTTGCAATGTAGCATTAAAGAGCTAATGAGATATAGTGTCACCTTGTCTCACTCCCTTTCCAATTCTTATTTGCGCTGTTTCCTCAAATATCTGGACCTTTGTATTTAGGATTTCATAGATGTTATTGATAATGCTAATGTACACATCTATGTATATATGATTTACAAAAGAGTTTTCGTTTCGCAAATGAAAAGAGGAAAGCATGTTTCGCTATTTAGTACCCACATATGTTTTTCTATTATACATAAATGCTGTGAATCATTATTAACCTAATGAATATTCATAGTTTAGGATTCCAATGTACCCAATATAAGTATTATAATATTTCAGTGAAATGTCCTAAAAATGTAATTAAAATATTCTAGGATAAATCTTAGGTTGCGTTTGAAGGGAAAATCCACCGTGAGTACTGTGAGGCGAATATCAATTCGCTGTACCAAAATAGATCCTGGAAAAAGTAGTTGCTAAGTAGTCCAATGGTTCTTCGCTGGAAGACAACTTTCTTACATGGGGAAGAGCTCTTTTTTCTAGGCATTTGAACTGCGTACTATAAAGACCATGACGGGTTGAATTGCCCGTAGATATAGTGAATGAAAAAATGTCTTAGAGAATCTCTCCCGCATAAACCAAATAACAGAATGCCGTTATCTAATAATTCATTCGACATCACTTCGCTACAAAGAGAACCAACGCATTCCCTGGGTAATGATTTGGTCGCTAAGTGATTGACTACTAAACGCAGGAGAGGCAACTGCCTAAAAGAAGGTATTGTCCTACAAATTTCATTAAGCTGTGAAGAGGGGTTGGGGTGTTCGCGCAATCACAAAATAATAACTCATTGCGTTCATGAGAGAGTTATCCCGAACAGAGAACTGTCCACGGGGACTGGACACTTGGAGGAGCCGTTGATCAGAAGCGTCTGTTTTAACGAGAAATACGGAAAGTCCTTCGGGAATCAGGTACTCTCAAACAGCGTTGTTATCACTCGGTCATCGTGACCGGGAAACTCTGGCAAAGCATGGGAGAGATGCGAGTGAGCTTCATAAACGCCGAAGGATAATTATTATATTTATAACGCTGAAGGCATTTAGTCTTGTAAACGCTGCAGCCGACCAGCTGGTCGCCCTAACTACGACAACCTAGTTCGTCAATAAAAGTTTGTGTGTGTGTGTGTGTGTGTGTGTGTGTGCAGGTGCGCGAAGTTCTGCGATGTACAAACGAACGTGTGGTTTGAAAGCACTGGTTTGCTGCAACAATGAAGGTGGTAGCGATTAACCATCTTTTGAAGATAATATCAAATTGTAAATCATTTTTATTTTTTCGCAAGCTTGCATTATCTAATATGAAAAAGGAACAATTACTGAAAAAGAAAAAATAATTTAACATAAAAAGACTTTGTCAGTGGGAACCTTACATGATTTTCTCATTGAACTGAGATGTTCGATACATTGTATCAGCAAAGTAAAAGCTGAGAATAAATCCAAAAGAGGAGAGATGTTGATAAATTTTCCATATTTTAATTCATCATTAAGTGACGCCTGTATTATTTTATATCAGTTTATGAAATGTCTTTTATCTCTTGGCAGTCCTGAGGTTAAACCAGTGGAGCTTCCCAACAGGTTCCCCCCACCCGACACTTTCTCCTAAAATTGAAAATACAACTGATGTTAGGAGCAGGTTTTTGTGGTATATTGGTTCTTATCTCCGCCGTCAAATAAGCATCGTCTTCGTCTCAGTAGGAGCGAATTCTGTTTAGCTGCTTCATTCCACCTTTTAGCTCCCTCAGATCTATAACACAAACAACAGATGTTTTTGTTTAAAAACCATGGATCATCAGGATTTGGCTTTCCCGGAAAAGCCATAGTTCATTGTACCCTTTTTGTTCTGATCTAAGAAATACCGACAATAAGACCTCGGGTCATCTGATAGGCACACTTTCGGTAAATGTAGAAAAACTGGATTATTGTCAGCAGATCAATTTAACCTCCTATGTCGGTTAAGTTTGGGAATTTGAGCATTATTAACACAGATCAGTTTCTTTGACTTGGTTGGGGAAAGCAGAGGGACACCTATTAACAAGACAAATTCTTTCCACAGGATTTGGCACACACCATTTCTCGTTCACTAAATATTTAACAAATCGCGTACAACACATTGTGACTTTCAGTTTTACTGTTAAACGACTCTATTTTTATTGGAAAATACCTCAGTTTGCTCAGTTTAGAACAGAACCAGAGAGAACAGCACAATAAGCAAGTGTTCAATACTTTCCAAAATAGAGATGAGCGTCATTTCACTACCTGTGATTTGATCACGGTTTTCGAAAAATCACAGGTAGCGCCTTTTACTGAAAATCGTGAGTAACAGTGATCGTCCAATAAGCACTCCTCCCTCTGTCATAGCTACCCATCATGCTCTTCGTGATTTTCAACAGCTCCCTCTTAACTGTTACCTAGTGAAATCTGCTCTTGTAGCTGTTACTCGTTATCTGCTGTTGCGTTGGCAGCTGCCTGCTATTCGTGATTTTTCACAGCGTTGTTTGAGAGCTCATCGTTCTCGCCGTGAGTGAGGTTCAATTTTTTTGAATTCAGAGATAATTGTGAATTGTGAACGTTACTTAGTAAATGTTTAGTAGCTTCATCCATTTGAAGGCTGAAGAAAAATGCTGCCTCGTTTCTTTCAAAGTTGTAACATATCATGTTGGGTATAAAAGAACAGTGAATTTTTGATAATCTGAATTCAAAATTTAACTAACCGCAAAAAACGTATAAAAGAAGTACGCATAATGCAACTGAAAAAGCCGCAAAAAACTACAGCCAAATATCAGGATTAGCGCAGAATTACGTATAAAAGTTTAAAACATATAACTCACAATTCGCTACATATGACCGCGACACACACACACACACCATTTTTCTATGTGATTATACTATTAGTTACTTTACTGGTACACAGTAGTGAAGGAACAGGCCCTAAACTGTGATTCGAATCACGGTTAAATAACAGTCACTTTTGAGTAGCAGTCACAATTTGCGATGGGGTCACCAAGTAGCGGTTAAGCACATCTCTATTCCTACAAAAAATTTCAAATCCCTTTAACATGATGATTATTTTAATTTTTAAATGAAAGTGATACATAAGCTTTTTTTAATTTCTGTTAATAAATTTTATTACTATCACCCTTCTTCCAGCAAATTCGTCATGGAGGCAGCTCAGATCGTCGTGGTAGAAAGGTAGTCTTCATTTTACTAATAGTTGTAGCGGAATGAAATTGCGGCAATACATTTGTATAGGCAACATATTTAATCGATTAAGGTTTCAAGATCATAGCTTAATGTAAGCGCGAGGAGAGCCATTTTAAATGTGAAATGCTGGTACATTAATAACCGGTGTAACCGCCAGAATGTTGAATGCAAGCACGCAAACGTTCATGCATTGTGTCGTACAGGTGCTGGATGTCAGTTTGTGGGATGGAGTTCCATGCCACGAGAGTGCTCCTGCTATCATAGGAAATTGCTGCCCAGAACATAACTTCAGTGTGTCTCGGCCGCAGACAGGTTGGTTGCAGGCGCTCACCTGGCCTCCTTCTAACCAACACACGGGCATCACTGGCACCCAGGCAGAACCGGCTTTCATCAGAAAACACAACAGATCTCCACTCCGTCCTCCAATGAGGTCTAGCTTGACACCACTGACGTCGCAAACGGCAGTGGTTTGGAGTAAGTGGAATGCACGCTACAGGGCGTCTGGCTCGGAGCTGTCCTTCAAGTAACCGATTTGTAACAGTTCGTTGTGTCACGTTGGTGGCAACTGCAGCTCCAATTACTGCCGCAGACGCAGTGCGATGCGCCACGGCCATACGCCGTACACGGCGGTCTTCCCTCTCAGTAGTGCCACGTGGCTGGCCGGAACCCGGTCTTCTTGAGGCAGTACCTTCCCTTGACCACCGCTGCCAACACTCATGCACAGTGGCTACATTTCGGCCAATTCGTTCTGCAATATTGCGGAAAGAAAATCCACCTTCTCGTAGCCCTATTACACGACCTCGTTCAAACTCCGTGAGCTGTTGATAATGACTTCTTCGTCTTCTTAAAGGCATTCTTGACTAACATCAACACACTACGTCGAATCTCAACGATAACTAACGCTCACGAACGTTACAGCGCGTATTTACAGCAAACCGAGGGGCGCTACTAGCGCTACACGTATGCGCCGAGTGCGACTTTTGCATAGACGTCATCTTACAGATGAACTCTCACCGCCTACCAACTGTCGTTTATCTAACACAACCCCTTCTTGGTGTTGGGATTTTTTTCCGTCAGTGTAGTTGCCTACATGACGTGGTGCGCATGTAATCATGTGTTTTGTGTACGTTCTGCGTAAGTTACGTTTGCGTACATCTGAGTAAAGATTTGTAATTCACTGGTCGGTGTGTGCACCAATATTTCATAACACTGTGCGTTATAAAACTATTCGTTTGCTCATGCTTAGCTTGCCCGTTCATATGTAAAGTAATGTCACAAAAACACCAAGTCGAGTGCCTTGCAGAAACTCATCCATGTGTTACCTTTTTGTCGTCGGCAGAGATTTCTGTTCAAGTATCATCGTCAGAAAGCAGCATCACTTTGAAACTGCTTAACGCAAATTTCGTTCATTTATTAAATCAGTACATTCACAATTTCAAGTTTGTTACGCAGTCATCTAATACGAAATTTAAAAACAGTTAGAGCCTTTCAACTCTCGAATTGAATTGATAAATTAAAGCTAATCGTCAAAGAAACTTAGCTAACAACGTTTTACATAATTTATTTTAAGGTGATTTTACTGAAAAATATACAATAACTGGAAATTCATCAAAACTCAGAAATGTATTACCTCTATTTTTACCAATATGAAAATAAAATTTTACTTTTATTACGAATTGTTACAAATATATATTTATAATCCCCGGATAATGATTATTTTGAATTATTTTTATTGATGATAATTAAATTACAGCTAAATTAAATTTTTCAACAAAAATCTCTATTTGTTTGCTTCGATTAACCGAATAATAATGAGCAAAAGTAACATTCGGGAGGTATTTATTCCTCCTCTTAGTATTCGGCAACAGCTAACAAATGGGAGCTTTTTCTTACGGTTTTGAAATCAGATTGCAGACATACGTTCGAGTCTCTTTCTAGTGTATCCGCCTTAAACGCCTTAAGATTACACTACAGACAGCAATTTGGGTTCAAGCCGATTTTCCATTCTTTAAATCGAAGTATTTCTGAAGTATTACTTGCATTTTTCCTCCAGAGGTGTCAGTGGGTTTGCTTACGTATGTACTGCGCGATAAAGATAATTTCACAATGAAATGAGAAACAGGTCGGACATTTTTAATAATACATAAAAATATATTTCAGTAAAACAAGTAAAATACGGAGAATGAAATGCAAAAAATCGAACTTTTCTCCTTCATTTATTGCGAAATCAATGTTTCCTCTTGGGACACACGAGCTCTGTTATCTGATGGAAGGCGTGGTACATCTCTGGAATGGCTTGGAAATAGAAAAGGCATATGTTCTAGTTAATCATACGTGGCAGGTACTCACATCATAACTTCCACTTATTTCATCTTCAAATCGTTCAATTAAAATGGTGCATATCCAAAAAACACTCATGCGTCCTTATAAACCTAAGGCTGTGAGGAATGGATAATTTCCGCAATGCAGATCGGTAAATCCTACGTTTTTTCTTGTATTTTGGTATCATCTCAACATGTAGCTCAAATTTTTAAAAATTGCTCTTTTAACATATTGTACAAAAATGAAACTTCATTTGTATATTCCATTTGAGTATTTATTATTTGAGATATTTTTTGCAATCTGTGCAAAGGCAATAAGTATTAAAAACAGGAATGAACTTAACAATGATATCCTGTAATCTTATGAAGTCCAAAACTTGAAAGTTTTTCAAAAAATAACGTTTGGAAATTTAATATAATCATATTACAGACGAAAACTGAGAATTAATAATGTTATAACATAAAAATTGTAAATGATTTCAGTTGCAATTTTCGTGTTCCAGATTTGTCTTCCCCGAGAATCAAGCAGTATGAATTTATAAAATATCTTTTTCTCCAGTCGATGTTACATACTGCAGAATGAAACAAAGGATTTAAATTTAAAGAGAAAATTGAAGCCAAATCGAAGTTCCCGCGTATATGTTGCATTGGAATTTTAATGAACTATTCCTTATTGACGATCGAACCTTACATGAAATTGCGAAGTGTATTGTTTAGTCCATTTCAACCTGAATTTGCCAACTATCTGAGTTTGCGTGTGGCGTGCATCAATAGACATTCATTCACTCGCCAATATTTCAAAATATCCAAGAAGTGTTTTCATCATTTACATAAAAAGTTTTTAAACTGCCCTAATAAAATATGCTACAGCTTTTCTGAATTATAATGGAAATGCATGACCGACTCACAACTCCTAGAATTTTGTGTTTAGTGTTATACAGCAATAATTGAAGTAATGAAAATTATCAATTCAAACGTTTTATCCTGTTCAAAGTTCAAATTTTTCATAGCTATTTCACTGGAGGAACGCAAAATTTCCTGACATGTGTAAATCTATTCTACAAACAATTTTCAGATCTGGCAGATTTCATCTTCGGTTTTAAAATGAGAAACCTATTATTGAAAATATAAATATTTAAGAAATCTAAAAGCATATTGGGTTTACGATTTTGCAAAGAACGAAGCAAACGAGTGTTTAGATTTTTAGCTGTAAAATTCAGTGGACCCTGAAGACAAAGCGTCACAAGGAGCGCCTGTGATTTAACAAGTAAAATTTTCTTAACATATATTAATCAATTTGTGAAAAATCCAAGATAACATGAAATACTAGCATCTGATTAGTACCGTTCGATATCGTTAAAATTGTTTCACTGCCTAATATTAATATGCACTGCAGGCCACCCAAAATGCAACACCGAGAAGGAAGCATTCGATTGGCCTGAAATCCGCAGCATGCGTCGCCCGCGAGAGGACATGCAAACGATTAGCATTGCAGGACATATGCAGATCATGTGCGCCCGGCACGCCACCGAGAAGCACTATAAGAAGGGTTCACAGAAGATGTGGTGTAAGTAGTGGACTTGTGTTGTGCTGCCGGACCTCTGCGTGGGAAGCTTCCTGATTCCTCGTCACAGAATGCGGCAGTCATTCCAGCATGTTTCGGAGTTCGACAGAGGACGAATAATGGCTTATCGCGACAGCGGTTTATCGTACCGAGACATCGGCGTTCGTGTGGGACGACATCCAGCCACAGTGAGGCGAGTATGGATTCGGTGGGTGCAGGAGAGACGGACGGACCGACGTCAGCGATTGCCGCAGCCGCGGCACACCACCGAACGAGAGGACCGGCATGTTGTGCCGCGGGCATTGACGTCTCGCACTGCCACATCGCGAACGTTAGCGCAGGAATTAGGGTGAGTTGCGCAACAATCTGTGTCAGCACGTACCGTTCAACGTCGTCTGCAGGAGCGGGGATTTGTCGCACGACGCTCATTGCTCCGATTACCATTGACGTTACACCACCGGCGAGTGTGGCGGCAGTGGGCCGCTGAACGCTGCACCTGGAATACGGAATGGCAAGATATTGTGTTCTCCGACGAATCACGCTCCTGCCTGCAACACCACCATGGTCGAATCCGCGTGTGGCGGCACCGCGGCGAGTGACGGTACAACGCCTGCATTATGCATCGCCATACCGGTCCGTCGCCTGGCGTTATGGTTTGGGGCACAACTGGGTATGACACCTGCACTCCTCTGCTACGCATCGCCGGTACACTGAACAGCCACCGTTACATCTCCGACGTTTTGGAGCCTGTAGTTCTCCCTTACCTGCAGGACCTGCCAGCGGCCACGTTTCAACAGGGCAATGCGCGACCGTACGTGGCACGCATCGTGCAACATTTCTTCACGGGCCACCAGGTGTTACTGCTGCCGTGACCCGCCTGTTCTCCCGATATTTCGCCCATCGAACACGTCTGGTCGCTGATCGGCAACCGAGTGGCCCGGCAGGCATAAACCGCGGCTACGCCTGATGAACTGTGGCAACGTGTGGAAGCAGCCTGGACCAACATACCCCAAACCCACATCCAAAGCCTCTTTCTTTCGATGCCGCGGCGTGTAGCTGCCGTTATTGCCAGCCATGGGGGCCACACGAACTATTGATGTCTGCGTGTTTCGCAAGTCGCACGTGCCTGTAAGCTCAATCGTTTCATCTTTGTATCTGGTGTTATGTGTCCAGTAAATCTGGCTTTGCTATCTCGTGTCCTTCTTGGTATTGCATTTTGGGTGGCCAGCAGTGTATATTTGAATTTTCTACGGTAAATAATCGTAAAATTAAGCTTTATTTACATATGTTCCTAAGATTGAGGCAGATTTTTTAACTTTATATCATTTCATTACGTGGATTTTCGTTCACTTTGATGCAGACTAACAGAAGGTCGAATTTGAAGTAACGAAACGGAAAATTCTGCTTTTCTGTCACGAAACGGCCGGTTTCAAAAAGCTTGAATTTGGATGAGCTATCTGCACGGATCACGAGCATGTGCTATGTCTCCTGCTCTCAAGCAGTGTTTCATGAAATGACCGGCCCATATATATAGATCATGATATTGGATGAATGCTGTGCACAGATATCGAGCTTACGAAATGCGTATTTCCTATATTATGTAAGCAAGTTATGTCGTTTGGGTATTTGTTGCACTCTAAGATAAGGGATACAAAAGACCCGCTCTTCGACAGCTTTCCCTGTTTCACAACAAAAGATTTACAAAGGCTTGTTTCGTATTGCTAAATATACTACAATATGTTTCATGAGTCAAATGCTCCAATTCCACAGCAAAATATGGTTTATAATAAAGAAAGATAGCTGTCTCACTTTCCAATGTTTTCCGTACTGTTCAATGCAAATGCAATTTTTAAGTAGAAACAATCTGCGCAAAATTCGCTCAATTCCACAGCAAAATATGGTTTATAATAAAGAAAGATAGCTGTCTCACTTTCCAATGTTTTCCGTACTGTTCAATGCAAATGCAATTTTTAAGTAGAAACAATCTGCGCAAAATTCGCTCATGCAATACAATACCGTCAGTTGAACGGTAGTAACCGGATGGTGTACATAACTAGTACAGAAGTTCGATTGTGTTAGTTGTTTGTTAGAGACGACAAAATGACCCTTTAAGGACATACTGCTGATTATCATGATCGCGTAATTTTGAAACTCGGGGAGGTTCAAGCTGCGATAACTGTGGCCTAACAGTGAGGCATTCACCATGGCATGTTATTTCGTGCGTGCTCGGTCTACAGGATTATAAGCTGAGCCAAGAGAAGAGCCGCTGGTTGTCGTCCACCATAAACTAACCCAAGTGAAGCTGTTCCTATAGGTCAACAGGATTTGTCACATGACAGCAGCAGAACAACTGAGCATAAGCACAAGTGCAAAATACCACGGTTTAGAGTGACCAGACGACTACACAAAGGCAGACTGTTTGACTGAAGCATTAGACAATGTTCCATTAACAGCTGCTCACCAGAGACACCGTTACCGTGGTCGAGAAACCATAAGAAAACCATATTTTGTGTTGTTTAAAGTATAAAGTAGGATTATATATAGGGAGAACGATCTGTAGTAAGCATAAACTCATAACGTTGACTGAAGAGCACCATCGGTGTTATGGAGAACTGCAATTGATTGACAGCGAATCTTTCCTGGTATCACCACCAACCACGTGATTTTGTCCATTTCTGCTTTGACCTCCCAGCAGAGCTGAAGACTACGTATACGACATATACCGATCATTTTCCGGATTTTTTTTCACTTTACATCTTTCAGTTTCGTTCAGCATTCTGATAAGTGGCATTAGTCTTGCTTATTCCTTACTAATCGTTAACTTCCCTTTTGCAAATTCCATAACTTAGGTTTCAACGTGTCTTTGTAAATTTCATTCACGCTTATTTTGTCATGGGCTGGACAAACGGCAATGGGCTGAACGCAATACTAGAAGAACTGACCTCTGTTGAACAACTGAAATTTTAGATCGGAAACCAAGACGTTTCCGATATAAAATTTATCCAAATATCTCCATGTGGGAGATATTTGGATGAAATTTGTAGTGTTGGAGTGTCACGCTAAAGACAGAAATTTGTGGAACGCACTTGATGCGACGATCCAGCAGTGAATTAATAATGATTGATGGTAATTTAGGGGCGTAAATACAAATTATTTCGGGGTGAAAAGCGACAATAAATCGATCTTTCAAATGCGTTAGGTCAATGTAAAAGTGAATGAAAAATAAAATAAAAATATTAACGCATTATTTACTAATATAAGTTAGTGCATTTTTATTCAGATGGTTCCATTTAAAATCTCTGCCTTGTGTTTCCGTTGATAAAATTATTTACATATTTTCTTCGGAATTAATGTATTTCCCAGGATGGAAATTTGCACATAGATAAAACTAACTTTAAGTTATAGCATGGAATACTTAATACTTGCTAAAACACAACCATAATAGAGCAATCTAGCATTTGTTTTTCGAATGACGTCATCAATGTACAAGGCGCGCCATCTAGTTGGAAGTCTAACATTACCTAAAGCAAAATAGTTGATTTTTAATATAATTATTTTTATGTTTTAGCAAGTATTAAGTATCCCATGCTATAGCTTAAAGTTAGTTTTGTCGATGTGCGAATCTTCATCTTTGGGAATACATTATTTACAAAGAGAATATGTAAAGAAGTTTTGCCATTGAAAATATAAGGCAGAGATTTTAGGTGGAACCACCTTAAAACAAAAAACATATTTTTCTATTGTAAGTCGCGTTTTAACAAAAAAAAAAAAAAAAGAAAAAAGAAAAATAAAACACATGGGCTTGGCCTCTAAAGTATTTCATTTATTTTATTATTTTAGCTCACGAAGGTGTCAGATACCCTCTGAAATCATTATGTTTCAATACCCGTGTTTTCATTATCACACTTCCCCATATCATTTCGACAAGCTTTTGAAACCCATGTATCGATTCGAAATCTAACAACTGGTGCGCACCGTTCTCGCGCTGCCGAATGAGATAATGAGCAGAGGAAGTTAAGGATTACTAAACTCTCGACCCCAAGCCTGGCTCGAGAGTTTAGTCATTTCTATATCGATCACAGAGCAGATAAATTCCTGAGGTGCAGTAGGTTGCTGTCGTTAACGTACATCCGCCTCCCTGTCCATCCCTAGTGAGGTCGAATTGTTTTCAATTGGCAATCTCAGCAGTCCGCTCTCCCTCTAGCGGCAAAAGGAAGAATTACTGTAGTACGGGTAACTTTTTTGGCTCAATGCTTGGCTGTTGGTAGAGCGCTCATTACGTTCAGTTGTCGTAGTTTGGTGTATTTTTGCATTCATTCTGGAATTAGAGAGTTGTATAATGGAGAATTCCGTGAAGAAGAATAAATCATATTGTTGTGTCCCGCAATGTCGTTCCCAAGGTTTCGGCTATGTTTTTCACAAATTAATATAAACGTTTGTGCCTTGCGTTTGAAATCCTTCCAGTGAAATGCTACTAACCTAGTAACGTCTTTGAATGAATAATAAACAAGGCAGCATGTTTTTATTGCATAGTAGTAATTAAAAAATCCGCATTTCTACATAATCTTGAAAACAAATAATTGCTGTTATCTATATAAATTTAAACTTCATTATGGAACAAGATTTGCAATGTTCTGTCAACAGTCATCGGTTCAAAAACGCAGAACCCAATGATGATCAACAATTACCAATTCACAAACACTTTTAGGAACAGAATGTTAAAAATTTACAAATGTTATTGTTGACAGTATTGAAAATGGGTCCTGGGAAACGTCAAGTGCAACGAAATGTCAGCTTTTAATAGTAACCCGGATTAGAACACCCCTGTCGGTATTACTATATCACTTGCCTGAAAACGTAAAAATAAAAATTACCTGTTACAGTAAAGCATTACTGCTACACAGTGCTTACACGTTCCACTTCTGCCCGCTTTACAAGAGCACTCAAATGACTTTATAGAAATTTCACTGTTACTTGTATCTAAAACACCGTTGATGGAGTGAGGCGACGACGTTATTGCCGTGGACTGAGTGCAGTGCGAAACTAAGAGAATTTCTCTTCCATCGTCCTTCTTAATTCCACAAGAAATTATATGGCCTACATTAACAATCACTTCCCCTTCTTTAATGCATCTTGAATATTTGGAAGCGTCCACAAATTTCATTATTTCAAGGATTGAAAGCGACAAACTAGCCATTCTGACATTCGACTTTATGGAAACACCTGCGACGTTACCCGTACTAGAGAAGTTTGTTTACGTTTGCGCAGCGCCCCTATAGTTCGTTTAGGTTCCCAATACCAGTTATTACTTTGAGAATATGCCTGAAACCATTTCTGCTAGGCCAAAGAATTAATCGGAATAACGAGGGGAGAAATCTCGTCCCACAGCGGCGTCGCCTGTGCCATATTAACTTTCTGTTTTAATAAGGGTCTCGCATTCTTAAAACGTTATATTTTTTTGGATGATAAAAAGGATCTAGAAAAATTTTAAAGGGGTTGGGGGAGGGGGACCACGAGCCAAAAATATTTAATTCCCCCCAACCCAAAAAAAAAAAACACCTTTAGTTTTTGGAATACATTTAGTTTCAGACCCAACTATTTTTTGGGATGAATTTAGTTTCAGACCCAACTATTGTTTGGGATTAATTTAGTTTCAGACCCATTAATATATATTTATAAAACTTCTACCCACGGGGTGGAGAAGGTGATGCAACAAAATATATCTGAGGCGCACAATTCTTGAAAGCATACATAAATGGCATTCGCATATATCAGTCACGGTTTAAATATAATTTTGTTTATATATATATCAAATTTTTCTGTTTAAACAAAATTATGTGTAGCATATTTGATATCCAGGGAATTATGTAAACCTGGAATACCAGGTTCACATTTTGGCACCGCCACTACTGAATATTCGCCGTGCTTCGGAAAGTACGTTAAGCCATTGGTCAACTGTACATGATACACAAATTTTAGTCCGTCTGTGAGCAGGCTCGTAATTAAAGGGAGGTCGAGTGCACTGCACATACGTACTTCCAATAAACTGTGACTAATATATGCGAACGCCTTTTATGTATGCTATCAAGAATTGCGCGCTTCAGACATATTTTGCTGCATCACCTCCCCACCCCGGGGGTACAAGTTTTATAAAATATATAACGAGGGGAGAAATCTCGTCCAACAATGGCGTCGCCCGTGCCATATTAACGTTCTGGTTGAATAAGGATCTCGCATTCTTAAAACGTTCCATTTTGTTGGATGGTAGAAAGGATCTAGAAAATTTTTAAGGTAGAAAGGATCTAGAAATTTATGGTAGAAGTTATCTAGAAAATTTTTAAGTTGGAACCATGAGCCAAAAATATTTACCCCCCCCTCCCCCCCCAAAAAAACACCTCGTTATTTTTTGGGATGAATTTACTTTCAGACCAAACTATATTTATAAAATTTCTACCTCCGGGGTGAGGGAAGGGGATGCAACAAATTATATCCGAGGCTCGCAATTCTTGAAAGCTTACATAAAAGGCGTTCGCATATATAAGTCACGGTTTAATGGAAGTACGTATGTGCAGTGCACTCCATCTCCCTTTAATTACGGGCCTGCTCACAGACGGACTAAAACTTCTGTATCATGTACACTTGACCAATGGCTTAACGTGCTTTCCGAAGCACGGCGAATATTCAGTAGTGCCAGTGCCGAGATGTGAACCTGGTATTCCAGGTTTGCATAATTCCCTGGACATCAAATGTGCTACACATAATTTTGTTAAAACACAAAATTTTAAATATTCAAAATCTACCAAATTTATATTATGACTTACCTTAGCCAGTCATAATACACATTTGGTAGATTTTGAATAAAGACAGCCACTCGATGGGTGTTTTTAGCACTAACTTCATTTTATTTGTAGCCCATTAAAAATCCAACGATGATGCGAAATGTGTAAAAATTATAAATTCAGTTATTCATCCTAAATTAAACCTAAATAAGCTTTGCAGTTCTTTCAATTTAGGTGGAAAACAACTTTCGCTTCTTATGATTAGTATTTATTTTTTATTAATTAACGAACTTCTCGAGGTAACGAGGAAGGTATAACATTAGGTTTCCACGTTTTTCATATAACAAAATCCAATCTGTGCTGACATCGTGTGGCAAATGGATTCAACACTTCTTCCGGATTAACATTCATATCTCGATGAATGTGGAATAGAGCAAATCACAAAATTCTCTCTTCACCCATACGTCTCCTTAGCTAGATTTTCGTCCGACGGAGGGCAGAAAAACTTCGTTCTGCAGTGGCAACACTTATCGGTAAACGTAATAATTCTTTTAATAAAATGTGGTAATTTGAATAAATATCTTCATCACATAAATTAAAACTTTATTGCAATGTTTTCGGTA
This sequence comes from Macrothele yani, assembly GCA_039090855.1. NCBI lineage: Eukaryota > Metazoa > Arthropoda > Arachnida > Araneae > Macrothelidae > Macrothele > Macrothele yani. Next base: position 28,371,344 of record CM077016.1, on the reverse strand, counting down.
CGTTTTCACTATAAGTGAATTTCCGGATATTTGCTTAAAACTGGCTGCTTCAGATTTTAAACAAATATACAAATTCAAAGGATGAAACGGACTGAGTAACATCGTTTATTTTTTCCACAGTTCAGACAGTGATGCAATTAAATCATCATATTCAGTTTCCAACAGATTTTTATGTAATAATACAAGCAACTTGAAAGCATTTATTGTGTCCTTGCTGAAACGTGTCTTCAATTCAAGTATTGGAATATACACTGAGTGGTCACTTTATTATGACCACCCCCTCAGTGCTTCGTCGGGCCACATTTTGCCTTTAATATTGCGTCGATTCTTCGTGGCATGGACTCCACAAGATGTTCATAGGTAGTTTGTGGAATCTGAGACCACGCTTGATGAATAGCACTTTCCAGGAGTGTGAGATTGCAGGGTTGTGGATCCAGTTGTCTGATGGCCCGTTAAACTTCATCCCACAAATTCTCAATGGGGTTGAGATCTGGGGATTGTGGGTGCCACCTAAGCAATGTAAACTCACCTGCATGTTCGTGAAAGCAATCCTGTACAATACGAGCACTATGGCAGGACGCATTATCTTTTTGAAAGCGCCATCGCCATTGGGATAAACCATCCACATGACAGGATGCACTTGGTTCCCAACGATGTTTAGATATGATGTGTCACTCAGACGTTGATCAACACGAGCTAAAGGGTACAAAGCATGCCAGTAAAACATTCCCCAAACCATAACGTTGCCTCCACCAGCTTGATAACGGTTTGTAGCAATGCATTTGTGGTCCATGCTTTCGTTCTGCTTCCTCCAAAGTCTCACTCCGCCATCGGCATGGTGCAACTGAAAACGTGATTCATCGGACGATATATCTTATTTCTAATTATCGACTGTCCAATCCTTGTGCTCCTGTGCGAACTGAAGACGTTTTCTCTTGTTAACTGCAGACATCAAAGGTGTTCGAACAAGCCTTCGGCTGCCATATCCCATTAGATGCAGTGCACAGCAACAGTGCGTGCAGATATTATTTGAGGGGATCCTTGATTAAGATGGTCTGTAAGTTGCTGCATTGTTGCCCTCCTGTTGTCTGTTACCAGTCTGGACACTCTCCGTTCCGCCCTATCAGTCACCCGTCGATGACGACCACACGTTACACGTAGAGACCTAGTTTTTTCGCTGGCAGTCCAGTCCTTAAACACTTTAACAACAGCTGCTTCGGAACATTTCACGAATTCGACGGTTTCTGTTATACTCGCTCCATGGCTCTGAGCTCCTACAATCATCCCACGTTGAAAGTACGTCAAATCGCATTTTTTACCCATCTCGTCCCCCAAGAATCACTTCTACTACTGTCGCAAGCACTAAGGTTTCCCTTTTTATACTAGCCTTGCCCTCTGGCTGCAACAGCGTGCAGCCATAGCTCATTGCTTCAAACAGTCAGGTGGTCATAATAAAGTGGCTACTGAGTGTATATACTTAACTGGTAATATTCCTCTGACGTACTAGACTGATAGTTAGCTCTTGTGGTTTGTTTCGCTGAGAGTCTAGGTTTTTCTAATGTTTATTTCCAACACATTAGTCAAATCTGTCAAGTTTCTCCTAATTTTACTGAATTCCGCGTCTGCGTGTTTTTCTTAGCGAAGGCAGCGCAGAGAGAAGTTCTTTAATACAATCTCCTGCTGAAGACAGATCTAGAATTTGTTTCTAAAACAAGATACTGAGCGCTGCAGTAGACGACAAAACAGGGGTTATGCATTTTAGTGTCACTAAATATTGGCTCTTTGACAGGGTATTTAATAAAACAGCAGTTTTAGTTGTAAAGTTTGTGTTATTCCATGCAGCAATGCTCTTTAATGTTTCAATAATAAGGACAATATTAATTTCGAAGTATAGGGTAGTGTCGTGTCGTTACACCCAGCGAGTGTAACACAGACTACATAACTTCAATTGCAAGATACTTTTCAGAACGAAACTTATTTTTGCTGATGCATTGAGAAAAGCAATGACTTCTTCCATTACTGCAAAACAGTTTCATACAACATGGACTTCTATGCATTTGGACAAAGATAGATTCAGCGGATGAATATAACTTACAGCAAGCGTTGCTGATTTTGGAATTTAAGTTATTGCTCCTCTTATCTCAGACATCATAACATTGCAGTTGTCGGTACCAATACCGACGCATGGTTTTATGTTGATATTATTTTGATGCAGAATTTTAGCTACAGTTTTTCCTAATGATACACCGTCTATTTTGGGTTCGATCTCTAAAGATAATTCTGAGGCATAGTTTATTTCATGCAAGCCGAAACATCCAGTATAATCTTCCCTGATTTCAGATTTGTAAACATATCTCCGTATAATACTCATTTGTGATATGGTAGATATGTCAGTAGTTTCATCAAATAATTTAAAATAATATATTGCTTCGGAAAGAAAAATTTTAATAGTTTTCAGAATTTCTTCACCGCAATATTCAGTAATGGTATTTTGTGGATTTTTTGGAATATAAACTGCATTAGCCTTGACATTTTGAGATGGTTTTCCAGAACTGTATCTCCACCCCGTACTCTAAATTTTAAATTTCTCGAAAATTCACATTTTTTTGGTTTACGACTGCGTTGAGATGTATCTAATAAACTGCCATCGTCTCTGAGGCCTCTGAAAGGATCGTCGTTTTGTCTTCCCAGTGTACTTACAGTGTCAATAATTGGAAGCAAACTTTCGCGATTTTCTTCAATTTGTTTTATACGAGATGTAGATAACATATTACGAATTTAGTTTATCGGTTTGTTAAATTTTTTCACAAATTCTTCTGCCGACTGAACTGAATTCCTGTGATACATACTGCTTTGGTGATTCTCTAACATTCCATTGTTACCAAGGAGCTTCAAAAACATTTTCAGAGGTTTTGAAGCTAAGCTCCCTGATTGAGTTTGGCACCGATTATCACCTACAATGTTTGCAGCAAACATTTAACAATATTTACAGTAAACTACTTTCATTAATTGGGAATACACTAAAAACTGGTATTTCTACAAATGACTTTGATTTAAGTACCTTTTCACAATTTTAACTATTTTATTGTGCTCGGAAGATGGGAAAACGTAATTTTTCGGTGGACAAAATGTTTTTTTCCAAAAGCTCGTTTCTTCTAAAATCGCTTATTTTTTCATCTTCCTAGCATGAAAGCCAATATCATTTTTGTATTCACTTTCAAATTGCACAGGCAAAGTGAGGTCTGTCGAAGTCGATAGAAGTGAATCTGCTTTTCCCAAGTTTAAAGTCTATTAAAGGCATATTTCTTGATGAATGTGCAATTTTTGTAAGTCTTTCGTTTCTGAATTTGAAATTGTTGATTTTACCAAAAAAATCTAAAGTTTTTGTCGCTTCTTTACATTAAGAATGATGACGTAGCTATGTTAAATAACTAATATATGCTTAACACAGCCCTCTGCCCTCTTCCCGATTTTTCTTATCGTACAAGAGAAATAGTAGGGAAAATACCTTCTTTTTCCAGAAAAGAAAATCATCTAGTCAAATTTAGGGTACAGCGCGTTCATACAGCAAATCAAAATTCAACAGAATACTTGTATTTATTAGATGGTAGCAGACAAGAAGGTGATGAAGAACAACTGGAATGGGTGATCAGAAGCCAACTAAATTGTGCCGGAAGTAACCTGAGGAAAGAAGAGGAAGTGCGAGGACAACTAACGGAGCTCCCTAATAACGGATATCGCAATGGCAGATTTCGTACTATAAAACAAAACCATGATCAAAGCAGATGAATCATTTCCTGGGCTTGCCGACTGTGAAGAAATCACGTGCGGGAGACGGGGGAGAGAAAAATAACGTCACTACCTTAATCACAAAAACGAGTTTTACAATTCATCTCCAGAGATAGATGAAAAAAAGACAAAATGTATAACATCGAACCATCCGCACAAGGATTTCAAACAATCACTGCAATTGTAAACAATTTATCTGTATAATATAGACTAAATAATACAAAAAAACGTAATTTGGAGGTCCTGAACATTTATTCTTTCTTCCTTATGCTACAGCTCAACTGCTCAAGGGGGGGGGGAGTTATGGCCCCATTTTTACCTCTTTGTATCTGCGCCTGGGGATGGGATAAGGGAGACGACATCACTTTTCTTGGTCTCAGGCTGCTGCTATACGATATTAGTATTGGTCATCCAGGACAAAATCTTACGAAGTACTGAGAGCTAAAGGGGAAGGAATCACTTCAAGAACTTTCTAACAGAGCTTGGAAGCAAGCTGAACGCTAAAAAATTCCACAATCAGACTAATGCGGATCTGCATAATATAAGCAAACTGGTGGAAATTGCTACACTGACACGCGATTCAATAAGAAATTTAATGCTAAATCTTCAATACACATTGCACGGCAAGACGGAAATGAGAAAATCCTTATATCAATAAGAAATTCATTGTTCTAGCAATATACTGACTGAATGAATTCATAAATAATTTAAAAACATGCTTCTCATTTTCTTCTAACTTTTTTAAGCTGATTGAAATAAGTTACGTATTTTCCATCTGGTACCCAAAAAATCGACAAAAAATGATCTGCTTTGCCATTAATGAAATATCGAGCATTTTTGTTTTACAGCTGCATCAGTTCAAATATAATTTTGTACTATTCTCTTACAGAGTTTTGGAAACAACCATTATCACTCCATTGATTGATGGACGTCTTCCCAAGTTTCTTCAACAACGTTGTGTTTCAAAACCAGTCTCCTCCATGACAGTCCCTCATGCTTTCGAATTTCGTCCATTCATCTCCCATGTGGTCTTCGTGTGGGTCTTTTCAGGTCCCTTGGTATCCAGTCTAAAATTTCGGTTGTCCATCGGTGGTCCCTCCTACTGGAAATATGTCCATCCTAATCCATTTCATGGATTTTATTCTGATTACGATGTCTTCTACTCTTGTTTCTTTCCGTATCCACGAGTTCCTTTACTTATCTTTCATGGATACCCCAAGCATACGGCTCTCCGTGCTTCTTTCAGCTGTCTGTGGTCTTTGTACCTGTTTTTTAGTTAAGGCTCATGTCACCGAGGCTTCTGTAAGCATTGAAACGATGCATTGATTAAACCCTTTTCTTTTAAGACATAATGGCTTAATCTTCTTAAAAAGTTTAGTGTTTCTTCAAAAGCTCTACAACTAAGTTTTAAACGCCCATCAATTTCTTCATCAATGCGACCCCTATTTGATATCTTCTGTCCAAGGTAAATGTGGGAATGGATTATTTCCAGCTTTTCCCCATCAGTCGATCAATCTTCATTTCTTGTAAAAACATTTTACATCAATTTTGCGTCCTGAAAGTTCATTTTTAGTCCCACCACTTTACCCTTGTCAGCAAGTTCCTGGATCATACCGCGCTGTTCTGAAGGGGTAGTTGCAAATATGACTACGTCATCATCAACATTATTGTAAATTCAACAGAGAGCGCGTTAACGCCTGAACAAGCAATTTCACTCATCAAAAACGACAATTACTTCTTGCAAAAATATCGGGACTTATTTTACTGTTCCAAACATTATCTAACCTGATTTAAAAAACGACCTGCAGGAGGGTGTTTTTTTTTAATTATGATTACTATTATTTGTTCTCCTACTCTTCAAGACACAGTTGCAACATCGATAATGTATTTCCTTCCTCGTTTTCCACCTCCTCTCTGCCTCTCCTTAGGTTTCACATACCTAAGGTGCGGGAAAACCCGACCCCAAATGCCCAAGGCTTTTGTAAAAAATATGCTTTATCTAAGTCACAACTTGGGAGGAGAAATTTCGGTGGTCTTGAGCTCTGCTTTCATGCCCAGCAGATGTCAGAGCTACAAAAGGGATGTAGAGTACGTGCAAGCCCGAACGAAATGAGGGACACAACATTTTTGAAGGTTTCGAAATTTTGTAAACAAACTGCAAGGAAATTTGAATGAAAGACTGGATTTAGTTTGCATCACTGTTTTTTTTTTATGAAAATAATGTTTATAATGTTTTAAACATGGCGGCATTGCCCTCTCCTGAATCAAAACCTGATTCACTAAACAAAGTACGGCTGCACAGAAAATTCAGTTTTGAAGGAAGAAAATTTAAGACTACAATTTTTAGAAAGTTTGCCATTCCTAACAAAGTATAAAATAATGAAAATTAGGGACTTTTGCCACCTAATAATTTTATCAGCTGTTGATGGAACTCTTGTTTATGAAAGCTTTGCAGCCTCAGATCAGATTGTTTTGACCATTCCACTGATAACAGCCCCTTGTGACAGAGGTGTTTCTACTCAAAACCTGCATTGTGAATGAGAAACAGAACCGGATAAATGACATTTATCTGCAAGATTAAGCAAGAATTTCAGAGAGAGGACCTCCAGTCTTAGTAAAAGATGGAGAGGTTGTATGTGGTCTGGACAATTCCGCTGTTGTTACTCACTGGAAAGGCATCAAGAAAAGAAAGTCACATTCATTAATAATAATTATAACAATAAATCAAAGTAAACCTACTGATGATGATACTCTGTTATACCAATTAAAACAGCATTGTGAATAGGCCATGGATTTTAATTCTCAGAATACAGATAAGTGACTTCTTCCAGCAAATATACAGAAGTGAACTTGACAAAACAGTGCATTGTTTTTATCAAAAATATGAGAGACATATCATTCTCAATTTCAATCTATAAAAATACCTAATTACATGTGTAGGCAGAAATGTACGCATATATCACAGAATTTTCATCTCTGCCACAGAGGTAAGAATGCATGGTCTTAAACTTGGGAATTATTACTGTATTTTAAATTTTGGCGTACTTATCAAAATAACTAAAATAACTTCATGTCCCAAGAATATATTCCTTATTGTAATGTATATATTTTCAATTGAAATAAAAAATCAGTTTTTTTAGAAGTGAGGGGTTTTATGGCAGTCGTTTGTAAACTTGATAATCCTCCAAATACGTGGCGTCAGTAAATAAATAAATACATCTCTCTTTCCACGTTCCTTAAACACATAGCTATGTGTTTCTGGAACGTGGAAAGAGCGATGTATTTACTTATGTTTGTAAACTTTATGGGAGGGGAATGCGTTACTTCAAGAAATCACAAAGTACTTCTTGAAAATCAGGTGAGAAGTATTTTTACTCTTTGTCTCAAAACTTACCGCAACCACTGCCACTGACCATTCATATCCGTTCATCACGTTCCAATTCTTCATAATAGGGTTGCCTTCTTTGAAGAAGAACATGCTCGTTTTCATTCCTGTTGTGAAGGGATAAAAAAACCGACGATACAATGGGATACTCAGTATTCCTATTAGAATTATATTTTCTATGTGCGGGAAAATGTAATAATTTATTCAAGAACAAAACCCATACTGGGAATTTTCGAAATTTTACGGACTGCTGAGGTGAAATCATGAGCCCTAATACCACCCAATTTTTTCCAATAACTGGTAGATTCCATGACAAGACGTGTTGCTGCTCTCCTAGAAGAGGAACGTGTGCTGAACTGCTGTGTTGAAAATCATGAGCCATAATACCATCCATTCTTTTCCAATAGCTGGTAGATTCTATTGCCAAACGTGCTGCTGCTCTCTTGGATGATGACGGTATACACTTTATCCAACTTTGGCCCTCACACAAATGTTTCGAAAAATCGGCATGTCCTCCTGTCGCAAAAAATACTTTTGAAAAAAAAATGTGTTCACCCATGAAAAAGTAAGCTTTATGAAAATGCACGAAAAATAATTTCTAATATATTTGGTTCTTAATTTGTCGAATTTTGGAGTTAATAAACACAGGAAACTTCCCCTTATAACATTTAGATGTTTATCTCCATGAAAGTTAAATCTTGGAACATTACGCCAAGAGGAACGCATGTAGATATGTTTGATGATTGCAGCAATAATCGATTAAAAATCAGTGGTATTTTAGGGAAAGCCTACTCCAAGAAATAAGGTTCTAGTAGAAGACATTCTTGCCTCATGTGCTCAAACAGAATTGACATATTTTTGATATAGCAACTATGGTAAGAAGCGCTGCTATGATAATTCCCACCACCGAAATTGAAAACTGGCGTAACAAATTTCAATCAGCAGATGCAAAAATAAATTCGCTTTCTTTGAAAATCATAGATCCTCTGTATCCAATATTGAGTGAGATAGATTTTAAATATTGATTTTTATTAAAATAATGTGCTGAAAGATATATGTTACATGTTTGCTCATAAGGACTTTGAAATTCCTGCGGCAATTATATGGTTTGCGTCATAAAAAATCTCATTTATTAACATGATCGTGTTAATACCAACAAGAGTGTTACCCTCATTAGAAATTAAAACGTTGTAAAATCACGAATTTAGTTCTCACTGAATATAAATCATTTTAACTTAACAAGCTGAATGTGTCTCAACTTTGGGATCATTGAAAAATCCGGGTCCTATGTGTACTGTTATAAGTTTGCTCCTATTCGCAACAAAAAAGAACACTTCGTTTAAGAAGTCTCAATATTTTCGATAAAATCTAATCACCCTTTTAAGTAGGCATATAAGCGTATTAATTGTGGTTTCAGCATTGATAGGACTTCACAGACATTCCAAAGGATGTTGCCACTTTGTTTTCTTTGCCACGTGCTCCTGTACAAACAAACGGATTTGATACAGGGTGATCGAAAAGTTCCCGAACCTTAACAAGAATAACTTTATTCGCATTATACAGACACATAAAGTTTACTTACATCTGAGATACATCTTCCATCTACTTTTGAGCAACTAATGTTGACCTAAAGAAGGTGCGGAAAATGAACTCCGTCTTGCTGGAGGCAAATATTCGAGCGGCTGCACATGTTTTCCGCAAAGCGTATCAGCATAGATGGCGTGAATTACGCTATAGCCTGAATAATGTTCGTTTTCAAGGACTGCAGGTCGTGCGGGTTGTTTGCATAAACACGGTCTTTTAAATATCCCCATAGGAAAAAATTAAATTACCAGGCTTCATCTGAAATGAAAACATTGTTCAATAAGCCCTTGTGGTACCGAGTAAATTTACGAAACTAACGGCAATACAGCAGGCGCTTATGCGTAGCAGGTGACTTCAGTTTTCAGGAAACTTTCACTTTTTGTGGATGAAACTGCAATCTTTTAGTCGCCTTCTGTACTGAGCCGTAAGAAATTTCACTTGCTGAGATAAGCGATGAACCGATTTTGCAGGTGACTGTTGGAAACGTTTTTGAACATCGTTTATCACTTCCGGCGTTAACGCACCTGGATGGCCATTTCTAGGCATATCATTAACACTTCCCGTTTTCCGAAATCGTACGAGTAAACTGTGTATCTCTGATATACTTACCCCGGTGTGCTGCGGACATTTTTACCTGAAATCTTCTATACACTGTTTGTAAAACTGCGTTTTACAAATAAGCTAAAAGTAAAAAAAAATGTCTGCTCCTTCGTCAAACCCATGCCTTTGTGCAAATGACGACGCTAAAGTGGGCAAACTGAGTAGCACACATGGAACCGCTTATTCATTTCTGGCACTCTACCAATTTCCTTCAGGAATTCCACATATGTAGTATTTGATCTCAACGAGTTGCTGACTCGTGTTGCCACATCAATTTGTTAAAAATTTGCTTACAGCATACGCAATAATTTTTGAAATTCTGGGTTCTGAACCTGATCATCTCTCTGTATATACATGTATATCATCTGATTTCCACAAAGATCAATCATGTATTCCATTTGTTTAGCAAAAGCCCTATAAACAAGTTTCAGTTCGAAACCTTACTGATGCCCATTGTTTTAATAGATGCATGTGTTGGATCTAATGCCAACCTTTTTGTGCATTCAAGAGATTTTTATTAACTGAATGACGTTAGAAGGCATTGTTTTATGTACGAGACTGATCATGCAATTCTGGTTTCCGTTTGAAACATCAATCAAGACGACGGCATTAATAATATACATAATCTCCCCTATATTTCATAATGTTTTATTTGTGCGGTTATTGCAACGTTAGAACTAGGCCATATGCTTCCAGTGGTCTTTAAAAAATTTAAGTTTTAGGAAATGTAGAAATTGTCATCGCAATTAATATATTCCCAAGGATGAATATTGGCACATCGGTTCTAAGAATATGATGTTATAACATGGTACATTTAATATTTTCTAAATCCTAACCGTAATTTTATTGAAAATCATAATTTTACCTTGGTACTTTCGTAAAAATGGTGAACCAGGAACCGCCAACAAGATGTTGGCCGAACACAGATCATCCGTGGTAAAAGTGAGGAAGGAATATTCCGTATGGTACGATCCAACAGAAAGGATACTTAGCTCACTTCACCGGGGATTTACGTGCAGGTGGCTGGTGCAATGTGTCAGAGCACCCAGTACATCAAACTCCGCAGAAACTTTAGTCAGTTCAAATTTCGGTTAAACATCGAAAGCGTATACAATACCACACGCACGCTTCTAAACTGGACCTTCAATAATTGGAAGAGAGTCGTCTGGTCTGACCAATCAGGTTTCTTGTTGCAGCGTATGGGTGGAGGAGGATGTACGCGACTTTTATCTGGGGAAGTTTTGTCACCAGGATGCACAGTGGGACGAAATAAAGCTGGAGGAGAAAGTGGAATCCTTTGTGCAATGTTCTGGTGGCAAACCCTGGATCCAGTCATTCATATGCAGGAAGCTGAGAAGTCTACCAATTGCACACGAGGTGCATCCTTTAATTGCAACGGTATTCCTATCTAGTAGAGCGTTTTTCACAAGGTTGATGTGCCATTCCACGATGTCAGGGATTTTCAAGAATGGTTCGGAAAACAGGAGGAAGTGTTTTAGATATTGCCCAGACCTCCAAACTCCGCAAACATCAATTGAAGTCAGCATCTGTTATTTTTGCTTTAACAATTCCATATGCGGCGGGGGAACCATGTAACTTAGACGATTTAAAGTATCGTTCGTTAACGTGTTATTACCAAAAACCAGGAGACACCGTCAGAAATCTTGTAGAGTCTGTGTCTCTCCAGGTTAGATCTTTTTTAGCACTAGGTGGAGGGGAAAGGTTATGTGGGCTGAAGTCCTAATGTTTTAGCTTTTCGTTGTACCCTCGTGATGAGTAAGGAAACAAGGGAAACTTTGTGTCGGATATTAATCTAAGTGTTAGTGTTTAGGAGTGGAAAAATTGGCACTCAGTATTCCTTCTCATATTGACTTATTAGCGAGAAAGAGAAATGGATTTTGTTTGCTGTCATTACATTCATGATTTCGTACTGAATGAATTTCCCATCAATCAGGAATCATTATGGAAAGATATTTACCAGCTGTATTCTTTTTTGATAAAATATTTAGTTCGACGTTTATTTTGTTCTTCACAGAGAAACCATGTGTAATAATTTATCTATTATAGCAACTTAGCTTTTGTTTTGAGAAAGGATACATGGCATTTCTTTTTAGCATGTGTTACCTATAAGACGTACCTATTGTAAGCATTAAAATTCAAATGTTACGGAGAAAGTCTTGAAGTAACACCACGATTTTCAACTCATTTAGAAAATGGATAGAGTTCAAATTATGCATGTAAATATATCGAAACACTTTCCGATACGGTAATAGTAACATTTGGCTGTTTATTTGGTGAATGTGGAGTTTTTAGGAGACCCTGTTTTGTTCAAAAATACTTCTAATTTTAATGGATTTCCATGGATTTCTCAAGAATTTCCTTTTTAGCATACCAATCTAGCAAACAAGAATATACTTTTTCCCCCTTCTTGCCAGAGAACACTCATTTTTCCTAGGAAATATTTTGGATATTCCTACCTCATAAATCCTTAGGAATAAATCGGTCAGACACATACACGAGCGCGCGCATGCACACGCACCAGCACACCTATTGCGTAAAAACGTTTGATTTAATAATTTTGTAAATATTATTACCACTCATTAGTTGGTAAAAAAAATGTCAAATTAGTTTTCCACACATCTTTTATTCGAGAAACAACAGTAAGCTCGGGCAAGTTAGAAATATTGTGTCCAACAGGTGATTCATTGCATATATCTGATAATTTCTTCGTGCCCAGGTATCCGTAGATCTTTGAAAGCAATTTTTGAGACATTTGTATTCAATCTTAGTTATCGAATTGGTTCAAGATAATTTGTGTTTCTGTGTTTACCAAATAAGCATGATACATGGAACAGAAACACGGTGAACATAACATTTGCATCCATAATTTTAATAACGTTCCAAGCGACTTCGTTTACCATCAACTACGCAAAATAAGCACTCACTTAAGGAGAGCGTGTTGGCCACTCCATACGCACGATTCCCTCCTCCTGAAACATATTTTCCAGTACCTGAGCTCTATGATGTTGAGAGTCATCGTTCATGAAATGAAACGAATCACAGACGGCTGCGGCATACGGCATGATTACACTGGTCAACAATAAAACTGTTATGAGCTCAGAACTACCCAATCGTAACTAATTTTATGGTACTGGATACGAAGTTTTATATAAATATGCCGGTTGGCCCACATTTTTAAATTATTCCCACGGTTTCAAAATATGAGTGTTTCACATCATTGGTTACACTTTTTGGTAAAAGAAAAGCAAAACTGCAGCTTTAGGGGCACACAGATCATCTCATATAATCAGACTTTCGAGAAGGCTCCCTCTGCACCACTTGTTCAGTAGGTTTGGGCCTTCATGGTGATCACGTGATATCTTCTATTCATCGTTTTCTCAGGATCACGTCAGTTGTAACTGTCGCATTACACATGCGGCACTTACCACTAACCTGATCACGGGAAAGCCATGTAGTATTCAGAATTTCAGTTCTTCAGTTACTTCCCTCTTGCGCAGTTTCAGGTAACGTCTTTTTGTTTCGTCTCTAACGTGAGGCACTATAAATGTCATGTAAATGAGTTAATAATCCAATGAACTCCTGTTATGTATGCGGAGAAGTTACATTTGCACCGAGAGCGTGTATGTTATGTGTAATGAGAAAAATAATTATTTGTTTTATTTCCGTTGCGAAATCGGCGACTTTTACAAGAAGTGGGCCCCACATTTATGCTTCAGCACCTGTTCTTCAAATCTAAGTGCGTGATTAAATGGTATGGGACTTTCTATGACTTTTTCAGTGCCAATGATTTGGAAAGACCCAACTAACAACCACAGGGATTGTTATTTCTGTGTCTCCTATCAAACAAGATATGGGTATGAAGAAGAGAAAGATAGTTTCATAACCAAATGTAAATTCAGCGGTTCCTCACTGAGTTAATGGCGAAGGACAAGGTATTCTTGAACTGCCTGTATTTTTTTTTCAAACACAATAGTGAAAAAGACAAAATTGGTGAACATGGTTTACACACATAATCAGCCATCAATTTTAAGCGATCTAAAATGTTTTCCAAACCCAGGTTCTTCAGATTCATATATGATCACACAGTTTCAACTTAACGACCTGATCAGAGATCTTTAACTGCCAAATAATATGGCTCTGTTTTTCACATCAAATTTACAACAATGGGATCTCCTGGACAATTCTGTGAAAGTGGATTCCGAAAAATTTCATTAAACGAAAGGAAATGATGTGGGTTTCTGTAATGATGCTGATGGATTACTGGCAGCAATCAACTAGAGACATATTCCCGAAGAGTTGCGACTGTTTATAGATGTGGCGACTGTATTTTTATACAACGGAAATAAGTTTCCTTCAATCCCTATGCAGTTCACACAAAAATAACCTATGCAACTAAGAAAAGTATCCATTTAAGTGTACACTATCAGAAATATAAGTGACAAATCTGTAGCGAAGGTGGTTGCTGTTCTGTTAGAATTATAAAAAAGTTACACCAGGTGTCAGAGCTTTGTCTGTAAGTGGGGGAGCCGTGTTAAGGGTACTCATTACAGAAAGAGTAAATGGGCTAAGAGAAATCGCTAACACCCGGAATTAAAAATGTAGCATCTGAACATTTGATTGAACCAAGTACAGCTTTACTACTTTCACTACACACAAAACTTTGGCTAATGGAAAGCTTCGTCGAGGCTTTGGATATGAATAGCCCTGCATTCACATATTTTTGCAAAACAAATCCAAGACTTAGTGCAGAGAAGATAAAAGCAGAGGTTTTATGGCCCACAAATTAGGCGAATTTGAAATGATAATTTTCAATGCGTACTCAAGGAAAGGTAGAAAACAAAATGGAGATCTTTCCGACGTGTTACAGCTGGACTTCTGGGAAACGCTAAATCAGCGAACTTCAGGGAGCCTGCAGGAAATCTCATAACTTCTTATTAAGAAATGGTGTGCTACATGACCTTGAAAATATATTTCTTGCATTCACATGCTGTTTTTTTCTCACAGATCTGTGGTGCAGTTAGTGACAGGCGTGGTGAGGTCCTACATCAAGATGTCTCGGTGATAGATTATTGTAAATGCAGTTCCGCTACATTAGCTGATTATTTTCGAATGTTGAAAAACGAATCTCCAAAGGTTCAATACAAGCGAAAATCAAAAAGGAGCCTGACAAACGAAAATTGTAAGATTATATTTATCTTAATATCATGTAAATGACAGATATCTCGTTTGAATAGAAAAAAATGCACTATTTTTTTTAAATCTGGGTTTTTTTATACAGGGTTTTTTATATCAATTCAATTATTATTTTAGGGATCAGGAGCACAGAATTTATAAATAAGTAATAAGTTGATAACTATAATAAAAACGCCGAAATTAATTGACCAGTCTAATCTTTCAAAGATATACTCAGGATGAAGAAACCCACCAACTTGGTTCTAAGTTTTCTTTAAGTAAGAGGTAAGATCCTATCGCAGCCGTAATTTTACGTAAACCACAGTTTCGAGCATAAGAAATAGCTAATGAATTTAACAAATGTTTCATTTATGATGATGTTAGATTTCTGCTTTTGTAATTTTCTGCAGTAATATATCAGAACAAAATTTTATATAAAATCCTTCCTTTTTTTTTACTATGTATTTTTAAAAGTTTAACATCGCCTTTAATTAACGTAGTTAATTCCGCTGTTCATTTGAAGTTGACATCTGTATTTTTGTGCTGTCTTCTTAAATTTCTCATTATGTCACAGATTAAACTAACGACACTGCTATTTTTCGGTTAAACTTTAACATTGTGATAAACCGCGACGCTAATGTATCTACATAATATCTTTAAAATTGTTAAATTAACATCGAAAGAATTTCGCATGAACACCCATGGAGTTGAGTTGTGAAGTTGTATACATGTAAAGAAACGGCAATTGTATACTTACACGAAGTTGAAAACGTTGCGTCCCTGATGAAAATACTTTCCTAGTGTAAATAATTTGCATCTAATCGAATTTATGCAAATGAAAACTCGATTCTGTAAAATTTCATCAAAACTACAGCAAAACATTTGCCCTATGGTGAATGACATAAGCACAATTCTATTTGAATTACAACATTTTAAAAAATTGTACTGTATCTTACTCCGCGACTGGTTGATTTAAACTACATAATATGAATTCACGAAAACGGATACTCGTAACGGTAAGTCTTCTGCCAGCATTTATTAAAGTGGTTAACTAAACGCCTTCAATTAAAGTGGTTAATTCCGCTGGTCATTTGAAGTTGACTTTGTAACAGCAAAAGCACAGGTACCCTAGTGACCCATGGTAAAGAAAACAGATATATTACGTCTCAAAATTAAAAGATTTTCTGCAAAAATGTAATTATTTTCTGATGATAAATTACTGAACTATACATTGGAAAATATTGAAATTTTTCTGTGATGGAAACTGTCGCTCATTGACCTTTTCTGCTGGTATTCCATGCAAATTCAGTCTCCATTAAAACGCAAGCATGTCTATTCGAATCTTGAATTTGTTCTGAAAAACTCGAGCTTCCACTTCAGTTCCATGTTGAGTTAATTATGATATGCCAGGAAGATTTCTTATGTATGATATTCAGTGGTGAAAAACGATCGATTGAATTGGAATCCTGCAACCCCACGTGTGTTTCCAGAGCATTAAATGTTCCCCAAAATATCACGCAAGACTTTGGAAACAGGTTGAACTAACCAGTATAAGAGCCACAACTGCTGATGGTGACTGCTGCCAGAGATAAATGAGAGATTTCCACTAAGACAATCTTTTGAAGACTGAAGCAACTATAGCAACAAAGGTTTCAATGAATAGTGTTTGTATGACTTGGTTAGCAATGCCTTTATACAAGGGCTCCAGTTATTTGCGTATCTCTGTCTTCCGCCATCCCGCAAGCACGGATTCACCACCGTCACTTTTGATTCCAAAAAAGTTGGCTAATTTACTTTTTACAGATGAATCGCGATTCATCTTAAGTATTGATTCTCGACATATTCTAGTCTGGAGAGAACTGGGTATCCGTAACAGTCCCTCAAACATCAGAGAAAGGGACTATCCTGGTAGCGGTGATATGATGATCTGACCAACAATCATGACGACGGGCCGCACGTACTTGCACATCTTACAGACTCGCTCATTTTAATGCCTTGAGAGACAGAAGCGAAGTCATATATGCAGCTATCAGAACATTAAAATAAGCCCTCATTCACTGCCAATACGAAAAGAAATATGTGATTTTTTCTCAAGTCATGTACACCACTGGGTGTACATAGATTACATTTTTTGGGAAGTAGATTATGAAATCTGGCAAGAGCGCAAGACGTGTGTACATGGAGAGGTATAGGAGAATTATCATAAATAGCAGCTTCAAATTTTAAATAAAATGTCGACGATCGGATGTTGAGAGAAATCATTTTTTTTTACAGACGGAGAGTGTCCAAAAAGAATGTGTAATTATAAATAATGTATGACTATAAAACTTGTTAGTTGAGATAAAATAAAATAGCAATGTTTATTCACAATTGACTATTTATTTAACGTCGATTATAACTTCGCAGAGACTTTGGTTTGGCATCTTCAACACATGGGGAGCGTTAACATTCAAATTATTGTGACATCGACAGAGACGGTCATGGACTTTGGTGAGTTGTTTATCCGCGCTTGAAAGAAATCAAGTAAACATCATGTCGTTGACAAGCCGTGAATGGTTGCGGCATATGTGGAAAGCTCCTGATACATTAAGATTGATAGTCGAATCAGGTTTAGCAGTAAGCGTAGCGTTTTAAAACAAAAATGTCTGCTTAATTTCGTGAAAATATTGGGCTATAGAAGACTTCTTCAGTCCACAGTTCCGTACGTAAGTCATGTGCTCCTTCACATATAAACTTAAATGCCCTACATTTACTCTCTTCCGTTATTGACAAAGCGATCCAAACATTTAGGTAACCGAAACTTGTCTGATGGCTGACGCTTACAGACCTCTAAGCATGAGAAAATTAGGCGGTTAAGCATGAGAAAATTAGGCTTAATTTCGTGACAATATTGGACTATAGAAGACTTCTTCAGTCCACAGTTCCTTACGTAAGTGTTGTGTTCCTTCACATGGAAACTTAAATGCCCTAAATTCACTCTCTTCCGTTATTGACAAAGCGATCAAAACATTTAGGTAACCGAAACTTGTCTGATGGCTGACGCCTATAGACCTCTAAGCATGAGAAAATTAGGCAGTAAAGAATGAGAAAATTAGGCGGTTATCCTATTTGCTACTCAGATTTTTTTCGGCACTTCAAATGTTCTGAAACGTTTTAATTTCAAAGCTTATTTCATCTGGTTCCTACCGTTTTACCTGTCCGACTTGGTATCCCCTACCGACAGTGACGTTGTCACAGGCATAGGTGTCTGGGACATTGGAACACACAAGTCCTAGATAAGGTCAATGCACCATAGGGAAGAGGAACGTTTTAGTAATTGGCAATTGACGTTCTATATAATGATTGTTAATCGGTGGATTTATTTACGCTAATGCCCTTAAAAGATCAGGTTGAACCATTTCGGATACGAGATTAATTGGCAGGCAGAATGACCTTAATATCGAAGCGGAGTACCTAATCGACACGAATTGCTCGCACGGGTTGTGTGCTAAACAATTGGAAATACCTGATTACAGACAAATACAAAGAGACGAGAGATTTGCAAAATTCCAAATGTTTTATTCTCAGTTCATCTTCAACAGTATTTGTAAAATTTATTTTGAGCATAGGGATGCACACTACGAAAAGTGCAATTTCAGATTGGCTTTAAAGCTACGAAGATGTTGAAAGGGGATTTCGGTATATAAAAAAGAGAAGAACAGTTCATAGAGCCTTGAAGAGTGTCCGATTTTAATTTAAGACCATCTGAAAGGATAATTTATTTACTAATAAATTGTTATGGGGACGAAGTGAAGATTAAAATTATGATTGTGTCTCTTATTTTGCCTGTTATTATGTGCTATGTTGCTGTCCTTGACATAAATGCTGGCAGAAGACTTAGCGTTACGAGTGTCAGTTTTCGTGAATTCAGATTATGTAGTTCTGAATCAACCAGTCACGAAGTAAGATAAAGTATAAATTTTTAAAATGTTGTAATTCAAGTAGAATTGTTCTTAGGTCATTCACCATAGGGCAAATGTTTTGCTGTAGTTTTGTTGAAATTTTACAGAATCGAGTTTCCATTTGCATAAATTGGATTAGATACAAATTATGTTACCCAATAGGAACGTATTTTCATCAGGGACGGAACGTTTTCAACTTCGTGTAAGTATAAAATACAATTGCCGTTTCTTTACATGTATACTACTTCACAGCTCAGCTCCATGCGTGTTAATGCGAAATTCTTTCTATGTTAATTTAACAATTTCAAAGATATTATGTAGATACATTAGGGTCGGGGTTTATCACAATGTTAAAGGTTAACCATAAAATAGCAGTGCCGTTAGTTTAATCTGTAACATAACGATAAATTTAAGAGGACAGCACAAAAATAGAACGTCTGATTGCCTTATTTCTCTTGGCAAACTTTGTATATATTTTCCATTTTTTTAAATTTAAATATAACACTAGCACAGTTTTTCTCAAATCAGGCGTGAAAAGGAAAATGTGCGGACTATTACGAGTATTTTCCAAGGGACAATTCATTTCGATTTATATATAGTCGGCCATTTGTTAAGAAAAATGACTTTTATAAGTGGATGGACATATGATTAAATAACCACGATCGGCTTCATTAGCAAATTTTAACATCTACAACTTCGTTTTCATGTGTACGGACAATAACTTCGTTTTCATGTGTATGCACTGACAATAGAATTTCCGAAGACAATCTCATAACTCGTATCTCTGTGCTGACAATATTCCGATAAATAACAGTCCGATTCTTTTTAGGATAGTAAAGAAACGGGGTTTGTAATGCACAAACGCAAGCGGAGGGTAAAACTCAAAGCTTAATTCTAAATTTAAATGTTATATGAGCACATATTATATTTAAATTTAGAATTAAGCATTCAGTTTTTTCCATCGGAAAAGCATCTTTAATTTATGGAGTATTCCTTCATTTTATTACACAAGGAAACTTCTGTTTTTTTTTTCGAAATCAAACTGTGAAGTTCGAATGCTCCCATGTACAGTGCCTATTCTGCAGTGTAAATGAGAGCATTCGAACTTCAGAATATTGTGGGAACATTATATTTTCACCATGAAGAAAACTTTTCTATACACTTGATTTAAATCAACAAACCCTGTAACGTCGCTAACTCAATTTTGAGGAGTTATGACAAAGAATTCAAATGTGTGTACCAATAAATATTTCTTCGTTTCACAAGGAATACATTCATTAAAATAAACGTCGGACTTTAGTTACTGAATCAAACTGAACCTTAACACCGATCTCAATGTCATAAAAAGCGTTGAAGGCCAAATTCTTAATCATTCTACAATCTAAGTTTAAATCAGGTTTTTTCAAAGCACGCTGAACTCTGTGTTTTTAAGTGTTGCTCTTTTCTTATTGTACTAATTATTCACATATTAAAGTTTTGGCAGAGAAAAAAATATTGTTTACCAAGTTAACAATATTAAAATAATTTTGACAGGAGCTGAGTACTCTTAAATTTAATGTCTAAGAAAGGAATTCCACTGTCCAGTAGTATTTAACAAAAAGATGATTTATATTTTAATTCTGTGTTTTTGCTTTTCAATGTTAGATAACAGAATACCGTATTTTTTCAAAGTCTGATGAGTCTGAGACCAACGTAGTATAATAACAAGAGCCTGAAAAGTACTAGTTCTCCTTTCTAAGATGTCTATTTGGACACGTATTTTGCTGCTGTTTATAACGCGCGCCACCCGAAATTTACAGGGTTTATAAGTATCCATTTAAAACGATTTGCACCAACAGTACACAAGCTTATGGATGTGAATTACACGGTCGAGTCACATTACTGTGGCCACCAATTAATATACAGAATAACCGCCGTGTGCAGCGCGGACAACAGCCAGATGGGCTGGGAGTGACTATAAGGTACTGGAAGGTGTTCACAGGCGTGTGCAGCCATGTTGACATCTGTGCATCTGACATCTGCTGGATGGTGCGTGGAGGAGGATCCATAGAGCGAACAAGACGATCGGAGTGGTCCCACAGATGCTCAATTGAGTTTATGTCTAGATAATTAGGGGGCAGGGAAGTACTTGGAAGTATTCATCGTGTTCTTCCAATTACTCTCGGATATTTCTTGCTGTGTGACACGTCACATTGTAGTGCTGGAAGATCCAATTCGGAGCAGGGAAGACAATCAGCATGCATAGGTGTGCGTGGTCTACAAATATGGATTCACAACGAATTCGGTCCATAGTGCCTTCCACAGGTACGAGTGGACCCGGAAAAGGGCACGAAAACATTCCCTAGACCATATTGTGTTCTTCTAGGAATGGTTGAAGAGTGTTTGTTTTTCATATCTGTTGCGCCTTATACGCCAATGTCCATCCGTTCGATGAAGCAGAAAACGTGACTCATTGGAGAAGACAATATTTTTCCAATCAACGGAGGTCCAATTCCGATACTGCAGTGCAAATTGAAGTCTGTTCTGCCGAAGCACTTTCGTTAGCATAGATGCCGTGACCATACGTCTATATCAGAGCCCCACACGCAGCAGAAATTCGCTGAACTGTCGTTTTAGATACACTTTCGGTAGCCTTCTGGTTCATTCGGCCAGTGAGTTGCTCCACTCTAGCGTGTCGATCGGCTCTACGCACCTTCGCAGTCGACGTTCACCTCTCATATCAGTGGCTCGTGGTGCTCCGCAGTTTCCACTACGCTTATTCTCTATGTTGCCAATTCCCCAATCACGATACACTTTAACCACAGCAGCACGTGAGCAGTTCACAAACTGTGCTGTTTCAGAAATACTGCCGCCCTTGGCCCGAAAGCCGATAATCATCCCGTTTTGCAAATCTGATATATCACTTCTTTTGTCCATGACAGCAACGAGTGATGTGGTTTCGGATTGCCTACAGCACACCTTATGTACCTTCCAAGCCAGCTCACGACACGTGCCTTCCTTTGTTGGGTACGCGCTGTTGACGTCAAAAGTATGAGATGATCACAAAACTGTGACTCGACTGTGTATAAATATGCGACAAAATTATATTCTTTCCAACATTAATTCAATTGTATGACCCCTAGGAATTCTAGAGTCATTTTTGAATCAACGAAGCAGTTTTGATTATTTAGTATAGGTAATTTATGCTTTGAATTCCAAATAGGATCTGTAAGATCACAAAACCTAAACTTTAATTTCAAACTATTGGTTTTCATCAGAGTGGGAAGAAATATCGAGTTTCACAGGGTATGAAAGAAATCTTTACTAATTTGAAGGAATATTGTTATTTGCAGTAGCATGACACAGTTCGTTTTCCCGAAGAAGTATCGTGTTATACAGTAGACGCTATGTACAACAACCCTCCGATTGGCAACCTTTCAATATAAAAACATGTTACTGAAATCCCATATTCATCTCCATCGGGCACATTTCCTGTCCATATAACTACTATACCGTGCAAATTAATTGGGACAAGCTATTTTATCCTCAGAATTGTAATGTGATCGCCAGTTGATGTCGGAAACCCACGTAAACCGGTTTTATCGGATGTTACGTGGTGTGACTGTTAGAATTGAATAGTAAGAATGTAGTTTGACAGGTTTTAAACAGGAAATAGGCACTCCAGCTTCAGTTGTGAGCTTTCGTGTGCGACAGGTGAATGTTAGTTTTTGCTCTCTGTGAGTACTTGTTGCTTTTGTGTTTTGAAAAATGGATATATCCCCAAGGAAGCGGGTAAAAATAATGGCTCTGAAGGACCACACTTCTATGACAGTGAGAGATATCGCTTCTGCAGTTGTTGTAGGCAAATCAAGTGTATCAAGACTTCTTACGCGATACCATGCATCTCGATCATCGTCTCCAAAAAGGAGAGGTAAATGTGAAAGAAAACGAAAAACAACTCCACGAACCGATAAATATCTAATGAGAAATAGTAAAATGAAGCCAACAAGAACCGACCTTCAAACCAATTTATTGGCTAGTGAATGTGATGTTAGTGATTCAACTGTAACTGTACGTCGTAGGCTTCTGAAAGTTGGCCGGAAGGCAAGAAGACCAATGAAAAAAAGTATTTGAATGTGAAAATGAAGATAAAACGTTTAGCATGGGCCAAAAAATATAAATCATGGACTGCTGACGACTAGAAAAAGGTAATTTTCAGTGATGAAACTCATTATTTGTGCAGGGTTACCAAGCAAATGTCGTTAGACGAAGCAACTATGAACCCTTAAGACCTGAGCATGTCAAACAAACTGTTAAACACCCTCTGAAACAGATGTTTTGGGGTTTTTTCACATCAAATGGCACTGGAAGCTTAGTTCCTGTTCAAGGTATAATGAATTCAGCCGAGTACGTAGAAATATTACAACGTAGGATTGTTCTATTCTTACAAACTTTTGACGGGACATTTCAACATGACTTGGCCCCATGTCACAATTCGAAATTGGTCAAGAATTTCACGCTGGAAAATCAAATTCACTTGCTTGATTGGCCTGGAAATTCATCAGACTTAAATCCCATAGAAAACTTGTGGAATATTTTGGAGTCGTTTAGGTAAAATGGACTGTATAACCAAAGAACGCATGATAACGAATGCTATAAAAGTGTGGTTTCACGATTATGAAGTTAAAAATATGTGCACTCAATTAGTGGAGTCAATGCCAAAACGAATTCCAGATGTCATTTCTGCTAAATGAGGACAAACTTCATACTAATATAGGTATTTATCAGTGTATATCAAGGCATAGAATAATATAAAGGCATAGTTTTGGAAAAAAGAGTGTTTTTTTTACTTTGTCCCAATTAAGTTGCACAGTATAGTACCACCCCAATCCTATGTCTCTCTTTACAGCTACGCCACAAAAGAGGTTTTAGAAACGAAAAACTACGTGAAATCCGGGATAGGGATCAAGGCTATTTCAGAAGATTGGGTTCTTTTAACTAGACCTGCATACGAGGTGGATAGTTGAACTGTCCCTCTGTGTATTGTTGTACAACGGGAAAGTCGTTATGGGCTGCTTCAAACAGTGTGGGAGAGGGATGCAGCCCTCACTGTCTTGGGTGGAAGTCAGAATTCATTCGACTGACTGTTATTACTTACGAAGATATCCGCTTGTGCATTCTGCCCAGCGCTAAATTATTATTTTCTGATAATGATTTGTATACTTGACGTATTTTACGTTTTACAATGCCTGCCCCGTCAAAACGTAGTGCTTTGTTAATTGTCACGAAATTTGTGATTTTTGAAGGAAACTGACAAAAATCAACTTAAGACAACAAACTATTACACATACCAAAAGCACTGTCTTCACGATTAACAAAAATCGCAGACGATTATAAAAATCAATACATCCGGTTTTTCCTGCAATCGTATTGTTTTATAAGGTGGAGAAACCAAATGTTGGAGAAAATACGGATGGAGTGGATAAAAAATGTCTGCTCCTCAAACACGCCGTTTGATGGAAATATGCTGAGAGAAAAAGGTCTAACAGTGGCAGTGAAACTCAATGTTGACGAAAATTTGAAGGATTTAAGCGACTAGCAAAAAAATGAAATTACGATACCAACTTTGCTTCACAAAACTAAATTGCACAAGTGCATATGTTAACATTTGTGGCGTTCATTACTATTCGAAACGTGTATATGTATCTTTGGTCACACTTCATAAAGTTTGTTCTTATTCACTCATGTAAAAGATAAATATAAAGATGAATAACTCGTTTTCCGTCCATATCAGTGCCTACCAGTCCATTTTATTCTCTTATTGAAGTTTCTCAAGGTCGACTATGTCTTATATTTAAATGCCTTTGCATATGAACTCAAGCATAAGCTTTACATTTGAAAAAAATGAACTTGACCACGTGACTATCGCAACCTTGTCGACAGTGCTAGACCAGGTGGATCTTCGATGTATATGATATGTTTCATTATTTATTTGAAATTATAATGCTTATCAATATAATCTATTGTTGTGCCTTGTTTACGACCAGCACGGCACCTATTAGGTATATAAGATTATTATTCTTACACAGACATGATGAACAGAATATTACATGGTGCATACCAACAACCTATACCAATTGCATACTTACAATACGTCTTTTATTTCAGACACACTTCACTAATGAAGACCTTTATGTAATTATTCTTTTTTTTTTTTTTTTTTTTTTTTTGATTGGAGGTTTAACGACCACCGTGAGCAACTCAATGGGCTATAAGCAGTCGCCCGTCCCTAATTTAGGGTCACTGGTTCCAGGGAAGGGAGAGAGCCAGTGCCGTAAGACAAACACAACATCCATGCCTGACCGGGATTCGAACCCGGACCCCATACGGACAAATGATCAGAGGCCAGCGCCTTAGACCACTGCGCCACCGGGGCGGCGTAATTATTCTAATCACAACAATAGTAATTTAGTCGAATTAGTAAACACAATAGAAATTTGACGATGCTCTTATAAGAAATACATATGTACACCACAGATCGACAGATGCTGTCTTCATCAACTATACGGTTTGCAAGTTCCACGACTACTGCTAATTCACCACACTTTTTGTGTGTGTTCTAATGTTATATAGCTCGTTCTTATCATGTGCACACATAAACATATCACACACCCTGACCTGAAGAGTGTTGCAAATATAACATTCAGTGAGAGAGAAAACGTTACGTCAAAGATGAAACGCTAAAAGAAGACAAACTCGAAATTTATATAAGACAAGACAACTAAAAATGAAGGCTGAATTAAGGGGTACATCCTACATTAAATCTGTGAGTAGTTGGGGTAATGTCCTGACAAGGAATTTTGAAATCCACCAAGACATGCAACGATGTCTCCCGGTGATGAACACAGACCGTGACGGCAGACCTTCACTTTGCTGTCCGTCTAAGCTCAGAGTCTTAAAGGGTCTGTCTGCAAAGAGTATATGTAACAGCAATCTATGAAACACAGCTGGGATTAGCAAGGTGTGATGGGAAAATTGACATCTGACTAAACGGGCAGACAGAAAATCATCTGCACTCAAATTTATTGCGATAAATGCACCATTGTACGTTCACTTCTCTTTTCTGATGTTACAGAGTTGTCCTAATTGCGAAACATGATGTTCTTACTTAGAATCGAGTAGATCACTTTTCCTTCTTTCCTTATATGTTCTCCCTGATATTGCTTCAGGCTAGCTCCTGCTTCCGTACCCCCACACTACATACCAGATGTGATGTCTAACATACATTTCTTTGTTTGTTACCACTTGCACTCGAACCCCAAGAGATATGCTACCTACGTCTTAACCTAAAGTGTGCAGGTCTATTTACGAATGAAATTTAGAAAAATGGGTATTATATAAATTACTGAAATTATCCCTGGTAAACACATGCCTGTGTGTTACGTGTTCCAATCTTTCATTTCATACATCGCGAAAAGCTTAAGTTCAAAAGTATCTTTATTTTCACAAGTTGCCTCAATATTTCTCCTGAGGGCCAGGTAATAGAATCTACTAACTTTTTTGGTGTTACCCCAGGATGCACTCGAAAAACCTTTTCCAGTTAGCTCAAGTCCTAAGATTTAAAACATGTGTTATTACATTTTTCTATATTTCTTAGTTCGGAGGTAGACTTTGTGTCAGCTCATTTGTACAGAGTGAACCCATGGTTTCACCTTCAGGCTCTCACTCATTTTCCTACTGCAAAACTGTGACAAGTTTTGTCATCTAATATACAATATAGATTTGAAGCAACTAGTTCATCTAATATACATATAGATTTGAAGCAACTAGTGCAGCTGGAAGACGAGTGACTGCCTGTTTGAGAAAGCCACATGGTCAGCGCATGCAACTGAGCTGACACCAAGGGCTACTAACGCCGGAACTATGGGAAATACAGAAATGTAATATCACTTCTTTTAAAGCTTAGGATAAGTACTAAGTGGAATACATTGTCGGAATGGACCGTGGACTAATAAAATAATTATTAAATGTTATTACCTTGACAGCAGGTCAAGCAGTGAAACATATAGGGAAAATAAACCTACTTTCTACCTTAAGAATTTCAAAATGCAATAAATGGAGGCTCAGAACACGTAACACACAGGAAAGTACCTGTTCAATTATCAGGGACCTTTTTTAGTAATTTGTATAATATCCAGTTTTCCGAACTGCATGATTAGTGGATATGTGCCCATTTCGCTAAGAATTATGAGTGCAGGTTATTTAGGGCTACAGCGGAAGGGGTGGTAGACAAAGAAATGTAAGTGTATGTAAGTCAACATCTCTGGTATATAGTTTGATGGCACAGTATTAGGGCACCAGCACAAAACAGCAGCTGGGGAAATGTCAAAAGCTGACCACATCATTTCTAAATAAGAACATCATGAGTTGTAAATAGGACAACGTGTTTCTATAAAAAAAGGAAGCACGTGTGCAAGGGTGTGGACGAGAAACATCCCACAGTTATAGAGGGAAGCTGCTTTTCTATCGATATAAGTCAGATACGAATTTCTTTGCCGCGCAGCTACAATTATGTCAGATTTTTCCAGGTTACTCTTACAAACGCAACTTGTAGATGGGCCCCTTAGGGGTTCCGAAATCGACGGACATCCGTGAAGAAAGTTGACATCTCTGCCCGCAATCTGCGCTGCGAGACTTCGCTGCATCTTCCGGTGGTTTTTGAATTTGCTTACACAGTGCAATTCTAATAATCCTAAATCTGATTATCGGAAACCATTTCCAAGAACTACGGAAAAGAAATTAGCAGCCACGGTCGTCCGAATAAATTCTCGGCAATCCTACACATCTGAAAATAACAAAAACTTCCTCGGAAACAGACACATGCACTGCTTATAGTGCGCCAAGTTAAGAATACCTTTTTACCAAAAGTTAGCTGTTTACATCACCATAGCAAAGGTAGTACTAGTCAATTTAAAGTAGGGATGACAGGTGTGCTTATGCTGTTCTTTCTTCCAAAAAATGAATATTTTACTTTTAATCAATCTTTTTTTGGGTCAACAATTGCATGTATCCTCAGTTCACCTTATGCTTACATTGTGAGGTGTAATGTGCCGTTTTGGGGAAAGCTAAAATGCGAGAGAAATAGAAAAGTGAAACATTCCTTGACACAATGATTCATTTCATGCGTTGGAGCATTACTGTGGATGGAGAATCAGGAAAAGTGCGACGCTTCCCAACGGCATCATGTTTAAAAAGTTCGAGACTTGGAAGCTGGGAACCGATGTAGCTCATCAAAACAGAAAATAAGAAAGATGACACCAAATCATTTTCGGGTGTAATAAGCAAGACTTTTGGATCCGTTCTGACGCAAATTAAATTTATCAAAGGTATACAAAATCTATGAAACCAGTATGGAAAACAATAGTATCTGACGGAAGAATGAAGTTTTTCAATCGGGTTTTTAGTCCCTCAGATATTGCTGTAAACGGAATCGTGAGGTTACACCCTCTGGTTGCAGACATGTGCGTTAAGAAAAACATGAATTTATATGAGAAACATTTCGCACCGAAAATCCTGTCCAACACCGAAATAATTTTTCAAATCGGATTCTTAGAAACAGATATATCGACAGAAATAAGATGTGACTTTACGTCCCCTGGTGGGAAAATCAACCATTATTTTAGGAAGAAAGTATTATAAAAATGTTTTTCCATATGAGCGGTATCGGTCCAAGAAAAAAATTAGTCGAGTCTTCAGGAGCCCAGATTTTGCTCAAATACATCAGAAGCAGAAATTAACACTTATGCCCCCTGGTGGCCAAACCATCTTTACCAAACATTAGAAATTATGTGAAAAATATTTTCCATCAGGTCTTGTATGCGATACAGAAATAATTTTTCAAATCGCAGTTTTAGAAGCAGAAATGACGCCGAAAACGAAATTTACCTTTGTGTCCCCTAACCGAAAGTCAAAGATTTACTTGAAGATTTTAAATTTATAGGAAAAAGATTTCGCATCGGAAACACTATCCAACAAAGAAAGGATTTTTAAAATAGGACTCCTAGAAGTAGAGATATTGACAAAAATAAGATAAACGTCTACGCCCCCTTGCGTAGAAACCATTCATTATTGCAAAAAGAAAATATTCCTAAAAGGTTTATTGCAAGAAGAAATGTTCCATGAGTAATATCGGTCAACAAACGACTTTTTTGCAATCGAGGTTTTAGAAGCTCATATTTTGCTGCAAATATATCAGAAGTGGAAATTAGGGCTTACGCCACCTGTTGGCCAAACCATTTTTTCAAAAATTAGAAATTACGTGCAAAGGTTTTCCCATCAGGAGCTGTATCCGGTGCAGAAAGATTTTTTTTTCAAATCGGAGATTTAGAAACAGAGATACAGGGCACAATGCAGTTTACCTTTATGCCCCCTAGCGGAAAATCTACGAATTATTTGCAAATTTTGAAATTATATGAAAAACATGTCACACTGGAAACACTATCCAACAAAGAAGGAATTTTTCAAATCCGACTCCTAGAAGTAGAGATATTGACAAAAATAAGATATAAATCTACGCCTCCTGGCGGAGAAACTGTGGAATGTTTCAAGAAGAAAATATTCCGAAAATGTTTATCGATGTGAGTGGCATCAGTCCACGAACGAATTTTTCAATAGATATTTTAGAAACTCATATTTTGCTGCAAATACATCAGAAGCAAAAATTAACGCTTACGCCCCCTGGTGGCCAAAGTATTCTTTACCAAAAATTTTAAATTATATGCAAACGATTTTCCATCAGGAGGTGTATCCGCTGAAGAAAAAAATGTTCAAATCGGAGTTTAATAAGAAGAGTTATTGGGGGAAATGTAATTCAATTTTACGCCCCCTAGCGGGAAATCCATGCGTAATTTGAAAAAGTAACTATATCTAAAGTGTTCTTCGACATAAGTGGAATCGAAAGATAAAATATTTTTTTCAATAGGATGTTTAGAAGCAAATATGTGGAATAAAATGTAGTTTTGAATTCGACATCATCTGCATTTACGTCCTCTAGCGGCGAAATTGTTTATCGTAAAAAAAAACGAAATAAAGAACCATCATTCGCAAATTTCAAGCTTCCCAATGCAAAAATGATTTTTCAAATCGGACTAATAGTTGCAGCGATGTTGTGGATACAGACGGACGGAAGAACGAACCGGTAACATAAGCACGATCTTTTTTTTAAAAAAGATGTGCTAAAAATAACGGACTTCTTTTAAATATAGTGCAACAGTTACAGATATAAAAATAAATATTATTAGTTATTTTTTATTTGAAAATGTTTTTACCATTTATCATTTTGTACCTGATTTCTATGGACAATCCAATTTTCCGGATTTTTGAATATCTGAACCGACCCTTGTCCCCGTTAATCTGGGTAATTGGAGATGCACTGCACTAAAACCACAAAATAATACATACCCCTACAATGTGGCAAAAATGCAATGTACTTAAGGTGTGGATACGAGCCCATCTTCAAAATTTTCAGGGAAAATTTTCAGTCTGACCAGTATAGAATACTAATGAATGTGATAACCCAATATCATACAGAAAGAAAGTGAGCAGTGTTCACGAGGAAAATGTAAAGGAAAATAAGGAAATGATTATAATAAATAGTTCAAGACAGTCCACGATGCAGTTGTTAATGACATTGAGAGCTAGTAATTATTCAAGGAATAATATGTAATATATGTGTGTGAAAGGGATTTATAGGTATGTTGCAGGGTGAAAGTATTAAATTCTAAGAAGGTGATTGTTATTGGTTTCAGATTAGAAAATTGGAGTACATCCATTTTAACAGATCTCGAATACATCCTTCCCTTAATAGAAACCATCAGCGATGAAAATATTATTCAATTCAACATCTTATATAGTAACATCATCCTATACAGAGGAAGCGAAAAAACACTGTGGAAAAAACCACTATTATATCTATAAAATTATCTATTTAGTAAGACATGTTTAATATACTGAAGTAATGTCTTCATTTTGAGATTCATAAGAAACCTCTGGTGAGGTAAAACTGTTGTGATTACCGAGTATTGCACTTTTAAAAGTTTTGGTTATACACTGCGCGTACATTTAGAAGCATTGTAGTTGTCCGGACTGTAGGTGTCGGAACCCAGAAATTTTTTTAATTTTTTGAAACTCGGAGGATAACTTCCTTTTAACCTATATAGTCATATCCTAAAAGGCCTTGTATGTCCGACTTTTGCGTCATCCAATATGGTGACCGCCATCTGTACGCCAGTCACGGTTTTGCTTCTTTCTCATATTGGATTCACTTTTGCAGTCTTAGACCTTCGAATTAAATATTTTTTTAGTGAAATTGACTTTATTTTGATGTATAGTACATCCTTGTATGTTACATAGATCAAAAGTTACACGTATTATAGTAGGGTCTCGATCACTTGAGCGCATACGTCCTTTGTATTTTTTCCCCTGTTTGTTGTGTCCTTTTTACTCTTATTAGGTAATGTTATATGGGTACGTGAATAGTCTTACACATATTAAGCACACATAACATTGGTAGCATTTTCATCTGTTCGCTATTGATACGAATCTATTATGAACAAAATGTTTCAAAACTGCAAGTAACTCACATATTTCAGAACTGAAAGTAAATTCCGTCTCTTCCAATACAAGTTTACTGCTGTTTCATATTCTTAAAGATAATATTAGTTCAGTACGATGATGCAATTATATGAACATTTGAAATAATATAATTACATAAAGAGCATGAAAGAGAAGTTTTAATATGCTGAGGGAACGTTGACATGTCACTCTGATCATTATTATTGCTGTAAAAGATACGAACTTCGTGACAGAAAACATTCAAGTAGTAGAACTCGTATTAGCCGTTTCAGCACGATAAAATTACACACATATAAATAAGGTATCAGTTATTAACAGATTTAATATTAAAACTGTATGTTAAAAACCTTTATACGCATCAAAGATACATATGAGATATTTCGATTCTATCACGGACTCATTTTCAGATGAACCCTTTAACCGGCTGGTCTACGGGAACAACATTTAGCCAAAAATCACCCGAAGCTTGAACGCGTATTGTCTCCAAATTCACCTTCCTCTTCCGAAAAAAATGGTCCCATTGCGGCGGGATTTCAGCTTTTCCAACATAGCGATTGCTGTCCCCCTTCTTACCTCAGCGGGTGGAACCAAGGTACTTAGAAAGAGGAGGTGGAACGCAAGCCTGTAACAGGGATTATGCTCCGTTCTATGACCCAAGGCGAGAACAGGAAGGCCAGTCTCCTCCCACACAATTCTTGCTGAGTCGGTCGGAAGAAAAACAATTAAAGGAAAGAATTAACATGTAAAGACAGCGATGCACACTACATTGGGAAAAAAAGAAAACAGTTTTACATCCGCATACATTGGATTTAACCATAGGTTGAATCGTATGTAGACGGGAACACGCGTTCCCCTCAACTTCCGTTTTCGAGAACACCCCCTGAATTTTTGAATAAAGTTTTTCACATAACATATTACTCTTTCCTAATTTTTTTAATTTCAAAATTTGGATTTATAAAATTTAAATTTAATTCAAAATAATTGTGTTCTATATTTTTCTAAACCAAATATATCGATATGAAGTTACTTTTGTTTTCATACCACTGTGTGTTATGAGTGGCGTACACCCGGGCAAAACCCATAAGGTTCGTTCCCTTTTCCCACCCTTCCAAAAATTCTTGTCTATTGCTCAGATGAAGGAACAAAAATTACTTTTAAATTACCTTATTCCAACGGCTCCAGGAAAACTCGTACACTTTCTCATGCCGCTGAGAAAAGTGCAAAGGGCGGAAAATTCGTACACCCTTTCAAGTAAGGGGATATACACAAATTGCGTTTCGGTCCGAGATTTTGACAAAGTCTACGAGTTTTCCTAGCTGAACAAAACGGAATGTACCAGTTTTCCTAGGGATCTCAATGGGTATGTAAGATCAAAATGGCTCAAGGTTTATGTAGAACCTTTCTGACTCCTTTAATCTTGAGTTATGATTTTAATATCTCCCATGTGATAACAAGCAATAAAGGCTAATTAACATGGGCTCAACGAATCGATATTCAGGTGCTGATCTCTTTAGAAGATTTCAAGTTACAACCTTGATATTCCGTATTTCTAAACATTTTATAAAACCTAATAAAAGGCACTCAATGGATTATTCCTCACCTATTCACAAGCCACCTAGGCCGCGGGCCCTTTTAGAAGATTTTAAGTTACAACCTAGAAATTTCGTATTTTTAAACATTTTATTGAACCTAATGAAAGGCACACAACGTATTATTTCTCACCTATTTACAAGTCACCTAGACCGCGGGCCTTTTGAAAAGATTTTAAGTTTGCAACCTAGATATTTCGTATTTGTAAATTAAACAGTGACAAACGGTATTGATCTGAACATGTCTGCATTAGTGTGAATTCCACAAGAACCGTAGCTCTTAGATTATGCAAACGATGTACGTGTAAAAATATCTCATTCCCTTCTTCACCTTCCCCTTTATTTTCTTTCTTTAGTGAAAGAATGATGTTATTGTACCTTAATGAAAAAGAAACAGTTCCAACCCTTCTTACGAAACCACAATATACATTTCAGGAAAACTTTTTTTCTTTTTTTCTTGTAGGGGGGGGATTAATCTCTAGTGGCACTCCGAAGTGTAAGGGGTACCCAGAATTCCCTACCACTCATTAGCTATGCTCATTTCCGGGAAACGATCACACCATATCATATCAGTAAACGGTAAAAATACCCCCCCCCCTGAAAATACCCATGAAAATTGAAAAGCGGTAAAAATACCCCTGGAGGAAATGCCCACAAAACGGTTCACTGAAAACTGCCACACAGGAACACTTATGTGCGGCAGTGTTCCGGTGTGGCGATTTACCGGCAACCCTGCCACACATCTTTCAGCAACTTGGAAAATTGCCACGTTTTTCATTAAAGGGTCGGGTACAAATTGCTGTTCCTCTGAAGAACACTTTGAATGTTTGACAATTTTTCCAGTGGAGCAGTTTTCTAAATTCCCGAGTTATGTGTGGCAGTTTTCCAAGGTACCTAAAGAGGGGAAGGAACTCTTTTGTTTTTCTGAATTTTTATGCGGGTTCATACGAGTTTAGGGCAACTCGCCACAAAAGTTCAAGAGGGGGGGGCTATAAAGATTGCCGTTTCTGAGCCTATATTAAGAACTGAATTGGGAACTCCAAACGAATTTCGAGAAAACGTTCCATGTAAGCCGAGCGAGACTTGTACTTTAATTTGAAGAAATAAATTGCCGGGGATTCGAATTACTACTGGTTTGGGAGGGGCTTCACAGTAGTATAAAATGACCGATTCTGCCGCAAGGAGCAGCTCCTTCTAGAGAAGGAGCAGGGGGCGTGGCTTGTGCAGAAGGATGGGGCGTGGCAGATGACGCTAGTGTGTTGGATCGATGTGCTGCCCCTAGCGGTGCTTTTTGGAGCTTTCGATGGACCTTTGAGAGATGGCAACGACCGAGTCGGGGAAAGGAGATGTGCTGCCCCCTAGCGGTGCTTCTTGGAACTCTTAATGGACCTTTGAGAGATGGCAACGACCAAATGGGGAAAAGGGGATGTGTACGTTGCCCCCCTAGCGGTGCTTTTTCGAACTTTTCTCGGGAGATTTATTGGACGTTGACAAATTTTGGGGAAGTCATTCCAAATTTTTTTTTTTTATTTTCTCGGGAGATTTCCTGGACTTTGTCAAATTTTTGAAGGAAGTTTTTTTGTCGTTTCCAATATGTTTTGTTTTACTAAATTTATATTTTCAGGAATTCCCTGAGGTCTTAGGAATTTTTATACACGTTGCAGTATTTTTTTAATTTTCTCGGGAGATTTATTGGACGCTGACAAATTTTTCAAGGAAGTCTTTCCAATATGTTTTTTTTTTATTAAATTTATATTTTCAGGAATTCCCTGAGGTGTTATAATTTTTATAGACGTTGCATTATTTTTTTAATTCTTATATTTGTCCTCCCTCCAATTTTAATTTAGGCGAGGAATGGCTTTGTTTGAAAAGATTTTGTTCCCGTTGATTCATGTTCCGCCATTTTAGTTTCACCACGTTGTCATTTTGTGAACCATGTGTTTTGGGATGAGTCACAATTTTCTCTTTGACTAAGAAAATTTTGTATGACACGTGTTTTGGGATGAGTCATTATGATGAGTGACGCATTCGTGATAGCAGACATGACATCAGCCAACGTCGTTTTCTCCTCAGCGGGGTCGGCTTTATTTATTTTTTTATTTTCTCGGGAGATTTACTGGACTTTGTCAAATTTTTGAAGGAAGTTTTTTCAATCGAAGCATTTCCTCAAATTTTTTTTATTAAATTTATACTTTTAGAACTCCGTGAGGTGTTATAATTTTTATAGACGTTGCATTATTTTTTTAATTCTTATATTTTTCTTCCCTACAATTTTAATTTAGACGAGGAAAGGCTTTGTTTGAAAAGATTTCGTTCCTGTTGATTCATGTTCCGCTATCTTTTGTGAGCCATGTGTTTTGGGATGAGTCATCATTTTCTCTTTGACTCAGAAAATTTTGTATGACACGTGTTTTGGGATGAGTGACTATGCCGGGTGACGCATGTCGTGATAGCAGACATGACATCAGCCAACGCCATTACCTCCGCGGGGTCGGCGGTTGACGTCATTTGAGATTCTGTAGACACATTAAGTTCCAAGACTGATTTTTTTTTCAATAACTTGATCATTTTTCAACGAATTTATTCCTTATTTTTTCCCTAATCCCATTTTATATTCATAATTTTGGAACGTAACGATTTTTTTATTTTCTTTGAGGAGACTTCACGCATTTTCAACGGACGTTCTAACATAAAAACGTTTTCCAAAGTTTGTGCTGCAGACATAATCTTAAAACACGGTTGTTTATTAACGTATTTACGTGTTCATGGCATTTTCTGTTACATTTTTTAACGTTGTATCGTTTTCCACCGTACAAAGCCACAATTTTTTATGAATAGTTAAAATGTTTTTTTTTATTTCTTCATGATTATTCAGTGAAATGTACCTTTTAATGCATTTTCTTAATATTTTTTTACTAAATGCTTGCATAGTCGTTAAATTTCTCGATGTACCAACATTATTTTATTTTCAAACTAACAACTACTTTTATCGAGGCTTTATTTTTTCTGTCTATGAAAATTTTTTTTTAGTTTATTCTCTCAAGATATGAAAATTAATTATAACGAAATCCTTTCACTTTTCTATCGCTAAGAATTTACCTTAAAATAAGTCCTGAGCTATAGTTCGCTTTGTCTGGTTAGAGGTGATTCATCAATAGCATGTTTGTGACCAGATAAGGTTCCGTGCAGTTACTGCCTGCAGCGATGACGCATGGGTGACGGGTACGTCGTGATGTAATCCTTGTGAACTTGGAATGTCATCATACTGCTTGAAGCGATGACGCACGGTGACGGGTTTTTCGTGTTGTCATCCTTGCGAACAGATGCCGGAAGAATTTCAGAAACTGTTTCAACTTCGAACCAATGACGTTTCTTCCAATGTCGGGGGTCAAAAAGGCATCCTGTTTGCTATAAAACTGGCGTTGTTCATTCCTCCCTCTCAGTTTTTCTCCTGCTTTCGTTTAGTACGTACCTTTAGTTTTCAACTACGTTTAGTTATCACCTGTCTCGCTGTCTGAATATTGTGGCGTGTTTTGCAATGACATCTAAAAACATTTTTTCATCAGTTTCTGCAATGGAAGAGGTAAGCGTTCGTTTATTAGCATGCAATGTTTTTATTTATTGTTAGGTCCCCAAAGTTGTTTGAATTAGGATGTTGTTAGAATTTCGTGAGATGATTCCCTTAAGGAAAAAATATACTAGTGTATTAGGAACAGTATGCGAGTTCTTTTGCGTACGATTTAAGTTAGATTTTCAGGAAGGAAAATTCATGTTAGTGGAATCGTTTAAAACATAGTTCTTTTTTGTAAATATTTTAGGAATTCATGTTTTTACGATAGCTCATAAAAATTTATTCTCAACGTAGGAATTTCCCATTTTAATTTCTATGAAGATGCGTTGATAGGGGTTTAAAACATGTTAGCGGTATGAGAGTTCTTTTGCATACGATTAAAGTTAAATTTTCAGGAAGGAAAATTCACGTTAGTGGAATCGTTTAAAACATAGTTCTTTTTTTTCAAATATTTTAGGAATTCATGTTTTTACGATAGCTCCCATAAAAATGTATTCTCAACGTAGGAACTTTCCATTTTGATGTTTATTCCATGAAAATGCGTTGGTATAGGTTTAAAAACATGTTAGCGGTATGTGAGTTCTTTTGCATACGATTTAAGTTAGATTTTCAGGAAGGAAAATTCATGTTAGTGGAATCGTTTAAAACATAGTTCTTTGTTTTCAAATATTTTAGGAAATCATATTTTTTACGATAGCTCCCATAAAAATGTATTATCAACGTAGGAATTTCCCTTTTAAATGTTTATTTCATGAAAAATGCTTTGATAGGGGAGAGGGTTAATTTTTTTTTATTATTCTTCACAGAAAGAATGGTGGCTGGAAGATGAACAGCTATTTTTGCAAAATTCAGAAGTGTTTCAGGCATTAGAGGAAATTCCAATGTCGCAAGACCTACTTTCCTCATTTGTGTCTGACGTACCCCCTTCCCCTTTCACTTGTAAGATCTGTCAGAAGGTTTTCACTTTGAAAAAAAAATTACAGAGACATGTCAAAATTCATTCTGGGGCACTTATTCCGTGTATGTTGTGTAGGAAGAGTTTTTCTAGAAATGCGTACTTGCAGATACATATTCTTAAATGTCATTCGAGAATGCAGGTGGGGGGAACTCGTTAAATGCGTCTTCGGCAGGCCCCTCCAATGCTGCTAGCCCCTCCAATGCAGCAGGCCCCTCTAATGCTGTAGACCCTTCAAATACAGCAGGCCCCAGTCATGAAGTTGTTGCAGGCCCCAACCATGATGTCGCGGGCCCCAGCCACGTTGTTGAGGACCCCAGTTCCGAAGCTCCCATTGTTCCTCCATTGAATATGGGGGCTTACATCCAAGTGCAGTCGGTGGCTCAGAACCGATTACAAACATTTAAGATTGTTTCGGAAGGGGAAACAGCGGTCTGTCTCTCCACATTTTTGAATGGTATCCAAAATTCTTCTGTAAGCATTCTAGAACATGCACTGGCAGCCAACCCTTCCATTAAAGTAAATGCATTTATGCAGGCAGCTTTTAAAAAGCCTAAACCCGATGACCCGGAGGAATTTGATATATGTTCTCGGAATGTAAAAACAACTAATAAGCCAGTGTATTGGTCGACATATCTCGGGGAATTTTTCGATATCATGTCCAGGAAACTACTCACTGAATGTTCTGCATGCGAACTGAAAGGATCAGGCTGGATGTTTTCTCACGTGGAGTGGTTTGAACTCCGGGTTAATCGGTTTAGGCCATTGAGAGGAGGTTCCTTTATTATGCTTCCCAGCCATATTCAGACGAAAAAGGCTGTCGTGAACGTTAAAAATTCAGATGCCTCTTGTTTCAAATATGCCGTGTGGACCCCACGTCTTGAAAATCAAAGGAGAGACCGAGAAAGAGTCGCCTCTTATCTTAACGATCCTTATTTTTAAATATAAATTCGCGGGACTGCCGGCCATTTTACCTGCTGTTTTTCAGGGGTTTTCATTTGACTCCCTGTGTTGGGGGACGCTAATGCGTAGATGATTCCTTGAGAAGCCGGCGCTGGACACACTTTGGCCCTTACTCGTATGCAGCAAAGGAACGGCAGCCGTCTTCATTAAATTGCCAGTAATCCTCATCGCCGCATAGTCATCTCTGTGAAACGCAACCCGTCATGCGAGAGCAAGAGAGAAACCACACTTTCAAATCAAACCCTAAATCAAGTGAAAACAATAAGGATGAGGTAAATAGGTATATATTAAAATATGTCTGCAATTAATATCCGTGGTTTCACACAAAACACCGTGGCGAAACTTTTAATTTTCAGTCGATGCTGACGTATTAGGGAAAATTGTTAAAATTTCGTAAGAACACTGCTGTATTATAATTTCAAATTAATCTTTTGAAATTAAGTATCTTATTAAAATATAAGTTTTCTATGAATTATTGCAAAGGTACAAATATTGTACGTTTTATTCTTTGTTATGTTGTTATCTTTCGGAAAATAGAAAATTAGGTGACCGTGGAAAGACAATCTAACCGGCGTGCTATGGGTACACCACCCAGGAAAACATAAATTGGGAGTTTCAGGTTCGATTCCGGGTCAGGGCGATGTAAGTTTCAAAATTTCTGAAAATGGCTATTTGTAAACAATAAGAATTTGTTTTAAAGGCGTCAGACATGCGTAACTGTATACGGTATCCCTGCGCATTTAGTCTTCAATAAGCGATTTGTTTTGTAGATATGTCTGCCGCACCAGTGGCGCAGACAGATCTACAAAGCAAATCGCTATTCTAAACCGATGATTTCAGATCTACAAAGCAGATATATTCTAAACCGATGGCTTCAGATCGTTCGTCCCAGTTTGGTCCGGGTTCGAGTCCCAGTGGGGTATGGACATGTTTGTCTTACAGCACTGGCTCGCTCCCTTCCCTCGAAACATTCATCTAAATGAAAAACGTGCTACTGCTTACATCCCACTGAGCTGCTCACGGCGGTCGTTAAATCTCCAGTCACAAAGAAATGGCTGCTACATTTTCTACAATTTTTTTGGTGAGAAATATTTTATTTTAAATTATACATTACTGACCAAAACGAACAATTTACTAAAATCAATAATTTACTGCCCAAACATGTCGGGATAATAGAGAGTTTTGAGTATATAATGATATATTTATTTTAGCAAACTTCCGTTTCTAAACCAGAGGATAAGATCTAAAAATATACTGCACGAATTTCTCTATAACTCTGTCTTCGAAATATAATATGTAATATACACTGGCGGAAAGTGAAAACAGGACACGAAGAAGGAGACGTCTGATACCAACGAAATTTATACAGCATAATAACGGAATACAGAGGATAACGTGATCAAAACAGTATGGCAAAATACAGCTGTATTTGCTGGTAAACTGAAAAATAACATTTCCATGTAACATGGTTATTTCGAGGTTGAACCGCTATGAACTGCTTCACACTGTGCAATTCTGTCATGGAGTCTGTCGTACAGATGTTGGATGTAAGTTTGGGGTATTCAGTTCCAAGCATCCTCAACCTGGACGTGTAAATCGTTGATGGTCGTGGCTGGCCGTGGAGACTGAATAAGTCGTTGTCCCATAAAATCCCACACGTGCTCAATGGGGGACAAATCCGGTGAACGTGCAGGTCATGGAAGTTGTCTCACACCCTGAAGTGCATGTTGCGTTGCACGTGCCGTGTATGGGCGTGCGTTACCTTGCTGGAAAAAACCACGCTTGACCGACCTGAAAAATGCCACAACAACGGGCTGAATGATGTTGTTGATGTAGGAGGTGCTGTTTAACGTACCCGGTACAAACACTAGTTGTGTACGGGAGTGATAGCTGGTCGCTCCCCACACCAGGAGACCAGGTGTAGACCCTGTGTGTCGCTGGTGGATGCAAGAAGGGTGAAGACGCTCCCCTGTGCGTCTGCGAACACGCATACGGCCATCTGAGGCTCCCAAGCAGATTCTGCTTTCATCGCTGAACACGACAGATCGCCATTGCGTTCTCTAGTGCAGACGTTGGCGACACCACTGTATCCGTTTCTGACGGTGGGCTGGAGTCAGAGGTACTCATGCCAGAGGCACACGTGCACGTAGTCCTGCATTCAGTAGACGGTTGCGGATTGTTTGCACAGTCACCTCTGGTGCAACGGCAGCTCGGATTTGCGTCGCAGTGGATGTTCTGCTCGACAACGCCGCTCTTCTTATGCGTCGATTGGTCCGCTCATCAGTCCGTCTGTGACTCCCGGTTCCACGTCTTCTCGTGTGGAAATGTTCCTCGGACCATCTACGCCACCATCGTACCATCGCCGATACTTCCCGTTTAAGTCGCTCCGCAATACGACGATACGACCACCCGGCCTCGCAGAGTCCGACACGACGACCTCGCTCAAAGTCCGATAACTGCTGAAATCGTACACGTCTTCCATGTCCAGGCATTGCAGCTTCTTCAGGGTCTTCACACGCGTCCGTACACCGACGACTGATTACATTCACTTCGCCGTACTCCTTAAATACCACCGACGATAATTTGCATGTTATGCCGCGCTGTGGCGTAAGAGCTCACCGGTTAGTCCCGAAATTAACATCACACCTACGTAAACTTGACCCTATTAACATATGTAAATTTCATGATCGTCCGCCAATTCCATCTTGGTGTTGTTTTTTCACTTTCCACCAGTGTAGATTTAGCCTAGATCGAAATTTTTGGAAAAGTATTATCCCTACATTTTCCTTGATAACTTTTACGACGTTGTTGTGGAACCATGAACGACAGCATCCAGTGCAGTTTACATGCACAAACATATTATTTCAGTTGTCGAGTGGTAGCCAGTTAGACAGCAAGGGGCATAGTCATCTACATTTGACACTTTTCATATTAATTAAGTTAACCACTGCTGTTACTTTCCTGATCCATGATTTCTATTTTCTTTTCTTTTTTGCTTACATCAGAGCAGCAGTGGCGGATTTGAGTACTGTCAAGCAAATCATACCTTGCAATGTGCGAAACACGGTAATCGTAATTCTTCGAGTATCCAGTACATAGGGTCTAATGTTCCGTAGGATGGTGCAGCTTGTTATTGGAATTCAATGACGGAATTTCAAATTAGCTTAAATGACTAAGTCCTTGAAAAGATTCAAAACTGGGTTTACATAGGGATACTCAATATAAAATTCTTCAGGTTGAAATACACAGGTGTTCAGATACACTTTCTATTCATTTATTTATTAATATATTTGTACAATTGGTACAAACTCCGATTATAGGCGTTATACAACTACGATATTAAAATTGCTAGCTTTCGCTGCCACAGGCAACTTCATCAGATTGTGGCACATAAACAAACAACATAATCTTAAAAATAAAAGACATTTAAAAACAAAACTGTAATACGTCACGTGTGAAATTCGCGCTAACTGGATTTTGATCATGGCTCGACAAGCAAGTGTTTTTTCGCTGGATGTTAAATATCTTGAATCGGATAGGGGAGATGTCTGTGGTAATATCCGTGTTTCAGGTATCGTCAGAAGTTAGAATTTCAATCGACTCCCTACCGACTATAGCTCTCAGGCTATCGTAGGGTGCTAGATCTCGCATGCTGCTCCAAAGAGGGTAGTAGCTCTCACATGCTGCTCCTCTGGACGTAGCGTTTCTGGCGAGTGCTGCGGCGAACTTCTTATTTTTAATGTCTCTCTGGTGTTCCAGCAAGCGGATCATGAAACATCGTTTGTTCATTCCTATACACAGTTTTCTGGAGGAGTATGGAAATTCCGCAGGAATCCCATATACTTCTGTTTGATTGACCAACTCAATATTGTCACATGGTGCCGATAGCAGAAGGGTCAGAATTTTAGGGGTTCTAAACGCAACTTCCAGTTTATGCTTCTTTAGGGCGCTCTTTAGCGTATACGCTACACTCGGTACATGAGGAACTGACCCCAAGAAGCTTTCTAGTCAAACAAGTCTGTTGCGCGTCACATTTGCCGGTGCTTGTATCTCGCTTTACGGATAATTCCATTGACACAATCCACGTCGTAGCCTGCGGCGAAATCAAGGTTCCTTATATTTCCTCTATCCTCTTCGATGTCTACCGGCTTAGACACTAGGCTGCAAGAGTGATACTCGTGGTGAGGAAAAAGAGTATACTTGTGTGAAACGGGCCCCACAGAATCAGGCTAACCGTATTATGTATTAGGTGTGCAACTTATTTCTCGGCCACAGGCACGACACGTTGAGAGCAAATTATAACAAATCGAATACGTACCTAATCAGGGATGTAATCGCCGTCGTGTTGGCTACATTTGAGCCATCGGTCAGGGAGCTGCCGAATGCCACTGCGGAAAAGAGAGGGTTGTTTCGGATTCATAAAGAGATCAATACTTGTGTGGACCTTCTCGACAGAACTGAAGTGAGTATCACTCAGGTGATGTTGCAGGGAGCGAAAGAGGTGATAATCCGACAGGGCGAAGCCTGAGGAATACGCCGGGTGGAAAAAATCTCCAATCCCAGGTCGGTGATCTTGTTCAAAGCGGTTTTTGCGGTGTGAGGACGCGCGTTATCTTGAAGCAACACCACCGACCTTCTGCCCTTGCCGGTGTTAGGCGTTTGCGCCTCTACTGTGCATTCCAACAACCGAAGTCATAAGAAGGCGTTTTTACTACACAAGTAAGTACGTTAACTGTCAGATTAAACGAACAAGGGATTTTAAATTTAAATATTTTTTTTATAAAATACTGCAAAAATGTTTATCATTTAACTTCAAAATTTTTTTCCCTATGTAAATCATTATTTTTACGTTGAGCTGCAGTAGATACGAATGTACCGTTCCAATAGGATTATCCCAACAGGAATCATCGAACCTTTGGGTAATTCTACTGGATGCATGATATTTTCCATTGTCTCAGGTTTCAATATAATATTTCCTAATGGCACATATTTATCTAATATTGACGTCAAGGCTTTTAGTTTGCAACATTCTTGTTACAAATACGAACATGTACCCTACGCTGCAGTAACTGTTCCGTAATAAAGGTTTACCCTCAAAACGGTCCTCGAACCAAGTAGTTTAGGCGGAAAAGAAAAGTTCCATGCCATAAAGGAAACCAATGCTGTTGAAACCCTATATGTTCTTTCAAAACTTGTGAAATTGAATAACTTTGGCTAAATATTTGCCAAACACAGGCACATTTAAAATTTTATACTCATTCAAAAACAAAGAAATTAATTTAAAACCCAGATGTAGGATAAAAACAGCTTCCACAGAAGGAATGCTTTGCTACCGACGCAAAAAGTAAAATATTTAGTTTTTAATTCGTAAGGGATTTGTGATTTAAGTATAACCCATACCACGTACATGAGTTAGAATCACAGTCATAAACGGTTGATGGAAGTCTGATTCACAT
The DNA here is from genome assembly GCA_039090855.1 of Macrothele yani. NCBI lineage: Eukaryota > Metazoa > Arthropoda > Arachnida > Araneae > Macrothelidae > Macrothele > Macrothele yani. Next base: position 28,327,706 of record CM077016.1, on the reverse strand, counting down.
TTACCGGAAGGCACTATGGTAGTGAGTAGCCATCGGTTTTAACCATGATCAGAAATGAACGGTGAATGAAATAGATTATTTGACATAAAATAATTTGCAACAGAAGCAGATTTCTCAGGTACGCGTGCCTTTTCGGCGACTTTTGTATCAAAATCATAACACCAATTAATGCGTATCAGTAATCTGTCATAGTGAGAAAAATTTTAATCGGTCAAAAACATGAAGCTCAAGCAGACATTTCTCTGAATTAAGTAAGGAATTCCTATCGCTCCTGAAATGGTTGGGTCACACCAAGTTAATTTGTTTTAAAACCGTAACGATTAAAGTAAAAGGCAAATTTTGCGTCTGTTGTATTATAATAAATTTCACCATTTTGTGTGTGTGTGTGTTTGTCTTGATTAAATTTTTATTTTTTTGAAAGTATTTGATATCGTTAATCCGAACTTTTTAATAAAAACATAAAATATCTTCAGGTAATTCTAGAAATTCCAGAAAAATAAGAATGAGCAATTTTCCATTTAAATTGACTTCGTAGTGCTCTGTCCATTATTGGAATTCTGCAGAAATATCAGAGTTCTGCATTTAAACAACTAATGGATTTCATTACTTGTGTCGTCATTTGGTGATGGACTGGATTTTTCATCTCATTTGAGAAAAAACAACGTTTACTTTGGTTCTTTTTTTACGCACTAAATATGACACTGTATGTCGCTTTGACAACGAAAGGCACTTGTAACATTGCTAAAATGCCTTTCGTCAGAAGAGTGCAAATTTAGTCGCTGGTTTTACCTAAATTTTATCTTGCATCATACAATTTTTCCATATTTATGAAAAAGAAATGTAGCTTTTAAAAGAGCTGCTAAGTTTTAATCCAGACAACAAATGCAAATAAGTTCAGTATTTTAATTCTTTACTTCACTATTTTAATTAATACAAAGCTTCTTGTGTTTTGATGAATTTTAAAATATTTCAGGGGTTAATATAATTCCATTGTTTTCCATTACCTTCTTTAATGCTTTTCACCGATCATATCGATCATAATTATTTCAAAGATTTATATACCGACAGTACAGGGAGGTTAGGTCTTGTAGTTATACATACATTTTAGAATCGATAATTTTGAAATATTTTGAAAGGCAAATACTGTGTTTGAAATGTTGCCAAGTTTTTCAGTTCTTGAGTGTCAACAAAAACTTAATCTTGTGTTAAAAAACATCCAATAAAAGAAAGATTTTAACACTTTACGTTTGAACACTTGGTTGCAAAGACTTGATTCTCACATTCAGAGTCATAACTACGGATTTCAACGCCCCGGTCAAACAACAAAGTATTGCGCCAATACCTCTTTGCCTAACTTATATGAATGGCTTTTATTGATTATGAAAAGGCCTTTGATGATGGAAAATTATCAGCAGTTTTAATGGCTTCAAGTCGTGCGGTATTGAAAATGCATACAATAGTATTATTAATAACATATATGAAAATGCAAGGGTAAAGGTTCATGTGTTTGAAAATACAGCACCAATAAAAATTAGAAAGGGAGTGAGACAAGGTGGCACCGTACCTCCCAAACTCTTCATTGCGAGATTTAAAACTGTCTGTCAATCATTGAACTGGGAAAACAAAGGGATTACGTTTAATGGAAAGTTCAAGTTTCAAGTTTAAATCGCCTCGCTTTTGCTGATGACGTAGTCACTTTTAGAACTGCCTTTTCAGAATTGCAGCGCGTGATCTAGGAACTTACTGACAAGTGTAAAGCACTGGGATTAAAAATTAACTTTCAGAAGTACCAACTAATATACAATGCTTTTACAAGAAATGAAGATTTATCAATTGATGGGTAAAATCTGGATATAACCGATACCTACCTTAAGCCGATATTTACCTTGGGCAACGGATTTCAAGTGAGGGTCGCTTTGATGAAGAAATTAATCGGCGTACAAAACTTGCTTAGAGCGCTCTTGAAAGAAGCACTGTACAATTTTAAAGAGCAAATGCCATTATTTCGTAAAAGAAAAGCGTTTAATCATAAAATATACTACTTCTATCTATTACTCATTACGATTTGTTCCTCCTTCAGAAATTATATTAATGTAAGGCATGACCATTTTTTGCTTAATTGTGTTGCTGCATTTTATTAACTTTTATCAGAAGTGTGCGAAATGTCCCGCTTGTGAAAAACATTATTAATTTAATCAATTATTAATTTAATGAATTCGCAATTCAAATAGTTTTAGTCATTTAGGATAATGTATAGTTTAACTTAAATGCCTTTGTTTTCACAGGTAAATATACTTAAAAAGATAAATATATAAAAATATCTAACTTTTGGAGTCTTGCACATAAATCTAATCTTTCAAACCATTAATTAACACCTTCATCCTCTGTATGAGGTTGAAGGCACATCACTGAAGGTATTACTGACCACTTAGCATTTGATATCATTGCTCAATTTCATGATTTTTCACATGAATTACAAGCTACGTCCGAAAAGTTACAGAACTGACACCATAAAGATTACCAAAAAAGTACCACACTGAAAATGAATGTTGGTCACCTTCAAAATACAGGCCTTCGGAATCAACGCACAATTTCCAACGTTTCTGAAGATCTTGATAACAATTTTGGATGGCATTCTCTGGGATGTGTGAAAGTTGTTTTGTCACGGTTGCTGGGATAGATGTAAATGTGTCCATGATACTTTCCTTTTAGGGCCCATTTTATCTTGGGTGAATTATTTAATACTTCCTATCTTAACAAACTTTCACTTCACTGAATTAATAATCCCGTATTTTTTTCTTTGCGTAAATACAGCTATAGCACGCACTACACACACAAGTGCACAATTTATAAACGATTTTCCCTTAAATATATATACGCTAAAAATTATTCGCCTTCCGACACCATAAAGTTTAAAATAAAAGCTTCCCATTTCGATCTAGAAGTTGGCCATACGTATGCTGGAAAATTATGAGAATCATGGTTTTTCCAGGACTATTTAAGGACTTCTTAGGACTAATATACAACATTTTCCAGGTTTTATTTTTTTTTTATTTTTACCATACGTAATATATATATATATATATACGTAATATATAAATGTGTTTATTGTAATAATTCATCTAGAAAGAAATAGTTACCTTAAGAACTGTGAAACAGCTCAGATTGATTCTCCATCACCCACTTATTTTTTCCCTGCACAGTGAGTTAATTATTGTTGCATTCTTATTTTACTTAGTAGATATTATAAGCAAAAAAAAAAAACAACATCGCTTATGTTGAATAACGTTTAGTAAACACTTTAAGATTTTCATGAAAGAAATACGGGATTACGCCATATAATACGAATTTTGAAGTGTCATCTTCAAAATTTGTACTTAAAGATTTATTAAGCTTTCTTTATTGAGTGAACCAGTTCATCCAATTTTTTTCTTCTTTTTTTCTGTTCCTAACAGCAAACTAGCAAACTCATTTTTTCTTTTGCCATCGTTCTAAAACTGTTTGGCTTTGTTATGAGCAATAATTCCCTGTATTTTCTGCTGAGCGGTCAGCATTTTCCATAAGGCTTGCTATATCATTTTAATACATTTTTTTCTTTTTCTGTAATTCCTCTTTTTTTCAGTTATATATTTTCTTTTTTGGGACATGCTGGATTGTGCTTCTTTACATTTTTGCTCTTCTAAATAATTGCTGTAATTCTGCTTGGCCATTGCAGCTGAAGCAAATAGTTTTTTTGTAATCAGCACCTTTAAAAGCTTACCAGCAGAACTAAACAATTCGTCATGCTATCAATCAGTTTTCTCGTAGATTTTCAACCATTACCTCTTTGTTTATGGAAAAGTAAATTTGTCCACAGGCTCAATGTTGTTTCAGCAACTGACACATTTTCAAGCCATCGGTGTTTAAAGAACTTTTGTGGAAAACTTTCACTGCCACTAACTGATGTATAGTGCTAACTCTTGGCTGGGGAATCCTTAAGAAGTCAATAGAGCGAAGAAAATAACTCGTTTAAATTCCATTCGAAAAACTTTACACCGACTTGAAATGCACCATTGACAATATGCAGTCCGTAACTTCGAATGTCAATGTATCCATTCAATCCTCACGTAGCTGATTTTGCAGCGCGTCGTAGAACTTCGAGTGACAGCTGGATCATCCATATACACCTGGATTAGTTTCTCAAGCTTTAGCTTTTCAACACAAAAATTAAAGTTTTCCAAACTGATGTCTGCTGGTGCACACCCTAAAAATTTTGATACATAGTACCTAGTAATAACTTTATCATGAAACTATGAACGAACAAGAATATCCATTTGTTTACATTGAGTTTTCCTATTTAAACTCTCGTCAAAATACAGAACAAATTCATCATGTTCTACATATTCTGTTAACAAAGACAGAAAATATGGTGCAATATCATAACAACAAAGATGTGCGTTTTTATTTTCACCATATGTAGCCTTTTCCTATTTGGCTGTCAGGAAATATGGCAAAAAAGTTTGTCTATTTGTTTGCACGAGTTATATGCAGATTAGCAAAATGTAGATGTAAGATCGGATGCTCTAAGCTGATAGTTTCCAAATCATTAACGGATTTTGCCGATAGTTTTTGTTGGTAGATTGAAAATAATGAAAATGTTATTTAAAGCAATTAAACATTTACTCAAGGCTTTACTGAGATTAATATATTTAATTGGATTTTAACTGGAAAAACTTTCAATTCTTTTGTTTTTACAGACATTTCTGGCCTCTGGATTTTATTGAGGCCTATTCTAAATGTATAAGCTATGTATCAAAAGTTTTGTCTAATACAGAAACAGTTTCTTCACTGACGGAAAAAAAACCAACACCAAGAAGGGGTTGTGTTAGATAAACGACAGTTGGTAGGCGGTGAGAGTACATCTGTCAGATGACGTCTATGCAAATTTCGCGCTCGGCGCTTACGAGTGGCGCTAGTAGCGTCCTCGGAACAAGCAAAGCAGGTTTGCTGAAAATACGCGCTGTAACGTTCGTGAGTGCTAGTTATCGTTGAGATTTGACGTAGTGTGTTGATGTTAGTCAAGAATGCCTTTAAGAAGACGAAGAAGCCATTATCAACTGCTCACGGAGTTTGAACGAGGTCGTGTAATAGGGCTACGAGAAGGTGGATTTTCTTTAAATAATATTGAAGAACGACTTAGCAGGAATGTAGACACTGTGCATGATTATTGGCAGCGGTGGTCAAGGGAAGGTACTGCCTCAAGAAGACCGGGTTCCGGCCGGCCACGTGGCACTACAGAGAGGGAAGACCGCCGTGTACGGCATATGGCCGTGGCGCATCGTACTGCGTCTGTGGCAGCAATTCGAGCTGCAGTTGCCGCCACAGTGACACAACGAACTGTTACAAATCGGTTACTTGAATGACAGCTCCGAGTCAGAAGCCCTGTAGCGTGCATTCCACTTACTCCAAACCACTGCCGTTTGCGACGTCAGTGGTGTCAAGCTAGAGCTCATTGGAGGACAGAGTGGAGATCTGTTGTGTTTTCTGATTAAACGCGGTTCTGCCTGGGTGCCAGTGATGGCCGTGTGTTGGTTAGAAGGAGGCCAGGTGAGCGCATGCAACCAACCTGTCTGCGGCCGAGACACACTGGACCTACACCTGGAGTTATGTTCTGGGGAGCAATTTCCTATGACAGCAGGAGCACTCTCGTGGTTATCCCACGCACCCTGACGGCACAGTTGTACGTCGGTCTGGTGATTCAACCTGTTGTGCTGCCATTCATGAACAGCATTCCAGGGGGTGTTTTCCAACAGGATAACGCTCGCCGCATACCGCTGTTGTAACCCAACATGCTCTACAGAGTGTCGACATGTTGCCGTGGCCTGCTAGATCCCCAGATCTTTCTCCAATCAAGCACGTATGGGACATCATTGGACTACAACTCCAACGTCACCCCGAACCAGCATTAACCGCCCCTGTATTGACCGACCAAGTGCAACAGGCATGGAACTCCATCCCACAAACTGACATCCAGCACCTGTACGACACCATGCATGAACGTTTGCGTGCTTGCATTCAACATTCTAGCGGTTACACCGGTTATTAACGTACCAGCATTTCACATTTAAAATTGCTCTTCTGGCGCTTACATTAAGCTGTGATCTTGAAACCTTAATCGATTAAATATGTTACCTATACAAAGGTATTGCCGCCTATTCATTCGTCTACAACTAGTTTTTCGTGGTGTTGGGATTTTTTTTCCGTCAGTGTATTTTATTGTCAGGTTCATCTTGTAGTTGCCAGCTATTAAAATATTTTTCTTATATATTTTGTAAGTCTTCTAGTTTTAAATTAAGTTGCTGAAAATGATATTTATAATTTTTGAAGGTTCATTAATGGAAGTGTTTTTCTTGGTATAAAAACTTTCTTTAATTAGTCTCTTGGTTTTATGAGGTTCATAGTCAAATATTACAATGTTTTACTATAAAGGTCCATTTCACACATATTCCTTCACATTCAACTGTTATGTACTTTTTTTGTCATCATTGGAATCTGTAATGTTCTAATAATTGTTTAATGTTTTATTATTTTTTCTTTAAATTAGGTAATTCTATTTTTCTGTTTCAGTGATTGTCTACGCAGATACATTTTGTTTTTGTACAACTCTGGTTATATGAATAGTGGCTATATATATATATAAGTTTCATAGCCCACAGCACCTCTGATCTCAGATATTCCGTGTGGGTCACAAAAGCTCCCACATTTGTATTGCTTTAGCTTGAAGCTTCCATTTCTTTGCATGAGCTTAGGGTGGGAGACAGCTTTTCCACGTGGCATTGCATTTTCATGTTATCACTAATGGTGGTATATGTAGATATATCAGCATTTTAAATGCACATTTATCAAGTTCCAAATGTTTTTTTCCTTTCATGAGGCTTTTCAATTCAGATACACCCATGTTGGAAATGTCAAAGTTTTTCATGCACAATTTGCAACGAGCTCTAGATTTGTTACTGGTATCAGGTAACAGCCAACCTGAAAATATAGTATTCTCTAACCAAACTTCTTAGAATACACATTTGCCAGTTATACTCCAAAAGAAGCAATAAAATAATCCATAACCAACGATCAAACAACAAACCACAACCTCGTTGTTTAATGCACAAAATAACAAACGTGGGCGATGGAATGGAAAGCACAAACAGGTGAACACGAACAAGCAGTAAAATATGGAGCTGAGGCACAGATTAAAGAACCTAATTAATGTAGCTTAACGAGTGTTTCTTAGGACACGTGTAACACTGTGAGCTGGGCGGGCGGTATTGGTTATAAAGCCAATATGGCCATTGCTAGATGCTGAAGCTTCAGCGGTGGAGACGTAATTTTAACTGAGAGTGCTCCCGCATATACCCTGTAATATATGAAAGATGTTTCTATTGATTATTTCATTTCATTCGTAGTTCTTCACAGAATTCATGCTAATCAGCTACAGGTCACAGCTTTTTTGCGTTTTAATTAGTTTTTGATAAAAAGAAAATTCAACTTACCTTCTGGCCGCTGTCCTCGAATTTTCTGTGATACGAAGCAAGAAATACTATTAAAAAGAGACAAATGAACACAATTTTTACATATGTGCCACAAATGCCTATTTCAAATAGTTTCAAAGAATGCAGGTGCTGGTCATCACTAGCTTCAACTGTATTCAGCTTCAGAATATTTTCCCCAAATTTATGTTTTCCCTTATCAGGTTGTAGGAACCTGCATCATCAACATTTGACACACACACATACACACACACACACACACACACACACGCGCGCGCGCACACACACAGCAATGTTGTTTTATAAAACACTAACCATGTGAAAAACATCAAGGCTGGTAAGAAAGACATTTGACAATGCATTCCCAAACACTCCGGCATTATTAAAATTACAATTTTACCACTAGCTAACACTTTAATTACAGTAAAAAAAATACTGACATGCAATTTCATTTACAAAAAAAAACACATACTAACTTTTCATTTTTTTAATTTTCCTAGCAGCACATTTATCATCATCTCTGATATCATTCCTAACTTTAATTAAATTATTAATCATAATTTTGCTTGAATGCAAACATATGTCTTTTAATACACTACGAAGAGTTTTTTTAAAGATGCATTGTTCTGTTAATCGGCATAAAAAATATTATGTTGTGAAAGTTTAATAGCTCTCAGTTTGTACGGCAGGGAGAGTTGATTTTGAATACTGTAAAATTTTCAGCAAAGGACTCAATTTATTTTCAACCATGCCAGACTACAGCAGTAGCATATAAAGCACACTCAGTAGTAATGATTAACTTACCCCTGTCTAATTCTTTAATCAATTCACAAAGTACTGAGGAAACATCAATATCAATTCACAAGGTACTGAGGAAACTTTAATATCAATTTCTTTATCAGACTCTAACCAAAATTTGCACTCAATGCATTTACCTAATTTTAACTGTTTTCTAACTGTAAAACCACAAATGTATGTTAAATTTATCAAAATGTAATTTATCAATCTGTTGTTTTAAAAAAAAAGGAACATTCATGAATGTTGTTTTAACTTGTTAGAGACTTCAGGAGAAACATGAACCCCAGGAGGCCGAATATTACTTCATCTCTGTACACATTAAACATAGTCTGTAAAGAAATTAGGGTTTATTTTCTCACTAGAACCCGAACCAAATGCTTTTAAACTCTCTGATGTGAAAACACATTCTGTAGCCTTATTTCATGTTTGTTACACAAAATGGAACATCAAAGTAACAAACAGACGATATTGGTGTTTATGCCGAAGAAAAAGATTTCCAAAAATGAAACCAAAATTTTAAATGTAGATAATATAGCAGAAAAATAACTATAGTGCTACTTGTTAACTGTCTTCCAAGCTAAGAAAAATAGTAAAAATTAATCCTAAATAGTCTTTTTAAGCTAAATGAATGTTAAATTTGTATGTCCACAATTAATGGTATAAAGCATTTGTTAAAAAAGAGAGTCAATTGTTGAACTCTATTTAGTTATATGTATATTAGTTACGGTATGTCCATCAAGTCAGCAGTTTCTGAAAAAAACTGCGCAAGATATAAAAATTATCGCATTGGTTCGAAATATTGTGAAAGTAATTAAAATATATCACGTAAATCCATTGAATCAAAGCAATACTAAAACGTATTACACTTTGAAAATTTCAAAACGATATGCAACAACGTGGTGTTCGACCGCCTTACTGAGGCACGTCGCTAGGATAAATTAAAATAGTTTATTCTGCAATTAGAATAAAATAAAAACGCCACAGCAGTCCAATCCATGAACAAAAAAGTTCCTCCTATTCTTTGTAACCAACAGTTTCTTATCAAACAACTAGGCCTAAAGGTGCTACTACTCGAAACCCAAAAAAAGATAACTTTTCTACTTACCGAAATTATTTTCCATAATCCAACAGTTTCTTATCAAACAACTAGGCCTAAAGGTGCTACAACTCGAAACCCAAAAAAAGATAACTTTTCTACTTACCGAAATTATTTTCCATAATCCTTATGAGTGGACATGCACTTTTAGGCACATATGTAAGATATCCAATAGATTTATGTATTCCACACACTTCAAATGGAGAGGATAAACACCACCAGCGACCACAATGCAATGCCAAACGACAGCACACATATAGCGTCAGCACTCACTTAGCCTCGCGACAGACAGCACTACCGTGATCACGTGATTTCCCTGCGTCGTAGCCTGTCTTTCTAGTTAGCCTTGGCTCAACAACTAAGACGTCTCCATGTGGTGGGGCTTGACGGCACAAGCTATTTAATTATAGCTAATAAATCCAAAGGGCGAGAGAAATGGTGAAAATCTTTCAAATTCGTGGATACAATCTTTCAAATTCGTAGACAAAGCCATCGTTCTTTCCAACGTTTTCTTCAATTAACACAGAGCAACCGTAAACTTGTATTTCGACACCGCTGGGATCGAATCCCAGATCTCTCGATGTTGACATCATAGCTTAAGGCGTACGCACTCGGCTAGTTATCGAGAGATATGGGATTCAATCCCAGTGGTGCCGAAATACAAATTTTCAGTTCCTGTGTGTTACTTAAAGAAAAAGTTGGAAAGAACGATGGTTTTGTCAATTTACATTGTCGCCACGTATTTTGGAAGATTTTCACCAGCTCTGGCTTATGACCAATCGTCTCAGGAGGGTCCGGCTTCGAATACCGGTGATATTGTGTTTGTCCTACAACACTGTTTCTCTCCCATCCCTGGAACTCGTGGCCCTAATTTAGGGACGCGTGACTGCTTATCGTCGAATAAGTACCTCACAGTTGTTGTTGAACCACGAAACAACAACAAAAAACGACTTACTTTGATTGCTGCAGACAAGTTGTTTTCAGACAAAAGTCGGTTAATAAAATGTGGTATTTGAGCATTGTCTATAGAAAATGAAATACCCGTTTACAAACCAGAAGAAACACCCCACAGCATAATTCCACCGCTACCGAACTTCACATTTTGCACAATACATTGCGGCAGGAGGCGTACTCCAGGCATACGCCAAACCCAGACCCTGCCTTTCGAACGGTAGAGGGTGAACCTTGACTCGTCGCTCCAGAGAACCTGGTTTCACTGTTCAACGGTCCACTGTCGACGCTCTTTGCACCACGTTAGCCGAGCAGCGCTATTGGACTTGCTGATCAAAGGCTTGTGGGCGGCAGCACGTCCATGATAACCGAGCAGATGGGCTTACTTACGGATGATATTCATCATAAGCACATTCCCGGATGCCTATTGAAACTGCTCGAGAATGTTTCCCATCGGTTTGGTGCGGTTCAGGATTTCTCTGGCCAGCACCCATCGGTCTCTAACTCCCAGTTTTGTGGGGCTGCCGAGTCGGGCGCATTCCGACAGTCACCTCTCTTCGTCTACTTGCCAATCACGTAGGCCACTGTTGATTTTGGGTACTTAAACTCGCTGGATATGTCACGTATGGATCGGCCATTTCCGTGATACTCGACGGTTACACCTTTCTCAAAATCAGAGAGCTCCGAGCTGCGTGGCATCTTGCATGCGACTGGTTGCGTTGTTGTTTCCCACACGTTATTTAACGGCGGCGGCCGTGACGTATATCAGGACTGCAGATATCGTCGATTGCAGGGGTGTCCAATTACCTGTTGGTAATTGGATAGTGTAGATCTTGCCGGGAGGAACAGGAATTATTTAATTGTAATTTACTAAAGACAGAGGCGTTCGCAACAAGAGAGCGCAACTCCAGCTTAAAAAATTTTTAATCAGAAGATGCTTGTAAAATGATTTGCAGCTCCAGCATCTTTTCGCCGAAATTTCATAGTACTAGTATTTCACGGAATTAGAATTATTCGTTGACTAAGTTAAAAACTGGGGGGGCTTTGCTTTCGCGAATTATTGTGAAAGAGTTTTACGTTATCAACTCAAAGAAAGGGTTTTACACACAGCGAAAAGTAAAGTATCGTACACTTGTATTTTTAGCTTGTGTATTTCTCTTTGTAGCTGTGTCTCACCATCTAACAATGATATTGAAATAATACTTTTCGTTCCCTATGTCATTTGCTACAGTAAAGATATGGAACATTACCATATTTAAATGAAGCATAGTTTTTTGCATAGTTTTTTCTCTTTCTAGCTGTCTTCGTTTCTAGTAGACGTATTCCAAAAATTATGTTCTCTTAGAATAGATTTTGCTGAGAATAACTTTCGTATATTTTTAGCTTTTCCATTATTGATTTTTTTTCGTTAGGCGGCGAATATTTATGTTATCTTCATCTCTTTTCGAACTGTTCTATTTAACAATACCTTTGTTTAGTATTTTCATTCAGCTATGAGAATTATATGCACAACTTCTTAATTTTCGCAACTTACTATACAGCTGCTGGTACCAGAATGTCGAGATTTCTATTTCGAGAAGTTCGATCGATTGCAAAAATTCTGTTGATTCTGTTTGTAACGGGTGGGAAAGAATTCAAAAAGACGTTCTCGTTACAACAAAAACTTTAGTCATCCTTTTTGTTTGCACATTGGTAGTTCTTCTTGAAAGCACTGAGGTGATTTTGTGGCTTTGCTGCGCAGTTTGATGTGGGTTGGGTAGATCACATAAAGAAGTGGTAGGTGCTTTTGGATCAGAACTTCAGTTTCAGTGCTTCCGTAACCAGTCACAAAATTTGTAATCACATGGTTTTATATTGCTGGTGCAAAATAATTTCTGCTTCATTAAAATTATTGAAAAACATATTTCTAATTATCACATTTTTGAGTTTAATTTGCATATTAATTTTTGTTTAAATTTTTAAGATAAGCGGAAGTAACTTTGTATCTTACATTATGTAGGCGATGCACATGTTGGTGGTTTATTATATTATAATTATTAAAAATAAAAAAAAAATAACATTTTCGTATCTTGCATTGTACAGGTGATTGACGTTATACTATATTATATTTAGATATAATTGAAAATACACTTTTTTTTCATGTAAAATCTGTATTTTAAGTCTTACATAGAAATTTAGAGCAGGAAATGCCTTTGTGGCCATTGGAAACAAAAAATGCCATCTGTTGAGAATTCGAATAATTAGGCTGATTTGGGGGTGTTTATCTCCGCTTGATCTCATTTAAGTTCAGCAGAGAAGCAGGTCTTCAAATAAAGTGCTTTTCTGACTGCTATTGAAGAATTGTACGACTTTAATAAATATCAGTGGTTCAATATCGATGTACGGAATTTAAAATTCATAGGAGCGCAGCTCAAAAATTGAGTTTGCATATTTTTTTAATATAGTTAATTTTATAAGTATTTTACTGCAGCATATGATATATCCAAAAGGGAGTTTTAAAAAGTATCGTATAATTTACCCTTTGAATAAGCACCCACTCCTTGGTCACATATAAAGGAACTAATTTTCAACAACTTTTTTAATGATGAGTTACTACAGAAAACAATTTATACGATCAGCGGAATTAACCACTCTCAGCAAAAGATAAATCTAGATACCACCACAAAAGAACACGGTGAATGATTTCATATTTTTTTATTCTAATACATTACTGCGCGAAATTTAGAACACAAATTCTACAAAAATTATTAAGCAAACGTTTAGTAAAATTAAGAGATATTCCATTTAGTTGAAATGAAGGTTTGCATGAAGTTACGGCTGCGATACAATCCAACCTGTTACTTGAAGGGAACAGGAAATTTTGATGGGTTCCTTAATTCCGAGCACCACCATTCTTGATAAAATTATTTTTTGAATGTACCGTTGAGTACAGGCACATTTAAACACTAGACGTCTTTATGTTAGTGAATTAAAAATTCTGATCTGGAAAAAATAATGCATACATGGTATATTGCATAGCATGTTTCTATTAAGAACGGTGTAACTAATGAAAATATCACTTATGCAGTGCAACTTGGGTAATTATAACGTTTGTGAGCTCTGTAATTTGAGTGTTATTTTAATCGTCCGGGTAAAGAATAGGAATTAAGATTTGGCCTTTTCCTTGTATCCCACCCAGTTATGTTAAGCATATTAAAAGACAAATTAAAAAAACAGAAATTAGCAACCATTTTTCTTTTTCTTTTCTTTTCCTTTTTTTCTTTTTCCGCTTTTTTTTTTTTTTTTTGAAAACTGAAGTTCTGATATTTAAGCACGTTAAGTGAAAAGGATGCAAAAGCTTAAAGCATATTGTTACAATCTTTTCAGCTTCAACAAAGAATAGCTTTGTGTATCGAGAGTTTTCTAAAAACGCTGAACATCACAGAGAGAATAATTCAAGAACGGAAATACTAATCACTTTAGCCAACTAGCAGTATTTCTTATTCCTATAATAAAATAACCATCACAACAGATTTTTTACAATTTCGGTTAAAAGACGACAACGTTTTTTCGGTTGTTGCACACTTCATGGCAAAGTTTGGAAGTTTAAAGCTCTTCGAATTGCAGCTAGTTAATCGCAAAATATTAAAAAATATCGAATACGCGGATAATTGGTTTACTTGCCTGAACAGAAAAACGTGTGTAACAAACAACTGTATTTTTGAGCACCACATTTCACGATTCTTGGCTATATCAGCGCCTGATCAAATGGATGCAAAAAATTAAAAAGCATTTATAACTTACACAATGACCGAAAACACCGAACCTCCGTTTAAAGAAATTGGAAATGCTTGAAGACGATCTACTAATTTCTTTTTAACAATGCTCTGAAATAATTAATTTTGCATAAATTATACCCCGAAACTGCAACAGTAACACTTCAGGTAAGACCAGATTTTTTCTGACTTGTGAAATGAATAGGATTTCTTTAGTTGAACATTATGTTTTAAATTCAGTTTCGATTTAATATATTACATTACATTCCTCTTGTCGCATTTTCTCTTCAGAAATTTGAATTCTACGTGTCAAAAAACACTGTAATTCATAAGGTCTGCCTTTTGCACAATTCGAATTGTACGCATGTGCTTGAGTTTGTGCCCATGGGGAGCGTGAAGTAAATTCAAACTGGCAGATGACAGGATCTGGCAGACTAGCCTTAAAAGACGTCCGCAGTAGTATGATAATTATGTGTTTCTATGAGTTTGCCTTTTTGCTTACAAAAATCGTGTTGTTACAGCATTTAAATTACTTTTCTATAAAATATAATCCACATACAGTTTATTCCGAGATCTTTCCTCTGCCTTTCCTCGCGGGTGTTAGCTAGATGTAGATAAATAAGTCCAAGCGAACACTCAAACTCGGGAACGAAGTAAAAGATCCCGGAAATGGATGTACATTCATCCAACCCCGCATCATTATGTTATTAAATTTGGAAAATAACAAAAACTCCGTTGACTTGATGACTACTAAAAATAATTCAGGAGTAAAGACAAATACAAAAGTCAGAAGGGTGACTCTCTGCATTGTGAAGCTATAGTCTGTATTTTGGGAAAAACGGGAAATGTTAACTGCACCATTACTACTTAAAAGTAATCAACAACGATAACAACAACAAAAGCGTCATCCTCAATTCATTTCTACGAAAGAAAAAATAGAAATATAAAAACTGTGTACAGCACCATGTGTCCATTCTCCTCAGGTAGCCTTATCTACTGTTTGTGCTAAGTACACTGCTGGCCACGAATTATGCAACACCAAGAAGGACACGAGATAGCAAAGCCAGATTTACTGGACATATAACAACCGATACAAAGATGAAACGATTGAGCTTACAGGCCGGTGCGACTTGCGGAACACGCAGACATCAATAGTTCGTGTGGCCCCCATGGCTGGCAATAACGGCAGCTACACGCCGCGGCATCGAACGAAAGAGGCTTTAGATGTAGGCTTGTGGTATGTCGGTCCAGACTGCTTCCACACGTTGCCACAGTTCATCAGGCATTGCCACTGGTGGTGCTTGTTGGGCCACTTGGTTGCCGATCAGCTACCAGACGTGTCAATGGGCGACATATCGGGAGACATGCGGGCCAAGTTCTGGTGGGCAGTAAAGAATTGTTGCACGATGGGTTCCACGTGCGGGCGCGCATTGTCCTGTTGAAAGGTGGCCGTTGGCACGTCCTGCAGGTAGGGGAGGACTACAGGCTCCAAAACGTCGGAGATGTAGGGGTGGCTGTTGAGTGTACCAACGAGGCGTACCAGAGGGCTGCAGGTGTCATAACCACGTGCGCCATAAACCATAACGCCAGGCGACGGTCCGGTATGGCGATGCATAATGCAGGCGTCATACAGTCTCTCGCGCGGTGCCGCCATACGCGGATCCGACCGTCGTGGTGTTGCAGGCAGAAGCGGGATTCGTCGGAGAAGACAATGTCGTGCCACTTCATAGTCCAGGTGCGGCGTTCAACGGCCAACTGCCACCGCACTCGCCGGTGGAGTAACGTCAATGGTAATCGGAACAACGGGCGCCGTGCGACATGTCCCCGCTCCTGCACAAGACGTCGAACGGTACGTGCTGACACAGGTTGTTGCTCAACATACCCTAATTCCTGAGCTAACGTTCGTGATGTGGCGGTGCGAGCCGTCAATTCCCGCCGCACAACATACCGGTCCTCTCGTTCTGTGGTGTGCCGTGGCTTCGACAATCGCTCACGTCGGTCCGTCGGTCCGCCCGTCCCTCCTGCACCTACCGAATAAATACTCGCATCACTGTGGCTGGCTGTCGTCCCACACGGGTGCCGATGTCTCGGTACGATAAACCGCTGTCGCAAAAAGTCACTATTCGTCCACTGCCGAACTCCGAAACGTGCAGCAATGACTGCCGTATTCTGCTACGAGGCATCAGGAAGCTTTCCACGACAGGTCCGGCAGCAAAACAAACTTCTACTATTTACACCCCGCCTTCTGTGCACCCTTCTTATAGTGCTTCTCGGTGGCGTGCCAGGCGCACATGATTTGCATATGCACTGCAATGCTAGTCGTTCGCATGTCCTCTCGCGGGCGACGTATGTTGTGAATTTCAGGCCAATCCGATGCTTCCTTCTTGGTGTTGCATTTTGGGTGGACAGCAGTGTATAATAACTAAGATATGTGGTCGATGGCATTTGATTTGGCAAATATTTAGCTACTTTTACAACGTGTTCGGCTTAGAGTTTTTACTTACGTCATTATAAGATAGATGGCCCTAAGTAGTAATAAAGGCTACGTTTTGCGGCCATTCACTTAACATTGTGCTCCTCACGGCTGCTCCTCACGTGGTTCGCGGATTGTCGCCACAGGAAGGGGGAAGCACCTGACGGTTGCTCCTCACGAGAGTTCCCCTACCAGAAATGGCGGGAGATAAGAACGTTGAATCTTATCGTGCTGATTATAACTTAGGAAATATTTATTTATTATAACTTAGGAATTATTTCCGTGCTTCTGATTTTTTTAATCAACTTAGAATATTTCTTCTCTTTATAAAACCATGTATTTTTAGAACTTGTGTGAGGAGTTAAATGCTCTGATGATCCCAGCGAGATTCGAACCAACAACCCTTTGTTTAGAAAGCTTGCATTCTTCCCACTAGACCACCCTACCATTGGAAAACGGTACTTGAAATAGGAAGAGGTTTTTTCACGGTGTTAAAAATGTTTTAGGGGATTTGGAATTTCTTTTAAAATGGTGTGTGAGGGGCAGTGGACGTTATTTGAGTTGTGATCGAGTTTGTGTGAACATGAGTTTTTCTGTTACGGTGGATCGTCTCTCGTTGAACTGTTGTAATGGAGGAAATGATGAAACAGACGTATCTATCAACTCAGAAAGTAGGAAGTTTTGGTGGTCTCGATGCTTTATACCGTGCTGTCAAAAAAGAAGGCGTCAAGAAAAAAGACGTCATGAAATGGTTGAAGGGGGAGAAAACGTACACCCTTCACAAGCTGGTGAGACGACATTTTCCGAGAAATAGAGTGATGGTGAATAAAATAGGACAACAGTTTCAAGCAGACCTAGCTGAT
The DNA here is from genome assembly GCA_039090855.1 of Macrothele yani. Taxonomy (NCBI): domain Eukaryota; kingdom Metazoa; phylum Arthropoda; class Arachnida; order Araneae; family Macrothelidae; genus Macrothele; species Macrothele yani. The sequence continues at coordinate 28,310,247 of CM077016.1, read as the reverse complement.
GTCTCCAGTTTGAGTCAATATAACGATGGATATCGTTACTTGTTAACATGCATTGACATATTTTCCAAATATGCATGGGCGATTCCCTTAAAGCAAAAGTCGGGGTCCCATATCGTTCAAGCATTTTCCCAGATTTTCCAAGACAGAAAACCCGTAAAACTTCAAACAGACAAAAGAACTGAATTTAAGAACAAAGAGTTTCAAAGGTTTTTAACACAGCACGGTGTGCATTTCTTTACAACGAACAACGAGACGAAAGCAAGTGTTGTGGAGAGATTCAATCGCACGCTCAAAACTCGCATGTGGCGATACTTTACAAGTCAAAATACGTTTAAATTCATAGACGTGCTCAACGATTTAGTTCATAGTTACAACCATTCTCTCCATCGGAGTATAAAAATGAAACCTGTAGATGTAAACAAAGATAATGAAATGCAAGTGTTTCTCAATCTGTATGGGGATCTCAAGAGGGAAAAACAGTCCTATAAATTTCAGGTGGGAGATAAAGTGAGGATTAGTAAAGCGAAATTGACATTTGAGAAAGGATACGAATCAAATTCGAAGGAAGAAATCTTTGTTGTGAGCGGTGTTGTTCCCAGATCCCCTCCTGTCTATAAAGTTAAAGATTTATTGAACGAAGAGCTGGAAGGAACTTTTTACGCCGAAGAGCTTCAAAACGTTACTCTGTCCGAGGCCTTTCCTGTGGAACGTGTTCTAAAGAAACGTAAAAGAAAAGGAAAAATTGAATACTTTGTAAAATTTAAAGGGTATTTTGATACATGTAATGCTTGGATCCCCGCGGAAGACTTGACCTCTCTATAAAACCGACCTTTTATTTAGATGAAACATCATTCGTCAACATGAGTTTCTATCTAACGTTACCCAGCGACAGCTCTCTCAGCTACTTTTCAGACAATAAAATTTCTCATTTCATCACACGTCTTCCTTCCCCGATCGAACTCAATGGTGACTGGGAAGTGGGACTCGTCGAACTCATCTACCCTCATTCCGGGTTTAATGTGAATGTAAATTCAAATTCTTTTGCTTACGGTCTCGGTCCAAGTCAACTGAAAGCAGCAAAAAACCCTGCTGGATATTATGACTCTGTGGGAGACGTGGTAAAAGCCATGTCCCAGCATTGGTCGAAAAAAATTACGATGTTTTTTAATAAAACCACGAGACGTGTCAAAGCAGCTTTAACTCTTGGTTCTCAGCTGCAGTTATTTCCTGGAATAGCTGAAATTCTAGGTTTTCATCCTGGAGTGTATTCAGCATCAGAAGGGAGTGATGTCACAATTCATGGAAATTTCGTAGCCGATCTGAACACATCGCTTTCCCTATTGTACGTGTAGAGTGATACTGTGGATCCTCAGCCTGTGGGAGACATGGTTGCTCCTCTCCTTCGCATCGTTAAAGTGAGCGGAGAAGACGGAGATGTGGTGAGCGCCTTATACGACCGCCCTCATTATTTGCCTCTAGCAAGAAAACATTTCCAAACCGTAGAAATCGTTATAAGGAATCACTCGGGACATTTAGTACCATTTGAACGTGGGAGAGCGATCGTGAAACTTCATTTTCGTCTCAAGGCTCTGTAGTTATGTATGAACCATACCGCTGTTGTACAAAATCCTTCGAGAATTATTACGTCAATCAAACTGGAAAAGGTTTAGTCTACTATCAAGGAGCACCCCTTCAAAAAGGGTATGGACTTGGAGGACTTTTTCGCTCATTATTTAGAGCGGCGGTACCATTATTCAAGCAAGGTGCAAAAACGCTTGGAAAACAAGTCTTGTAAACGGGGGTCGACCTTGCAAATGATTTAATGCAAGGAAAGGATGCAAAAGCAGCAGCCAAACAACGAGCTAAAGAAGCAGGACAAATTCTCACTGACAAAGCAGCTAATAAAGTGAAGAAAATGTTGGGAGGAAGCGTTAATAGGAAGAGAAATACGAAGAAACGCATCATTCGTTCAAAGAAAACCAAGACGACAGCACACGATATTTTTGATCCGTAAACCATGGCTCTGATTCACAGTCATTCTTCCGTATGTTTAAAGTTGGAACTTGATTTATTTGCTTTACCGCCCACCAAAACGAGCATAGAAAAAGGACAATGGATCGAATATCACCAATTGGCCAACATTCGAGATGGAGGACCTCTGGAATTTAATATTTCGTGGAGTGGAGAATAATACATGGATATGTCTTCCAGCCAACTCTACGTGAAAATTAAAATTGTGAAAGCTGACAATTCTGTCATAGCTGACAAAGAGCCCGTGGGACCCATTAACTGTTTTCTTCATTCTCTGTTTTCCCAAGTTGATGTTAGTTTAAACGAAAGAGTAATTTCGTCCTCGAGCAACACGTATCCTCACAGAGCATATATTGAAACTCTATTAAATTATGGAGAAGACGCAAAGAAATCCTATTTAGCATGTGAAGGGTTTTACAAGGATACAGCCGGACATCTACACGACATTAATCCCACGAATGCTGCATCAAACAAAGGATTACATCAACGTTACGAGCTCGTGAAAGACAGCAAAACGTTTGACATGATTGGAACCTTGCACTGTGATTTATTTTTTCAAAACAGACTGCTTCTCAATTTAGTGGATGTGAAAATTAAACTGGTTCGCAGTAAACCTGATATCTGCCTCGTTTCATCCTCCGAGACCCCCAATTACAGAGTTCTCATCGAACACGCCTCCGTTTTTGTGAGAAAAGTGAAAGTCAACCCGGGAGTTGCCATCGGCCATGCAAAAGCTTTAGAAAAATCTCCCGACAAGTATCCTATTGATCGTGTTTTATGCAAAGTGTATTCCATCCCTCAAGGAAGTATGTCCTTCGTGCAAGACAATGTATTCCTAGGACAAATGCCCAAAAGACTGATTATTGGATGTGTCGAGAACGATGCTTTTAATGGTACATATAAATCCAACCCCTTTGAATTTAAGCATTATGATGTTAACTTTATCACCGTGTACGTTGACGGACAGCCAGTACCTCATAAACCTCTAGAACCCAATTTCGAAAAGGGAAGCACAATTCGTTCTTTCCATAGTCTAATTCAAGGAACCGAGAAACTGGGCCAAGATTGTGGAATATATATCGATCGAAAGGAATTTTCCAAGGGATACACTCTTTATGCATTCAATCTCAGTCCGGACCTGTGTGATGGAGGGCACAGGAACCTGATCCAACAAGGAAATTTAGGAGTGGAAATCAAATTTGGAAAAGCTTTAGCAAAACCCATTTCTGTGCTAATCTGCGCAGAGTTCCAAAACATAATTGAAATTTCAAAGTCCAGAAACATTCTTTGTGATTTCTCCAATTGAAGAAATGATCAGTGTTCAAATTGCAAAGACCCTAAAGCAAGATCACGTGACACGACGGTCCTTCCTCTGAGTGTTTGCCTGTGACAGACTTCCCAAGAGAATTGACAAGTTCCCAGCATGCATTGTTGTGAATACGGATCGGTATGGAAATCCTGGAAACACTGCTTGGCACATACCAAACCCAAAAACAATGGAATTTTTTATTCTTTCGGACATTCTCCATAATATTTTCAAGGACCTATTGCTAGATTTGTCTCCAAGTTTGATACTGTTAAATTGAATGAAATACCTCTTCAAAGTTCGTTTACCGCCGTATGGGGACAATATTGTATTTTCTTCTTGTATTCTAGATGTCGCGGAAAAAGCTTGTACTCTATTGTAAGAAACTTTCGATGGAAATCTGAAACAAACGATCTGCGTGTCTTTCATTTCGTTCGAAATAAATTTCGAATTGTATCAAAATTTGGAATTTAAAATAAAAATTGATTGAAATCTATTTTATGTGTCTTTAAATTATTTTGTATATTTTTTAATGACTTCAGTTGACAACATGGAAGTGCCCAGACTACAACATCCTTTCACTGCTCTGATAGCGGGTCCAACTGGCTGTGGGAAGACTCAGTTTGTTAAACGTTTACTTCAGCATCAAGCGAAAGTTATATCCCCCCTCCCGAACATGTGGTGTGGTTTTACGGGGTTCACCAAACATTGTATGATGAAATAGAAAACGTGACATTTGTGGAAGGCCTTCCCTCCAATTTCCGTGACTATGTGAAAGGAAGAACCTGTTTGTTATTGATGATCTCATGACTGAATGCGGAAGGGATAAAAAATTAACGCACTTGTTCACCAGAGGGAGTCATCATTTCAATGTGTCTGTGATATTCATTACTCAAAATATTTTTCATAAAGGCAAAGAAATGCGAGAAATTTCCTTGAATGCTCATTACTTGTTTCTGTTTAAAACACGAAGAGATGTGAATCAAATATCTCATTTAGGGAGGCAGTTGTACCCTAGCAAACTTAAATGTTTTCAAGAAGTTTATGTTGATGCCACAAAATCGCCTTACAGCTATTTATTGATTGATCTAAAACCTGAGACCAAGGAAGAATTAAGATTACGCTCCCAGATACTGCCTGGAGACATTCAAGTAATATATCAACCTCGGTGAAATTAAATAAGTCTCAGTTTTCATCATGACGCTGTCTAAGCAACAGGTCCAACTTTTATGTATTATTCAACACTGTCCAAGAAAAGTATTAAAAGACCTAATATCAAAATGTAGAAAAAACGGAATTAAAGCCATATGTGAAGTTTGTATGAATACGTTAAAAGGAAATGTTCCGCTTACTCCTTCCCAGAAACATTCATTACAACGTCATAAACACACCTTACGAGCACTCTCTCGAAAAAAGACACCTCTGTATAAAAAGAGGAAACTCCTTATTCAAAAAGGGGGATTTTTAGGTGTGTTGATTCCTGCTGCCCTAAGTGTGTTAACGACTCTGCTTACGAAATAATGGAATTTGCCAAGAAAATGGTTCTGATTCCCGAAGAACGAATTTCTCGTCATATGCAAACAGAGGAAACGTTAACGGATTTGGACAAAGAAATGAAAAAAATTCTCCTAAGCAAAGAGTCTGACGAAGTCAAGGTGAAATTATATAATAAAGTCTTGAATAAACGCATTCGCGTTTCCAGTTTTAATCTTCCAGTGACATCTCAGGAATCCCCACCACGAACTGAAGAACCAGCGAAAGAAAAACATATCAAAGGCGAAAAAGTAAAAAATGTTGTAGAAGACCTTGTCCTTCAATCCGTTCCTACTAACTTCAAACGCTATGCAAGAAATGTGTTGAACGTCTTTAAAACGAACTCTGATGTTATTGGCTGGAATCCCAAAGCCGAATTTAAATATAATGGACACATTGTGAAAAACACGAATATAGTAGACCTCATAGACTCTATGTTTCGAACCAAGGGAACTAAGCTGCACATACCTCTTGAATTTGTAAAAGCATTAAAGGGCATTAATTTACTTTCAAAGTACATTAAAAATAAACAAATGTTGAAAGTTCCTGAACAAGGAAATTCGGTTGTAACTTCTAAACGGAAAAAGACAAATTTATGTAAAAATGTTCGTTGGATTCCATATTAAAAAATTTAGATGGAAAAAAGTGTCATTCTTTTTCGAGTTGATTTTCTCTTTTTAACTGTATTCATTTTCCATAAGTTTATTTTGAATCGAGTAAAATTCTGTAAACGGTCATTTTGAAATCGTTTAAATTTCAACAGGACGAAAATGGTTTGATTGGAAACGTACCAGGGCAAGATTCGGAAAACTGTGTTATCTTATTGGGTTAAAAATGGAAATTTTCCATTTCTTATATTTGTAAAATTCCCATAGGATAACATGGGAAACTAGCATGAATATAAGGCGGTTTTGGATCGAGTAAAAATCTGTAAACGGTCATTTTGAAATCGTTTAAATTATAACAGGACAAAAATGGTTTGAATGAAAATGTGCCAGGGCAAGTTTTGAAAAAGTATATTCTCTTATAGGGTTAAAAAATGGAAAGAAAGAAGATGTACTTCATGAAAAAAAAATCATTAGAATTCGCTACGGCTGAAGGTCCCCGAGCGGGGTCATAAACCAATACTCGTATTAACCATTCAAAGAATGGGGGTGTCAGGAAAACCACTAACCCTCATTGTCGCCTTCATGTAGCGTACGGAAGTGGTGAACTTCACCAAACATGGATCCATAATATTGTAAAAGCACATTTAGGTTTACGGGGGTTTTACGCCCACGCCAGTGACCTTCATTCAGGTTTACGGGGTTTTTTACATCCACACCAGTGACCTTCATGCATACGGAACATACGTTCACATTCATACACTCGTTCATACAGAAAAAATGTAAATGAATAAAAATAAATAAAGTAGTCCTAAAAAGGACTTTTTTCAAGCCCTAAAAAGGACTGTTTTTCCAGGTCCCTTTCATACACTTGCTTCATGGTCGGTGGAAGGAATTGTTTTTTCTGCTGATACATCAGTACATTGACTTCACAGTCTCTAGCAAGTTCTTTACAATTATGCTTTTCAAGAACGCTTTGGACGGGACATGGTCTCCAGTGACTGCAACAAAAGATTCTGCTAGAATCTTGGGGTTAAGCAATGCAACGGCATCATCGAAATACTTTTGCCACTTGGATTCGGGGGTGGCATATGCACAGCTGTGGGCCATGATGTTTCCGAATATGCGATTTGGGGGTTGGTGGCACTCCATACAATAATATAAGTTATAGATATGTTCCTGAAGGCGATCCCTAACCATGTCAGCAAGCATGATGAAAAACTCTTCATCTGAGATGGAAGCAACAGGGGAAGAAGTCCTTGGATGGAGCAAAACAGCCTTTCTAAAGACTGGTCCAAATAGTAGTTGAGTAATGCTGTCCCACATTTTTCCACATTGATCAATAAGAGTTCCAAATTGTTGACAAGTCAGCTTTATCGAAACAGAATTAAATCGACGAAAACCATGAATTCCGGGGAAAGCACTTCTAACGTGTACTGCCAGAAGCATCTAAGAGGGAAGGACAGCAGGAAACGATAAGTTCACGATTAATCAAGATGTCACAATTCATGCCTTGAATCCAGTGTGATTTTCCCATGAATTTTCGGAGCGTTGAAGCTGACGTTGTTATTCCATTCTTAGAAGGGTAGAAAGATTCCCCGTCTTTCCTATAACTTCGAATATGAACTCGGACCGTGTTGTTAAAATCGCTTACTTTTGCAAACATGTTTTCACTTAAATGAAAATGATGAGGTGCGAGATTTTTCAAAGAAATGCTTGGGAGGGTAACTTCTCCACACGGTTTGGGCTTTAAAGAAATGGACTCACGTACCTTCTTAGCGGGAGTAGCAGAAATTTTAGCACTTCGCTTCATCGTGGAAATGGAATCGGTAGCACTCAAAGCAACAGACAAAAATGAAGTGACTCGTTCGAAGACTCAAGACAAACTGAAGGAACAGCTCTTATTCTAAGTCAAAACTGATAAGAGATTATCGTTCTTATTGGGTCATGCACAGCTTGAGGGCGTGAATGTATAGTCAAGCGATAAAGGCTGTTTTCATCTTCTAAAGGTTAAATTTTATCGATAGGAAACAGCATTACATTGGAGGGGGTGGTAAATAACTGGTTTGGAGCGGAAACTCATATCCTGTTCTTTGAAAAACAAAGTATCGTGTTTAAAAGATAAGTAGGTAATGTAAAAATGATAATTCTCCAAAAGCAACATGGCTGAATGGGATAGCATCCTATGAAACTTAATTTTGACAAAACTGAAATAATTGATTTGTAAACGATGAACTTGAGCTTCCAGAAAATAACTTGAAAAAATTTATATTGTGAAATTTGTTTGACCATTTTTTTTTTCAGGCAGTGCAGGGTGGCAGGCAATTTGGATGGGTATTTACTAGATCCGGCATGAGTCTAGCTGTTTGTGAGCAGGGAAGACTTGAAACAGAACATTTTTAAGAGATTGACGACAGCAGCAGTCTTGAAGAAAGCAGTGTGGACCCGTTTATTATTTTTAATGGCTCTGGGTGGATGCCGAGCGGCTTAAATTTTCGTTTTTTCACAGGAGGCTCTGAACAATCTTCTAATTGGAAATGGCCGAAAGGAAGAGTGTGAATTTTGTCTTCGCAGATGACTCTTTTGTTGTCAAAAGGACTGAGTGACTTCTTGTTTGAAGAAAGGGAAAATACTACATGTTTGTAGCTTCTGATGGAAGCGGCCGAATGTCTCATTTCCATTTTATGAACCAATGAAGATTTATAATCTGCAAATCTTAGGTGTTTTAAAACAACATTTTTGGGCACACCTTTAGCCTTTTTAATTTCCGAATGAACCCCTGTGAAAGCATATATTTTTGGACAGAGGCCTACAAATTCTGTAATAATATTTCCATCCATTTCATCTTTAAATTTACCTAGGACTTTTTTGTTTTTCATGCTGTGTAGGGGGTGATTCACATTATATCCACTGGTATCAAGAAGATGAGAAATTTTCTTCATGTCCTCGTACAGATCCTCAGTTTTAGTTTCATAAAAGAAACTGTCTGTATCCATATAGAGAATGGATATATCTGGATACATTGGTTTCATCACATTGTAGTGGAAATCGTACATTTTAATTTTTGAGATATCCAGAATAGAGGTGCCTAGGTAAATGGGCTTGTTAAAGGTTAACTTTGTCAAGGCCAAATGAATGGATACCAGATAAATTCCATTTTCTTCATTTTTCATGACTGTACGATCTTTAAAATTTGGTTTCGCTGGAAGTTTATCCAATCTTGCATCTTCACTCACAAGCTCGACAATTGTTCTTTTTTGAATATTTTCCATTGTCTTCCCAAACACGGAATTATTCATAAGTTTAAAGAAGTCTTTTTCAAATTCGTTCCTGGCTTGCTTGCGTTTTTCAGTGTTCAAATTTATATTACTTTCGAACCATTTACTTTGGTCGAAACTAATGGCTCTATGATTTTTTTTGATAATCAAACCTGCCTGCACTGCCTGTTTTAAAACTCTGTAATGAGTAACGTACCGCTGCTTATTTCTCAGAGTGATCAATAATTTGGTTTGATTGGTGCCAGGAACGACTTCTGTCTCTGGACAAAACGGTAAGTTCTCATGTTGAATATGCAGAGCTGAGGGATATTCAATGTCCACATCCAAGATGTACCCCGAAGGAGAATCATCCGGGATAGAGGAAACACTCATCTGCTGCAATTCTTCATGTGACACCCACCGGAAGTTACCTGTTGCCAGATTTTGACTCATTGCCCACCCATACAAATCGTTGGCGTCTAGATAAGAGATATAATTAGACGCCTTCGACGGGTTATAATTTTCCATGTGCTTATTATTTGCCTCTGCATGTCTTTTAATGCATTGACATAACCCACCGCGCCTGCCACTTTCAAACATGAGATACATGTCATAGTCTTGCAATAATTCAAGAGAAATTTTTGTGTATTTTAACATGGCCGAAAATGCAAGACCTGGAGCGCATGCCGGATCTAGTTTGTATGTTTGCAAGCAAATATCTCTGAAATTTTCAAACACGTCAGCTAAAATCAAAACAACTGTTCTTAAATAAGCGTCCGTGTACTCTCCTAAATTTTTAATTTGTAAAGCGCTCCATACTTTTATAGCATGACCGTAATCTTCTTCTGAAATGTGAGAATCGGTCAACTTAATAAAAAAGCCGATGCTGGGGGAAGACATGTTTCTTCTAGCTTCTTGTAGCAAGTAATGTAGTCATAGGGAAATATGCCTTTGGAGGTAAGAAGATCGAATATTTCACCATCGCCAAATTATTGTTGAGTAATTTTGAATAGGTCTTTGGGAAGATTGTCGGCAAATTTAGATAAGCTGCTCGGCATAAAACGACACAAGTCCAGGAAGCGAACTTCAAAACCATCAATTTTCTTGGAAAAAGAAATAAATTTTTCTGTGGACTCCGGGATGACCGAAATGTCGCCTGCAAGGGATCATAGCTCTTTGATGATGAAATGAGAATCGTATCCAGATAGATTGTGCATGAACACAGGAACAAATTTTGGATTTTTGTAGTTGATATTACACACCGAATGTGCAGGTCCTCGGTAATATGATGTCCTATGATCATGATCCGGAAATTTTCTCATATTCTTGTTTGTAGGATCAAAGCCCCCTTTGCCACATATATAACATTCTGTTGCTTCCATGTACGATTTCTTTTCGGCCTCCGTCAAAGTTTTCATGGGAAGATTGATTTTGTATGCTTCCGAAATGGCCTTCACATCTTGTTTCAAGTTTTCAAAAATGTTGAATCACCCCCTTCTCAGCTCTGTAAGATCTATATGTGGTGTAGGCATTCATATCGTCTTTGATATAGTACCCATAGGCCATCACTTCGTAAGCTTGCATTTTCTTTGAAAACGAATCACAGGGGTCCGCTGATTGGTGTCAAAAGACTCTCAAAATCAGCGTATATGGCAAAGGGGACTCGCTGCATATGCAAATGATTTTTAAAAGTTAACTCTTTTTTTCTGAGGCATCTGTGCGAGGACAGCTTTGTTCTTTTTGCATAGCAGCTTGTGTTCTTCTAGCTTTTCTTCACCTCTATATCTGGCATCGTAGGTTATGAAACATTTCTTGCAAATAAATTTTTTGTTGTGACAAGAAGAAATCTGGGAAGAATAAAGGCGAGCGAAATCGGAGATGTAAGCATAGTGACTGCTGCTGTTATTTTCGATTAAAAGAAGGTCGCGATGATCGGCGAGTTCTTCATATACTACTTTGAGCGGGAAAACTCTGTCATCGTCATCAAGGCCAAAGACATTAATACTAATATTATTCGCCTTTTCAAACTTGGGGATTTCAGTTGGGTTGACTGGATAGTCAACAACGTCCCCGTTGTAGCCCTTTTCAAATTGTGCATCGCATTTGTAGGAGGCAACCTTTTGTCTGCTATTCTTTTGATCAGCTAGGCGAGGGGTCCACACTGCATATTTGAAACAATAATAATCATCCCGGTTTTGCACATTGACCACCGCTTTCTTGTTTTGAATGCTCTGAGGCAATTCAATATAAGAGCCACCCCTCAGTGGTCGGAACCTGTTAACGCGCAGTTCCAACCACAAAACATTAAAAAACTCCACCCAGAGCGGTTCATTTCACTTTCTTCTTTTTCTGTGATGAGCTTCCAAGACATCGTGTCGACAAAATCCCCAAGTTCAGTAGTTCTGAAAATAGGTGTGTTGGTGGTCTTCAAATTAAATGTGCAATAATCATATTCATCGGTATCTCCTTCTTTGGCCTTTCTAAATTTTGCCTCTATAAAAATATTACATTTCAAAGAGGGTGGTCTCTTAAATTATTTTCCAAAAGGGAAATGACAGAGTTCCTGATGTTATTTAAAAATGTAGGTAAACAGTTTGCGCTTTCGCCTGGAGGAGTGTTTTTGTAAGTTTTTAGCCTATTTTGTGCTACCGATTCATCTTCTACAAATCCCCCTATACTAACGGGGGCAGGAGGGACAGCATTACTGGGGCCAGCACCTTGTTGTTGTCGTGAAAGGCCATGAATTAACTTCATGTGCCTCATGAGATTGGACTTACTATTCGTTTTAAAGGAGCATAATGAACAATTAAAGGACGGGACACCTTCCTCATGGGTTTTCTTATGTCTCATTAAATTAAACTTCCTGGAAAACTCCTTCATACAAATATCGCATTGAAGCGAGTTACCTGCTTCGGAGGGATCTTCAATATTTGAAAAGAGATCTACATTCTCTTCCAACAAATGCTCTAAGTCATCGTTGGAAGGGGGACAAGGATCAATAACGTTGGAAAATAGATCCAAGTCCTCGTCCAATAAAAAACTGGAATCATTGTTCAGAGGATCAGCCGCTGCATAAGCAGGGTCATTCATCATGAAATCTCTGTCTTGATTCCACCAGGCACCGAACACCTGAAACCAAAGAAAGGAACGCGAAATTAGCCTAACAAGTTAAAAAAAAAGGGGGATTCTAAAAAGGAACTTTGAATTATGATTAAAAGGGACACCTATGAAAATAGAACCCTAGAAAAAGCAAAAAAGAAAAAATATTCTAACCGATTCATAATCAATGGGAGACGTAGGGGAACTAGATCCAGACATTTCAACAAAATTCGAGAAGAATGTAGACTAACTTTCAAGATACCGTTGTAAAGTTGAAGAAGCTATGGGAGTCTGCGATGTTTCATACCCCTTTTATACCTTGAGAAGGACTGAAAAGGGCTGATCACGTGATGCATGCATGGAATCGATTAGTCAGCTCTAGTTGATGAATTTCCTTTGTAAATGCAAACACTCCAGATCACAGGAAAAGTAAAATCTGACAATCTTATCTGTTTACAGATAAATTCTAAGAATTAGAAACATATGTTTTTAGTAGCAATATCAGAGTAAAAGAAATACTTTGAACACTATCTTTTGTTGTTAAAACGCATGGTGGGAACGTTATCTTTTTCATGACAAACATGCTGGAAACTTAGGGCAAACATATGTTATCACAGGAAGATGCACCATTTAACACTGCGGAAATCGCTCTCAAAATAGATTAGACGTTAATCAAAAACATCTGGACACGATGAACTTAAGGGGAAGTGATCTTATCTATAACAAGGCACAAGATAATGTAGTCCGCGTGAACTAGGAAATCACAGGAGGAAGTACTTATCTACATGAGCGGGGCTATGTGTTTTCATTTATCACATTTATAGGAATAGTATTGAAGGTTGAAATGTCGGGAGATAAGAACGTTGGGGTACATTAATCAAAAACATCTGTTTTACCTACACAAAGAAATTCTGGGACTAGAGAGAACAGATTGGGTTTATCAGGCCGGAAACAAACAAAGATAACAACTCAAAGGTTGTTCTGATAGCATTGCAGACGGGAAGTGATCGCAATGTACACTAACTGGGTGAATAAATCTGTCTTTGGAAATATATCTAAACTTAGGGAAAACAAAATAAGATTCGTTTATCATGCAAAAGAAGGGGAAAATTAATTTTCAAGAAGTATCCGGAACAATGTTGAAAAAATCAACAAGCCAGAATAAAATAAAGAACCAAGTTATAATAATTAATGAAATTTCTTGAGAAAGGGCTGCGAATCGTTTTTATAGACATGAGCTAAAAAATAATGCAACGCTTATAACACCTCACACAAGTTCTAAAAATATACGTTTTATAAAGAGAAGAAATATTCTAAGTTGATTAAAAAAATCAGAAGCACGAAAATAATTCCTAAGTTATTATAAATAAATATTTCCTAAGTTATAATCAGCACGATCAGAGTCAACGTTCTTATCTCCCGCCATTTCCGTTAGGGGAACTCTCGTGAGGAGCAACCGTCAGGTGCTTCCCCCCTTCCTGTGGCGACCCCTCGTGAACCCCGTGAGGAGCAGCCGTGAGGAGCACAAGGTTAAGTGAATGGCCGCAAAACGTAGCCTTTATTACTACTGCCCTACAATTGTTCTGCTGAAGAACTAGGACCATGCTATGTAGCCATTTTCCTTCTGTGCTTCTCAGTAGGGCAGAGCAGAATCCCTTCACTCATTGAGTACGCAATACAAATTGTGTGAAAGAAATGAATGTTGTAGAGAGAAAAGAACCTTTTGAATACATCAAATTGATCCATGTAATAAAGCGTTAAATATGGGACCATTAAAAATTTTTGAATATAAAGCTAGAATTCATTTCTTACAAACGTAACATGATATTCGCTCATATACACTGACGGAAAGTGAAAAAGAACACCAAGATGGAGACATCTGATACCAACGAAATTTATACAGCATAATAACGGTATACAAAGGATACCGGGATCAAAACATTATGGCAAAACACAGCTGTATTTGCTGGTAAACTGAAAAATAACATTTCCATGTAACATGGTTAGTACGAGGTTGAACCGCCATTAACTGTTGTTGTGACATTTGTAAGGTCGGCCCATCGTGGTGTTTTCCAGCAAGATGACGCACGCCCACATACGGCACGTGCAACGCAACATGCACTTCAGAGTGTAAGACAACTTCCATGGCCTGCACGTCCACTGGATTTGTCCCCCATTGAGCACGTGTGGGATTTTATGGGACAACGACTTATCCGGTCTCCACGGCCAGCCACGACCATCCCCGATTTACGCATCCAGGTTGGGAATGCTTGGAACTCAATACCCCAAACTTACATCCAACATCTGTACGACAGACTCCATGCCAGAACTGCACAGTGTGACGCAGTTCATGGCGTTTCAACCTCGTACTAACCATGTTACATGGAAATGTTATTTTTCAGTTTACCAGCAAAATACAGCTGTATTTTGCCATAATGTTTTGATCACGTTATCCTCTGTATTCCGTTATTATGCTGTATAAATTTCGTTGGTCTCAGACGTCTCCTTCGTGGTGTTCTTTTTTTACATTCCGTCAGTGTATATGAGTAATTATCATGTTACGTTTGTAAGAGATGAATTGTCGCTTTATATTCAAAAATGTTTAATGGTCCCAGCTTTAACGCATCATTACATGGATCAATTTGATGTATTCAAAAGGTTCTTTGCTCTACACAAAATTCATTCCTTGCAAACAACTTGTATTGCGTACTCAAAGACTAAAGGGATTCTGCCCTGCCCTACTGAGAAGCACAGAACGAAAATGGCTACATAGCATGCTCCTCGTTCTTCAACAGAACAATTGTAGGGTCATCTATCTTATATTGACGTAAGTAAAAACTCCAAGCCGAACAGGTTGTAAAAGTAGCTAAATATTTGCAGAATCGAATGCCATCGACCACATATCTTAGTTATTATACACTGCTGTCCACCCAAAATGCAACACCAAGAAGGAAGCATCTGATTGGCCTGAAATTCGCAGCATGCGTCGCCCGCGAGAGGACATGCAAACGATTAGCATCGCAGGGCATATGCAAATCATGTGCGCCTGGCACGTCACCAAGAAGCACTATAAGAAGGGTGCACAGAAGGCGGTGGGTAAGTAGTAGAAGTGTGTTGCACTGCCGGACCTGTGCGTGCGAAGCTTCCTGATGGCTCGTCGCAGAATACCGCAGTCATTCCAGCACGTTTCGGAGTTATACAGAGGACGAATAGTGGTTTATCGCGACAGCGGTTTATCGTACCGAGACATCGGCGCCCGTGTGGGACGACATCCAGCCACAGTGAGGCGAGTATGGATTCGGCGGGTGCTGGACGGACGGACGGACCGATTTGAGCGATTGCCGCAGCCGTGGCACACCACCGGCGGGTATTGCCGGCTCGCACCGCCACATCACGAAAGTTAGCGCAGGAATTAGGGTGTGTTGCGCAACAACCTGGGACAGCACGTACCTTTCAACGTCGTCTGCAGGAGCGGGGGCCTGTCGCACGGCGCCCATTGCTCCGATTACCGTTGATGTTTCACCACCGCTGAGGACGGCGGTAGTTGGCCGTGTAACGCCGCACCTGAACTAAGGAATGGCACGACATTGTCTTCTCAGACGAATTCCGCTTCTGCCTGCAATACCACAATGGTCGGATCAGTGTGTGGCGGCACCGCGGCGAGAGACTGTATGACGCCTGGTTTATGCATCGCCATACCTGTCCGCCGCCTGGCTTTAATATTTAGGCCGCAATTGGAAATGACACACGTACCTCTCTGATACTCATCGCCGGTACACTCAACAGCCACCGTTACATCTCCGACGTTTTGGATCCTGTAGTCCTCCCTTACCTGCAGGACCAGCCAGGGGCTACGTTTTAACAGGACAATGCGCGCCAGTACGTGGCACACATCGTGCAACAATTCTTCACGGCCCACCATGTGTCACTGCTGCCGTGGACCGCCTGTTCTCCCGATATGTTGCCCATCGGACGCATCTGGTCGCTGATCGGCAACCGAGTGGACCGGCAAGCACCACCCGCGGCTACGCCTGATAAACTGTGGCAACGTGTAGAAGCTTCCTGGACCGACATACCCCAAGCCCACATCCAAAGCCTCTATAATAGCGGCCGTTATTGCCAGCCATGGGGGCCACACGAACCATTGATGTCTGCGTGTTCCGCAAGTCGCACGAGCTTGTAAGCCCAATCGTTTCTACTTTGTATCCGTTGTTATGTGTCCAGTAAATCTGGCTTTGCTATCTCGTGTCCTTCTTGGTGTTGCATTTTGGGTGGATAGTAGTATATGTTACCTGATACTATATGCCCGTGATGTTCATCAACAGAAGCTGCTAGGTCACGTTCTTTACAGTGGCAAGGTAGAGTTGTTGATGATTCTGAACTTTTCTTTAAACTTGCCATTTCCTTATGCACTATCTACCAACAAGTAATTGGACACCCCTGCAATCGACGATATCTGCGGTCCTGATACACGTCACAGCCACCGCCGTTAAATATCGTGTGGGAAACAACAACGCAACCAGTCGCATGCAAGATGTCACGCAGTTCGGAGCTCTCTGATTTCGAGAAAGGTGTAATCGTCGGGTATCACAGAAATGGCCGATCCATACGTGACATATCCAACGAGTTGAAGTACCCAAAACCGACCGTGGCCTACATGATTGGCAAGTGGAAGATAAGAGGTGACTGTCGGAATGTGCCCCGAATCGGCAGATCCACAAAACCTAGAGTTAGAGACCGACAGGTGCTGGCCAGAGAAATTCAGAAAAACCGCACCAAATCGACGGGCCACATCCGCGAAGAATTTCAACAGGCATCCGGGAGTGCGCTATCAATGAATACCATCCGTAAGGAAGCCCATCTGCTCAGTTATCATCAACGTGCTGCCGCCCACAACAAGCTTTTGATGAGCAAGTCCAATAGCGCTGCTCGGCTAACGTGGTGCAAAGAATGTCGACAGTGGACCGTTGAACAGTGGAAACAGGTTCTCTATAGCGACAAATCAAGATTCACCCTCTACCGTTCGGATGGCAGGGTCTCGGTTTGGCATCTGCCTGGAGAACGCCTCCTGCCGGAATGTATTGTGCCAACTGTGAAGTTCGGCGGCGGTGGAATTATGCTATGGGGGTATTTCTCCTGGTATGGCGCGAGACCCTTTGTCGCAATTAGTGGTAGACTCAACGCCGAGACCTATTGCACCATTTTGGATGACCATGCGCTTCCTACGTTGTGGCAGTTTTACGAGGTGGACCCATGTTACTTTCAGGATGACAATGCCACCTGTCATATTGCGAGGTCCACCATGCCTTGGTATGGAGACAATGGGGTTAATCAAATGAACTGGCCTGAGCAGAGTCCGGACCTTAACCCTATGGAGCACCTCGGGGACGAGTTCGAGCGTCGAATTAAGGAGTGACCCCATCGTCCGAAATCGGTGAAGGAACTGACCTGTCTTCTTAAAGCCGAGTGGAAGAAAATACCTCTAGCCGTCGTAAAACTCCTGGTTGAGAGTATGCCCCGGAGGGTCGCAGCTGTAATCGCCGCTCGTGGAGGCTCCATCAACTATTGAATTTGAATAAACTTCGTTTTCCTTTGCTATCACAGGTGTCCAATTACTTGTTGGTAGATAGTGTAGTTGTCTAGCCTTCTTTCCAGTGAGGGATCATATTTATAACTCGTAACAATACATACTCCATTAACGGGAAAGCAGCGCTGACCTTCTCGGAATATGCGAAAAAAGCCAATTTATCAAATATCCTGTCCACGAACTGCACTGTGCAATATACCCTTTTACAATTACTGTTATTTTTTTAGTTGTCTCCATTCAACTTGAACTGTAATAGATCCTCAATAAGATCTCTTTTATGCTTGTCAGAATATTTATAGTTTCATTGAAAACTTCTAAGTGCTTTAATTTTTCTTTTATTTAGTCCAAAAATTTTCTTCTTGCAGTAAGGTATAATTTTGTCATTATTTCCATCTAAGTCATCTAGAAACTTCTGGAAATCAACAAATCTCTGTGTTTGCAATCCCTTACATCTACAGCTTCCGTAGAGGTAAGGGATTGTTTCCCACTGTAGTAAACGGTTTAAATTTGAAGTTTTGATAAACTGGATTTTTTAATGCTGATATCATTGGAAATATTTTTACCATTAAAGATTTCATTTAACCCACACGGGTATATCGTCTCTAATTGAAGCAAAAATAATTTTTCCAGTTCAAAGCGTTTTTCAAGATTTTCTTCTTAAACCAACATTTTGAGAAACATGTTTTCAAAGCTATATTTCTGAAATTGCGTTAGCTCTGCACCTTTTTTCTTTAAACTCAGATGTCGGACCTGTGCCCATTTATTCTAATATTTAGCGGTCCGTCCGTTTGTCCGATATAACTTAACCCGCTTATTCTGCAAATAATTTTATATATCAAATTAGTGGTCTTACAGAAATTGGTTGTAGAACTTCCTTTTACGCAGACATTATGAGGAATTATATATATATGTGTGTGTGTGAACCAGTGCGACATGAAGGCAGAGGGTGCTAAGAATCACCGGAGGACCGAACTAGGCTGCCATTTGATGCTGACCTTGGCTACTTGCAACGGACGCTCCCTATCTTCTGATTCAAGGATTCAATTAGAAGAGGAACTACAAAAGATCACATGGGACATCTTCGGGCTATGTGAGTTAAATAGAAAATTAGAAGATTTCGTTGAACTCAAAAGTGGACATCTCTTCTACTATCGTGGAACAGTAACCGGCAGAACTAGGGGTGTTGGATCTATAATAAACAAGAAACTGAAGGGTAAAGCTGTAGAAGTTGAAAGTACCTCTGACAGAGCTGCACGACTCGTCATCCAACTCTCGAGAAGATACCAGGCCCGGATTATTCAAACTTATGCACCTACCACAAGTCACCCTGAAGAAGAAATTGAAGAATTTTACGAGGAAATTCGGAATTTAATAAAAAAGGCAAGCAGCACTTGAAAATCATTATGTGTGATTTAAATGCAAAAGTAGGGCAACAGCAACAGCATGAAACTTCCGTTGGTATATTCTGTTACGGGAATAGAAATCAACGTGGAAATACTCTCGTAGAATTTGGAGAAGCAGAAAGGTTTTTCATCATGAACTCCTTTTTCAAGAAAAAGGTACGTAGGGAATGGACATGGAAACATCCGAATGGGACGACAAGTGAAATTGATTTTATTACGTGTAACAAAAATTCGTCATCGAAGACTGCAGTGTGCTACACAAGTTTAACACCGGTAGTGACCATAGATTGGTGAGATGTAAGATGCACCTCAAAACTAAACTCGAACGTAGCAACGTCATAAAACAAACAAAACGTATTGACATAGCCATCCTTAAAAAACATCATAATACCTTTAAGTTGGAACTGAAGAACAGATTCCCTGTTTAGAAGGCCTAACATCGGAAGAAGATAACTCATCAAGGCTCTTATGGAAACAGCAAAAAAATAGGTGGTACTAAGAACAAGTTACATATGAAGAAAATTTCAGGAAAAACGAAAACTTTGATGCAAACGAGAAGGGAGATGAGGTCAAATAAAGACGCAACTTCCAACGTGGAATATATAGAGCTATGCAAGACAGTGCGGAAAAGTATCACTGAAGACATAAGGAAATTCGATTGTGAACTAGTGAGAAAAGTAATTGAAAAACACCAGAACCTGAAGAGAGCAAAATGACATCTCGGTAAGGGAAGAAAACAGATTATGGCTCTGAGAAAAGAAGATTAGGTACTGTAACAAGAAATAGAAGCGAATTTTTGACAATTGTGAAAAATTTCTATTCGAAACTGCAGTATATGAAAGGGATGATACATCTAATCTGGATATCACGACAGGTACCAGTGCCAAACTCCGTACAATCCTCCCTGGAGAAGTTACATATGCAATTAAGAACATGAAACGGGGAATAGTTCCAGGAGAAGATGGAGCTACCGTAGACACTATACAAGAAGCAAGGGGAGAAATTGAAACTACACTCGCCCACGTTTTCACCAAATTTCTTAATGAAGGGAATATTCCTGAGGTTTGGAACAATGCTACAATGATCCTGCTCCATAAAAAAGGTGACGCTGAGGACTTCAGGAACTACAGGCCGACCAGCCTCTTATCCGTGGTTCATAAAATATTCCCTAAGGTTCTTTTGCACTGCTTCAAGGTAATACTAGATATGGCCCAACCAAGAGACCAAGCTGGATTCAGGAATGGCAACAGCACTATAGACCATATTCATGTACTGAGACAACTAATTGAAAGAACAAGAGAATATGAACTCCCATTATGCATGGCTTTTATTGACTATGAAAAGGCTTTCGATTCTGTGAAACCATCAGCAATAACAATGGCTTTGAAATCCTGCAGTATTGAAGATGCACACATTAGCATTATTAATAATGAAAATGAAAGTGCAAAGGTTCGGATATTTTAGGATACAGCACCAATAAGAAGTGGACAGGTAGTGAGACAAGGTGACACCATATCTCCCAAGCTCTTTAACACCACATTGCAAAATGTCTTTCATACATTGAACTGGGAAAACAAAGGGATACAGATTAATGTAAATTACTTAACTCACCTTCGTTTTGCTGATGACGTAGTCATCTTTGCAACTACACTTTCAGAGCTGCATATTATGATCCAAGAACTTGCTGACAAGAGTAAAGAAGTGGGATTAAAAATGAACTTTTAGAAGACAAAAGTGACGTGCAAATGCTTTTACAAGAAACGAAGATTTATCGATTGATAAAGAAAAGCTGGAGACAACCGATTCCTACATTTATCTTGGGCAGCAGATATCAAGTGAGGGTCACATTGATGAAGAAATTAATAGGCGTAAAAAACTTGGATGAAGAGCATTTGGAAAAAAACGTACAATTTTTAAGAGCAGTATGCCATTATGTCTAAAGAAAAAGTGTTTAATCAATGCATCCTGCCAATGCTTACGTATGGAGCAGAGTCATGGACCTTTACTAAAAAAGACATACAAAGACTGCAGACAACTAAAAGCAGCATGGAGAGATGAATGTTTGATGTAACCAGAAAAGATAAGAAGAGGAACGTGTGGATAAGGAAAATAACAGGAGTTGACGACATCAGGACCAGAGTGAAATCACTGAAATGGCAATGGACTGGACATGTTGCCAGAAGTACGGAGCACCGATGGACAACCGACTTTTAGACTGGATTCCTGAGGGACAGGAAAAGACCCAGAAGAAGACCACATGCAAAATGGATGGACGAAATTCGAAAGCATGCTGGAGTGGCATGGAGCAGACAGGCGCTAGGCAGATAATTGTGGAAGAAATTTGGGGAGACCTTCATCCAGCAGTGGATTGAAATTGGTTGATGATGATAATATATATATATTTTAAATATTTTAAAGGGCATTTCTGCTAAACAACACATGCAAAATCCATGATTTTTTTCAGTTACAAAAATTTAATGTCGAGATATATTATTCAAAAATGTATGTCAACTGTTAGGTTGAGATCTTAAGGTTTTCACAAAACAATTATCTACGTTCTTCTGTTCGAAGCAAATAATTTTTATGTATTTGCAATAAAACAGAAATCATGAAAACGCAATATCAGATCTATTTTTTTCATTTGATTTATGAATCTTTATACACTGACGGAAAAAAAATCCCAACACCAAGAAGGGGTTGTGTTAGATAAACGACAGTTAGTAGGCGGTGAGAGTACACCTGTAAGATGACGTCTATGCAAATTTCGCGCTCGGCGCATACGTGTGGCGTTAGTAGCGCCCCTCGGAACATGCAAAGCAGGTTTGCTGTAACCTTCGTGAGCGTTAGTTATCGTTGAGATTTGACGTAGTGTGTTGATGTTAGTCAACTACGCTTTTAAGTAGACGAAGAAGCCATTATCAACAGCTCACGGAGTTTGAACGAGGTCGTGTAATAGGGCTACGAGAAGGTGGATTTTTTCCGCAATATTGCAGAACGACTTGGCAGGAGTGTAGCCACTGTGCATGATTGTTGGCAGCGGTGGTCAAGGGAAGGTACTGCCTCAAGAAGACCGGGTTCCGTTCCGGCCGGCCACGTGGCACTACTGAGAGGGAAGACCGCCGTGTACGGCGTATGGCCGTGGCGCATCGTACTGCGTCTGCGGCAGCAATTCGAGCTGCAGTTGCCACCACAGTGACACAACGAACTGTTACAAATCGGTTACTTGAAGGACAGCTCCGAGCCAGACGCCCTGTAGCGTGCATTCCACTTACTCCAAACTACTGCCGTTTGCGACGTGAGTGGTGTCAAGCCAGAGCTCATTGGAGGACGGAGTGGAGATCTGTTGTGTTTTCTGATGAAAGCCGGTTCTGCTTGGATGGGCGTGTGTTGGTTAGAAGGAGGCCAGGGGAGCGCCTGCAACCAACCTGTCTGCGGCCGAGACACACTGGACTTACACCTGGAGTTATGGTCTGGGGAGCAATTTCCTATGACAGCAGGAGCACTCTCGTGGTTATCCCACGCACCCTTACGCACAGTTGTACGTCGGTCTGGTGATTCAACCTGTTGTGCTGCCATTCATGAACAGCATTCCAGGGGGTGTTTTCCAACAGGATAACGCTCGCCCGCATACCGCTGTTGTAACCCAACATACTCTACAGAGTGTCGACATGTCGCCGTGGCCTGCTAGATCACCAGATTTTTCTTCAATCGAGCACGTATGGGACATCGTTGGACGACAACTCCAGCGTCACCCCCAACCAGCATTTACCGTCCCTGTATTGGCCGACCAAGTGCAACAGGCATGGAACTCCATCCCACATACTGACATCCAGCACCTGTACGACACAATGCATGAACGTTTGCATGCTTGTATTCATCATTCTGACGGTTACACCTGTTATTAGTGTACCAGCATTTCACATTTAAAATGGCTCTTCTCGCGCTTACATTAAGCTATGATCTTGAAACCTTAATAGATTAAATATGTTACCTATACAAATGTATTGCCGCCATTGCATTCATCTATAACTAATTTTTCGTGGTGTTGGGATTTTTTTCCGTCAGTGTAGTTGAGATATGTAGATTTGCATTTTAATTGATTTGGGTTAGTTGTGTTTTCGCAGACAAATATCTTTTCAGCGTACGATATAAATATATGCTTTTGAAGATTTAGATGCAGAAGGTATGAGTAAAAAGGACATGTCTTATCTGCCTCGTTCATGACGTTGAGGGAGGTGTCATTTCCTTTTATCTAAAATGAAGATCTAAAGAAAGGAGTTTTGCACATGTGTCATTCTTATTCAATTGAAACAAAATTTCTGTTTATAGGTCGATCCGGCCGCTGAGGTAAATACACTCCAGTGCGATTTAATCTTATGAAATTTTGAACTTTGTTTTCATAAATTTCACATTTCATTGAAGTCAATGACTTAAGGAGTCATTACATCACATATTACCTTTGCCAATCTATCGGCTTCCTGTTAGAAATCTGTTCTGTAATTCACAGCAAAATTAACCACAATTGCGGCTTTTGAAGTAAGCGCGTGAAACGAGACACACTAGAATACTAAAATGAATTCAAGTCAATTCAACAGCGCATCCAGCCATTTGTCCCAATCATCCTGTTTTCGGCGAATGAAAATTCGCTTTTTGTAACAACTTAATTTGGTCCAAAATCACAGCCCTCTACTGAGGAAATTTCATGAACATTTAATTTTTTTGAACAAATTGCCGTTTCCTATTTCTGAAAAAATTTATTCTTTATTAAAGTACACCAAATTTAAAGTTCTAATGAAAAAAACATGTCTGAGTAATATTTAAGCAGCCGTAAAGCCGCATTAATACATGCGTATTTTTTCCGCGAAAATAATTAGATAGATGTAATATATTTCGGAGTTGTTAGACAAAACATGAGTTTTTAGTTGCATTAGCTTCATTTTGTATTTAGGGAACACATTAACTTTTTGTTAGGCTTACCTCACTTCATGTTAAGAAATTTTTTAAACGTAAATTTTCATTTTCAGTTCGGAATACTTTCCGTTAAAAAAGGAGTTTATCTTCAGTCAGGAATATTTGAATTAAAAACCATGAATATAAACCAATAAAATTCAGTTCATTGCAGAATAACTTACATTCTTTGTCAAAAATTGCCTGTAATTATGTTTGCAAATTACGACTAAAATTTGACCGGAATTTAACATATGATAACGCTGAAAAATCATTTCTTACAGCATGTTTAATTGGTGGTTTTCTATGAGTGGGATGTTTGTTACAAAATAATACAAAACTTCTAATTTTAATTAACAAGGAACATTTAGGAAGAAAAGAAGTGAACGCTTTTCTTGCTGCAGTCCAGACTCTAATTAAAGCTCCTAACAGGTAAAATGACAATGAAACAGAGCAGTAACCCATCTCATCGTGACATCCATTTATGTGGTATTTATCTTTCAAACAATCGAGATTAAAATGTGTTATAATAATCTCTACCATTACTTCAAAGGTATAATGTTATTCACACAATAATCGAAAGGGTCCAGTATCAAATCATAACCTTTCGGAATTTGGTAATGTTTAAGAATGACCGAGGATTCTTATAAGCTTCTTCGAGTTTGAATTGCAACCGCTTAAGATTCGTTTTATAATTTTGAAATTAAAATATAATCTAAGATGTTTCTAATTGTAGTGTCAATCTAGAAAAATTTGCAGTGAAATTTTCAGTTCCATTCGTAGAATTTCCTTCATTGTCAGTTCATGTCGTAAGGTGTTTTTAAGTAAATACGGGGACTCTATTAATATCAGGATTCTTCTTAGATATCCGAAATGATATCTTAAGTTGAATTGCGTATTAAAGACTTGGGAAAATTTCTAAAGAAGAAAAATTTGCATAAATTATTTTGCAGGCTTTCCTTATCTTATTGCAACCTTTCGCTTTTGGTGGCAACGTGCAGAGAAAAATCGGTGCGCTTTAACTAGACATTGAATGGTCTCTCTAAGAAGCCCACCACGTATTACTCTTTGATGGTGCATGTTTTAGAGTGGAAGTGTTTTAATCGAATTATAAAGCAATTTCATGACACTCACACGCAAATTTGACAACAGCACATAAAATTCTGTATATATAAGAGGTTGCAAATCAGACGATGGCAAAACGTTTTTCTGGGTAGCAACAATATGAGAGTTGTGCCACAAAACATCTTCCAGAATATTTTCCGCCCGAACACTGCGTAAGAGCAGGAACAAATTAATGGAATTTAACCGAACACTATTTATTAAAATCATTTGCAGCTCAAATTCCGCATGTGATCTCACTTCCTTTTAGTTTGGGCACTAAAAGGGAAGGACGTGATCTCACTGGAGGGGGTAAATGTAGCTTTTTGTATTTCCATCAAAACATGATATGTATTACTCTTACAAAAACTGTATAGCCACCATAATGATTAATCAAATTTGCTTATTTTAGAACAATGCCGTAAATTAAAACTGAAATGTGTGTTTTCAAGCATAATCGTGTTTCTCCTATTAGGGCGTTATAATGTTTGCGGAAATTTCTCAAAAAATATTAATTGAAAGATATTCCATTTACCTTATTCGCTGAAGTCAGAATGACTATTCCTACCCAAATTGTAATGTGGAAATTCATACGGACATTGATTTTCACAACAGTTCTTGTGCAGTGATGGAGCATTCGGGAATTACTTGTTCATAACGAATGAATTTTCACCGATAACAGATCATTTTCAGTGATGCGAATAGTCATTTAATCTGCCATTTCTGCCCTACACATTGAAATCTCAGAACTTTTAATTTCATTTCCACCGCTACGGGTGCAGAGAGGTATTTCTGATAAGAAAAGGTAATGTAGAAAATTAATAAGTGTGAATCGTTATGTGAATGATCAAATGCAATAAGCTAGGAAATGATGGTGAAACTTAAGATTGGTCATGATACCTGTACGCCATACATCTGAATGGTGTGCCCAAATTGGCCGCCATGATTCGGTTCATGGCAAATCAGTTACCGTGAATGCGAATAATGAAGAGTTAGCTCTCTTTTCGGTAGTTCACCATAAATTACCGTGGTCTCGAAATAGTACGGTTTTAAAGGATGCACAGCTGTATAGACTGATTTGCATAATAAGCATAGTGAAAAACTGAAAAATATCGTCATTTTTGAACGACTGTATTGCGTGAATGATGAATTACTCCCAATATGTCATGATTTATGCCATCACGAGCCAGACCTAAACCGACAAAATAGCACATATATAAATAGCCCTGATAAACCAAACACTATACAAATAGCATTCCGTCAAAATAAAATTTTACATATGGTACATAATATGTGTGGGTACACCTATCATATTGCCAAATTAGATAAAACGGTAGGAATTTACATAATTTTCAGGAAAGAACCACTTTATGAGTTTTAATAAAAAAATAATAATTTTTATCAAAATAAATTGTTATGTCGTGCATGTAGGCAAGCCAAAGTACACTATCTACCAACAAGTAATTGGACACTCCTGCAATCGACGACATCTGCGGTCCTGATACACGTCACGTCTGCCGCCGTTAAATATCGTGTGGGAAACAACAACGCAACCAGTCGCATGCAAGATGCCACGCAGTTCGGAGCTCTCTGATTTCGAGAAAGGTGTAATCGTCGGGTATCACAAAAATGGCCGATACATACGTGACATATCCAGCGAGTTGAAATACCCAAAATCAACAGTGGCCTACGTGATTGGCAAGTGGAAGATGAGAGGTGACTGTCGGAATGTGCCCCGACCCGCCAGACCAAAAAACTGGGAGTTAGAGACCGACGGGTGCTGGCCAGAGAAATTCGGAAGAACCGCACCAAACTGATGGGCCACATCCGCGTGGAGTTTCAACAGGCATCCGGGAGTGTTCTTTCAATGAATACCATCCGTAAGGAAGCCCATCTGCTCGGTTATCATGAACGGGCTGCCGCCCACAAGCCTTTGATCAGCAAGTCCAATAGCGCTGCTCGGCTAACGTGGTGCAAAGAACGTCAACAGTGGACCGTTGAACAGTGGAAACAGGTTCTCTATAGCGACGAATCAAGATTCACCCTCTACCGTTAGGATGGCAGGGTCTGGGTTTGGTGTCTGCCTGGAGAACGCCTCCTGCCGGAATGTATTGTGCCAACTGTGAAGTTCGGCGGCGGTGTAATTATGCTATGGGGGTGTTTCTCCTGGTATGGCAGGGGCCCTTGGTCGCAATTAGTGGTAGACTCAACGCCGAGACCTACTGCACCAATTTGGATAACCATGCACTTCCTACGTTGTGGCAGTTTTACGGGGTGGACCCATGTTACTTTCAGGATGACAATGCCACCTGTCATGTAGCGAGGTCCACCATGGCTTGGTATGGTGACAATGGGGTTAATCGAATAGACTGGCCTGCGCAGATACCGGACCTTTACCCTATCGAGCACCTCTGCGACGCGTTGGAGCGTAGACTTAAGGGGTGCCCGCTCCGTCCGAAATCGGTGAAGGAACTGACCATTCTTTTCCAAGCCGAGTGGAAGAAAATACCGCTAGCCGTCGTACAACGCCTGGTAGAGAGTATGCCCCGGAGGGTCGCAGCTTTAATCGCCGCTCGTGGAGGCTCCACCTACTATTGAAGGTGAATAAACTTCGTTTTCCTTTGCTATCACAGGTGTCCAATTACTTGTTGGTAGATAGTGTACTTACAGTACGATAATTTAACACAATTCTTTGGTAGAAAGCCATGGTTTGAAATAAATGAAGTTATATTATCAAGTTATGAGAGATTCCAAGCAGAAAGTCAAAAATGTTGGTGTCATGTTAATTCTGAATAAGTATTTCAAGCCGCCGATGGAATCGCACGTAATTTTGCTTACAAGTTTCGGGTTGCCTAAAATCTGCTTAAAAATTATCTAAATCAATTTCAACTTGATCCTTTTCTTTAGGAAATTGATGTTTGACACATGTTTTTTTTTAATGCAAATTATATTTAACTTAAATTTTAGTTCATATGATGCGCCGAAGGTATTAACAGAAATCCCGAAAATCCCTGGCACCTTCGGCATTAACTAAATAAACGATGGATTTCCCTGATCTTTAAGAACCAAATATTTTTTGTTCCTTTTTCATTATGAAGTTGCCCAATTCGTCAGCGTGCAGTAGCGTGCTGTCCAGCGAGTCTACAAACTGTATTGCAATTTGCAGTCAACTGAAAATCGGCGACGTAACTCTGGACTGAAAGCGATTATCACCATCAATGTCCGCCGCCATTTTTCACTCCTTGAAACCAGAAATCGGTTTCAAATCAAGCAGCAATTGCTCTAAACAGTCAATGTAAATCCACACAAACCAATTTGCAAAAGAACCTTGCGAAGAAAACTGCATGCGGCGGACATCTGGAGCAAAGTACCAATGAAGAGTCCTCTTTTAACAGCAAGTCACAAAGTCACACGTTATCAACGGGCTCAGAGGCACAAAACCGTTATTGTGGAGGAGTGGAAACGAATAATTTGGTTTGATGTGTCTCGTTTTTGTTTATACTCCAATGATGAGAGGCAACGAGTGCATGGTAGGCCCAATGAAGCCTTTAATGCTGATTGTGTAGAGCGTGTTGTTCAAGCTGGAGAGGTTCTGTAATGTTTTGGGGATGTTTCTCGTACCAGGAAATGGGCCCTCTTGCTGCAGAGACGATTAATTTAAACCAGCATGCTTACCTCAGTATTCTGAATGACGAAGTGTTGCCCTATGCCCTACATCTCCAAGAGCAGCTTCACATTGCCACTCTTGTCATCCAAGATGACAATTGCAGTGTTCAATCTTGAAACACTGTCATAGTGGCACGACAAACAATCAGCATTACTGTGTCAACTCGACTGGCACTTCCAAATCCCCTGATTTAAATCCTATTGGCAATCTGTAGGATCATTTGAAACAGACGGTGAAACGACCGAACAGACTCCGTGGGAACTTCGGGACCATTTGGCGCACGAATGGCTCCAAATCGATGTTCAATACATC
Source organism: Macrothele yani (assembly GCA_039090855.1). Classification (NCBI taxonomy): domain Eukaryota; kingdom Metazoa; phylum Arthropoda; class Arachnida; order Araneae; family Macrothelidae; genus Macrothele; species Macrothele yani. The sequence continues at coordinate 28,281,399 of CM077016.1, read as the reverse complement.
CACAACCTCGTGACCTCTGTACCACACCGGTTTCATGCTGTTATCAAGGCAAGAGGCGACGCCACCTGTTATTAGGTAAATTCTGCGGGTGGTGAATAAGTGTTTGTCCGGTGTGCTTACGTTAAGGAAGAAGCCACTTATAAACCACTGCTGTTTTGAAGAACAATTATCATGAAACTCAATAATCACCGTTTTATACGTGGTATCTACCGCAATACTATACAATATATAAGTTCCACATATCATGTATCTTATCAAATGAGATGTGGTACTGCGATGGAGACTTCAGCACGTTTCAATTAAGCAGTAAACTATATTTTCCATAAGTTGCATCTATATTTAGGTGAGCCAAAGATGACAATGTTGGCCGATCCATACATTCCATAACAAAAATTCAGTGATCGTCGATTACTCTTAGTATCGAACAGTATAAGAAAAAAAATAGAAGAAATTTGAACAATGGTTGAAGTTTGATATTTGGCATTGGGAGGGCGGACTAGACATCCGCGAACAGCGGCATAATTAAATCACATCGAACAGTTCCGCGAAGAGCACTGTTAGAGTCTTCATACGTTGAAGGTACAGTATGTATGCGCTTTTCTCCTGTAAATGTGCCATAATTTTCATACTGGAATGAACACAAGTTAGAAGAGATGTGGCACTAGAAGGAAAGTACTAGGAAAGATGTAGCCTCATATTTTAGCCTTTTATGTTAATTCAAAGTAAAACACAAAAATTCATTAATAACGTCGTTCCTTGTTGTTATATCTCCTGAAGTGTATTGGTCTATTCAATATTACATGAAAGGATAAATTTCTGAAAGTGTTTCATGGTTTGAATATCATCAGGAAAACAATTTATTCGGCTGTTTGAACATGACAAGGATTTTTTTTTTTTTTTTTAAGAAATTGAACCACCTCAGTAAAACAAATTATACGACGTTAAAATGTGATACATTATAGTTATTCCTGCTTTCAGTATTTTCAACGAAAGATAAATTAAATATACAAGGTGTTCCTGAACTGTTTTGACAAAAGAAAGGTGATAGTACCCATCAAGATGAATAATATTTACAATGGAACGTAGGGTCGCATTCCACTCGGAGTGTCAGAAAAGAGTAACTTCGAAATACGTCCAACTAGCACATGTCGTCACCTCAGAAGTCATTTCTTCCATGCCGGAGAAGTAGAACATCGCCAGAACATCACCGTCAAGCATTTACCGTATGCAAATTGCCAGAGAAAAGACGCAGCATCGCCAGCTGCAGCTGAGTGGTTTGTCAAGGTGCAGCAGACACTTCCTGAATGCCACATATCCGGCACGATGGATTGGACGTGGAGGACCTGTGGCATGGCTTCCACGCTCACCGGACTAAACCCATTGGACTTCTTCTTCTGGGGGCACATGAACTCATTGGTGTACGAGACGACTGTGGACTCCGTGGAAGATCTGACGCGAGAATCCTTGTTGCAGCGGACAGGATAAACACGACACCAGAAGTCTTTCATTCGCCGGTGTGAATTGTGCAACGGCACCCGTGGCCGTCACTTTGATCATCTACTTTGAGTCTGTCCCTGATCCCCATAAATGAGATTGCGCAACTTATGATGTTGTTAATTCGCTTTCTTTGAAGTGTTTAAATTTCAACTTGGACATCTAATTGTACTCTTTTCTAACACTCAGAATGGAATGCGACCCTAGGTTCCATTGTAAATATTGTTCGTCTTGATGGGTACTATCACCCCTCTTTTTTGTCAAAACAGTTTTCGAACACCCTGTATATACATGAATCGGCTTTGAATTATTGGAAAGGGTAGGAAAATGGAAATGTAACCCTACCCAAACTCTCGTGACGGAACCAACTGAATTCCACAACGTTTGAAGACAATCTCGCCCCAAATTACGATATAGCACAAGTTCATTACCTCAGAGTAATTATTTCAAAGGTTTTACATTTCCATGACGTACCGATCTTTTCCAGTGCGTTTATACTGTGGTGGTTTTTTTCTGTTATTTCAATTGTCTCTAACATTTCATTGGTCTTTCGTGTAAAAATGCATTTTTGTCCCATTTGACATTTTTATTTTATTTTATGCTTTAATATTTGCACTCAATTGGTACTTTAAATCGCAGATCTTCGAAAACAAAACACATTGTGAAATAAACAAATTACTACATGTTACTGTGATTATTATTGTCTTTAATTCTTGTAGTGGCATTATACATAGATTTTATTCCTCTCTAACTTTATGTTATTACTTTTCTCAATTCCTCTTGAGATTTATACCAAATATGTAGAATTAATTTTATTTTTTGCAAAACGTTTTATGAATCCCAGTAACAGATGTTGCATTGAGCAATAGATCAACCTACAGTTTCAGTATCACATAGATATTTGTTATATATGCCAGAATCCCAGTGGTCTGTATTCCACTAGACCACATTAGTAAAATTCTTTTTTCTCAGAATTTTGATTCTCTATATTGAAATTATCTATATTTTCCGGTGAAAACATAGAAAGCTTTATTGTGCGATTGCTTTACTCGAACTTTGACAAAATACACTCAGTAGAGTAATCATGAGAGTTAGGGGTGATGGGCAGTTGACACGTGCATCCTCCGAGCAGAGCGGAACAGACCCAAATCGAACTTGGATGATAAATAAAAAGACAAGAAGGGGTCTTCATAACAGTGTATCGCAATCAACGAACACGGGTGACTTTGATCGTGAATGAATTGTCGGCGCAAGGCAAGTGAGCAATTCTGTATCCCAAGTGGTAAGAAACTTTGGGTTCCCTAGGGCAACTATTGCAATGTGTACCGCAAATGTAGCATTGCCAGATGTACCAGCGTCCAGAGAGAACGCCGTGGTCGACCGCACGCCATTGATGACAGGTGTCTAGGTAAACTCTCCAAGCTAGTACAGATAACATCTTCACAACAGGGGTGCAAATCACATCATCCTGGTTACATATCGGGTGACCATGCAACGTCAGGTATGGAACAGTGTGGCGCACGATGTATATTCTAGGCTATCGGGGCCGAAGCCCCTACTTGTGGGCCACAGTTGACTGCACGTTATCGGAAATTACGCATCACCTCTTACTGGGAAAATAAAAACTGGACGTCTGCATAGTGGCGGCGCGTCGTTTGGTTAGATGAATCCCCTTTTAAGATGCACTTAGCTGACGGAAAGGTGCGCGTGTTGCTTCGATATCATGAAGCCATGGCCCCGTTGTGCCAAGTCGACCCTTGCTAAGACGTGGTGATTCTCGGATGGCTTATGTATCATTCGTATTGGATACATTAGGTCCCTTAGTATGTATGGAGGATTTTTTAAAAGCTGCGTGCATTCAGCATGTGTTGTCTGATCACCTACACGTTTTTGAGGACTTCACTTGTCCTGCGGTCGATGGCCTGTTTCAGCAGGACAATGGGCTTTTTCTCCGGGCTGCAACCATACAGAGGACCAAGTTCCCCAGAATTAGACCCCGTGAAAGATCTCTGGGATGCCGTGAAGTGAAACATCAGATCCATAGATCCTCGATCGTCTACGCAGGCGGAGTTGTACAGAGTGATGGAAACATCATGAATCTCATTATCTCCGGACGTCTTCCATCGTCTGGTGAAGTCGGTACCTCGGCCTATTCAGGATGTTATTCCCTCTAGAGGAGAACCAAAACCCTTTTACATATGTGTCTCTAGTATTTTGTCCATTGAGTATAATGTACCGTGGATGTTGCTGCACATCCGTTTCTCGGTTCAGCCGAATTTACACAGCTTTGAAATTCAAACTTCAGGAAACTGTACATACCACTGTATGACGATTAAATCTCAGGAATCAGTGCTATCTAGAAGGATGTCAGAATTTGGAAATTGTAATTTCATCTGCAGCTAATTGTCTTTGGGCGACAAAAAGAACTGTTGATAAGGTTTGTAGGAAAAACATTCCTTTCTACTTTCATTTACTTTGAAGTTACCAGTTTAGATAAGTTCTAAGTATTATGTTCTTGTCTAAATACTCTGTGGTTTCTTCCGGATAACGTGATTTTCTTGGAGACACGTTCCCAGTCCCCTTACACAATTTGTTATGGGACTAAAACATTTATGTACTATTTTTACCTCGCTGAACCAGTTTGCAATTGATTTGTTTGCTGTATCTGCAAAGGGGGCGCTATATCCCCCTCAATCCCAAAAAAAAGGGGCGTGGAGTTCCCTCGTGGTGTTATTGTGTGCGCCATAAAGGGTTTCCTATACAACTACACAAGAAGTAAATCGCTAACTGCCACAGTTCATGAGATATTGGCCTGATCAAGGACTTTCCTTGTAACCCTGTATATGTGAAGAAGGTTAGCTTACCTAACAAAATGGCATTTCAGCATCCCCATGCGTGCCAATTCTGGCGCTTACTTAAGCACCAACATTTTCACGGGTTGCACATACAAACTTAATTTTATGACTGATGTTTACGTTTAGTATTGTTTATTTTATTGAAGAACACAGCATGTCACATGATTACTATTCATCTGACGTTCAGCCGCACCGGTGGCGCAGTGGTTTAAGTAATGGCTTCTGATCTTCGTTCGAAAGGGTCCGGGTTTGAATCCCGTTGAGGCATGGATGTTGTGTTTGTCTTACAGGGCTGGATCCCTCTTCCTTCCCTGGAATCATTGGCCCAAAATTAGGAAAGTTCGACTGCTTATAGCCCATTGAGTTGCTAGCGGTGGTCGTTAAACTTCAATAAAAAAAAAAAAATCTGACGTTCATGTAGGTGAACCTCAGATCTTTTTTTATTGAAATGTAGGTAAATTCCTTTGTTCAATAAGTTTACTAGAAATTTGTAGAGAAGATATGTCACGATCAGAATAAACAGGTTAATGAAATCATGCAATGCATTGATTATGATACGCTTTCCAACATACCAGAAATCATTACTCAATATATTACTAAAGTTATGAGGATAATGGCTGTAGAATATATCTCGCTACCATGACCTGACCTCTGACCCCATTTCAATGATATTCAACAGAACCCGTAAAATATAATTGTGGAAAAATATGATAAAGTTTTGTCCCAATCGAAGCATTTTTATGTAAGTTATTACGTATAATGTCGATCGAATGGATCCCGATCCTATGTCCTGACCTTTAACCCCATTTCGTCCATTTTCAAGAGGATTTGTCCTTAGGTGGTCCCCTACCACATACTAAAATGTCATTAAAATCGAACCATGTTTACGCAAGTTATGACGCATGAGGGCAATGGAATGGATCCCGCTCCTATGCCCTGACATTTGACCCCACTTCACCCATTTTCAATATGGTTTGTCCACGGGTGGTCCCCTACCACATCGTAAAATTTCATTGAAATTGAACCATATTTACGCGAGATATGACGCATAACGGCAACGGAATGAATCCCGCTCCTATGTCGTGACCTTTGATTCCATTTCGTCCATTTTTAACAGGGTTCCTACACAGGTGGTCCGCTACCACATACTAAAATTTCACCGAAATCGAAACATTTTTTGCGAGTTATCGTGCGGACAGACGGACAAAGCTGGAGCATATACGCCTCTTCAACCTACGGTTGGAAAGCGTAAAAAAACATCTACAAACGTTGTGCGAAAAGTAGTGGTAACAGGTGTCTCACACACATTATACTTTATTTCGACATAAATTCAATTTCACTGGTCGTTAATGTAATCACTGGCTAAATAAATAACTTTAGTCCATGCCTGTGGGAGATGCTGGATGCCATCAGTAGATCAGTTTCTATTGAAAGCAGCAATATTTTGGTCTATGGCAAGGAGTACCTTTGGAATACCACGAAAACGTTGTTCTCATACGAGTGTCTTCATTTTTTTGCTTGGAGGTTTAACGACCACCGTGAGCAACTTAATGGGCTATAAGCAGTCGCCCGTCCCTAATTTAGGGTCACTGGTTCCAGGGAAGGGAGAGAGCCAGTGCCGTAAGACAAACACAACATCCATGCCTCACCGGGATTCGAACCCAGACCCCGTTCGGACTAATGATCAGAGGCCATCGCTTAGACCATTGAGTCACCGGGGCGGCAGTCTTCAATTTGGGAAACAGATAAAAGTCACGGGCACCCATGTCTGGAATGTGGTTATTCCAGGATTTCCCAACGCCATCTAGTCCAAATTTCCTGCACTGAATAGGCAAAATGACAACGAGCACTGTCGTAAGTGAACATTGGTGCATTATCTTTAATGAAATGTTGCGACTAATTTTGTAGTGCGGAATCCAGATGTTGCTTCAGGAAAGGTCGATAGCACTCGGCATTCACAGTTTGGTTTTCAGTTACATCATGATGAAGGGTGAAAACACAAATTTTTCCGTGAAGAGGATCGAAACCGCTACCCTTTACTCCGGAGTAAGTTGTTCTCCGAACTAATTTACACGAACGGAATGTATCTCTGCAGATATGTCGTCTTAGCACTTGCTTTACCTATTTAGAACGTCACATCATCTCCCTCTTAATTTTTTTTTGAAGCGATCAACGAATTTTATTAAATTCTAGACGATGTGCGAAACAAACATCACACATTTTTTGAAGAACGCAAAGGCCAATAAATCAATTTATACGTTCGGGTGCGAATAAGAAAACACACATTTTTCCGTAACGAGGATCGAACTCGCGTCCCCTCACTTCGGAGTAAGTTGCTCTCCCAACTAAGACATACGGACAGGATGCATCGCTGCAGAATTGTCGTTTTGACACTTGATTTACCTCTGTGGTACCTCACAGAAGAATTACACACATATCATACGCAACAATCAGCATCACTTTCATTTCACAATATTCCTTCCGTTTATTTATCGGGCGTGCAGATCCGTGATGTCCCTATTCATTTGACTGCCGTTTAAGTGCCGGCACGTCCGACTCGGCCTAAGTTTCGTTGATGGCACTGGTTTGACGAAGGAATTCATCAATCTTATTAGCATATCGGTATAGATGGAGTTTTGCTACCGCGTATCGATGCCGCTTTTGCACTTCTGTAAGGTGATCCTCTTTTTCGCATGCAAAGGACAACGTGCTGAAAGTGACGCAAATGAAGTCATTGATTCCAACATCGTTGCAAATTAGTGAGTGGTCCACTGTCTATCGCAATCAAGTAAAGTTTGCACGAGGCTCATCTTCTCCTGTATGATTGACAGGCATTCCGATCGTTCATCACCTTATGGATGCCCTCGATAGCTGAGAAAAGTATTCCCTCATCTTGCAGTTGTACGATAGGGTAGCTCTTCATCTCCACACGCATCATTCAGACCTAACCAACATTCCTTCACGTCGCGACAGCGAGCACCCCCAATTTTTATCCAGCTGCTTTGTTTCGACTTTGTAAATATGCTTCTGAGAGCCTTCACAGAACGGCTATACATTACCAGCTCCGTGAGCTACCACTTTCGTTCCGCACAAACACCCAAGTAACATACAATATTTAAAAAGCTTTCCTATACTTGAATGTGTTATCACCAGCGATCCGCGGCAATTGTTCGCGCTGAGCATTGCCGCGTTGCCACTACATTTCACTCAACACCTTATTAGCCATTTTAAACATTTTGTTTGTTAATATAGTCCAACAGCATTCCCAAATCGTTAAGGATAATATATGTGGAATTATTCACGAAAAGTTTAATTTGCAGCCAGGGTGGTCAATAATACAAGACACGGGTTTTTAACAATTTGACAGAAATGGGCTCGGCCTCGAATACGACTGATACCAGGTATGGAGTTTTTATCTCTAACGGTACTGGTTTACTCTTTTGTCTTCAAATTAGGGACGGACGACTGAAATTCACTCCAAATTAGGGATGGACGGTTGCGCATATCCAACTGAGTTACTCATGCTCGTTATTAATCCTCGAAAGTAACAAAATATAATGAAAATAAAAACAGAAATATGAATGTCTCTTCTTTACTTGTATTTTGAGTATTAACACAGGAAAACCTAAAAAAATGGAATTTCGATTTCGAAAGTAGCTTTCGTTCAGATTTGTGTTAATGAATTTGCAATACAAGACGCATACATTGCACATTGCAAACGAAAAACAGCTAAGGCATTCATAAAATACTTCATAGATTCCATGACATGGAGCTTCTTTTTGAAACTAAGCGATGTATAGGTTAAGCCCAAACTGATCACATCAGATCATATGTAGAGGATTTTAGAAAGGGAGTGTCTGAACCCAGGTCTTAAACAACCATTAAAAAGAGGAAAGTAGGAGATTTGGGATACAGGGCCTGATAGGAAATTGACACGGAAGCGAGGTAGAAAGGGGAAGGAATACGCCCTTGTTAAATACTGGGGGCCAGTACTCGGGAAGTGAATCCCAAACTTACGTATGTCCTCTTTATATAAAATATTGTTTTCCTTCTTAAGACTGAGCACAACAGACAGCAAAACTGAAAGAAATTACCGAAGGTTTCCAATATAATTGAAGTTCATATAAATAAAGCCAATGTCTCTTTTGCAAGAAATAAGAAGCGGAACTCCTTTGCTTGGAAAATGACAGTTTTAATGATATCTTGAAATGTTGCAAAATATCCGAAATGCAAAAGCTTTACGCATTTCAAGAGCAACTGACCACAGCCGGCCAACTGAGGAATTTCCTGAATTTCACAGAACAGGAACAGACTATGAAGATACCACGCTGGAGTTGGGTGTATGAAATTTGAAATAAAGTCGGATTATCTGGAAATTCACTGGCTCAAATCAAAAAGTTGTTTGAAAATTATGAGAAAAAATTCATCAAGAAATGCCTTGTTCCTTTTGTGAAAGTTTAAATTACGAACCCATATTCTATGCAGTAATGATATCGTTTCCCAATTTAAATACAATAAATTCGTACCAAGTGAAACTTTTATACGTTACATATATATTTTTTTCTGTATACTTTTTTTATCGATTTACGCTGCACAAAGTTTTCCAGAAAATGTTAATCGGTTCCTATTACTAATATAAATACACGCAGAATAATTATGATTACTGATAATAGTAGAAACAGTAATATCTGACATACACTGGCGGAAAGGGAAAAAATAACACCAAGAAGGAGACGTCTGATACCAACGAAATTTATACAGCACAATAGCGAAATACAGAGGATAATGTGATTAAAACATTATGGCAAAATACAGCTCCTGGTAAACTGAAAAATAACCTTTCCATGTAACATGGTTAGTACGAGGTTGAACCGCCATGAACTGCGTCACACTGTGCATTTCTGGCATGGAGACTGTCGTACAGATATTGGATGTAAGTTTGGGGTATTGAGTTCCAAGCATCCTCAACCTGGACGCGTAAATCGGGGATGGTCGTGGCTGGCCGTGGAGACCGGATAAGTCGTTGTCCCATAAAATCCCACACGTGCTCAATGGGGGACGAATCCGGTAAACCTGCAAGCCATGGAATTTGTCTCACGTCCTGAAGTGCATGCTACGGTGCACGTGCCCTGTGTGGGCGTATGTTATCTTGCTGAAAAACACCACGATGGACCGACCTTACAAATGGCACAACAACGGGCTGAATAATGTTGCTGATGTAGGAAGTGCTGTTTAACGTACCCGGTACAAACACTAGTTGTGTACGGGAGTGATAACTGATCACTACCCACACCAGGAGAATATTTGTAGGCCCTGTGTGTCTCTGGCGGATGCAAGAAGGGTGGAGACACTCACATGTGCGTCTGCGAACACGCATACGGTCATCGGAGGCTCCCAAGCACAATCTGCTTTCATCGCCGAACACGACAGATTGCCATTGCGTTCTCCAGTACAGACGTTGGCGACACCACTGCAGCCGTTTCTGACGGTGGGCTAGAATCAGAGGTACACACATGCCAGAGGCACACGTGCACGTATAGTCCTGCATCCAGTAGACGGTTGCGGATTGTTCGCACAGTCTCCTCAGGTGCAACGGCAGCTCGGATTTGCGTCGCAGTGGATGTTCTGCTTGACAACGCAGCTCTTCTTATGCGTCGATCGGTCCGCTTATCAGTCCGTCTGTGACTCCCGGTTCCACGTCTTCTCGTGTGGGAATGTTCCTCGGACCATCTGGGAAACCATCGTACCACCACCGATACTTCCCGTCCAATTTGCTCCGCAATACGACGATACGACCACCCGGCTTCGCGGCGTCCGACTAGACGACCTCGCTCAAAGTCCGATAACTGCTGAAATCGTACATGTCTTCCATGTCCAGGCATTACAGCTTCTTCATGGTCTTCGCACGTGTCCGTACGCCTACGACTGATTACATTCACTTCGCTGTACTCCTTAAATACCTCCGACGATAATTTGCATACTATGCCTTGCTGTGGCGTAAGCGCTCACCGGTTGGTCAGTAAATTAACATCACCCTTACGTAGACTCGACCCAATTAACATATGTAAATTTCATGATCGTCCACCATTTCCTTATTGGTGTTCATTTTTCACTTTCCGCCAGTGCATTTTCGAAATTGCTCAGTATAAAGCAGAAGTGAAAGTAGATGATTTGTTTTGCGGAACACAGTTTTCAGAGTTGAACTCTGGGCTAATTTACGCGCGCGCGCACACACACACATCCGTTGATGAAGGAAAGCCAAAAAGGGGTGATGTCTCAAAATACTAAACGCAGAAAGGATAGTATCTCAAAAACAGTGAATAACATATATTTTCCGCCTCACGGAGTCCTCCTTTATAAGTTTAAGTTGCAAATAAGAAAAAAGACATTACTGTTATATGCCGCTTTGAACTAGTGAATGCTGTTTTCCGTGGATGTTAGTGGAGCTTTAATCAGCAGTTAGGTACGGAATTGTCTCTATGAAATTAATTACTCTGATCTTCGAGCTCGGTATTCGAAAGCTAACCAGCAGCACTTTACTAACTTAAAATTTGAGCGAGGTGGATATTGTATAGCCGCCAACTCAGTTATCTATTGGATGAGCATCATTTCGATTTCAACTTTAACTATTGTGTATAATCAATGTCCATCGTTTCAAGTTACACCATAATTAATGTTAAAGTTGAAATAATGCGGAAAAATTAACTCCTTTGTTTAGTAGTAAATGCAGAATAACTGAAACCAATTATTGTGAGTGTAACGCTGCTACATCTTATTCAATAAGCGTTGAATTCATAAAATGATTTGGTCAAAAGTTTATTAGGTTCCTTAAAGTCACGTTTAGGTAAATACAAACAAATTTCAAAATCTTGGCAGATGGTTACTCTGTTTTTAATCAGACAGAGCAAACACCAGCCAGGATTTTGTAAGATGTAACAGTATTTTCCAATACGTTTTGATACACACAGTATTTTTGGGCATAGTCGCTGAATTAATTATCTGTTCGATGAGCATTATTTCAACTTCAAATTTAACTACGGAGTAACTTTAACATATATCAATTTTCTACAAATGAAGTTGTCTAACCACAATATAATTGCTTCCGCAAGATGTTACATATATAACATTTGGATATTACTCCAAATACGAACTTTTATCATCTAGTTTCTTATTGAGACAAAATGTATTTAGTATCTTTGTAAAAAAAAACAAATTATATTAATCCATTTATCTTGCAGGAATTTCTTCAAAATTTATATTTCAATTATTACATAATAAATCTTATTTTACTTTTTAAGTTACCTTCTAAAGGTTTCTTTCTTACGTTGCTTGCCAACAATCAATGAAAAACAATTAATCATATTGCAAATTTTATCCGAGTAGAAATAACTTCTTTTAGGCGCAAACGTGGAAAACCAATGCTCCATCTTCGTACTAGATATGGAATCTTTGATAAAACTGCTCACCACAATAAACGGGTTAAAAATCTTGGTAGGATTTCCAAGCATTTACAAAAGACAGCCCCACTGGAGCTGTGATCTAAACGCTTCCTTCTGACCATTCACTTAATATGTGTCAGGGTTCCAGTCCTAGTGAAGCATATAGTTTTGTTTGTCTTACGATTCTGTCTTTCTCTGTCCCTGGACCAGTGTCATCAAATTATGGACAAGCGACTGCGAATCGACTATCCAGTTGCACATGGAGGTCGTTAAAACACCAAACTGAAACAAAGATTCTACAGTCTGTGTCAAAAAACAAAACAAATAAAGCACTCAGCAGAGATCTTGATTGGTATTTGCAAAGCACATGTATAGGACAGGAAATTGTAATTTCAGAGTAGTTGGGCCATTCATTCCGACTAATGAGCCACACGAGTGGACAAGTCAGTACGCTTTAGCGCCAAAAATGTTTTTCAGAATGCCTACAGCACACCTTATATACTCACCAAGCCAGCTCACAACGCATGCTTTCTTTCATTGCCTACGCGCTGTTGACATCAAGAGTAGAAGGTGGTCACAATAATGTGACTCGACTGTGTATTTCAGTTTCCAATATTAGAAGATTTGGTTAAGCAGTGCATCATTTTACTTTGTGAATCACTTTTTATTTCTTTGACTTTAGTGACTTTCTGATCTCCGTTTTACGTGCTACCTACAGCTTATTGGCAAGTGCTATATAATAATATTGCGGGGTAATTTATTTATTTCTATCCTTAAGGTTTCTTTGGATCAACCAGAGTAAGCCACAGTGCTTCATTTACATCGGAATTTTTAAAAATATCAGTGTTGTGAGATATAATGCTTGTATCGTTGTACTCTTTTCTAAAGGTAAAGGCAGTGTTTTAAAAAATGTGGATATACAGATATGTGCTTAAACATGCAAACAAAGTTCTGAGAGAGAAGCAATATCAAATGAATTACTGCAGGCGAAAATAAGGACCTCTCAGATTAATTGCTTAAAAACCTTAACAATACATTAAAGTATTTTTAGCAGCAGTTAAGTACCATGTATTTATTACACTTTGTGCCTGAGAATGAAAAGGTGTAATAGCACAGAAGAAAACCTTTAAGAATGTATGTTACTTATCTCCAGTTCTTGATCTCCATGGTGGTAGATTCAAGTCCTGCAAATAAAGCGGTTACATTCCACAGCGGGAACTTACACTTACGTCTTTCTCTAAGTTAAGACGATAATATTTTGATCTTCACTTAAGAACAGTACCAATGAAATTCACACAATACATTAAAAATATATATATAACTGTTCACGAACAACATGTTGTCAAAGGGAATTGACGCAGGTTATTAAATTTCAGCACACCAAATAGTGAAGAAATAACCGACTTTAATGAGAACAAAAAACAGACCACACTGAATAGTGCCAACTTTGGCAATCATCGGAAGGTTTGGTTGTGTGTAATAGAGTAAAAAAAGAGGTTCTTTATTTTCAAGTGTCAGTTTTATTATATAGGAATTTCTTCACAAATTACAACATGATCCTAACTTGTATGGTAGCATTTGCATTTAACTGAGGAGAGGATACATATTTTCTTGCAAACTGTCTCGTATTGTGGAAATAAATGAGTGGTTTCCTTTTAAAAACGAAATATGCATGAAGTGTTGCATAACTTAAGACTTAGAATTCTTTGCAAATTGGAATTTTAGTGTTATCGTTATATAAAAATATATATATAAATATTTTATTAGACAATGGTTGCATTATTCGTGTAAATAAGTTTGATTTGACACGCTTTCAGTTATGTATTGGTGGAAAGTAGACTGTAAATGCTTGAATTACAAAAAGGGTGTATGCAGTTCGATGCCATGTCATGATGAAAGCAACACTACAGAAAAACTCGTGCCTCTACACAGTTCTATATAATTTGACAGTCTAAACAGTTCCAATCATATTTCCATTATTTCTAAATATTTCTACTAATTCATGACTATTGATAATCATTACTGTTTTTTACTTTACTTTTATGCGTTAAAAGTGTTTATTAGCAGTAGTGTTAAGGAAGCATTTAAACTTTCTGCACATTCCTCTAAATGGATGCAGACGGGTTCGAGAAGACCTTTACTTCTGATTCTTGTTATTTGTTATGTACGTAGTTTTCGTTAGTAATAGCTGTGCCTCTGTTGTTTTCTGTATTTCCCAAATCGCTCATAGAATGTATGGATGGAGGAACCATTATTATTTCTAATTAATATGCTTTATTACTTTACATGAGAGATTCTTTAAAACAGTTTTAGGAAATATTTCAAGTAATATTAGACCAAACTTTCCTAACAGCTCGAAATCTCACTCCTATGGCCGTTCTGTTTATCCTTTCCTATTTGCTTTAAATTTTTTTAGTGTTCGGACTTATCACGTTACTGATATAGTCACGTGTTTCGGTTCTTGAGGCGAAGAGCGCCCAGAACGAGAGGTGAGAAAAAATCGTATTCCTCTTGTAAACAGATCAAAGATTTTGAAGTGACTTTTGTGTGCTTTTGTTTCTGTTATTCATTATGGAAATAATTGTTCTTAAATGCCTTAACCATTGCTCCCAAATGAGGTGAATTTCTTAGTTCCCTGCCAGAAATTTCGGTTAATTCTCGAATATTTTACTCCTTGGACGCGCCGAGCGGGAACGGAAAATCTGAGCAAACACAATGCGCTATATTATGTCGCTTGTCCCTAATCTAGTGCCGCCAGATCCAGTTAAGGAGAATTCAAGTGCCGCAAGACAAATACTATCTCGATGCTTCAGCGTGTTTAGAACCCGGATTCATGTCTAACAAACAGTCAGATGCCGGACTTTAACAACTACTCCAGCAGAACGTTCACCAAACACATTCTTGAGAAGTATTTTTACTTCATGAAAGAGGCTTAAAAGGTCTTGGTGCTATGTTTCTGCACAAAACGCCTCAAATAAAGTCACTGCGGCGGACCCTTTGTTGTTAATTAACAAGCAATAAATTGAATTCTCGAAAGAGTGACAGAATTCATAAATATTGTTGGAAGTAAACTCAGAACTCAGAACAAATTTCTGTGCAATCACATCCTGTATTCAGGAAAACATCGCTCCCCTAAAAGAAATGCCAGAATTGTGTTGCACCAAATGGCATCATCCAAATGGGGAACATATTATTTTCCAAGAAACAGAGCTTCCGATTAGAGATGTGTCGTTAGCGAGCGATTCGTTCGAAAAGAACGAATCAACAAACTGGGTCTTTGGCTAACAAAGAACTTACGCATATCTGTGTTGTCAACTAGAGAAACAATTTGATAAGACCCTTTGATGGAATTTTGGTTAACAAAGACTCACCCACGTTGGATGAAACAGCAGGACACAAATATTTGTTTTATGTCATTGGTAATTATTAGGTTAGTAATTGTTTCTCAGCGCTAATTTCCGCCAGTATTTCTTCGAATTTTAGGGATGCTTTCTGTAATTTCCCGAAATATGAAATAAGTCCTCGGATTTCAGATGATTTCCTATTTTTGCAGAATTTCTATGATGATTATCAGTAGAGGAAAAGAGGGAATTCTGGGACAGGATCAGCCCTCATAGACTTAACATTGGCTGCTCACGAGGCTGTCTCAGTGGC
Source organism: Macrothele yani (assembly GCA_039090855.1). Taxonomy (NCBI): domain Eukaryota; kingdom Metazoa; phylum Arthropoda; class Arachnida; order Araneae; family Macrothelidae; genus Macrothele; species Macrothele yani. The sequence goes on along the minus strand of CM077016.1, from coordinate 28,265,957 downwards.
TGCTCACGAAGCTGCTCACGATGCTGTCCCAGAGGCTGCCCCAGCTGTCCCCTTGTCAGATTTTTTTCACGTGATCGTTCCCCATGATGTGCTGCCTCCTAGCGGTGCTTCTTGAAACTTCTAATGGATCTTTGGTTTTGAGAGATGGCAACGACTAGTGTGGAAAGGGGGTGGACAAAGGGTGATTCAACTCGATGCTTATGTGCTGCCTCTAGCGGTGCTTCTTGGAACTTTATCATTTCGATGGATCTTTGATTTTGTGGGATGGCAACGACCGAGTGGGGAAAGGGCGCTGCGTAGGTGCTAGATATGATGGTGCTTCTTGAAACTTTATTTTTTCGATGGATCTTTGATTTTGAGGGATGGCAACGACAGAGTGGGTTCCGTTGGGATTTTTTGTATTTATTCCTGTGGTTTTCAAGCGGGATTTTTCCCCCTCTTCGATGTTATTTTTCCCCGGAGGAAATTTTTACGTAACGATGCTGGAGAATTTTCTTTCCAAGGGAATAAAAATGCTTTGATGGCTTTAGCGAGGCCCTAACTCACGATGATTTGGTTTCAAAAAATGGTTGGGTGGTCTTGTGCACTATGTATTCATTCTATTTTTTTTAATTACCTTTACGTTATTCCTTCATATGCTTTTATATATTTTTTGAATGCTTTGAGGGAGTTTTTTCGCGTAGATGTAATGAATTTTCTGGGGAACTTTTGCATTTCCTCCACTTAATTTTATTTCATAGCATGAGAAGCGGAAATGCTTCTTTAGAAACGATTACGTTCCTGTTCGCAGTAACTATTGGACTTTGACAAAACTTTTAGGAAATGTAGACATGTTAATTCTGAGTCTTTCGCCCTTTCAATATTTTTTTTTAGTCGCAATGTTTTTCGTGTACTATGTATTCCCACTTTTTTTATATAACTTTTACGTTATTTCTTCATGTATTTTTTTTATATTTTTTAAATGTTTTGAGGGAGTTTTTTCGTTGTGATGTAATGAATTTTCTGGGAAACTTTTCTTTTTCTTCCATTCCATTTCATTTCAGACCATGAGACGGGAAAATGCTTCTTTAGAAACGATTTCATTCTTGTTCGCAGTAATTATTGGACATAGACTTCATTTTAATTCTGAGTCTTTCCCCCTGCAATAATATTTTCTCCTAATTTTTTCATACGTTTAAGACTCTACAGATCTTTCCCAGTTAAAATTCTGCTGAAACAATATTTTCTTACTTTATATCGCATATCATTATAGCTTCCCTACTTTCGCTATATTTCTTCTTCTATCTTTGAAATTTCGTTAAACTTCTCAATAGGTCAGGATTCTTTTTTTTTACTTGGTCAAACTTATGAGTCCTTTTATTCAGACTATTTTTTTATTATTTCATTTCAGCAAACGATTGTTTTAGATGTAACAAATCATCAGATTTTTGTTTCCTTACATAGTATATTTTCCAACTTACTTAAAAATATTCCTCAAAGCCTGCATGTATGTCAAACATGCATTTTTTTTTATTCTTTCCTAGTTTGCTATACTTTTCGTGGACTGCCCTGACAGGAAAGCATTCATTGTCAAGACGTACAATCTAAAACCTTTTTTCTTACGATAAAATTTGTATTCTTTGTGCTGTACATTTTTCTGTCTCGTCCGAAAAAACATTCATTCTAGAGGCAAAGCGAGTAATTCCGTTCTTCCCCTAAACATTAATTTTTTAACGTTTTACTAACTCACCAGAAAAGCAGTTAATCTTCGCCCCCATAGCGATAATAAAAAAATGCTTACTGCTTTTCTCTACATATCGACTCAATCTATTTCTTTTCGAAATGCTGGTCATGACATGTCAACTAAAATTTCATACTTTCACCAAAATTCATATTCTTAAAGGAGCTATCTTCTTCTTTTTTTTTACTTTATTTTATGTATAACTAAATTTTTATTGTTTCCTCGCCTCAACAAACTCAGTAAGAACTCCCCTAATCTCATTCCTTTTCCTCATTTAGTTCGTTTTAAATTAAGATGTTTCAAAACTTTGCGTATATTTCATTCACTAAATGTCCAGTTCTTCCGTGTCTGTCCCTTCATTTTTAACTTCTGTGCCTACTGCATTTTTTTTAGACGTTTAGTTTCATTGACATTTTCTTTCGTTTTAATTAGGTTTTCATTATCGTAATTTTTATTCATTGTCTCGGCAGAAAAAGCTTTCATTCTGGAGACATAGCGACTAAGTCCATACTTCCTATAAACCTTTTTTTTGTACGTTTTACTAATTCGTCAGAAAAGCAGTTGTTTCCAAACTCCCATAGTGAAATATCTTATACCACCAATTTTACTTATTATATTTTTTCTTCTGCTCAGTGTTGTATGATTCTTCAAACTTTGGTTTATTTTTAAGAAACTTCTTTTTTTCTGATGCAACCTATCAATCTTTTCCTATTGATTGAATTGCTCTTATTTTTCTATTCGACTTTACTTTTTGAACAGAAATGCATATAAAATCGTCAGATGAATTTTAGTCTCTAAGAACGATTCTTCCCTATTTCAAATAAAGTCATTGTAGGATTTTAGTGTAAATGCACCTAAATCTTTAGAACGTACTTCCTTTTCATAGTTAGATACCAGTTCCTCGAGGTTTACATTAAAACATGAAAGAAGAATTTACTGAAAATGTCAGTTTTTCTTAAAGAAATCCTAAGAATAAGAAATCTTTCACTGAAACAAGAAATTCGTATTCAAAGCTTTCCATCCCTCTTTCTACTTCAAGTACTCTATTTGTAAATTTAAGGAGATGTTTTTGTTTTTTGTTTTTTTTAATATTCATATATTTTCCCCTCTAACTTTAGACATATTACGTTAGTAAAGCATCTTACAACTGCTTGATGTTCAAATCACTTCACACTATCTTAAGGACATTCTTTCATTTTCTCATAACACATAGACATGTTATTTTTCTTCCCATTCAATTCAAAGACTTGAGATCAACTTAATAGAGTATTTTGAGAAAAACTTTCATAGGAAAGCATAAAGTTACTGAAAATGTCAGTTTTCTTAAAGAAATCGTAAGAATAAGATTTTTTTTTATTGAAACAAGTTTCCTCTATTCAAAGCATTAAGTGGCTCTTTTCGCATCAAATTCTGTATTTTCTCATGTAAACTTTATTCTTTTTCTATTTCATTTCGTCTTTCGTTTCTTGTTTTTCCCTATGTAACTTAAAACTTCTTTTCTTAATCTATTTTTCATAAAGTATCATTCTTTTGAGTTGATTGTTTTTCTCTTTTTTTTAAATGCATTCCTAGGTTCATATTGAGAAGGGTTTAAATTTTGATTGAAAGATGTTTGCAAAGATCGTTTTTTGGAAAAGTAGAAAAAAGATAAGAATTCCTTCTGAAAAGTTCATTCTTTCCTAGGGTTAAAAATGGAACACTTCATTTTTCTTAGGGGCCAGCTTTGAGAAAACACATTTCAGTAAAAACAGTGAAATTCCCATAGAATAACATGGGAAAACTAACATGCATTAAAAGTCTGTTTTGAAACGAGTAAAAATCTGTGGAAGGTAGTTTTCGAAAAAGTTGAAAACAAATCTGGTAGAAAATAGAATGAAGTAAAAACAGTCACAGCAAGTTCCTGAAAGTAGAAAATAGATCAGGTTGAAATTTGGATGTACTAACAATGTCTAAGGAAAGGAATTTTTATGAAACACAGACTGTTTAGTTTTCCCAGGCTAGGGGGTCTTCAGTGAGGGCGTTTCTTATTTTCAACTCAAAGAATAAAACCAATCAGTTTGAAACATTTCAAACTCCCCGAAATTAAGCCGTGTACCTTGGTTTCGACTCCGTACTGCAAAGCATTGCTCTCAGACCAGTCGGAATTCCACCCCAATTGGTTGCCTAATGGAAAACATCAGACCCCTCTCCATTAACAATTCCCAAATATCCTTAAGAAAAGTCTAGAAAAAAATTCACTAGTTCCCCATTAAAACAATTGCATTCATTCTGTTACTGTTTTACACATTTCAAAAAGAAGTTTGTATTCTCACTTTCACTTTAAAAGCTTGAAAGCTTAATATTTTGATTCATTTCCATAAAAAAAAGTTCACTTAAAATTTAATTTAAAAAAATAATAATTACTCTTAAAATTTATGCCTTAAAACTAAATAATATTTACGCTTAATATTTCAATAAATAATAAATATTCACAAACTCACCTTTTACCTTGCCCATAAAAAAAACTACATTCATTTCTGAATTTATGTAATCGAAATCATTATTTCTCCAAGTAGTTCTTTTCCCCTGATTGAAAAGAGGAACTCTTCTGAAATCTTCACTTTTCCACATGTGTTCCTAAAAGCTTGAGCTACTTCCTTAGGATTCAACAAGGCCACAGCGTTCTCGAAACTTGAAATCGCTGTTCTGTTCCGCTCACTGGTTAAGCATGGAGGATGAATCTGAATAGGTGGAAGTACTTCAGAAATGCATTCGCGACATCTACATACCTTCAGGATGCTCTCCCCGATTAAATCTTTTAAACATTCAATTAAATTGTGTCAAAGTTCACACTCCTCAATCGATGTACTTTGAAACTTTCGGGATTCTCCGATTACCATTTTCTGGAATTCTGAATCCTTTAAGAATTCCTGGATGCTGTCACACACACCATCCAAAATTATTTGGAGTTTCTTAAACTGCTTTCTGGTTAATGCAACTCCTGTTGTTAAGTGAAAAATACCGCTAGCCTCAGAGAACTGTTTCTGGAATCAATGGAATTCGCCGTATCGAGAAGTTGAGAAAAAGAGTTCACTTTCATTGCTGTGAGTTTTTCCAGTCTCTCCCAGTTGAAAAACACGACTCCTCAAGTCCAAGAAGCAACTTGAACTCATCGTAATCCCACATGTAGAGGGGGTCAACAATTCTCCAGTCCACTTGAATTCCCTAACATGAACTTTGATTACAGACGAAAATACGAAAGCAGTCATAAAAAGATTTCCTCCTAAATGAAAATAATGTTCTGAATTGATTCCAGGCTGAACACAATGGAACAGCTTTTCTCAGGTTGAACGTCCCGAACTCAAGTGGAGACGAATGAAAGCTCATCACAATTTTCAGATGAAATCAAAGCATTTGAACAGCAGGGGAACCGACACACTGATTCTTAGAGTAAGAAACAGAAACGTATGGAAGATTCATACTGCTTCTTTCCCAATGATTAAATGTGAGGGGGAAAATTACGTTAGCGAGCTGACGGAAACAGAATTTGAAAGACTTGAAGACGTCTTACTTTATTCAAACTTAGAACAGAACTAAAATTCGCTCAGCATTTCCTTTGCATACTGTAACCAACACATGACCCTTATCACCACGTGTTGATTGATGTGTCACCATGCATCAGCACACTAACTTCATGGAGACTTATCTTGTCATTTCATCTTGTCATTTCATGACGAAACACTATTGACTCTAATCAGACAAAGCGAACTTCAGCTCAATGCTTATTTTAAGGGAAGTTCTTGAGAAAAACGAAAGGATTTCATTATAACTAATTTTCATATCTTGAGAGAATAAACTAAAAAAATCTTCATAGAGTACATAATAAGCGTAAATAAACTCTTCAAGGCCGAATTTCCACTAAAACGATAGTGGTATACGTAAAGCGTGAGAATTTAATCAGACCCCATCAAAGAATTCATCTTGGAATAATATATGAATATTAAAAAAAACAAAAAAACAAAAACAGCTACTTAAATTTACAAATAGAGTATTTGAAGTAGGAAGAGAGATGGAATGTTTTAAATAGGAATTTCTTGTTTCAGTGAAAGATTTCTTATTCTTAGGATTTCTTTAAGAAAAACTGACATTTTCAGTAAATTATTCTTTCATGTTTTAATGTAAACCTCAAGGAATTGGTATCTAACTATGAAAAGGACGTAAGTTCTGAAGATTTAGGCGCATTTACACTAAAATCCTACAATGACTTTATTTGAAATAGGGAAGATTCGTTCTTAGAGACTAAAATTCATCTGACGATTTTAGATACATTTCTGTTCAAAAAGTAAAGTCGAATAGAAAAATAAGAGCAATTAAATCAATAGGAAAAGACTGATGGGTTAAATCAGAAAAAAAAACTAAGAAAAGAAAAGAAGTTTCTTAAAAATAAACCAAAGTTTGAAGAATCATACAACACTGAGCAGAAGGAAAAATATAATAAGTAAAATAGGGGTTATAAGATATTTTCACTATGGGAGTTTGGAAACAACTGCTTTTCTGACGAATTAGTAAACGTACAAAAAAAGTTTATAGGAAGTATGGACTTAGTCGCTATGTCTCCAGAATGAAAGCTTTTTCTGCCGAGACAATGAATAAAAAATACGATAATGAAAACCTAATTAAAACTAAAGAAAACGTCAATGAAACTAAACGTCTAAAGAAAAAATGCAGTAGGCACAGAAGTTAAAACTGAAGGGACACACACGGAAGAATTGGACAATTAGTGAATGAAATATACGCAAAGTTTTGAAACATCTCAATTTAAAGCAAACTAAATGAGAAAAAGGAATGAGATTAGGGGAGTTCTTACTGAGTTTGTTGAGGCGAGGAAACAATAAAAATTTAGTTATACATGAAATAAAGTAAAAAAAAAAGAAGATAGCTCCTTTAAGAATATGAATTTTGGTGAAAGTATGAAATTTTAGTTGAAATGTCATGACCAGCATTTCGAAAAGAAATAGATTGAGTCGATATTTAGAGAAAAGCAGCAAGCATTTCTTTGTTTTCGCTATGGGGGTGAAGAATAACTGCTTTTCTGGTGAGTTAGTAAAACGTTAAAAAATTAAAGTTTAGGGGAAGAACGGAATTACTCGCTTTGCCTCTAGAATGAATGTTTTTTCGGACGAGACAGAAAAATGTACAGCACAAAGAATACAAATTTTATCGTAAGAAAAAAGGTTTTAGATTGTATGTCTTGACAATGAATGCTTTCCTGTCAGGGCAGTCCATGAAAAGTATAGCAAACTAGGAAAGAATAAAAAAAATGCATGTTTGACATACATGCAGGCTTTGAGGAATATTTTTAAGTAAGTGGGAAAATATACTATATAAGGAAACAAAAATCTGATGATTTGTTACATCTAAAATAAACGTTTGCTGAAATGAAATGAAAAAAAAAATAGTCTGAATAAAAAGACTCATGAGTTTGACCAAGTAAAAAAAAAAAAAGAATCCTGACCTATTGGGAAGTTTAACGAAATTTCAAAGATAGAAGAAGAAATATAGCGAAAATAGGGAAGCTATAATGATATGCGAAACAAAGTGAGAAAATATTGTTTCAGCAGAATTTTAACTGGGGAAGATTTGTAGAGTCTTAAACGTATGAAAAAACTCTGAGAAAATATTATTGCAGGGGCGAAAGACTCAGAATTAACATGAAGTCTAGGTCCAATAATTACTGCGAACAAGAATGAAATCGTTTCTAAAGAAGCATTTCCCCGTCTCATGGTCTGAAATAAAATTGAATGGATTAAAAAGATATGTTCCCCAGAAAATTAATTACATCTACACGAAAACACTCCCTCAAAACATACAAAATATATAAAAAAATATATGAAGAAATAACGTAAACGTTATATAAAAAAAGAGGAAATACATAGTACACGAAAAAACATTACGACTAGAAAAAAAATATTGAAAGTGCGAAAGACTCAGAATTAACATGTCTACATTTCCCAAAAGGTTTGTCAAAGTCCAATAGTTATTGCGAACAGGAACGTAATCGTTTCTAAAGAAGCATATCCGCTTCTCGTGGTCTGAAATAAAGTTAAATGGAGGAAAGCAAAAGTTCCCAAGAAAATTCATTACATCTACGCGAAAAAACTCCCTCAAGGCATACAAAAAATATATAAAAGCACATGAAGAGATAACGTAAAAGTAATTAAAAAAAATAGAGTGAATACGTAGTACACGAGACCACCCGACCATTTTTTGAAATCAAATCATCGTGAGTTAGGCCCTCGCTAAGACCATCAGAGCATTTTTATTCCCTTGGAAAGAATATTCTCCAGCATCGTTACGTAAAAATTTCCTCCGGTGAAAAAAACATCAAAGAGGGGGAAAATCCCGCTTGAAAACCACAGGAATAAATACAAAAAATCCCAACGGACCCCACTCTGTCGTTGCCATCCCTCAAATTCAAAGTTCCGTCGAAAAAATAAAGTTCCAAGAAGCACCATCTTATCTAGCACCTACGCAGCGCCCTTTCCCCACTCGGTCGTTGCCATCCCCAAAATCAAAGATCCATCGAATAATAAAGTTCCAAGACGCACCGCTAAGGGGTAGCACATCACCATCGAGTTGACATCCCCTTATGTCCACCCTCTTTCCACACTCTGTCGTTGCCTACCCCCAAAATCAAAGATCCATCGAAATAATAAAGTTCCAAGAAGCACCGCTAGGGGCAGCACATGATCATCGAGTTGACATCCCCCTATGTCCTACCCCTTTTCACACTCTGTCGTTGCCATCTCTCAAAAACAAAGATCTATTAAAAGTTCCAAGAAGCACCGCTAGGGGGCAGCACATCATGGGGGCGATCACGTGACAAAAATCTTACAAGGGGACAGATGGGGCCGCCTCTGGGACAGTCTCGTTAGCAGCCACTGGGACAGCCTCGGGAGCAGCCAATGTTAAGTCCATGGGGGGCTGATCCTGTCCCAGAATTGCCCCTTTTTCCCTACTATTATTTTTCAAATTTAAATAATCATATTACTGCCTTTAATACTGTACGCGATATCTGCCCATACATTATAACTCAGAGAACGAGAAATGTATGTAGATTTTGATTTAGTTACATCAAATGAAATCTATATATTTTTTTATCCATCATATCGTTACTTATAAATGCGCAACGATGCTCTATGAAATTCTCGCAGTCTTCCAAAAAGGGAAATTTAAACAAAAGATATAAAACAAGCGTTTAACCTATAATTTTTAAAATCCACAATAACGAATACTCTGCACCATTTTATGGAATACTCAATGGAATTTCCATAATGTGAATCGTATACATATATGGAATAAAGCAACTGTGAATTATGTGGAATGATAATGTTTAAAATGCGGTTAATGGGATAGACAGATCAATTCTCAGTTTTTCTGAAATAGCTACCTAAATGCAAAAGCTCTACAATCATACCGAAATTGCTTTTGTATCGTTGCTTTACCGACAAAATGTTTTGAACCTGCACCTTCCTACACCGGAAGTGCAGTTTTCCCCTGCTGAAAAAGCTGGCATGCTTATCAGTGCTTAATTGCATATTTTACTCAGATGCCACATTGTTCCATCTTTGACAAAGATGAGACACCAAATATCCCAACAACAATAGTCGATGACCAATTCATTGCAGAAGTACATAACTTATTTCCAAACAAATGAGAATGTCTTTACAAAAAAAATGTGCAATACTTGGGTCGACCTTGGTACGAGTCCCGAAAAACGGCCGATGTATTATTAACCTTAGACACCCGTAACACTTGTTCATCACCCATGCGTCGTCGTTAGTGCGCAGTTAAATAAGTGCTACTTCGTAAACCTTTAACAAGTTTTTTCGTGCTGTGATGTTTCGAAAAAATGGATGCGAAAGAGGAACAAATGTGCGCCATTATATTTAGCTGTCCTTAGGAATGCTGTCGGAGAGAATTTACCGTTTTATGAAAGAGGATTATAAAAGTGAATTCCTACGAAAATCAAGAATTTGCAGACGGCAAAAAGACTTTATGGGTGGTCTTGAGTTGGCGGCTTTAATCGCGCATTGAGGAAGACATTCGACGAGTGCTACAGAAGTAAGCATAAATACAATAGGTGTTATTATACGGGAAGAAAGACACGTTTCAATTAGAGGTATCGAAGATATGGTTCACATCTCAAAATCATCAAATCACATAATTTGGACGGATAATTTGGGCATGAAACGAGTTTGTTGAAATTGGATTCCCATTTCTTTTCATCTGCAGCCCAATGTAAGTCCACACTGGCCAGTTCTGTCGTTTCTTATTTGGAGAAAATGAAACCTAAATTTATGCCCCAACCTGCATGTTGTCCAGACTTGTTCATATGTGACTTCTGGTTGTTCTTTATTTTAAAAAAATCATTACGGGGACGACATTTGGAGCTGCGCAGGAGTGCGTCAACATCATTTCAGAAGAAGAATTCCAGAAGACGTAAAAAATGTGGGAGAAACTCTAGATAACTTGTCTTTGATGCAATGGACAGCATTTCGAAGAAGATGACCACTTTCTCGATAATTAAGGTAGGCTTTCTTTTTAAAAAACATTTTACATGCTTGTTTTTTCTATAAAAATATTATCAGTTGTTTCGGCACAACCCTTGTATTTATTTATTATTTTCGTATGTGTTGCAGAAGAAAGACATAAATAAATGTCTTTCTTCTGCAACACATGATCACGGCAAGGAATGATCAGGGCAAGGAAATCCTTTTAGTTCTGTCGCTAATATAATCTTTTTTTGCCGTGTATACGATTCCAATCTATATCTTTCTACTCCGGAGCTCTGGTTTTCCGAATAAAGCTATGTGGGCAGCCTTTCGCTGCATAACTGGTGATACGATCCCATACGTCACATTTCGCGAATAGACGTTCTGTCAGAAATACCTCAAGTTCTTATAATTGCAACTTATTTATAAAAATCTTTTCGTTGAATTTTGATTTGTAACAGTATATTTGCGACAGTGAAATTTCTCATATGACTTTAGCGTCGAAGGCTATCATATAAGATAGGTACGGTCGCTACATTTCAAAGATTTAATTCGCGCACGTGACTTCAGAGGTACGATCTTCTGTTTAAATTAAAATCGTTGAATATTTTGTTTAGATTATGTCGAACCCATCCATAACGAATTTAAATGAACAGTCGAAACTTTTCGTTCTGAAGAATAGTTCGATATATGCACAACACCCGGATAAATAGAACTCATTCGAAATATTTTGTATGCATTTAGTACAATGCGGTTATTTAAGAAAATATAGTTCTAACATTTGCAAAAAAATGAACCTCACTTTCATGAATTTTATACACTGGCGAAATGGTAATTGTTGCACAATTTATGTTGCAATTAGAGGAAAGCGAAATACCATTGTAATCGTTGTTATCGTTTACAAGTAAAGAAGATAGCTTTTTCTTCTGTTTTATAGACACAACAGACAATACATTGGAGATACCTACCTAATAGCGTTCTGATGCTGTGCACGCCAAGGAATCGACTTTACTCGTCCGGTACGATCCTATATCAACTCTACTAATCCTCTACTCCACTCATCCTGTCTCATTCTGTACACGCCAAGGAATCGACTCCACTCGTCCGGTACGATCCTATATCAACTGTACTCATCCTCTACTCCACTCATCCTGTACCCGCCAAGGAATCGACTCCACCAGATGCCGGATGGTTTTCGTAGGAAATTCCAGCTAGGAAGTTTGCAACATTTACCAGTACTCCGCTCGCTACGTCGTCTCAGTATCCATGGATCTGATGTTCTGTACACGGTATCCCGGAGGGCTTCCACAGGATTTGTACTGGCGACCTTGAAACGCCACTAAATGGTTTCAATCTTAGATGAGTTTTTTTCGTGCCATGGCTAGGTGGTTGCGGCCCGATGGAGAAGCGCATTGTTCCGTGAAGCAGTCGGTGGGCGCAAGGATGCGTGAAGAGTATAAAAGCATGTAAGTCATCAGGCACCATATGCTGGGAGCGCCCAGAGCTTAAGGACCTCTAGGAAACTAGATACACTCAGACAACCAAGGAAACTCAGACACAACCAGGAAACTCAGACACAACCAGGAAACTCAGACACAACCAGGAAACTCAGACACAACAAGGAAACTAATGTGTCCCATGTGAAGAGCCCACATACCATAAAACATCTGACCTGGTATTACGTGGTTAATTTCTGCTAGTTTTTTTTCACTGTGCCCGCTGATTTTTACTAGAACTTCTCTTTTTTGTGGAAAACAATTTCGGACAACATTCGCTATATATTACGTTCGCTGTCTCAGATGAATGTCCAAAACTGAAATCTTATAGAATTTCCTACCGTTTTCTCGAATAATATGGTGTAGATTTATCAAGCAAGTTTTAATGTATACGCTCATTAATTTCATCATTTCAATTTTTTAAAAATATTCACAAAAGATTTTATATGACCCAGTAGCATGGACTTCAAATGTCAAGACAGGACTATTGTTTTTACGAAGGGAACTTTGAGATAAATCAGTAAAGGAAGAAATATTTTTCATAATACGTGGGAAATTGATAGAATATGCAATGAAATGAGAATATAAATTCTGAACTTGCTGGTAACCCTTACTGGTCATCCATGTCCCACCTCTCAGGAAACTTGAAAGTTCGTCGCCCTGGATTTGGAATCTCCAGATTTCCGTTCGAATATGCTACGCTTAACACGGTAGCATACTCGAATTCTGTTTCCAATTTTCGTTCTAGTATGCTAGCCGTGTAACGGTTTGGATACTCGTAAAACTGAAATCATCGTTCTTTCCACGTTTTATAAGTAAGTCACGGAAAACTTCTCATCGGCCGACACCGGGAATCGAAACCAGGGTCTTTCAGGTACGCGTCGGACATGCACCATGCACCACAGCGGCATCAAATTCCTCGAGAATCACAAACGAACAACTGCCAAACCACATTACAATGGTAGCATGTCCGGTGTGGTGCAGTGGTGGCATATCCGTCGTGCAACTGGAAGACCCTGGTTTCGATTCCCGGTGTCGGCCGATGAGAATGTTTCCGTGACTCACTTATAAAACGTGGAAAGAGCGATGACTTCTACTTGATGATCGTAATCCACGTTAATTGTGTGTATTAATTATTCATTCTCCTCCTAATTATTTGTTCAGTTGCTGCTTACTATCTTTGGTGAATCCCACCATTGTGCGGGTTTCCAAGAAACAACCTACCATAAGGTTTGGCAGTTGGTCGTTTGTGAGTCTGAAAAAATTAGAAGCCGCTGTGGTGCATGTCCGGCGCGTGAGTGGAAGACCCTGGGTTCGATTCCCGGTGGCGGCCGATGACAATTTTTCCGTGACTCACTGATAAAACGTGGATAGAGCGATGACTTCTGTTTGATGTTCCTAATCGACGTTAACTGTGTGTAATAATTGGATATTCGTGTTCTGTTTCCGATTTCTTTTCGAGAATGCTAACCGTGTTACAGTTTGAATTCTCGTGAAACGGTAGCATACTCGAATGGGAATGTAGATGCCAGTTCGATTCCCATTAGAGGGCAATGAAATTTTCAAGATTTTCTGAGAGGTGTTCCATGGATGACTAGTAAGTGTTACAAGCAAATTCAGAATTTATGTTCTGTTTGCTTTGGGGAACTTTGAGATATTAAAGCAAAAGGTATGTTTAAGAATTCGAAAAAATCAAAACAGTGACGACTAACAAAAACAAACAATTTTAATTGCGTTGATTTCAGGAATGTGTTATAGGATTAAACGTGATGTAATTATTACAGAGAAAAGACAACAAAAAAATTAGGATGTCTACCAATGTACTTTTGCTCTCGGTATTTATTTTGAAAAATAAAGCATTATTTAAAAAAATTGTAGTACAATGGAAGTACCAGACAAGTTCGTCCAGAGTAAATCGAGAGCTTAATTGCTCTGTTATTTAGAAACAGGTACACGTTTTAAAAGCTCAAGTGTTAAATATGTCTTGGTAAAATTGTTTTATTGTTATAACACAGATATTTAAATATAAAACTGCCTCTTTGTCGCTAAAACCTTTCCCTCTCTTTTTTTAACCCAAAATAAGGTTTTCGTGTAACAAGTGTACCTCTAAATTTCTGTTGGGAAGGTTATCGCCTTGCAATTATTGGAATGGCTACACTCAGCGACTAAAGTTTCAATAACCCAGAGTTCACGACATCACACCGAATAATCAAACTGGCACAGCATTATGCGTCCTTCTTTCCACATTATAAAACATCGTGTCCTACAAATATTTTGGGTAATCAATGAGAAGAGTAATATCAATTCGACCCAGAAGAAATTAATCAATTAATACACCGAAAAAGAAAACAATGAAATAAAGATATTTAAGGGAACGCAAACCGGTGCGTATCCTGTGAATGCTATGCGTCAGTGTCAGATAATAAACATTGTCTGTACTTCTGCGAAAGCGAGATGATGCATATGTGAATGGCCACACATACGAGTGTTTCATGATGGCTTTCATGCCGTTTTCCTAAATATTGAATTGTTTGCAATACAGTGTCCTGTTGTGTTGAGGGGAGTTCTTAATTTTTAAAAGAGAGAACTAATTAACATAAATAAAGGAATGTGTTCAACTCAGCCTAAAGAACGTTGTTTTACTGCATCAACACTTAGAAATACTGAATGATTAAACACAGAGTAGTCACGTGTAATTAAAAATGTCACAATAAGTACCTGGAGCCGAAGAATAAATAAAATCATCTTTTAACTGCACCCTAAAGTTATATTCCATTTCCCGGAAAATCGAGGCTCGTCTGAGCAATAGATCTGCCAAAATATTTCAGGAAGTAAGGATCTAGTTCTACTACATTGTTTTACTGATTACATACTTCAAGCAGGTATTTACAATCTATTAATTCCATTTTAACTTTTGTTACAGAAATCGAAGTCCTAGCCTATTTTTTAATGGTTTCAAATATATCCATTGTGACTTTTAGCGTCCCTTTCAACGCTGCAATGCTAATCCATGATCGCCAGGAATGTTAGCAAAACGTGCTGCCTTAGCTGAAGCTGGTCCTTTTCGGCTTATATTTCAGACAAAGTTGTGCGATGAGTCTGAATATGAGCTATGACACTATTTATTTGCGTGTATTAGGTCCCCCATGAAATTTGGACAATTTGCTACAAAATACGGTAGCCTCTAACCGTGTAATTGCAGCTTTATCCATTATTTTCTTTAGTCTTGCGGGAGTTCTTCATAACCATTCTGATGTATTACTTTACGCACATAAAGCTCAATATGAATTACTTTATTTCAGGTCCTTATGATCTACTTATTTCAGTATGGATTATTTATTTTTAAGTAATGATTATTTTATTTCCGGTTCAGTATGTGAACATTTCGCTGGGCTATTCATGGACGATTCTACAACACAAAATGAATCTTCACATTGAATAGTGAACGATTCAATCTCCTCGCTGTGAATGACCAGTCAATCCTTCATTGTTGCATTATATTTCTTCGCCCGCGATTTAACTTACCACATTTTGAAGCCAAATTTCTACTTACCATAGTAAAAGTGTCTACTGGCAAATATTGGTATTGCTATCGTTCAAAGCGATTGAATTCCAGCAATTGAAATCCTTATAAAACCAAATGTTTGTGGAAATCTGAAAGAGATGTTGCAAATCCAAAAGTGAAATATTACATATTATGTTTCAAAAAAGAAAAACACATTCCTATTTACATATCACAAGTTAATAGGTATCTTATGCTAAATACGTTGTAGTGAATTTCTATGTATTTTCCGCTTAATATTAAAACTGTACTGTACCAAATTTAAATAATTCGGCTTCTTATGATTTGAAACAGCTACATTACCATTTCTGCTAATACAATTTCATGTGAACTAATTCCAACAACATATTTCTTTACCACAATAAACATAGATTTCTACATTCACACGCTGCTCCCCCATTTTGTTACTTCTAAATATAATAATTTATCCAGTAAACAGAAACACACGATGGCTGGAAAGTGTTGTTATTTTTAAAGTTTTTAATTAAGCTTTTCCGTTCTTTTCGTTTTTTATATTTACTTTATAACAGACATCTATAATGATGAAGGGAAGTGGCGGCCATTGTTTCTTACTCTCTTACATTTTTTGGCCAATCAATTTCATTTTCTTTTATTCTACTTCATTAACATCATTACGTAGTGTTCCCACACTACGAAAATTAATACAAAAAATGTGTTACAGGTACAAGAAGAAAATTCCATGACAATGATTGTGCACAAGTAATTTTTTTCCCAGTATAAGTACACAACCGTTTGGGGCAATTTCTAGCCTGGAGGACATCTAATCGCTCTTCGATTTCACGGTATGAATTGCTTAATATCTCAGCAAAGACAGAGCACATAACGTCCGTTGTTCTGCACTTCAACGGCTGGACTTCCGGAACACTGCTAGAATAAACTTGGTCTTTCACGTAACAGCACAGAAAAAATTCTAGATGGGTTATGTCGGGCTATCGAAGTGGTCATGTCATGACACCGACGTGGCCAACTCTTCTGTTTGAAAATGGGGTATTCAGGAACTCACGAACCATTATTGACCAATATAATGTGTGGCACCATCTTGTTAGAAAATAATCGAAAGTTTGAGTGCATGAAATTGAGGTGTTATAAAACGTTCCAGAATTTCCAGGTACACGTTACATGACAACGTGGGCTCTGTAAAAATGATTCTGTCATGCATCAGACCGCACCATACGTTCACTTTCTGGCTAGACCTCTGTTGTTCGATTACTTAATGGGGATGTTTTGATCCCCAGATGCGCATTGTTCCAATTTACTGTACCATAGACCCAGAATGTGGCTTCACCTGAAAAACAGACACGGTGTAGATAATCACTATCATGAGCTATGCGCTGCAACATTTCCATCGCAAAAGCCTCACGGCGAGCCTCGTCATAAGGTTCAAGAGCTTGAACGATCTGTACCTAATAAGCATACAGATGTAGACGTTTGTGTAAAACTTTGCGAACCGTGGCACGGGGAATACCAGTTTCTAGTGAAACACGACGAATAGATGTCCTTGAGCTTCGCAGAAATGTCTCCTGAACACCAGTAACTGTCTATTGTGTAAAGGGTAGTGGCCCGCGCTCGGGGGTCACCACCGTTTCATACCGAGCTTTTACACATTTCATACCGAGCTTTTATGCTTTTTCTTCACAGTTGTGATCATCTGTACTATTTTCTGAAATGACGCTGGACATTAACCGCCGATTTGGTCTTATGGAAACACAACACGCACAACGCCTTTTCTTGCATGTAAGGAATTATCGATGAAATGATCCTCTTAATCAGCAGTAGAGCTTACCTAAAGAATAGAAGAAAACTTCATGAGTGTTAAATATTATGTTGCCAAACATTTGATTTTAACTTACATAGATGTTTTTATATTAATTTTTGTAATGTAGGAAAGGATTTATATGGACACACAGTACGTAAATGCCATTAACATAGTGTATATTTAAAATCGTCGTTACATGAATTACCACGTGACCTAGGCAAATGTTTAAGACTTCCGCTCTTTAGTAATCATGGGTAGCGTTTAAGAAAAATACAATTTATTTCGACGTTCGATTAATGGCATGCCATGGGTTCCATTCTGAGTGCAGTTATCACTTTAAAAGCATCGGAGCTTACTGGTTTCTCAAATGTTCAAATATACTTGGTCTTTAATCATTGACGAAATAAACAACAGTATTTGTCTAAGAGACATAACTATGGCGCGACGACAATGTGTGAGGAACGAGACCGCCGAAGGCTTCTAAGGAGAAACAGGACTTTCTGTGCGCAGAAATTGAAGGAAGTGCAAAACACTCAATTGAGTGAAGTGAGCATAACAAATCTGTTGCGATTTAAATCATTTGAACTACTTACGAGTTACTGATGGCATGCAGATATTCCACATTCTTTTTATTTAATTTAACATAATGCTCAACAAAGCCTAAACAATATACAGTACAATCCTTACTAAGAAACTTTTGCCTCAGAGCTTTGTTTTATAGTATTTTCACTTATTTCAAAATCATTTCTATTACCGTAAAGGAAATTTTAAGGAACGGCTCATCGTATTGGTAAAATAGAAAAATATCAAATGTAAGAACCCATAATGCCTATCAAAGCTTGGTACATTACTAAAGTAAACAAAACTTGACAGTACTTGATTTGTACTACAATTCAACTCTGCCGTTTCGGCTAAAACTGGTGAATAATTATAAGCTCAAAGCTTTAAACACCCTGTTATTCGTTAATTAAAATTTATTTCTCCAGCAAATTATTGATAGATATGTACAAACATCCCATTTCAAGCACAGTTTTGTGTACCATACCTACTTAGAATTTAGGTAGCCTTAAATCCTACGAAGAAATGTTTCTTCTTCCATAGAAATTATATGAAGAGATTAATGCACGCTATTCGACACAGAAATCGCACTCCTTAAGGGAATGCATGAAATCAGACGGAAATACCATACACATGGATA
This sequence comes from Macrothele yani, assembly GCA_039090855.1. NCBI lineage: Eukaryota > Metazoa > Arthropoda > Arachnida > Araneae > Macrothelidae > Macrothele > Macrothele yani. The sequence continues at coordinate 28,247,670 of CM077016.1, read as the reverse complement.
CAAGTAGATGCAGAAGAAACGATTTTATTTCAGAGGGATTACATATATGTGATGGGCGATGATACAGGATAATGTGGCCTTATTAAGTTGATCATATGATTGTCATGGTCAGTTAATGTTTCGGCAAAACATCGTAGCATTTATTGGAAAAATCTCTGGATGTTGTGGTATGGTATTTTTGACCCCATTCAAGTGGTGTACACGATTCCTCTGCACCACCCACGTGGAGTAGTGGTCTAAGTCTAAGCGATGGCTTCTGATCATTCGTCCGAAAGGACACCGGGTTCGAATTCCGATGAGGCATGGATGTTGTGTTCGCCTTACGGCACAGGCTTACTCCCTTTCCTGGAACCAATGGCCCTAAATTAGGGACGGGCGACTGCTTATAGCCTACTGAGTTTCTCACGGTGGTCCTAAACCTTCAGTCAAAAAATTAGAAAAAGAAAATCACGAACCTAATGTATTAAAAGAAATGTTAGAATAGGGAACGAAACTCCACCAGTTCTCGGGAATATTGGAGTTTTAGTGTAAGGATATTAGCAAAAAGCAATGGTATAGAGTACATAAAATGCTCAACAAGCGTGTTGTGCCAGAGATTCTGTCTGTTACTAACTCCAAGGAGTTATTACCTTGAGAAATTCCCAGCAGCTGAGATGAAGACATGTGTCGCCGCCCCGGTGGCGCAGTGGTCTAAGCGTTGGCCTCGGATCATTCGTCCGTAAGGGGTCCGGGTTCGAATCCCGGTGAGGCATGGATGTTGTTTTTATCTTACGGTACTGGTTCTCTCATTACCCTGGAACCAGTGACTCTAAATTAGGGACGGGCGAATGCTTATAGCCCATTGAGTTGCTCACGGTGGTCGTTAAAACCTCCAATTAAAAAAAAAAAAGGCAAGTGTCCTACTCCTAGCCAAAAAACGAGGATGGTCGTGATTAACGCATATGTAATAAGCGAATTTATATGCGACGATTGTAGATAGGATTTGGAGAGTAATGGCGTGCATAGAGGATATGGGTAATGAAAAGTTTATTCCGCAAAAATGAAAGAGGTAACGATATGGAACAAAAGAAAGCTCACATTTTTTTTTTAAATGTCAATGTTTCAACATGATGTAAGCTACAAGATCGCAGAGCTACGTTGTGTTACGACGCAGTACGTAGGTCGCAACACAACGACCAAGTAGACCTATGTACAGCTGCAAAGGCAGACCTACGTACTGCGTTGCATATCTCTATTCATGACTTTTGTCAAGATAAATATTTGCTGATAGAACTAGATTTGACTTACTGTTGATGTATCAAATTTCTTGATAACAACATCAGGGCATTCGCACGGGTATCAGAGAGTTTTCATTAAAATTATCTTCAGATGGAGCTGAAATGTTCGATTTTCCGTACAATTTTGGCACACATTTCGGATAATGATTCCTGTGTCCTGTAAACATTGGATAGCATTATTCATTTAGAAACACAGAAAATTCAGTCATTAAATAGTGTTTTTCTTTTTAGTATAATTTCGGAAATTTAAACTTCGTTTTGTTCAGAATCAGTTTTAAAAATGCAATGTACTACACATTTGCAAAACTCTTTGTGGAAAAGAAAAATAATCTGCATGTAGCTCATACAAACAAATGAAAGTTGATAAATTTCAAATAGAATATATTTTTTCCAGTTTGTGGGTATAAAAATCTCCGTGCGCAACACGGTGCAGTCTCTTGTCCATAATTTGAGAGCAATGGTCAGGGGAGCGAGCCAGTTCCGTAAGATAAACAAAACATTTATGCCTAACCAGGATTTGAACCCGGACACATCTCGGGCGAATTGTCAGAAGTGAGCTCTTACACCACAGTTCCACCTATGCGGAATTTTTCAAGTGAATGGAAAGTCACAAGCGTGTCGGCACAACAAAGGTTCCCGAGGATAAAACGCAAGTCGCTGACACTTATCCTGGCACCTGAGGTACTCACTTTGTGTGATCCTTATCTCGGCCAGCTGAAACCTCACTTTTTCCAGACTTATCCCCTTTAATCAAGTTTCTTAAGAATATTATTATTATTAGTCATGTTAGTGAGCTTTCTTCGTAAGCTAAAGCTATTGTGGTTTTTCACACATTTCACCACTTATGCTGCGAGTCGAATTACGGGCAAGATCAGGGTTTATTTAAACTAGCCCGTCCTCTGGTGCACGCGGGTTTCTCATGTTTAACTCGTATTTGGGCCTACATAGAACTATAAGCAGTCTATCCCAGAAAAAACACAAGTGTTGGGAAACTGCTGGCCACCAGCTGGCGATGATGGGTCACGACTGGCTAAAATCTGCCGCTCACGGCCCGGAAGCGGTCCGTTGGTGGCAGCGCCATCAGTTGGCAGCCATTGATGGCCCTGCAGTATCGCCGTGAATTGCGGGCCAACAAGCAAGTGCGACTAGGAGCCCGCCGCTGGCAACCGATGCAACGCTAACACCAGCTGGAAGCAACGGGACTGCGCATGCGTAGATGCAACACGTGCTGTGTCTCTCATGGTACCAGTTAGTTGAAGACAATGCTATCGCTGTCGTGTTATTTTAGCGGATGTTAAGAAAAAAATAGCATATGTAGAGAGACGAATTATTTTCCCACAATGAAATGCCACGTCGACGAAGGTATCAGATTAAACCATGAAATACTAGATTACAACCACGAAATACACCCACTCCGTTCACATGAATAACAAAAAATAATTTCTGTGTAATCTTTCGATTTTACATACATTAAAGGTTTCACCTGTTGCAAACAAACAAGTACCTATGCTGTAATGTACAGTGAAACGTTTTTCAGTTTTTTATTCTGAAAATAAATATAACATATATTTTCATCCAATTTTAGGGTTCCAAGTGAAGGTTTTATCTTTTCTCATTATACCCCATTCTGTGGGTTATAAATAAGGTCTTCTCTAGATACTTAGTAACTTGCAATCTGTATTATTTTCATACGAAAATGCAAAGTGTTATACCGTCCCCAAAATCAGCCGTCGCATTAGTTGCAGTTCTAAGAACCGCTTAAGTATCAACACGGATGTTTTGTTTCCCCAGATAACCTCATGGGAGGGCAAACATTATGACAAAATTTTGAATTTATTTCTGTTTCACAGAACAAATCCAATAGGTTCATTGTTCAAAATCTGTGGTTAGTAAGCGAGATCATAGTACCTAACACCTGTTTAGAAACCGAATGAACAGTACGAAATTTTAAACATGCGTGAGGAACTCAATATAATTATAAGTATGCTGTTTTCCACTTAGTCATGCCTGAGCTCAATCATTATTACAGAACCCAATGCGTTTTATCGTTTAAATAAATTTAATTTTGTACATAAAATACTGAATACGTACTTATTGCATAAAAAATTAAAAATATTTCTTAGGTGCAATGTTTAATCAATTAAGCAAAATTAATTTGCGAAAGAGTTATACACTGAGTGGTCACTTTATTATGACCATCCCCTCCTTACTTCGTTGGACCATCGTTTGCCTTTAATACTGCGTCGATTCTTCGAGGCATGGACTCCACGAGATGTTGATAGGTGATTTGTGGGAACTGAGATTATGCCTGATGTATATCACTTTCAAGGAGTGTGAGATTGGAGGGTTGTGGATTCAGCTGTCTGATGGTTCGTTCAACTTCATCTCACAAATTCTCAATGGGGTTGATATCTCGAGATTGTGGGGACCACCTAAGCAAAGTAAACTCAACGGCATGTTCCTGAAACAAATCCTGTACAATACGAGCACTATGGCAGGACGATTTATCTTGTTCAAAGTAGCCATCACCATTGGGATAAATCATCCGTATGACAGAATGCTCTTGGTCCGCAACGATGTTTAGATATGATGTGCCAGTCAGGTGTTGATCAGCACGAATTAAAGGGCCCAAAGCTTGCCAGGAAAACATAGCCCAAACCATAACGTTCCCTGCACCAGCTTGAAGGGTTGTAGCAATGCATTTGGGGTCCATGCTTTCGTGCTGTTTCCGACAAACTCTCACTCGGCCATCGGCAAGGTGCAACTGAAAGCGTGATTCATCGTACCACATAATTTGTTTCCAATTATCGACTGTCCATTCCTTGTGCTCCTGTTCGAACAGGCCTTCGGCTGCCATATCCCGTCCGATGCAGTGTACGGCGAACAGTGCGTGCAGAGATCATTTGAGGGGATCTCTGATTAAGATGGTCTGTAATTTGCTGCACTGTTGCCCTTCTGCTGTCTGTTACCAGTCTGCACACTCTCCGTTCCGCACGAACAGCCACTAGTCGATGTCGACCAAACGTTGCACGTAGAAACCCAGTTTTTTGGCTGATAGTCCAGTCTTTAAAAACTTTAACAACAGTTGATCTGGAACATTTCACGAATGCGGCTGTTTCGGTGATACTCGCTCCATGGCTCCGAGCTCTTACAACCATACCATGTTGAAAGTCCGTCAAATCGCATTTTTTACACATCTCGTCACCCAAAAATCATTTCTGCTACTGTCGCAAGCACTACGCTTTCCCTTTTTATACTAGCCGCGCTCTCTGACGGCAACAGCGTACAGCCATAGCTCATTTGCCCAAAACTGTCAGGTTGTCATAATAAAGTGGCCGCTCAGTGTATACAACAATCAAGAAATTTATGAACCGAATTTTAGATGAAAAAGAAATGTGCGGCTCCGGTTTGTGGTCCACTTTAAAATTCTCAAGTGTTAAACGTTACTTTTAGTTTTCTTATTTTGCTGTAAAATAGACTCTCTCTGTAAAAAACAAAAAACAAAAAAGAAACTCTCACAGACAGAAGGAATCATTCAAACGAGATGAAAACTGGTATGTTCAACGGACGTGTACAAGACAGGAAATGATTGGAATTCCAGATTCTTGACCAGATAGGTCATTTATTTGGATAAAACAGCTACACAAGTGGAACAACTCATTTTTACGCTGTAGTGCACTTTTTGGCTCGGTAAAAGAGGTTCCTCGGCGTGACATAGATGCTGACAGTTCATGGACACTCTCCCGAGGCATAGCATGCCAGATTGTGTCCAAACTGCTGGTCAGCTCGCCGACATTCTAGGATGGGCGTTGGTGGCGTCCATAACATCTCAAACATGTTCGATCGGGACAGGTCGAGGGATCGGGATGGTCATGGAAATGCGTCGGCATTACGGAGACACATCTGAAAGAGCCGGACCGTGTGTGGTGAAGCATTTTCCTGATAAAAATGTGGCTCGGCGTTGCTGCGACAGGAATGGCAATACAACAGGTCGAATAATGTCGTCTATGTACCTTTGAGTCGTGAGTGAAGTTGGTACGGAGGACTAACAAGTGTGTCCGGCTGTAGTAGGAAATCCTCCCCCCCCCCCCTTGATCTTCCGGAGTGCGAGGTGTTCACCTTTCGGCTGTTAAGGCAGGACCCGTGAGCTGGTCAGCGCACCTCCAGACGCGTACGTGGAGGTCACTGACGCCAAGAGGAAACAGTGGCCCATCACTGAACACAACACAATGCAACTGAAAACTGTCCCATGTAGATCGGGACCGACCCCCTCAAACCGGTACCTGAGCTTCTCGCTGAACAGTGGTAGGAGGCGGAGTTGCCTCATCGTGTGTAGTTTCCGTGCCTCAGGTTGTCTGGTAAAGGTCCGGATAGGCACTCCCGTATATGTAGATGTCGCAACGTGCTCACCTTTGATTGATAGCCTCGAATTCGAATCTGTTCTTGCAGGTCTCATAGTCGCTCAACTTCCGTTTTTCTGCCGTTCCTCTCCTGCGTCCACTGCGCGTAACTTTGGGATGGACCGTCATCGATTCATTGCCGATAACATCGTCCGATTGCCGCGTCGCTCCTATCCAATTGTCTGGCAATACGGCAACTTGACCAACCGGCCTCTCTCATCCAAAATACACATCTTCTCTCAAACTCTCTGATCTGCTCGCATTGTACACGGATCCTTCACCGAGGAGTTCTCACAGTCTCTGGAGGTAAATGCAAACGAAATCCGCTATGACTACCAGAATTATCACTGTGTACGGGATTTGCTCTTGATATTCCATCCTTGATGCGCTTTTACAATGCGCTGTGGCTGGCAGCTTTTTTTTTAGTCGTTTACATTTTGGGTCCTGAGGTACTTGAATGCAGAGCTCCATCAGGACGAAATACTTTCTTGGGTGGTTCGTGTCCTTTTCTTTTTTTTCAACCCTTTAAGCGGCCGGTCAACGTGAAAATGTTTCTGCCGAAAATCCACGGAAGCTGCAGGGATTGTCGCTCCGAATTCACGCCTCTCCTGGAACTTGAAATGTTCCCATAGCGGCTGGCTTTCCGCTGTCGTAGGAAAACAATTTCTGTCCCCTTCTCACCCAGCAGGGTGCAGCAGAAACCTGTCACAGATTACCCCTGCCATCAAGTTCTTTATTCCATTCTTTGTTCTATGACCCAAGGCGAGAATAGACTCCCACACCCCTTCTGCCTGGAGACCACAGGTCAGTTGCTGAGTCATTCGGTGGACACACGTCAAAGGGGTAAATTCCATGAAGTGCAGTCTCCCGCTCCCGCCAATAAAAATCTTGTCCTTCAATGCTCAGATGAAGCATTATTCCCCCTAGTTATTGCATTAATACTAGCTAGATGGCAATTGCAAACTTTCGTGTGAGGGGGCTCTAGTAGGACCCTGAAATGTTTGGGGTACCTAGAATTCTCTGCCACTACCTATGCTTTTTTTTCAGAAAAATGAAGGCATCAGGGCTTGATTTAAACAAAGCTTCAAGCTCAGTCTTTATCTGCAGCCAGGGGCGCACCCAAAAATTCGGAATAGGGAGGGGGGTCCGGCTGTGCAAGTAAAAATGCTCATGCATGTGTACTTACGTGACGTGACTGTTATAATAAATGTTTTGATGTGTGAAAGAATTTAATACATTGTATTCATGAATTATCCAGCTCAGGGGCTCCGACTTCATCAAATTATTGAGGGTGCAAACTTGAAGAGATCAGACGTGGGAGAACCACATCTCTTCCTTTGTCAGGAGGAAAATAAAAATTGAAAAGGAGGGAGGGGGGGAGAAAAAGATAAACTACAAGATTCGACGTATATTTTGAAACGCAATTGTAGTTGCTCATCAGCAAATGAACAAGGAAATAGAAATATTCTTTTGCGGAATATTAATATTTAAAAAAATGAAATTCAGCCTGCCATTTTATAAAAATATCCCGAGAGATTTTGTTTCCAAATGTTTATCAAAAATAAGAAAAATCAGCACTATTTCTCAATAGTGAAGTCTAAAAATAAATACAGTAGATACATAAGGGCGATAGAGATGATACGTTTCTGTATTTTTATTTATTTTATTTTTCATAATTGTTTTAAACATCACAAGAACATGTCGAACTAAATACGGACTGACAACCAAGTTTCTTATCAAATAAGCAATGCTTTATATTAAATGGGAAAAAAGGTTTACTTATTTTGTTATTTATAAATTTTTCGGAATTAAATCGCTTTGTCCTCATAAGGTGAAGCTTGGTCCACGTTATGAGGACAAGGCGCGATTATGTATTTAAACAAGACCAAAAATATTGGGTCGGCACTCCCCCTCCCTAGTAACATGGGCAAGATTCACCTTGCCCCCCTATAGTCGGCACCTATGATCCAGCTGCAAATGATGTTTTCATTGTTTTTTTTTACTTTTAATAAAAATACGTATTCCAGAAAAGGAGTTAACCTCAAATATAATTATTTTATCTATTGATATATTATAGGTTCAGAGAATGTATTTTAGAACAAACTCTATAATGCGTGATTTTAACAATTTTTAAAATTGAAATTCACCAATTAGGAAAATTGGAGAACAATTAGAAGCTTAGGAATCTCTCGTGTCGGACACCAATGGTGTCGGAATCCTATTACAAAACACTTGGCCTCATGCGGGGCGGGGGTTCCGGACACCAATGGTGTCGGAATCCTATTACAAAACACTTGGCCTCATGGGGGCGGGGGTTCCGGACACCAATGGTGTCGGAATCCTATTACAAAACACTTGGCCTCATGGGAGGGTGTGGACCCGGGGAACCACTTGGGTGCGCCCCTGTTTGCAGAACATTCTCCGAGCGCATGGATCTATAATGAGCGTTCAATTTTCTGCAGCACAAATTTACAGTTTAATGAACAATAACGAAATATTTTTTCTAATTTAGTAAAATTAGAAAAAATAAATAACAGAATAGAAATTTGGAAAAACAATGCTCCCCATTTTTGTGACTCACTGAAGAGAAATCTGTGAATGCCTTTTCATATTTTAAGGAACCGGTGAATAACTTCATTTTTTAAGCTATCGGTGAATGACTTTTCTCTGAGAATGCATGTCATATCCTTTATTGTAAAAGCAAAGCTTATTAATTGAGTGTTATGCGATTCAATTCGTTCGGAAAGCTGTAGGCACATAACTTAATACAATTCAAAATTCAATCGCGAAAGTTGAGGTGAATTAAATCTTGTTTTTACTTAGGATTTTCATTTTTCATCGATGTTATGTGTCTGCTTTTTAACAATATAATAAACATGTTTCTCTTTCTCTCTTTCTCTCTCTCCCTCACACATACACACACGCACAATCTGATTAAACAAAGCTGCAGGTAAAATCTTTACTTGCAGCCCATTCGACTACTTCGCGGAGATGTATGGATCATTGATGATCATAATTTCCCGCAGCACGAATTTTCAGTTGGAATAGCAATAGTGGATTTTTTTTTTCAATTTAACAAAAAATAATTGAATCGAAATTTGGGAAAAAATACGCCTTATTTTTGTGACTCCCTGAACAGTGAGCAGTGATGTACTTCATTTTTAAGCGATCAGTGAATGATTTTTTTCTCAGAAGCATGTCATGCCTTTTGTTATGAAAGCATAGGCTATTTAGTTTTAGATTGATTTCATTCGTTCTGAAAGCTAGTTAGACAATGCAATAAATATGAATATAACATGACGCACTTTGTTCGTTTAATTTCTTGTTGGACCACCCCATTTAAGAAATTCTGTGCGCGCCATTGTGTGAACATTTAATCACACGGGAACGGGATTTGCTGGATGTTCAGTGCATGGTCGAAGCTCTGAGCTTCCGCCCGCCAGCATTGTACCCAGACTAATCCTCCTTGTTTGTTGCAATTGCTCATGAAAACTGCAGATCCAAAGTTTTCCTCCTGTTTTACATCACGGCGTTCAATTATAATAGCTGGTAGGATGACCTCATCGTTAACAACAGTGTGAATGACACAGGATACAGTGCTCATTTTCACTTTTTAATGAAAAATAATTGAAGATGTATATGATAAAAAGTAATTCTTTAATAAAAAATAATTATAAGAATGTTTTTATGTCATATAAAACGATGCACGATTATATCTGATGAAAAGTATTTGCAAATACATGTGATATAAAAATAAATCTTCAACAAAAACATGCACATTACTTGAAATATTTCGTTTAATCATAACAACTGCCTTCCCCCCAATTGTAGGAAAGTCTATACACAGCAAAAACAGTTTTGCTGGGCCAGCACTGGGCCCTTGCTGGCAGCCAGCACTGCCGGCAATGGCCCAGCACTATGTTGCCGCTGCCGAACCGTCAATAAAATGTCCGGGCGGCCAACAGAAAGGCCAACAGTTCAGGCCAACAGTTGGCCCCCCATCAATTGTCATATCCCACAACAGGGCCATCAGTTGCCCATCACAGGCAGTAGCTGCCACAAGTGGCCCTTCAGTGGCTCTGCAAGCACGTGCCAGAAATGATGGCTAGCCTAATGTGGTCCGCTAGTTTACCGGTAGTGGCAGCCGGCAACCACGTGACGTAACTGGTGCCTTACCGAATGTTGTCCGCCGATTTCCTAGTAATAGCCATAATAATAAAAAAAAAACATTAAGGATAACCGCAGTTTCCCAAAGCTTTATTTTATTCTTCTACCTTTACGATACTTTTGAGTTACCGCACTGCGCTGGGGAAATTTTCTCAACACACCGGAAAAACGCCCGCTTGCATCTGAACCAGGGCCGTTGGCGTGGTAGCTGAGCTCTATACCGACCGGACTGATTTGCCACACTCGAGCATATGCTTGAAGCTGTCTGTTTGGTATGCAATGTATAATCTTTCACTTTACAATATTGCGAGGTATTTTTCATAAAAGTCAGTTTCATATAATTCATAAATTAATTTTTTCAACGTTACGAGAGTTTTTTTTTACTTTAAGGGAACTTCACTATTTTTAAGGAATGTACACACTTAGAGTCGCTTTCCAAAGTTTTGTACTGTCCTTGTTGTCTTGAAAAGAGATTGTTGAATAAATATATATTTACCCGGGTTCATGTCACATTCTGTTACATTTTTAACGTTGTGTCTTTCCTTTCCGTTGTCCGAAGCTACATTTGTTTTAAAGAGTAAAAGATATTTTATTTTTCTTCTCGTTATTTTTAGGAGCGAATTCCTCCCAGGCTTGTGTATTAACCCATCAATGAGTACACCACATAGCCAGTGGCGCACAGTCAGTCCGAAATGGGTCTTGCGGAGGCTCACGGAAAGTACACCTACCCACTTACAGTTAAAAAATATTAAATAAATTATATATATATATATATATATACACTAAAACTCTAAACAAATAGACTGCGTAAACCAAACACCCAAGAATATGACATCAAAAATTGCGAAAAAATATTACAAAGAAACACAAGCACACACCCAGACGCGCGATGCAGCAGACCGAACTGTGCTCAGATATGCGATATAAAACACATTAAAATCACAAATCTAAAATCACTCAACTCACTTACCTCATCAAATGAAACGTAACTGCCAAAGTAAATAACTAACCCAAGAAAAAGTATCAAAGATAACCAAAATAACAAATCACCTCGAAGATTCAGCTGTCATCATTAGGAAGACCCCAGCTAAATATATGGCCTTTCAAAGCAACATCAAAGGCAGACAAAGTCAATACCTGCTGTGTGGGTCCCCTAAGCCATAAATGGAAATAACGACAAACCAAGGAAAGACAAAAAAAAAAAAAAAAAGGTAAATAAAGGTCGCAATCCAGTGACACACTAAAAAGCAGCAGATAGGCTTCCGGATAACTCAACACCCTGTGATAGAAATCCAAATGACCAACCATGTGACAAATATGCAGCGGAAGAATGACGCATAACACCGCGGTTGCAGTGAGGTATAGATATAGAGAGTGACAAAAAAGTTATAGATAGATAGATGTTAACTTAGTCTTCAGCCACAAGAGGCCAATCGGGTGGCACTCAAAGAACTAACCATTTAATATTGAAGGGCTATGGTTAGTACAATTAAATATGCATGGGGATATGTTGTATGCTTTATAAAAATTCTAAGCTTTGTAGTCATGCAATAGCTGTGAAAATAATGTTTTCACGTATTGCAGTGGGTATTCGTTTTCCTTCAAGATGTTCCACAACTGTATAAGTTCTTTAATTAGTACATCTACTGTATTGCAGATCTCAAACGGCCTATGAATCCTCGATATGACAAGATTTCTGCAAATTTACTTGGACACACTAGAATGCTAATTTACGTAATAATTGATGTGAAACATATAATTTATTTTCTTATCATATAAAGTAGTGATGTAGCCGTCTATAGAGTTGCATATCTTCAAATCCAAAAAGTTAATTTGAACACAGGGGACATTAGTTTGCTCCAGTGATAACCAAGGTGGATATATGCTTTTAGCAGATACTGGAAAGGTTTCCCAATTAAAGGCAATGACGTCATCAATGTAGCGTAGCACGACACCTGTAAGGTCTTTATTTTCTGTGACATATTTCTGTTCATAATAGTGCAAATACAGGTTTGCAAGCACACTGGAATACTTAGATCCCATGAGTATTCCATTAATTTGTTGGTATATGTGACCACCAACTCTCAGATAACTATTGTCGAGACATAGGCTTACCATGTATCTAAAAGTGGCATGTGACATATCTGATTTATCTTCGAATTTCTCATATAACTAGTCACATACCCTGTGTAAATCTTGCAAGTCTATATTAATAAATAAATTTTTGAAATCATAGGTTGCAATGTGTGTGTACTGTCCTTTTTTTTTTTTTTAGATTTCACCATTTCCAGGACATGTTCGCCATTCTCTATAAACCAAGCACTTTGTATCTGTCTAAAGATGGTTTTTTGTTTGCATTCAAAGATGGCACCAACTTGCCTGCAATAGCAATCCTTAGCTGATCTAATAAAAAAGTACAGTACACACACATTGCAACCTATGATTTCAAATATTTATTTACTAATACAGACTTGAAAGATTTGCACAGGGTATGTGACTAGTTATATCAGAAATTCGAAGATGAATCAGATATGTCACATGCCAATTGGATATACATGGTAAGCCTATGTCTCGACAATAGTTATCTGAGAGTTGGTGGTCACATATAGCAACAAATTAATGGAATACCCATGGGATCTAAGTATTCTAGTGTGCTTGCAAACCTGTATTTGTACTATTATGAACAGATATATGTCACAGAAAATAAAGACCTTACAGGTGTCGTGCTACGCTACATTGATGACGTCATTGCATTTAATTGGGAAACCTTTCCAGTATCTGCTAAAAGCATATATCCACCTTGGTTATCACTGGAGCAAACTAATGTCACCTGCGGTCAAATTAACTTTTTGGATTTGAAGATATGCAACTCTATAGACGGCTATATCACTACTTTATATGATAAGAGAAGAAATTATGTTTCACATCAATTATTACGTAAATTGGCATTCTAGTGTATCCAAGTCAATTTGTAGAAATCTTGTCATATCGAGGATTCATAGGCTGTTTGAGATCTGCAATACAGTAGATGTACTAATTAAAAAACTCATACAGTTGTGGAACATCTTGAAGGAAAACGAATACCCACTGCAATATGTGAAAACATTATTTTCACAGCTATTGCATGACTCCAAAGCTTAGAATTTTTATAAGACATACAACATATCCCCATACATATTTAATTGTACTAATCATGGCCCTTCAATATTAAATGGTTAGTTCTTTGAGTGCCACCCGATGGGCCTCTTGTGGCTGAAGACTACGTTAACATCTATCTATCTATAACTTTTTTGACACTCTCTATATCTATACCTCACTGCAACCGTGGTGTTATGCGTCATTCTTCCGCTGCATATTTGTCACATGGTTGGTCATTTGGATTTCTATCACAGGCTGTTGAGTTATCCGGAAGTCTATCTGCTGCTTTTTAGTGTGTCACTGGATTGCTACCTTTATTTACTTATTTGGTTTGTATTTTTTGTTTTTTGTCTTACCTGGGTTTGTTGTTATTTCCATTTATGGCCTAGGGGACCCACACAGCAGATATTGACTTTGTCTGCCTTTGCTGTTGTTTTGAAAGGCCATATATTTAGCTGTGGTCTTTCTGAAGATGACAGCTGAATTTTCGAGGTGATTTGCTATTTTTGATATTTTTGATATTTTTGATACTTTTTCTTGGGCTAGTTACTTACTTTGGCTGTTACGTTTCATTTGATGAGGTAAGTGAGTTGAGTGATCTTAGATTTGTGATTTTAATGTGTTTTATATCGTATATATATATATATATATATATAATATATATATATATATGTGTGTGTGTGTGTGTGTTACTTTAAGAAGTATTTGTTGTGAAAGAAGGGTACTTAAGGAATGCATGATATTTGCGGAGCTTTTTACATGTTACACGACATACAACTCTCCGATAACAAATTGAGTGTATTTATTAACTACGAAAATTACAGAAGCCAAAAGGATGTTCGCAATTTTTTTTTTTTTTTTGTATGTGCCATCTCCTGTAACTTACTTACTCCTCTCCAAATGTTAAGTACGCATCCCACGTTAAGTGCATGGGAAATGATAATACAAGACCTATAGTTGAAGAAATAGTAGTTTTGTGAACAGCAGAGACGAACAAGACGGAATCCATACAAACAGCACACCTTTGTAATAATTATTTTATCGTATTACGAGAATGTTGGGAGTTTAAAGAAGCGAGTGCTCCTGAACTGAAAATTACAGTCATCTTTTATAAAGTTTTCATTACAAAGTGTTTCATGCTATACAACTGGCTGTGTTTTCCTAACACCGAACCATTGCAGTGATATAGCATAGCATAGCATATACAGGACAGGAGAATATACGAGGTACGTAAATTACCCAGTAGTCCGTGCGTATCCTTCGCTTTCCCATTCATGAAATTCAGCACAGAAGTAACAATTTGCGTTCTTCGAGTAGATAGCGTCAAGTTCTAAAATGTCTTTCCACTGCTTTAGACTATCATGAAAGTCCGACCTCTAGCTTCAGCGCTTATAGTGTCGTTTCCCGTAAATTTAACATGGGAGCGAGTGCTTAACTTTAGTACAAGAGTGTAGTATGTCGTCACTCGTTACCGCTTACCATGGTTGTTAATTGTGGATTCTGTTCTATGTATGAATCAATGAATGAAACAATTATTCATGTGAGACAGACATTATTTAAAACCAAATAAATGAAATCCTGGTATGATAAAAATTTCGAAGCCATGCTTCAGACCAGTTTCAGCTATTCAAGCCTCGCCAGTGCAGTTCAAGTCATGACGCGATATATAAACCAAATATTTTATTTTATATATAGCATCTCAAACGCATTTTAAAATCGTATCGGTGGTAAATGGTAATCACGAATTTTAGGTGAAAGGGTTTCCATATAAAGAACGGCATTCCACTTCGGTAGAACGAAAAATTGCCTTATAAAAATGTGGCTGGAAATTATTCTTAAATTCAAGGTGATAGTTGCTGAATACTAACTGAATGTCCATAAATTTCAAATCAATATGCATCGTTTTCCAAAATACGAAGTTTAACTGTACAGAAAATTTACTTAGAACACAAGATTTCCACAGCACTATATAAAACATAGGAAATTGAAAATGGGTAAATAAATACATTTGCTTTTGAACATTCCATGAAAAACACCATAAGTAAATCATCGATAAATAAGACTATGAAAAGGCCGTTAGGCATGAAATAATTGTTACGCATCTATTGTTCTATTGGTACTTGAATTTTATGAGTTCACAAAATTTTATGTGTATCGTAAAGCTTTGGAAAGGAGTGGGCTGTAATCAGCAAATTTGTCTATGACTTTCACTGTTTACGTCAATATCTGGCCCACACGATATTAATACAAGAGATTTCAAGCGGTGTTGTGACATTGTAGTACGTAGTCGAGTCTTAACGAGCTTAAGTTTCGAGAATGTTCTTTCGGCAGTCGCACTAGAAACTGGAAGGTTTTCAGCAATTTTAAGAGCATTGTGCAAAGTAGGGAAAACTGTTTTTAGTCCACTTTGGCAACATACACTGAAGACTGATTTTAAACTTCCAGCATTCATTTCCACTTGATGTCTATCAATATCACCCAGGTCATTGTCAGTGTCTGATGTTGTGTTGGAATCATCGCTTGCTGACGGACGTGCAGACTCATGTAAGTGATGTGGAAGCGTTTTTACTGCTTCAAATTTAAAGTAGTGTTTCGCAAAATTGATGTACTCCTCAGTGAGGGAATCTTTTGCTACAAACTGTGCGTACGTAGCCGCAAATGTCGAAAACGCGTCTTTTGGCAGGGAAGAAGAATTTTCTGATACTTCCCTGATTCGTTTCCGTGACAGGAGAGACAGATCGCTGAAAATGCCTTGGCCTTCTTCATTGAATCTTTCAGACAGCTGAGTTACAATGATATCCAGGCAGGTGAAGTAAGTAGAGATTTTAAAAATTTGTACCGGATCATCAATAACCTCATCAGTTGCATTTTCACCCGGCAAAACTTTTCTCCGCCTGGATCGCGTCTGACGCAGTGGAGTGATTTCTTCAACCGAACTATCGTTGACAAAAATTTCACTATTTTTTAATATCATGTTAAATTTGCTGTCAGAAAGCAAGGCTTGCAACTCCTTTTTCTTTTCGCTCAAAACGTGTGTTGCCGCCAACATATCAATGTCTCAACTTTGTAGAATGCAGCTGAAGGGTTCAAGAACATCAAAAATTGAAGAACAAAAAAAGGCTGTTAAAATAAATCTTTGTGACATGTAAAAGGACAAAAGGTTGTCCGCCTGAAGACTGGCTTGTCGATAGGCAGCCCCTTTTCTCTTTGAATGTCTTCTAACATGTCTAGAAGGGCATCGTATCTTTTCAAAACCGTTTCTAGTGCACGAGAATGAGACATGCACCTCGTACTGGAGACACGCTTTAGTCGACGAATCTGCTCGTTGGGATGTATCTTTTTTTTATTCATTTCAAAACATGAGATGCGTGCTTTGCTAGACGATTAAAAATCGAACGTCATCTCTAGAATGCCAAAAAGATCAGATGCTTTTGAACAACATCCGAGACAACTAAATTGAGCCTATGGGCGCAACACCAAATGTAGATAGCCGCGGAGTTTTCCGCTTTGATCAGAGCCTGAATGCCTCTGTATGGCCCCCTCATATTGGTAGCTCCATCATAGGATTGCCCAACTAAGAAATTTCTCCAGTCGAGCCCGTTTTCATTGCAGATAATATCATACGTCTCAAACAGTGGTTGGCCTGTAGTGATACGACTTTCCTTCAATGCTATAAGCCTTTCACTTATTTTACCGCTGTTGTCATCGACGTAGCGGACCACTAATGATAACTACTCCTTCCTGGAGGCATCAAATGTTGTGTCCATTGACACACTGAAAAATGGAGCATTTTTTACCTGCAATAGTATTGCTGTCTTGATCTGTAGAGCTATCACATCTAGAAGCTGATTTTGGCAGCGCCAGTACAAAGACGTATTTTTACCTGTTTCCTTTGCACTGAGGACATATATGAAGCCATTGCTGATGAATATTTAGATAATAAATTCATAAGATCTATAAAATTTCCATTTAAACCATTTAACAGACATTTTCTGTGCTCCCGAAAAGCCAAAGAATGCTTCGCAAGAAATAAAATGGCATCAATCACATGCTTTACGGCCACGTTTTTTCTCTGTTCACGGCCACATTTTTTCTTTTGCATTCTTGCATACTTGGGAAAAGTGGTAAAGATGCTTCTTTGTACCGAAGCTTCAATGTGAGAGGCCGAAGTTTCATGATCTAATATGCTTACAGATCCTGTAGACCAAGTAGAAAAGCCTTCACGTGTAAACCACTTTGGACAGTTATGTCCAAAGTGGTATGTAAATTAGGCTTTTGTAAGACTGAGTGAAAGCATACAATACAACTGTGGAATGCTTTGCAAATCCGGGCAACAATTCCGGAATTTACGGTTTTCGGAGAACGAAACACTCTTTCCTAGAATATTCGTAAACGGAAGACCACGTACACGTGGTAATCGGAAAAGTGCCCCCACCGGAAAAGTCCCCTACACTTGGAAAAGTCCCCCATAGGAAAAGTTCCCTACAGGAAAAGTCCCCCACCTTTTTTAGTCCAGGACCGTGCACGAATTGCATTTTACACAAAGTATCGAATGTGGGGGAGATTTCCGGGGTCGGCATTTCTTTCTTTTAACCGAAACCTACAGATGTTTTCGACTTTTGCCGCAGTTTACAGAAACAGACCGTCTCACGAGTAGCAGGCTGACAGGGTGAGGGAGATTTCCGGGGTCGATATTTCGATTTTTACCGCGGTGTACAATAAAAATCGGTCTTACAATCAGCATGATGGGGTGGTGGATATTTCCGTGGTTGGCATTACCATATTCAAGCAATTTAGCAATTTGCAGATGTTTTACAAGCAGCCGTAAAATGGGGGGGATTTCTGATGTCCTCATTTCGACTTTTACTACAGTTTATAATAAAAAACGGTCTTACAAATAGCAGGATGTGGTGGGGAAAATTTCCGAGGCCGGCATTTTAACGTGTACCGCGGTTTATAGTAAAAAACGGTCTTACAAATAGCTGGATGGGGTGGGGAAATTTCTGGGGTTTGTATTTCGACTGTCACTTTATTCTTTTGTTGAATTGTAGATTATTAACATTTTTTATAAAGAATTACATAAAATATCGCAAATAAAAATACGAAATTACGGAAACTTTATATGTGACCCAGATAACCAACCTATGGGGACGTGGCCACGAAGCAGTCACGCAATTTTTATATCGGGCCCTTAAAAATTTTTGTCGCCTTTTCTCCGCTTTGTGTTTGGCCCGAAAATCATGGGAATTTCTAAAATTCTTATTAAAAATGAAATATTAAAAAATATATTTTGTAAACAATAGTTGCTCAAGTAGTGGGAAATATAGCCACATGATATTTGTTTATGCAGAACAATTTTATGGCTCTGAAATTGCAATGTGTCCAGTTCTCCGGTGGCCACTTCTCCGTACCCGGGGAGATGGGTGGATGAAATCTGAAAGCATGCCGGAATGACATGGAGAAGGCTGGCCCAAGACGGTTTTCGAAGAACTTGGGGCTGCCCAAGTGGTGCAGCTGGCTTACGATCATTCGTCCGAGAAAGGGTCAGGGTTCGAGCCCGGTGAGGCGTCAATGTTGTTGTAGTTGTCGTTGGGAGAAAAAGACTAATAGTTAAATTCAAATTTCACTAATGAAAATTAGCTTATTTAAACAACTTCTGCCAGAAAGTGCTACAAAAAAAACTGACAGAAAACAACGTTTAATCTCACAACTGTAAATAAAAAGGATTTAATATGATAAAATGAAGATGTTTAAGTACACAAGAATTAATTAAATTTCATGGACGAAAACACAAGGGAATCAAATTTCCCCCACCTTATCCAGCTATTTGTAAGACGGTTTTTTACTATAAACTGCGATAAAAGTCGAAATGACGACCTCGATATTTTCCCACATTTTACGGCAACTTAAGAAACATCTGCAAATTGTGGCAAAAGTCAAAATGCCTACCCCGGAAATTTTCCTCACCCCATCCAGCTAATTAAAAGACTGATCTTTACTATAAACCAAGGTAAACATTGAAATGCCGACCCCGAAAATTTCCTCCACCCTGTCAGCCTGCTTTTTCACTAAAACCACGAAAACAGTCGAAATGCCAATCCCGGAAAAATTTTCCCTACCCCAACCTGCTAATTGTAGGACTGGTTTGACTAAAAACCTCGGTAACAATCAAAATCCTAACCTGGAAATTTCCTCCACCCCATCCAGCTATCTATAAGACCGTTTTCTAAAATAAACTGCGGTAAAAGTCAAAATACTAACCCGGAAATTTTCCCCACCCCATCCAGCTAATTGTAACATTGATTTTTACTAAAAACTGCGATAAAAATTGAAATGCCGACCTCGGAAATTTCTCCCACATATTTGTGCGCGTTGTACAGCTGCATCTTGTTTTAAACAGCGTAAAAATGGAAATGGTGACCTCGGAAATTTCCTCTACTTTTGATACTTTGTGTAAAATGCAATTTGTGCACTGTCCCTGACTGAAAAAGGTGGGGAATTTTCCTGAATGGGACTTTTCCTATGGGAGACTTTTCCAAATGTATATAGAGGACTTCTCCAGTGAGGTACTTTTCTGTCCATCCGTAGACGTACCACTGAAAACGACGAGCCTTCTGCGATGCTGAGGGAGCGTATACGAACACACAATCAAAAAATTAAGTGACAAAAACTGTGTAATTGTTTACATAGCTTGGCTTCAATTTAACTTTCAAGCTGATGTGCACCAGCTTAATTCGGGGTGTTAAAATCTGATATTAGAAATGAATATTATAGGAAGCCCTTGGGGGCAGCTCTACAGAAAAATTTAAATTTCGGCAAAATTCGTCTGATTTCTCTTAGGAGTAAAGCGTTTAACATTTATTGTTAATTATCCTTTACATTTCTTTTTCATATTTTAGAATCCTACAGTTATGACCAAAGAAATAAGTGCATATATATTGATGGTCAGTTGGTTATAATCCCCCTCACCTCGGGCACTACTTATGCTGCACAAAGTGTTAAATGGCCCGGGCCGAGGCTCCGAGGAATGGGGGTTAGACTTGTTGGTGAGGAAAAGCTTCTACCCCGGGTCCATCTGCTTAACGTGACTTCGGAACCACGACAAATCTTTAGTGGTCAGCGGGACCCGAACCCAGAACTACAGATCCCAAGCCGAGAACTCATGAGAACTCACTGGGCCACTACATGTATATAGTTTTAGGTCAATTAATCTTGTTTACCCGCGATTTGGTCCCTCACAATGAAAAAATTCGATTCCTGAGGTGTTTATTATTTATTTTTGATTACCCTATATATTTATTTTTATAAGACCATACCCTCATTGTCAATTTAAAAATTAAAATTTTGCGTTTTCAAAAGTTGGCAATATTAAAAAAACTTTAGTGATCAATAAATTCACCAAAATCAGCATTTTCTAAAAAAATTTAATCAAGCAACTTAGTTTTTCATGGACCATAATGTAACATAGGCGGCATTTAATATCTGATTTTTATTCCCATAGAAAATTCAATTTGTATTGCTGCACTGATTAAATTAAACGTCTTTGTTCTTGGTAAATGACACCCCAAGAACATCAGCTATTTACAGTCGCATAAATTTGCATGAAAATACATTCCTCGAAGACAACACATCCCGCTTATACTACTGCCCCCCCCTTCCCAGAATGAATACACTTTCCTCGAATTTTTTTTCGTTGGACTTCATATCCTGGAGTTTTTTTTACAGATTGCCATTTTCACTACAGCCAACTACAAATGCACACAAATAACTGGCGAATTATCTTGATCAGCTAGAAGAATGACGATATACTTGTCGGAATTCAGTTTACTGGCTTCTTTCCCAGATAGTTATGAACTCTTGGGCTTTGAACCGAGAAGGTAAACAATTATGTCATGGTATGTTTTGCTTTTTACTTTTTACGATAAAAAAATTCGCGGGAGGTATAGTTGTATCTTTTTTTTAAAATCACTCCGTCAAAGCTTATGCGAAATAATGTAATAGCGCCCCCCCCCCCCCCGTTTTTAGATAAAAAATGTTTTGAACAACTTTGTTTTCTACCTGTTTTTTTTTTTTTTGATTAAAGTAGTAAAACTAGCTTTAAACATTACGGATAAAAATTAGCTTTTTTGCTTTTTTTCCACGGGAAAAATTTTCCTTTTTTCTTTTCTTTTTTTTATAGCACGAAAGATTTAGTGTTTTGATAAATAAAAAAATCACTGGATGCAAAGATGTATCTTTTTTTAAAATCACTCTATCAAACTTAAGCGAAATAATGTAATACCATCTTATCCCCCTATTAACTTTCGACGTAGCAGGAATAGGCGAAAAAGGAAGTTTGCACCAGGTGAATCCCTCCCCTCTAGCAGGTGAAAGTTTTAGGCGAGACTGGAAGAGGCGAAACCAGAATTCTTTCCTCGCCTGAAATGGCGGAACTCATTAACTTTCGACGTAGCGGGGATAGGCGAAACAAGAATAGGAGAACGTGGATGTAACCTTGTACGCTCACTCTGTTTGCCGAAAGAGAAAAGGAAGCGTACATAGAAATCCGTAATAAAATTTTTCAATGCTAATTTAAAAAAATTTTAACCGATTCACTTGGAATTTTGGGAGTCAGCTTCTGCAATCCAATTATAGATTTCAACCAGTTTCGTGAAGAATTCGCGAAGATTGTTTTCTTATTTTTTTTTTTTCATAAGTAGCCAAAGTCTCTTGATACAATACAAAGCCTGCGAGGGGAGGGTCAGAAGCAAGTGTACCGCATACACATGAGAAAAAAGTATTGTGTTCCATAATTTAATAGAATTTAGTTTAGAAAAAGAGTAGAAATTGTACCCCCAGCAATAGCGTTTGAGCTTCACATCACAGACGTCTTTCAGACTTAACCAAATTAGAACTAGAGAGGTATACAGTTCAAATTACTCACTGTGATTAAATTCATAATTTTAGTAAAATGAAACCATAGTAAAGAAAGAAACTGTTTAAATATTATCATCCGGACAGGTGTGGACGAATGTTTTTTTGTTTTGGTTTTTACTTATACGGAAACAGTTAGACAATTGCATTTCATTTCTGTTGAAATAAAATAGCAAGTAAATGTTTGAGACAACATCGCATTTCTTACTTTACTCTTCGGGTTCAAGACAAATCTTCTTCATTGGTCGTAAAAGGTGCTGATGCCGGGGCTGTGAAATAAGAGGTGATAGAAGCAGAAGGTTCTTCTTTATTTTCCGAACCTTGCATGAACCTACATGCCTTTGCCAGTTTGCCAAATTTATTGCACCTCTTTTTTTCCGCATTCACAACCAGCATATTTTTTTTATGCCGAAGTTCGAAATAATACATAATTATAAACTATCGTTCGATCGATATTTATTCGGTTCTCGTAAGTCGTAAACACTCATGAAAGAAGATCGAAATTTCTGAGATTGCATAGAAAGGAGTCAAGGGCAGCCAAAGAAAACATTTTACCGTATTTATATAAAGTGCGTCAAAGAATTTTTAAGACTGGCGCTAGATTTAAGCCTACGGTGGCGCCACCAGCACTGTAAAACATTTCCGTGAATTCTCGGTGTTTCAACCGTATTAAAACGGTTTACGGACCATAAGCACGCCAACGGGCGTTGAACCGTAAATTTTCGGTAGATAAACTACATGTTCACGGTGTTTAAACTGTTTGAACCGTTACGGTATAATACCTGTTTTTTTACGTGCTGTCGAATGGCAACAGACTCAAAGAATACTGGCCGCGGACGCCATGTTGGTACGAAGCGATGGACGTCTCAAAGTAAGGATTCTGTTACCGATTTTTAGAAGCACCGCAGCATTTATTTTCGGTAAGTATTTTTTTGTTTTGTGTAAGTCACAGTGCATTATGATGAGAATGTTAGTATTAAGTGGTTTTGGTAACATCTGGCAGGCATAAGAATTGAAACAAGTTTGATTTTATTTCATGTATTTCGTTCAAATTATTTGTTAGGCCGAACAAGTTAAGTAAACGAATGCAGTTGCTAACTAATTTTCTTCGCTTGTCCTGTGACTAGGGTAACAACTAGTTTTGGAGAACGAGGTACAAATTGCATAATGGTCAATTTCACCTAGACCACGTTGGGGCCAGGAAATTTTTATTTAGCACTCACAATCGTAGGTGCTAAAAATTCTAACACCATGCTCCTGCTTCCTACATCTTTTTCAGTGCCAGACAGCTTTTTTGGAATCTGGGCTACTGAAGATTTTGTGGCCCCTATTTCTGGTCACAAGTACTTGTAAAATACGAATGTCCTGTAGACTATATGATAGATATCTATTTCCTTTATATATGCATGTTAAGGCTTTGTAAAATACATCTTATGTGTTTGCAGACATAAGGAGATGTATTATTTTTAATATTTATTCCTAAAGAAATGCAAACATTGAATCAAGTATAAATAACAAAAATTTGAAATGAATGCACAAAAACAGAAGTTCACACATAGTTCAGGAGTTTGTCTTTAAAATGTCTGTTTAAAGATGTTGAAACATTTTTTTCTGCAAACCAACACATTGAAGAAATCTCGTGTGAGCAGTGTGTATACCTCATCTGTGGTAAGATGGACATTTATCAGAACCATTCAATTTCTTAAAAATTAGTTGAAATATATCAATACACAGGTATTTGTGTAGTAATAACTGCCAGTGTTTTTTGTAAAATTATAAAAAAATGACAGAAATCACTCAACTCATAACTCGAGACATTTCTGTGTGTATGCTCCATTGTGGTAAGATGGAAATTTATCGGAGCCATTCAATTTCTTAAAAATTTATAATGTATCAGCACACAGGTCTTTGTGTAGTAATACTTGTTTAACTGCCAGTGTTTTTTGTAAAATTACAAAAAAATGACAGAAATATCACCCGACACATAACTCGAGACATGTCAGGTAAACTACCAATGCTCTTAATGGCAGTAGCAATATGTTTGCTTTATTTATAAAATGAGTACCCAAAACAATGTCTTTCAGTGTAAACCCAGTTGTGTAGAAAGTTTTACAAATTTGTCACGCAAGGCAGTAATTACATTAGAACTGCTAAGTGAGCTAAAAAAATCCCCTCAAAAATCTCAACTGTGCTCTGTGTAGAATATGAACTTTGCTAGTATACCCCAAAAGTGCCCCCAAATCTTTTCAAACGTCAACATATTTTACAAAAATTTTATACTAAAGGAACACAAACATTGAATCAAGTATAGACAACAAGAAATTAGAAATGAATGCACAAAAACAAAAGTTTACACCTAGTTCAGGAGTTTAAGTTCATCTTTAAAATGTCTTTTTCCTTGCATTAAGGTTTGCGAAGGAGTGCACAACATCGTCGAACGATAACTGCTTGGCAATATCATGTACTAATGACATGATAGCCAGACCATTAAGTTTTTGTTGAAGCACTGTCTATCGCAAGTTATTTTTTACCAAGGCCATTTTTGAAAAGAACGCTCTGCTTGATAGTTGGTTGTTGGTACAGTAAAACCTTCTTAACGGACACTCCCAAATAGCAGACACCTCCATTTAACGGACAGTTTTGTAATACCCAAAGTATAGGCGGTTCTGTGTTTTTACCTCTGAATAGCGGACAGCGATTTCAGTCTTAAAAGCTGAAAATGCGTTCACTGAAAGGGGAGAGGTATGCGAAATTTTATCGCGATGCCAAGCCCCAAGCCCACAATAAAATTTTAGGGTTTTACCGAAGTATTAATTTAGTCATCTTGAGAGCAAACGTTGCCATATGTGCCGCACACGAGTTAACAGCTGTAGCCCTATTAAACTGGGGACGCGTAGAAAACGGTCGTTTTATGAGCCAATCCCTAAAGTTAAACCATTTGGTTAATAGGATAGAAGTACTGTGTTTAAAATCACATTTTTATCCTACTATAATTTTTTATTGTTCATTCACGTCTTCCAAATATTTTTTCTATTAGGTAAACATTTCATGAATTTAACGATGACGGTGAAAATCCTCCGATCAACCGTTGACAGTGATTAACACTTTTTTAACAGTAAAATACTTACAAAAATTATTTTCGCAAAGAAAAAACAGTGCTCTTCCCAGTTTTTAAAAATACAATTAAAATAGTGCACGTTTTCATTTTTTATAAACAAGCCTGCACAGTGATCTTTACAGACTTCAAACGAGAACCGAGAACCTAGCAGTTTATGGAAAGGGAAAAAAAAAAAAAAAGTCATTACAGAAAACAAATTTAGCATGTCAGCAGCACCACATACGTGCCACACATTAAAAAAAAAAAAAACTTTCATCATCATAATAGCTGCAGCTGTTAACAACAAAATTGCGGTAATTCAATAAGAAAAGTTTTACTCGCCAACGACAATTCTTCATTCGCCAATGGCGAGCTGGTGCCCGGAAATTTTGTGCCCTGCATATGTACGCAAATTGCATTTTCCCTCATCTTTAAAAAACTCAAAAATATTTGAGTTACTATAAATACGTACATATATTCAACTTCGTGTCCAGTATTACTAATGCGTTTTCGGAATTTATTACTACATAAATATGTAAATATATATCAGACCTGTTTGTAATCCGGGTTTTTAAGTTTTAGAAGAATTTGAGATGCTTTGGACATTTCATTTCTAAAAATGCTACAAAATGGTAACTAAACTTCAGGTTCCATTTTATTTGGGAATTACAGTGTTTGATTAAAAACACTGCATGTCCGTGCGAATGGTGAATGTAAACGATTTGTGACACCTTGTGCGTTTCTTTTGTTATCAAACAAGCTCTCACGATAACAGCCTGCTGAAAGGAAGGCTTCTTTTCATTAATTTGAAAGTTCAAATAATTTGATTAATTTTTCTAACTACTTTTAGAAATTGAATGGAATCCACTGTAGGCTTCAAGTTCAAGTAAAACTGGTCTACATAGACTGCTCAATTAACATATAATATGAAGTGCAAAATTTGATTTTAAAGATGCAATTCCTGAAGGATTTTGCACAGTGAAAGAAAATTGGATACAAGAAAAGATGCGAAGTTTAACTGCACAAGCACTAAGGCCTATTTATTGTGTAGCTAGTTTATATGTGCATATTATACATTATATGTATATTGGCACTGAGCTGAGAGTTTCAGGGTTTCTTGTGTCACCTCACAATCACCCCTGGTATATTTATAGATGTATCCTTATTTTTAACAGCAAAAGAAGAAAAAGAATACCAGCCACAAAGTTCATATTGCGCGATGACTTTAGTAAACGTGCGTGTACCTCCCAATAGCGGACAGATTATCTGGTCCAGAGGTGTCTGCTATTCAGAGGTTTTACTGTATTACCAAATATAGTTTCAATATAGTGAATAAATTTAGGAAAACAATCAAATTATTATATATATCAATAACTCATCAATACTCACATTAAATGTTTCTACTTCAAATTGTTTCATTACGGCTATGTCATCTGCATATTTTTATTTGATGGTGATTTGACAAAACTTCCAGGAGATTTTCACTTAATGTTTTAACTATTTCTTCATATTTTTCAAAATTATTTCTTTCATTGCCAATGAAATGGAATAGTGACTGAAGAAGGTTACATCCAATTAACAAATCTAGTGAAGGCTTTTGTAATTTAGTACTAACTTTATCGCATCTTTCCAAAATATCATGCCAAAGAACACACATGAGAACAGATTTGAATTTCATAAACTTTTTTGTAAGGATTTTGCTTTCTGCCAAGGTTCAGAGGTTTTTTTTTTATTAAATTCTCAGATACACTATCTGGGGCACTCAAAATATTGTCATAGTCGGTGAACAGTGCTCTTACTCATTAATAATGACCATACCATCTAGTCTTACTCTAAGTTTTTTAAGTGAAATAATTTATTATTCATAGTTTGGTTCAAATTGCTAGAAAATATGGCCCATTTATGAGGGGAACTGGAGAGAAAAAAACAGCAATGTCTGTAGGTAGGAAAAAAAAGATTTGGGGCCTCCAGACAATGGAAGCTGCAAATTTAATATGAATAACTGAAATTATTTCTTCGATTTACGCTTTTTGGAACTTTTTACCCACATGAAGTTTTCAGCCCTCAATAAAATGGGTGTCATCACACTCATTTTGTTGGGGACCAGAAACTTGTGAAAAATCCAGGCCCCTGAACTGACAGTGGCCTTTAGCCCCTCCCCTTTTAATCTGTCTCTGATCTTTTCTGTCCCAGCTGCTATCATTTATCAATGTAATCCATTAAAAATTTTATTTCCTGATTTTTGTGTTAAAATATGTGTTTTCATCCTAATTTTTTTACATAGTGTGTGACGGGCTTAAATTTTATTACATGCTGGGATGGTAAATAATATTAACCTGCTGGGATGCCATCTCGCCCAACTTCGAACACTGATTTCTATAGGTGGTCAAATTTTAATTTTATTTCTGTAAAAACATATAGCAGTTGTTACTCAGGATTGGAGTCGTCATTGTTCTCCAGCCAATAGCTATCAAATAATTGCCTGGCACATCTCCCTTTTTCAGGCGGAGTTGCCATAGTGTTCCAAGCTTAAATTTAAGAAATCCCTTAGTCAAACTCCTCATTAGCACCGCTGCTAAACATAATTGTGACTCCCCTTAACCCTGTTTGCTTAATAAATACACTGAGTGGCCACTTTATTATCACCACCCCTCAGTACTTCGTTGGGCCACCTTTTGCCTTTAATACTGCATCAATTCTTCGTGGCAAGGACTCCACGAGATGTTGATAGGTGGTTTGTGGAATCTGAGACCATGCTTGATGAATAGCACTTTCCAGGAGTGTGAGATTGCAGGGCTGTGGATCCAGCTGTCTGATGGCTCATTCAACTTCATCCCACAAATTCTCAATGGGGTTGAGATCTGGAGATTGTGGGGGCCACCTAAGCAAAGTAAACTCAACGGCATGTTCCTGAAACCAATCCTGTACAATACGAGCACTATGGCAGGACACATTATCTTGCTGAAAGTAGCCATCACCATTGAGATAAACCATCCACATGACAGGATGCACTTGGTCCGCAACGATGTTTAGGTATGATGTGCCAGCCAGACGTTGATCAACACGAATTAAAGAGCCCAAAGCATGCCAGGGAAACTTTCCCCAAACCATAACGTTGCCTCCACCAACTTAAAGGGTTGTAGCAACACATTGGGGTCCATGCTTTCTTGCTGTTTCCGCCAAATTCTCACCCGGCCATCGGCATGGTGCAACTGAAAACGTGATTCATCGGACCACATAATTTGTTTCCAATTATCGACTGTCCAATCCTTGTGCGAAGTGGAGACGTTTCTCTTGTTAACTGCAGACAGCAAAGGTGTTCGAACAAGCCTTCGGCTGCCATATCCAATCCAATGCAGTGTACGGCGAACAGTGCATGCAGAGATCAATTTAAGGTGATCCTTGATTAAGATGGTCTGTAATTTGCTGCACTGTTGCCCTCCTGTTGTCTGTAACCAGTCTGGACACTCTCCGTTTCGCACGAGCAGTCACTAGTCGATGACGACCACACGTTGCACTTAGAGACCCAGTTTTTTGGCTGACAGTCCAATCTTTAAACACTTTAACAACAGCTGCTCTGGAACATTTCACGAATGCGGCGGTTTCGGTGATACTCACTCCATGGCTCCGAGCTCCTACAATCATCCCATGTTGAAAGTCCGTCAAATCGCATTTTTTACCCATCTCGTCACCCAAAAATCACGTCTACTACTGTTGCGAGCACTGAGCTTTCTCTTTTTATACTAGCCTCGTCCTCTGGCGGCAATGGCGTGCAGCCATAGCTCATTTGCTTAAAACTGTCAGGTGGTCATAATAAAGTGGCCACTCAGTGTATACATATAAAAAATACTCAATCTTCCCATGCAGAGAGAAATAACTAATTTTGGGGGGGAGCAATTTTTCTCCTCAGATTTAGCGTTGCAGAGCAATTGAGTAATTACATGGAGCACTTTTCCAACTTACTTTTATTTAAATCAATAATTTATTATAAAAAGTTACTAGCTCATCTTTCAATATCTATCGATAATACTGTAATCAGTAACACAAAGTAAAATCTAAAAATATTTTAGTAGATATGGGAAATCATAGATTGCTGTCTGATGTGACCACATCATCACTGGTAAGTGGGGCTACATGAGGAAGCTTTTTCTAGCCGAAAGCAAACACGATTAAGTTATGAATAGAATTTTATTTTTAATGCGTAAGCAAAATCGTATACAATGACTCATTAGTGGACAAAATCGACGTACTGATTGTGGGATCTGGGTATGATTCCCTTCCACAACTTCTTAACAGGGTCAATAACATGTGTATGCTACGTGAAAAAAACCCAGTAAGGAAAAGGAAAGTACTTTGCAATCAGGAGGAAAAGATCACAGGTTGAACATTTTTATGTCTTTTTAGGCCTAAGTTTTTTATAGATACTTGGGGCAGCACTGTGACCATCCCTGTGAAAAACTGAACTTAAAGAGTACCACAATGCTAAACTTGATACAAGGTATACTGTTCAAACCCATGATGATGGAATTTTAAAATATATGCATGAAAAATGGCAGCAATCAGTATGAAAATATCACCAGCGTGTAGCAAATGATGCACTGAATAAAATATGCCAAAAAAGAGCGTTGGAGATATGCCCAGAAATATGCTTAGGCTGCAGTTTAGCATTACAGACAATAACGTTTTGCCATACCCTACTTTTTTTTTTTTTTTAAATAGAGATATTAATGGAAATTTCCATATTAAACTTTAAATCAAGGTTTTGTAATTCAAATATGAGTTTGATATATGAGAAGATGGAATTGTAAAATGTACATAAAAATGACATATAACCTTGCATCGCTAACTGCTATTTTTGCATCGCAAAGCTTGAAGCGATACTGCATATTTTTCCCCCTGTTCCATTGTCAATCGTGCAAGTTTCAGGAATTCTGTTGTTACTGTAATTTGTCATAGCACATTCTCTTGCTGCCAAGAACAGACATCTTACCTTAATGATTGGGTGTTTTGTAATCCCTGTCAGGCACTACTTATGCTACACGAAGAGCTAAATATGCCAGATTTAAGCCTCTAGCAATAGGGGTTACACATGTTTGTAACCAGGGCCGTATTTGGATGGGGAGGGGGAACAGGCTACAGCAGAGGTGAATTTTCCCACTGATCTGTGCAATTATATGACAGCAAAATGCATTATTATTTTGCAGTTCTATATTTATAACCAAAAATTCAGATGTCCTGTGGTATGCAGTTTCATATATTTCCTGATGTTTATTTGAGAAATGCTGTAGCTTGTCACCTCAGCCGAACACCTGTAGTTTGTTTCCTTTCCATTGCTAACAAAATTCCAATACTGTGAGTGGAGGGGGGGCACAGATACAAGTTCAGGTTTGAACATAAGATGCCACCTCTGTCATGATTACATTCGTTTTAAAATTTCATAAATAATAAACAATAATAAAAATAAAGGCACTTTTTAAAGATTTTATCAAAATAAAATACCAAAATATTTGATTTTTGAATCATCTAAAAATTGCTAACAAAATATCAATATATAAAAGAAAAATAATGAGTAGCAAAGGGGGGGTGTCCGGCCCTGTTTATAACAAGGAGTTTCTAACCCGGGTCCATCTGTTTAGCATGACATCTGAGCCACGACTGATCTTTAGTGGTCAGCCGGACTTAAACCAGCGTTTGTGCCAAGTCTCAAGTTAAGCACACTAACATTGGGCCACCATGACCCTTTGCCTTAAGAGATGGTGAGTGGTTAACTGGTTATGGTAAGTGAAATGCAAGCTATGAATTTATCTATTTTAGCAGACTAGTGGAAATTGGAATCAGGAGCAATAAGGCCCTAACATAACATTGAATTGTTCCTATATACATAATCAATGTAAAGCCAACTAGGTGGAACTATGTAATTGTTGAGTTGTCCTGTTTTTCCCCCTTTCAGCATTAAAAAGAAGACAATCTAATTACTTTTGCAGCGTGTTAATAAAAACGCCAAATATGTATACATAATAATAAGCATTAGGTAATTTCAAAACCTTATTTTACCTTGGACTTCAATGTCAAATCAAGATGGCTGATGCCATATTTGGTATATCTCAACTGTCCCATGTTGTCAGTTTGTCACTATTAATGAAATAAAATAAATCCTATAGGACATGCATCATGAAAGGGTGAATCAGTGAAAATTTTAACCTGAATGTACCATTCAGGCCTCTAATATGTTGCCATTCTGATTGAATATTGGCAGTGAAGTCACATCACCAGTGAAGTATTATGCTGTACCCACCCTCCATCAGTGCTAAATAAATGAGGCAGAAAACAAAAGTTCCTAGAAATGAAAATATTTTTTCTTTTTTTTTTTTTTTTTTTTTTTTTTGAAAAGAGAAAAATAGGAGATACATCTATCAGACTTATTTAAAAATAGAAAGTTGTCACGACTAGACTTTTTTGTGCAAAGTTCATCACAACTTGTATTTTCTTTGACATCTCAGAATTGAATTTTTTATTATTATAATACAGTACTTTCTCATACTAATGTACAGGGGCGGGTTTCCAACTAGGCGTGCGCCTGGGTCTCCAGAGCTTGAGGGTCCCCGAAAGCGTATAGTTGTATTTCCAGTTTTAATATGGTTTTCACAGACAAACAAATCCACCCTTAAAGCCACCACTTTGAATTGTTAATTGATATTTTGCTTTCTGATATTAGTAACATGTATTTTTTCTTGCTGTTACTGCTACTCTGAATTTTCGAGTTCTTATCGATGTACTTATTTTGAAAATAATTTAGCTTTGGTTTTCGTGGTAGGTGACAAAAGTATTTGCACTTCCCATGCTTTTCATATTTTAAGGCGAATTCTTAACTGACCTGATGTGCTATAAATTGCTGTAATGCTACTGCCAGCCAAGAGAAAACTCCCCCTCCCCTGCATTGCGATCAGGAATGTTTGTACTGGATTGGTGCGAATGAAATGTATGTAGCTGCGATGTTCGCCATGGAGCATTTACCCTGCAGCTGTTCATATCGCTTTTATTATTATAGGAATCATGGCTGTATCTGTTATTGTCAAACAGACTTTACCAGTGTTACGGCAAGTTTTACAACCACTGCATATAAAGCCACCAACTAAAAATGAATTCAAAGAAATCGCTATGTTTTACAAGAAATTGGGATTCCCCAACTGTCTAGGTTCTATCGATGGAAAGCACATCCGAATACTTCGCCCTCAATGGTCAGGCTCTGTGTTCTTTAATTATAAAAGCTACTTTTCAATAGTTCTGCAGGCCGTCAGTGATGCACACTGTAAATTTATTTTCATTGAGGTCGGAGCCTATGGTAAACAAAGTGATGAGGGCATTTTTAGAAAGTCTGCCTTGTATGACAGAATGAAAAAGGGTGTGCTTTTAACATTCCTGAAGATAACTTCCTACTAAGTACTGACATCCAAGCCCCCAATGTGTTCATAGGTGATGAAGCCTTATGCTAGGAAAACTTGATCAGTCCTAGGAGAAGTTCAAAAAAAAAAAAAAAGTTCAAATCACAGGAAAACTCCACAAATAAAGCTTGCTTCTATAAAAACACAACACGGTTTTTAAAGATACGAGAGAGACGACTGCGTACTTTCACACTCTGTTGGGGAAAGTGGGTCAATAGATGGGAAGAGTGGCCTTGAAGGAATCAATCACAACGTAACTTTGAAAATGCCTGGTGATGATCGAGGCTTGGAAAACAAACCAGTCTGATATCATAGCTGTGGTGATGATCGCAGCGAGCAGCGCCGATAGCATTGCTGCTCCACGATAAATGAGCCTGTAAATAAAGATTTATGGTTTTGTTTGATCATCGCCAGGCATTCATGTGCATAGTTCGGCGATGTGCCAGCAGCGACGCTGCAGCACAAACGTACCCTTACCCAGGCAAAATAATCCCCTTCAGCATCGACACATAATTGCCATCTGTCTGGCAAAACCATGATCACGGAACGAAAAAGTCTTGTAGCTGGGACCCGAAGAAGTCACACACTTGAACCTTGTTGTCTGTGATGAACTGTTTCCCGGACAAAAAGTGATCCAGGTGACGAAACAGATGATAGTCTGTCTGAGACAAGTCCGGGTAATAGGCAGGATGCGCCAGTGACTCGTAGCCCAAGGCACCTAGTGCCAACATCATTCGTTGTGCGACATGAGGGCAGACGTCCTGGAGCAGAACAACATCGTCTGTTGACCAAAGCCGGTTGTTACTGCAGCAATTTGTGTAGTGCATCTGGTGTAACTTAGCACGATACCATCTTGCAGTGATGGTTTGACCTCTTGCCAAGAAGCTCCGATGAATTATCCCGGCTGTGGGCCACCAGATAAGGAGCATCATTGTCTTGGTGTGTGGGGTACCTTAGGATGCCGTCCAGCAGTCTGTGCCTTGCTTAACCATTGTGCAGATTTTATTGGATTCAGCTAGTTGTGCCAGTTTTTTAACAGATAGGGCTTTGTTTAATGATGTCAGAACAAATGTAATAAGCAATGGACCTTGCCAACCTAAAGGACCTTTCCCTCGGGACATGAAAAACAGGTATTTTTCGGAAGAGTACAGGTAATTATGCATATACAAATACCAAGAAAACGGTATCTCACAACTGGCTGTGCTTAGTGTTTTCCCTAGAGCCTTATTACAGGGCGGCCTGCCTACTTAATTTTGTCTGCCACCCGGCTATATTTCCTTTAATGATTTTTTTTAGTTTGATGGTTAATGACTACCGTGAACAACTCTGAGGGGTATAAGCAGTCGCCTGTCCCTAATTTAGGGTCACTGGTTCCAGGGAAAGAAGAGATCCTCTCCCTTCCCTGGAACCAGTGGCCCTAAATTAAGGACAAGAGACTGCTTATAGCCTATTGAGTTGCTTACGGTGGTCGTTAAACCTTCAATAAAAAAAATTGTATTGAATATAATTTGTTAGTAAATACTCAGTTTTTGATCATTTTTGTACAATTTTCTAACTGTGTATCATGTTATGTTACATTAATGCCTACCACACTACTAAAGATGTTTAATAAGTATAATAATGTTAAGTTAACATTTTTTCTCCCTGATTGGAGAAGGGGTCGTTAAATGGCTAAAAAAAGCTGAAATTTCTTGCCGCCTGGCATGTAAAAAATATTTAGGGAGAACACTAGTGCTATTCTCTTACATGGGACAGTGCCTAAAAGCCAAGAGTAGCTAAGGTTATATACTATAACCTTAGCTACTGTTAACTTTTCAGTTATCCCAAATGCATCTCTCATCAGAAAGCCTGGATTAATGGTATAAAAACTGGCACGGAATTTCTAAAAAAAAATTAAAGTTCACGAAAACTCTGTTTCACATTAGTCCACTTGTTTCGCGTACGATATGTATAAAAATGATAAAACGTTGATAAACGGATGGACTCAGAATATTCAGCACAGGTCAGTTTTGGGACAAGTGTTGTTGAAAAGAATAATTGACGTTACTATAACCTTAGCTACTTGCAATATGGCTTTCCGTGGCCATCGGGAAGTATTAGGCGATAATAATGCGAGAAATTCTCCATCTATAATTAAGCTTCTCAGCAAATATGACCCAATTCTTAATCAGTTGATGAAAAAGAAAATGAAATATTTGAGTTCAACGATACAAAACGATACTACTGAAATTAAGAAGGGAATTAAAGAGGCACGGTTCTACTCTACCATTCTAGATACAACGCAAGACATAAGAAAAGATGAACAAATGAGCCAAATATTTAGATACATCACAGTCACAATACAACGAAAATGGAACTCCAGTGGAAATTAAAATTAACGAAAGATTTTTAGGTTTTTGAAATGTCAAAGACGAAAGATT
The DNA here is from genome assembly GCA_039090855.1 of Macrothele yani. Classification (NCBI taxonomy): domain Eukaryota; kingdom Metazoa; phylum Arthropoda; class Arachnida; order Araneae; family Macrothelidae; genus Macrothele; species Macrothele yani. The sequence continues at coordinate 28,212,816 of CM077016.1, read as the reverse complement.
TCAGGTTTTTGAAATGTCAAGTGCAGTGGGACTGACAGAGGTAAAATTAAAGATGATAAACAAAAATGAACTGTTTCTTGAAAATTGTAATGGACAGGCTTATGATGGAGCAACGTGAATGGACAATATTCTGTTCAAAAGAATTAGAAAAAAGATGGGAATTATTAGGAAAATCGCATTGTAACCTAACTGTGAAAAAGTTGTGCTTGATACTATGGGCCTCTCGACACGATGCCCTACGTGCCATTAGTTTCAGGTATAACTACATTTTAATAAAAGTTTTGACCTAAATCATACTGAAATTTCATAGCTGCGAAGAGAGGACTTCGGCCGTCTCTTCGCAGTTATGAGATTTTAAAAATGTTTGGAGACCTTTTTGATATTGTTGTGATTGTTCTCCTGGAACACAAAATATTGGAAATAGTTAGCAATGTGTCAAAACTTCTGCAGTCAAGGGACGCAGAATTATTGAAAGCAGCTGACGTGCTACAATCGGCGAGTGAAAAACTCTGAATTTAAGAGGAGAATTCAAAGATATTAAAAACACTTCATCTATTCTTACCAACACATGGAGTGTTGAAGATAAATTTAACGAAACACGATCGCATCACTCAAAAAAGTTATTTGATTGAATAAATAAAGACAGTAGGTTACACAACCCCGAAGAGAAATTCAAAATTGTCTTTTTTTGCAACTATAGAAATCCCCATTTCTCAAATGAAATTCCATTTTGAAGGACTGAGTTCAGTAGCAAAGAAATTTCCTTTCTTGCAGTCATCTGAATTGTTAAATGAAAATATAAGGAATTATTCCAGTCAGCTGAGCTTAAGGTTGCAGTACAGACATGATTTATCTAGCGATTTTTCGTCACAAGTACTTTCGTTTAGAAATGCTATGAGCAACCAGTTAAAAAATATATCTGGTGGCTCTGTAAAAGACCTTATGGAGCACATATATTTAAAAAACAGTACAATATTACCCAGTGTTCTGGACCTTTCAACAGCGTTGAAAATATTTTTTGACAATCCCAGCGACTGTGGGTACAGCAGAACGGTCGTTCTCGAAGTTGAAGTTAATCAAAAACTAACTTCGGTCATCGCACACTTAAAGTAGACTTGATCGACTTGCGATGATAAGCATTGAGAATGACCGAGCCAGTAAGCTAGACTTAAAGAACTGATTGAAATATTCGCTAAAAAGAACGTTAGAAGGGAATCCAGATTTTAGTAATGTAAGTTTTTTTCATTTGGTGAAGTATGCTTGCTTCTTGAATTTAAAAGATATGACAATAAAAAGAAAAAATATCGCTGAAATATTTGAAACTAGAAAAATGCAAACACTTGTTTTTCCTCTTTCTCAAAAGTTATTGTATTAAAGAATTAAACAGCTTTTAAGGAAGTTCGAAACCATACAATCGAAGATCAGTATTTGTTTTTACTTCATTTGATATCATGAGCATTTGCCATTTAAAGATTTTGCACTTTTTCCCCTGAGTACTAAGCTTATCGAGGATACTTCCCGGAATAAGTAATCACATAATTAAAAGCAATACTAAAGAGATCATGGAATCAATATATATGCTGCCCCGGTGGCTCAGTGGTCTAAGCGATGGCCTCTGATCATTCGTCCAAAAGGGGTCCAAGTTCAAATTCCGGTGAGGCGTGGATGTTGTGTTTTTCTTATGGCACTGACTCTCTCCCTTCCCTGGAACCAATGAGTTGGTCATTAAACCTCCAATCAAGAAAAAAAAATCTGTATTTTTACTACAGCAAAGTTAAATATTTACCCTCAAATTTACCATGTTGTAGGGCCCGTTAGGAAAATTCCGCGGGGGGGGGGGGGCAGATATTTTGCGTTACTCCACTGGTGCTCAGATAATTTCTTTTGCCTACAAACTTGATCTCTTCATAAGTTATTGGAAGTGCTTATTTTGGCATAAATTAGCTTAGTGCAAATTTTGCTATGCTCTCAACCTTTGTTATGGTCTTTTCTTCCTAATCTGTCAATAACTATACAAAATTCAGAAAAAAATTCTACTTGTCATGGGTGACTGCATTACAAAAATGAACAAGCCACATCTGGTCACCACTTGCAGTGTGGTGACTCATACTTGTTACCATGACAGATTAATATTTCCTGGTGAATTTCAATTAGCTGTAATCTTTAATTGGGCTTCTTTCTAAGCTGCGAAACAAGAATGCCATGACAGGCAGTACATTTCCATAAAGGGGTTGGAGCTAAAATTTGTTAGGTTTCCCTATTTTTTACCTGCTGACTATTTTTACAGTTCGCATGTTAAGGCGGAAAGACAGTGGCCTGAGAAAATTTCTCCTGTTTCCCAAGGGTTGTTACCTAGTTTCTCATATCATGGTTGCTTTGCCCTGTGACTGCCCTGCAGATTATTTTGCAGCACTGTGATATCAGTTTCTCAGTCTTAATGAACTTCACCACACCCGAGTCTTCCATACAGTGTTCATGAAGATACGTGTTATTCTTGTGTGTGTGTGTATTTTGTTTTTTTTTAGAAGCCAGAATTTTTATGATGCATTTTATTGTGGTAATGTCTCACTTTAATTGCAGGTACTTTGTGGGAATAAATCCTTTGTGTCAATCTAAGGAAGAAAAGGGAAGAAACTATGCTGAAGTGAACCCAAAAATTATGAAGCTATGTAACAGTGAAAGAGCACAACAGTTGCTTGAAGGATGTAAGGCAATAAGTGACACATAATTAGAGAAAAAAATACAAAACATTGTCACTATGTGTATATTTATAAATAACATTGGCTATGAAATAAGTTGACCCATATAATAGTTGGAAAAATGTACTTCACCCAATCAATTGTTTTGGTTTTTTTTTGAAAAAAAAAGAATGAAATCCATTTGATTTAGTTCTTTTTCCTACCTATTTAAGTTTCAGTTATGTATCGGTTATTTTCGTAACGGTAGTCCTAAATCTTAAGAAGCAGATATGTTACTTTTTTGTCCGAGCACATGGAAAAATATGTGTCGGTAAATTTTTTCTAGTTCTCAGCATATGCATTAATTTTAAAAAATACTAATGATTCACCATTGTCTTCAAACCAACTGCTATACACCATTATCTCTGTAGTTCTGACATCCGTTTGTTATACTTGCGAACAACTTGCACTTTGGTTTTGCAACTTACCCAAAATAAACTGCGATTCTCGCACAAGAAGTTGTGTATTTTGTAGGGACAAAAAAAAACTAAAAATTTTTTTCACATTGTGTTGTCATGCAGTAATTAACTGTTTTAGCTGTCCTTTGGAAAACTCCAAGGAAGCTAAAGCATAATTTGTTCGTGATTTTCAGTGACACGAATGGTTTTAATATTTTGCACAGGACTTAATGCTCACTCACTCTGTGGCAGCAGATGGACCAACATCGCTAATGCTTCCAGGGGATGGCCATATAGATTGCAGAAAGTGCTGGAGGCACTCTGTTGGGGAAAAGCAGAGATGTGGTAAAGGGATTAGCCAGCACGTGTTGTGAGCATTGAGTTGAGGCGAGATGTACGAATGAGATAGAATGGCATAAATAACAATGATAGCAGGTTTGATATACATAATGTAAATAGGTTTTTAGAGTTTAGTTAAAATTGTGTGCCTTTTAGTACCTGGTTTGGATGTGTCTGTGAATTTGGCGGTATGTCATAGGTTTGTGAAGTGCATGTATGTTTAATAGGTTTCCTGAGTTGGCCAAGTTTGGATTTAAGTGTTAGTAAAATAATTCAAGTTCAGTGTAAAATATTTTTCAAGTTATGGTGAACTTTGGGCTATCAAAAGAATGCTTATCATTTTCAACTAAATTACTAAATTTTATCATAATGGAACAACTACCCAAAGGACTCATTTTAAGTCAGCTCAGAGCACCAGAGCGACTTCTATTTTTCAAAACACAGGAACTGTATGGTGACTACTCTTGAACAGTTCTGACTTTTACCAAACTAGACGTACAACTTTTAGTAAAGTATAATCGTTCAGTGTTCTGATTAAATGTAAATTTGTTTGTTTTTCATATTTTAAATTTCAGCTATTCCAATATTAAGTGAGCTGAAAGATTTAATAAATTAATCAGGACATTTGTATATTTACATTTAATCTTATATACTTACATAATCTTGAGCAACGTTCGAATTACCCAGTGGTCCGCTGGCCATTGGCCAGTAAAACTTCTATTGGACCATTGAACTTATTTTATTGACTTTACTGGCCCAGATGGCCAATAAGTTTTTTTTTTCTCAAGTTAAAAAATGAATTTTTCTTTTACCTTGCTGTGTGGTTTTCTTTTTAGGCTGCAAACTAATGATAGGTTTAAAAACAAATATTGGATATAATTCCATTGAAATGATACGTTATTTTCTACATAAATTGTAAATGTTTTTTTTTCATTTTATTTTTTACGGACCAGTAGCCATTTTGGTGGACCAGTGGTTTGCAAAATCTAGTGGTCCGCTATGCCAGTAGAAGATCTAGTTCTAATTCTAACACTGATCTTGAGGAATGGTGCCTTTCTGGCTGTTTTCGTTCTTTTCCTAATCCTCATGAATTTGACTTTTGCCAAATGGCATGTTAAAAAAATACAAATTAAATGTGGGGTCCCAAAAGATGCGTAAAATGTGTAATTATGGGTCTTTTTTTTCTGTTGTTTTTTGGGTAATTTACGTGTTACAGCGCTGCCAATGTCAGTAAAACTACATAGCATAGGCATAACCACTGGGGGTCAGACCCGCCCCATATTTTCAGAGTCGGGGATCCTCATATGTATACACATATAATGTGTGTATGTGTGATCGTACTCCCCCAGATTTTAAAACGTGGTTACGTCACTGCTACATAGTACATAATGCATAATTGTTTCTCAGGTGAAAATGAATTGACAGTATAAGATAATATACTTCTTACTCATTTATAAGCAAGTTCAGTGGTATTTGTATTTTGACCATTTCGTTAGACTGAGTTGCATCCTAGTGATGACCGTATTCGAAATCTTTATATAAATGTACATCGATCAGCCACAACATTAAAATTACCTTATGGCAACTGTATTCCCTGGCGGAGATGGTGCCTTTCAACAAGACTGCTCCATGCCACACTGCGTAGAAAGTCCTGGAATGGTTCCAAGAACATAACGAGGAATTCCCTTTAAAGCCACGGCCCCCAAATTTGCCAGATATGAATCAACGAGGAATTCGCTATACTTGCCATGGCCCCCAATCCTATTGAACAGTTATGGTTTCAGTTGGAGGAAAGAGTACGAGCAGCATCACCTCAACCGCAATTTACGAGAACTGGTATCTTCTGTTGCAGTCATGATACCAAAAGAGACCTGTCAACATCTCGTTGAGTTTGTCTTATCAGGTGAGAGGAAGACGTACGTTATATTAGGTAGGTGATTTTAATGGTTTGGCTGATCGGTGTATATATTACATTGTATTTTATAGAGTTTGTACAAATTATGAACACAAAAAACTCAAATAACAAATGCACATTATAGATAAGGGAAAACATTAACACATGCAATTTTGCAAAAATAAGAGGGAAAAAATATAACTGAACAGCTTTGAGTGAGTAGTTGAAAGAGTGAACTGTCTCTATATGCATAATATGCAGGTTAGCTTATTTTGATCGAGAGAGGGCTTAAACCCAGACAAATTGGGCGTGTGAAGCCCTAATTAGACCAAAAAATTATTTATTAAACAATGATTAATAAACGGTCATTAAACCAAATCTAAAAAACTGTGGTTTAACATTTTTGTAAAAAAATGGTCTTTGCACCGTATTTATTTAACAGGCTTTGCCATGTATATTTATTAAGAATACGGTTTATCTACCGTGTTAAATTTACGGTTGATCTACAGTGTTAGGCCACATTTTCTGGTAGTTTGACCGTTTTTTATTTCCCGGTCATTAGACCGTTAATGAACATTATGGTATGGTATTGTGAAATTACGGTTTATTGACCGGCCACTCAGCTGCCGGTGTATCTACCGTAATTTGACCATGCAATTTTTAACAGTGAGTGTAATCGCGAATGCGTTATAAACCGTGACCATCTGCTTGCTTTCTGCCAAAAGTACTGCGCAGTTGTTAAAGTAACTCAAACGAAACGGGCGTTCATTAGAGAAGTAAAGTTTTTTTCATGTTGAATTATTAAGATGGAACAAAGGGCTGTTATTAAATTTAACGCAAAACTTGGTAAAAGCGCCTCGGAAACGTACCAAATGATGAAACAAGTTTACGGTGAGTTGTGTTTAAGTAGATCCAATGTTTTCTTGTGGCACAAACATTTTTGGACGGAAGAGAGACGCTAGAAGATGATAAGCATACCGGAAGACCAAGTTCACCTAGGACACCTGAGATTATTGAAAAAGTGCGTGATTTCGTGGAAAACAATCGATGTGCGTTACTAAGAATGATGGAAGAGTCTTTAAACATCAACAAAGAAATGATTCGAACTATCCTGCATGAAGATTTGGGCAAAACAAAAGTCTGTGCTAAATGTTTTCCACACACGTTAACCAATGAACAAAAATCAAGGAGAAGTGCACATTGCAGATACATCATTTCGGCCGCTGAAAATGATCCAAACTTCTTAAAATCAATTGCTACTAGTGATGAAACATGGTGTTTTCAATATCATCCTAAAACAAAGCGACAAAGTGCGGAATGGAAGTAAAAAAACTCGCCACAAGCCAAAAAAACAAGAAAAGTTCCATCGAAAATCAAAACAATGCTCATTACATTCTTTGATAGGAATCCACAAAAAATGTGTTCCAAGTGGACAAACAATTACTGGTGAGTTTTATTTAAATGTTTTGAGGCGTTTGATGCGCAGAATTTGTCGCATTCGTCCAGAATATCGATATGAAAACAGTTGGTGTTTGTTGCACGATAATGCACCCAGTCACACCTCACTTCTTATTTGCCGATTTTTAGCGAAAAATAACGTCTGTGTGTTGAATCATCCACCGTATTCGCCTGATTTAGAACCTTGCGACTTTTCTTTGTTCCTAAAACTTAAAATGACGATAAAGGGTGTTATTTTGATGATATTTCGACCATACAAACAGCTTCGACGCGTGCTTTGGTGGCCATTCCGCAAAGTGAACTGGAACAGACATTCGAGTCATTATTAAATCGCTGTAACAAGTGTATTGAAGCCGGAGGGACTTATTTTGAATAACAAGCCAAAGCAAATTATAATGTCTTTTTTCTATTTCATTTTACAGACCCAGTCTTAAAAATTCTTTGACGCACTGTGTATTTCCTGATTGCTGACTCTCTGTGCAACTGTAATTGTTAACGTACCAAATAGAGTACATTACAAAATGGCATATGATGATCTAAAGACTAAGTGAAAACCATCCACAGTTTATTATTTGTTCTGTTGCTCTTAACATAGAAGCTGGGAAACTATAAGCCTCAGTCGCCTACCAAAATGAGGAGCTACTCGCCTACTGTGTACCAAAATGACTAGCTACTCACCTACTGGGTACCAAATTGACTAGCTACTGGCCTACTGGGTAACAAAATTACTAGCTTCTCGCCAACTGGGTACCAAAATGTCTAGCTACTCGCCTACTGGGCGACAGCCGACGCCCGACAGTGCAAAGCGCAATATCAGCCAATCAACAATGAAACACCTTCGCCATACTCGTAACTAGTAGAGAGTTCTGCATTGTATTAGTCAGCTCTGGGGTCACCGGGTCAGCCGCCAGTGTCGGTCAAAAACAAACATTGTAAAATAAAGTGGGTGACCCGTCACGCGGGCTTGGCGATGTCATTGATTTTTCTGTCCTCCAGTTCGTGAGGCACTTTCATCAGGTCTCTGTGGTTTCTGGGCTTGACTCTGATCATGACCCAGTTCTACTGACATTAAACGGAGTAGCAGCCACCCGGCAGGCGATGATGTTTACTGATTGGAAGTTGTTCCAGGAAATTATTGCTCAGGTTGATCCGCCTACGGTGGACACTAGAACTTGCTCGAACGTAGACAGTGCGGTGGAGGAACTCACTCGTTGCATACAGGCAATCTTGGATCAATGCAGGAAGCTCTCAGCTCCTGCCCGAGACCCTTATGTACTTCCTCCACGCATTGTCCGGATGATCTGGGAGAAGAACAAGTTCCGGAGGATCTGGCAGCGGTCGAGATCTGCCGACGACAGGGTTCGCTATAACTCGTGTCGCGATCTCGTCAGGGCAGAAATCCGTGCGTTCAGGGAACTCCAATGGAACAAGTACTTTCTCAACGCTGGTCAACTTCGTCCGGATGATGTGTAGACCATCCTTCGGAAACTCCTGTGTACTAAGACTGTCATACCGCCCATTCTCGGTCCACAGGCTTTGGTGTACGGGGATGAAGAGAAAGCTGTGGTCCTTGCTGGTGTCCTGGAGGAGCAGTTCTCACCTCAAGACATCCATAATCCTAGTCACACAGATAGGGTCATGGAGGCTTTAGCTACAAGCGATCTTGATGATACAGACGAGGTCATCTCGCCTGTTAGTTACCTCGAGGTAACTCGACACATCAAAAAGCTAAAGGTTAAGAAAGCTCCCGGAAGAGATGGAGTTTCGGCAAGAGCTGTTCAACTGCTCCCTGAGAGCTGGATTCCGGTACTTGTGCAGATTTTCAACGGGTCTCTCTGGCTGAAATATTTCCCTAGGGACTGGAAAAAAGCAGTGGTAGTGGTGTTGCCCAAACCTGGAACCAATCATACCTTACCTGTGAACTACCGTCCAATATCTCTCTTGTCCGTCTTGGGTAAGCTCCTTAAGAGGGTCATCCTCTCTCGGCTTCTTGAGTTCTGTGAAGCAAATGGTGCGGTTCCTGACGAACAGGGTGGTTTCTGGGCGAAGCACGCTACGTCCCACCAGTTGATCAGATTTACGGAATTCGTTTCTGAAGGACGAGATAAGAGCGAGTATTCCTAAGCTGTTTTCCTGGACATCAGCAAGGCTTTTGACCGCGTTTGGCATGATGGTCTCCTGCACAAGTTGCAGAAGCTTCGATGCCCTCGCCCACTTGTTGAGCTGATTGGCTCGTACCTCAACAGCCGCAGGTTCACTGTTAAGATTAACGGTGAGCCTTCTTCGGAAAAGAAGATTCAGGCTGGCGTTCCTCATTGTTCGGTTTTTGGACCAACGCTGTCCTCCATTTATCTGCACGACTTACCCAAACCCAAACAAGGGTAGGTCATGATGTACGAAGATGATACAGCTGTTGTCATCAGGTCCCTGAACAAAGGCATAGCAGTGAAGCACCTCCAGGACTTCCTCTCTCAGCTGGAAACATACTACACTGACTGGCTGATCAAGATCAATCCGTCTAAGAGCACTGCGCAAATGTTTTTTGGATCTCTCCAAGGCGTACCGAAACTCGTTATGTTTTAAGAGTCAATCCCCTGAGCTACCTCCACTAAGTATCTAGGGCTTCGACTAGATTGTCGACTTTCGTGGGTGGCGAACACCAGCTACCGCACGAATAAAGCTAGACAATGCCTTGGACATCTAGCTCCACTACTCCGCCAGAGAAGCTTCCTTACAACACTGCACAAAATACTGCTGTACACAACGGTCGTCAGGCCGGTGCTTACCTACAACTTCTCCATTTGGATCGGTATTAGTAGGAAACAGCAAGAGAGAATTGAGAAGGTGCAGAGCCGAGCACTTCGAATGATCACTGGGGCTCCCCTTGGACCTCACTTCGGAACCTGAGGAACAGACTTGGAATCGAGAAGGTACATGGGTTATCCATCAGACTCGCCAGAAAGTTCTTCAAGAAAGCGGAAACCCACCCAAATGGACTTGTTAGGGGCGCGGTTGATTACAATTCCAGCGAAATCCTTAGGTATCCCAGAACTAAGGCGGCAATCGTTTACCCCCTTGACAGAGAGTGACAGAGAGAGTAAGTTTGTGAACACTGGTGGGTGTTAAACAGACCACCACACCCTACTTTTTCAGATTGGCATCGAAATGGCGAAAATGGATTTTGCTTGGACATTTGAAATTGGTATCGTTGAGTTTCAGTCACACCTTGGTGCCCCGGGCGGCTGGGTGGTGTTGTGGTATTCTGTGATGTTGTGCGGTGCTTCGTTCGCTTTTCCCCATTCCACACAGAGTTGTGTCACGAATCACCCCCTGCTTTCACTACATTTTTCTGTTTGTCTTTCCTATTGAGTTCACTTACTCAAATCTCCTAGCTTCTCATTTCTAAGGGCAGTTTTAGACCTGGGGTCAGACACTCCCTTCCTAAAACTTCTTCAAATATCATATCATATCATAAAGTGGGTGAAATGTTGGGTGGAATAGGACACCTCCGTTTCCTTGGGAGTTGGGACCGAAGGAAGGGAAGGGACTATGCTTGCTTGCTTGGTAATTGGTGCACTCTGTGCACGAAAAACGCTTGTGGCCCTGCGGCATTGCTACAGCAGTGCAGCTTGTTCTATTATGGACTGTTGTGGCTGGCAGTGTTGCTGATAGTTACCCATAATAAAACAAATGTCCATATGGTTACCGGACCGCCATCCGCCAAAATTTGCATTCTGCTTCCTGCAGCTGCGGAAAGCGTGGATTGCCGCGATGCTGGGGGCAAAGGAACCGCAAACTTCTGTTGGGGTTTCGCTAAGCTAAGGGCTACTCCCTACTCGCACACTCCCTACATGTACCTGAATGTTAAGAAAAAGACAGGAGCACAGGACTGTTGACAAAATAAATAGCACATTTTTTTAACTTTTTGTATTTGTATTTATTACACATTCCTTAAGCCGAAATTTCCTCCCCCTCCCCTTTCCAGTTCCCACCCCCACCCCTTCCATTAGGTCTTGCTGTGGCAGGACTTCGGTCTATGGAGTGTGCGCCTCTGCACATAGCGTTGCTTTTTTTTTTTCAAATAATTAATAAATTTTGTACGCGTATAATTCTTTTTTTTCTTCAACAAACCTTGTTTTAATAGTTTTCCAGGACATTTGTTTCAAGCGGTTTCAATTTTTTTCTTGTTATTCATCCACTCCATTCCATGAATTGTTATTCATGGGAATAGAGTGGGTGTATTTCATGGCTGTAATCTAGTATTTCATGGCTTAATCTGATATCTTCGTCGACGTAAAATTTCATTAGGAAATTAATTCGCCTCTCTACATATGGATTTTTTTCTTAACATCCACTAAAATAACACGAGGCGATAGCGTCGTATTCAACTAACTGGTACCATGAGAGACACTGCAAGTGTTGCTTCTGCGCATGCGCAGTCCCGTTGCTTCCACCTGCTGTTGGGGGTTGCATTGGTTGCCAGCAACGGGCTACTAGTGGCACTTGCTTGGAGGCCCACAATTCACGGCGATGCTGCAGGGCCATCAATGGCTCGCCAACTGATAGCGCTGCCACCAACGGACCACTACCGGGCCGTGAGCGGCAGATTTCAGCCAGCAGTGACCCATCACTGCCAGCTGGTGGCCAGCAGTTTCCCAGCACTTGTGTTTTTGCTCGGTATCAATGTATTTAGCCATATTTAATAGAAAACTTGTGCTGGATGAAGAGAAAAGAAATGGTCTATATACATATATTTTTCGGTCTTCAAAATGCTTGAACATATTTTTCTACGTTCCTAATATTTGTACAGAAGTTTAAAAAATCGAGTGTTTTTCCCTTATGAGATCCATTTTTTCCCCCTGGGGGCAAAAGAACAGCATTCTGGAATAACAATACCAGTAATACTTTTCATTCATTTTAAATTTCACAAGCATTTTGCAATGCCTAAATTGTGTACTACTTTCTTCTGTGTCCGGTATATCATCCCAAAACGAAGCTAGCTTTGCCATACCGTTGTGTTCAAATATGCATCTCTCGCAAATTTTCTGCTAGAGGTGAACGTAATTCGAATCTTTTAACAGAATGTTTGAAAAGACTATTTCTGTCACATCTAAAAATTCTAATTATTTTTCTCCTAACAGAACTTAAAAAGCTATTAATTTGGGAAGTATGCAATTTTTGTTCATTTCAGCTTTTTTTACTGATTCTCCGCTGAAGTTCGAAAACTAAAGTACATCTTTCGCGAGTTTTCTGCTAGAGAGGTGAAAGTAAGTACTTTGTAATGCAAATGTGATTTTTACTCGTAACCCAGAAAAAACACAAAGAGTTTCAGCCGGACGTGCAGTAAAATATTGAGAACAGGAGAACACGTTCGCGCAAATTCCTGTGGAAATAATTTGGGCTTGTCAGTGGGTGCGCCTTCCCTCTCTCCATTAAGAGAAAGCAGTGAAACTGTGTTAGTTCTACTTATATTCGCAAACGGTAACCGACTTCGGAGGTTAAATTGATTAGCAAGCCCTAATCCTCCGGCTTCTTGTTCTTCACGAACGTGTACCTAGAAGATATCCGGACCCTTTATTGTCGGTACGTTATAGTTGGTCGTACCTGAGATAGACGTGAAGGGTGCCCTCTCTTGGAAAACTAAATCCATAATACACGTGGTTTGTAAACAGAAAGATGTGTCGTCTGCACCGCAGTCGAAGATCTGAAAGGTGCCAGTGAGAAAAAAGAACAATATTCACTCCTAAACCACCGCAGGTATAGTGCTAATTTAACGGCGGAGATCCCAGTGCATCGCAAAAATCTGCTCCGACCACCAGCCATAAAAGTTTAAAATTTAGGATACACAGTTTGGTAGAGGGACCTACTGGGAAGTTTAATCTCTATTATTATAAATTTCTAAAGTTTTCAACTGACACACCGGCATAACTGAAAATGGCAAATACACACAAAAACAAGTGCCTTTAAAAATGTTCAGAAAAAAAAACAGACAGAAGTTTGTTTTCCTCTATAGTAAATTTTATCGGTACCGGACACAGCAACATTTGATTTTCAGGACGCACATTCCACCGCGAGGATAAAATATGGAGATCGCAAGATTATAATTTCCTACTATCCGCGTTATTAGTCGAAGCGCCCTTCTTCCTGATCCTACACAAAATAATAATAAAACTTTAACAAAATTGAACAGCGGACTGTTTGGCCAAAACGGATTTTTTCCGTCGTTTTAGCGAATTGTGTTTCAGACATAAATGTGTATTAAGTAAGATATTTTGAAAAAATCTGAAATTCACGGCCCCCTAGGCCTTTTCATAAACTTCTGTTTCTCATAAATGTATTTCTATTTTTCATAAATACTTTAATATAGTAAAGTATAGTAACGGCGAAAAAATTCCACTTGGACATTTCAACGGGAATACAACTTTTATGGTTCTCCAAATGCAATTTGACAATTTTCGCGATTGTGTCTGTCTATCCTTCTGTACGTGAGTGCACGTGTGTGCGTTTATGTGTGGGAGGATTATGACCACCATAAGTCAAACTATTATAGATACGAAAACGATGAGCTGATCAGATTTTCGTAGAAATGAGAGTACGGTCTTAAAACAGTGTTCGATTATTTATAATCCAAAAACTCTGTTTTTTTATTATATTTAATAGAACACTCAATCAAGGCTGACAGCCCCAAAACAGAGTTTTCGATTATTAATAATTCAAAATGTACAACTGTTAGCATGAAACAACACGGATTTTATCAAAAAGCAACGGACTAAGTAGATATTGGTTTGGAAGTGGATAGATAGAAGAGTAGGCGTTATATTCCTTAGAATGTTGACTTGCTCATTCAATTTGCGCAGCTCTGCAGTGTCCCACCACACCGCAGCAGGGGTGTAGTGGGACACAATTTGAAATAGTGAAATACATTGAAATATTAATTTATAACCACTGAAAGATCTTCCAGTTGTTAAAATACGTAATGGGTTTACCGCTCTGCTAATGTACTAAAAAGTCTAGTGGAGGCAAATACAGAGATTTGTTTTTCGCTGTAATTTGTATGGAGTCGAAGTGAACTTTCTGAAATAAGAGTAATTAAGTGTTAAACAGAACTGTTTTTCACCGAAAATTATTTTAACAATTCCGAAATTGTCGAGAATAAAGGATCTGTGTGCGGAAGCAGTTACACTAGTTTCAATTTTTCGGAGATTCGTTATGGTAGTTGATTTGTGTGCGACCCCACAGGGTGATTTTTATACTGTACTAAGGGCTAAATATACCTAGGTCTATGGATATGGTACTAGTGCTAAGGTTAATTTTATAGTTAATGGTCTTTGCTCCAAAGTCATCAGCTTATCGAGGCTCATGTACCTCCACGAATTTGTGGTGATGCAGTTGAACTCGAACACAGCAGGTACCGAGGTAAGAACGCTGACCGCTGTGCCGCCGCAGAGTCTGTATACTGAGACATATTTAATATTTCGATAAACCAGTGTCCAACAAGCATGTAATAGCTAAAAGGTTACCGCATTGAAAGCACAAAAAAGCAAAACTCGCGGCACATGATTTCAGTCTTTTTCGAAATTTATTTTTATATTACTGTGTTTTCAAATCAAAAAAGCAAGTTTTATTATTTTTTTCTAGACAATAGGATAACGAGTTACTATTGTAATGCTACTGTAAGTAGGTACTATATTTATGTGGGAAGTGACTACCAGATAAACGCTGATATTTTATATAAGTGGATAATAGTAACTGAACTTTAAAATGTCTCATGTTTTTCTCTATCCCCATCTGGGTAGATGATTCGAGAAAGGAATACAACTGTGAATCCTTGTTATTCTGTGCATAATCACTCTAAAATCAGCCCAGTACCTATCAATGTTTCGGAGCCAATTTTTCTAATGCTTGAACACGTATCAAGCATAGAGGTAGAACATTTACTATCTTCCCTACGAAGCCGCCCCATTGGCACAGTGGGCTACGAGATGACTCCTGATCGTTCGTCCGTGAAGGGCCCGGGGTCGAATCCCGGTGAGCCATGGGCATTGCGTTTGTCTTACGGCGGTGGCTCTCTCCCTGCCCTGGAACCAGTGGCCCTAAATTAGGGACGGGCGACTACTTACAGCCTATCAAGCTGCTCACGGTGGTCGTTAAACTTTAAATCAAAGAAAGAAAGATCAGAATTGTCTTTTTTTTCTTTGTACTTTATACTTTGGGACAAACTGCATAGTAATAACACAGGAAAAAGAATTAAGGAAGAATCCCACAACACTATAATACACTAAATATCTCAATTAAAAGGAACACAAATTTATGAGAGTCGTTATGAGGCATAACTCGGAGTGTTTACTTGGAGCAGTCAAATGGACGATTATTACATGGCCTCTTAATAAATTTGTGTCCAGTTCTCTGGGTGACCAATTCTCCGGTGGTCAGCTCTCCGGGTGGCCAATTCTCCGATTTACACTTCTCCTACACCCATGTCATCATTATCAACCGTTATCAATCCACTGATGGATGAAGGTCTCTCTAAGTTTCTTTCACAGCGATTTGGCTCGAGCAAGTCTCCTCCATGCCCCTCCCGCATGCTTTCGAATTTCATCTCTCCATCTCCCATGCGGTCTCGTTCTGAGTCTTTTCCTGTCCCGTGGAATCCAGTCCGAAATTTCGGTTGTGCATCGATGGTTCGTCACTTTGGCAATATATCCAGCCCATTGCCATTTCTTGGATTTTACCCTGATCATGCCGCCTTCCACTCATGTCATTTCCCTTATTCATGAGATCCACTTCTTTTCTTTCCTGGTTACATCAAGCTTCTTTTCAGTTGCTGTATTTGTTGTATGCCTTTTTTTTTGTTAAGATCCATGTCTCCGCTCTGTATGAAAGCACTGGAAGGATGTATTAATTAAACACTTTTCTTTTAAGATATAATACCATATTGCTCTCAAAAAATGCACTGTTTCCTCCAATAGCATTCCAATCAAGTTTTATACGCAGAATAATTTGTTCATCAATGGAACCTTCGCTTGATATCTACTGTCCAAGGTGAATGTAGGTATAGGTGAATATAGATATCCAGGTTCTCCCTATCAATCAATAAATCTTCATTTCTTGTAGAAGCATTGTACATCATGAATGGAATACAGGATTGCAACATAGAATACATATTTGGAAGACGTGAATCCGTTTTTTGGTGTAAATATGGCTTGGATGGTCAGTCAGATAATATCCGAAAACTTGAAAATTTCGTCGTCCTGCAGCGTGAATCGAAACAGGGTCTCCCTCCATACTCTGCAGATCTAAAGTGCCAGTTCCAAAAATGACTACGTCTTCAGCAAAACGAAGGTGAATTCAATAATTTCCATTAATCTTTATACTTTTGTTTTCCCAGTTCAGTGACTGCAGAACATTTGCAATGTGGCATTAAATAGTTTGGGAAATACAAACACCTGATGACTGATATATTGCTTCAAACATCAGATCATTGATATATTGATATCTATTTATCAATTTTTAAACATATCAAATATTATGATATTAACAAAAATTTTGCTGAAAAAGTTAGGGGCTTTGCACGAGTTTCATGTGTATCATAATTTTTTTTATTTTTAATTATCATCTGTATACATAAATGAAATATCAAGCAATAAACAGACAACGTCGTAAAAAGGCCTTAGGCCTTTTTGTTCATGCAAGAATCAAAGGGTTGATATACTGTTTCTCCTATACCAATTTTAGAATGTATATTTGAACACACCTCACTTTAAAACTCGACTGTAAAAGTTAAATTTTGTTAAAAAGTCGAAGGCATAAGAATTTTGTAAGCGTTTTAGGTTCAGTGCGTTACTACTTCTTGATAATATTGCAATTCAAGTTCACACTTACGAGATATAAAAGTTGCTGCGTTTCTTCGAACAAGACTGTTGCAAAATTATATATGCAGCAATAGAGTTAACCACAAGTAATTTACATTCCCAATACAATATTATCGAAATAAAAACCAGAAAATCTTGAAAAAAGATTCAGAGATTCTCTTTTCAGGAATTTTAGGGTTTTATTTCGATAGTATTGTATTGGGAATGTAAATTTCTTGTGGTTAACTCTATTGCTATACTGCTAACGTTTGCAACCTGCACAGCTAGGCGCGGTTTTGCAGTGATCATGTTATATTTGTATGATTTCTACTGATTTTTGAAGTTTTGTGATATATATATATATACATACATGTCGACATGAAGGAAGAGGGTGCTAAGAATCCCCGGAGGACCTAACTAGGCTGCCATCTGATGCTGAACTTGGCTACGTAAAATGGACGCTCTCTATCTTCTGATTCAAGGCTTCTTGAATTGGAAGAGGAACTACAAAGGATCAAATGGAACATCGTCGGGCTAAGTGAGGTAAGGAGAAAATCAGAAGATCTCATTGAACTGAAAAGTGGACATCTCTTCTACTATCATGGGACAGATACTGGCAGAACTAGTGGTGTTGGATTTATAATAAACAAGAAACTGAAGGATAAAGTTGTAGTAGTTGAAAGTTCCTCTGACAGAGCTGCACGACTCATTATCGAACTCTCGAGAACATACCAGGCTCAGATAATTCAAACTTATGCACCCACCACAAGTCATCCTGAAGAAGAAATTGAAGAATTTTATGAGGAAATTCGTCATCTAAATAATGAAGATAAGCAGCACGTGAAGATAATTATAGGAGATTTCAATACAAAAATAGGGCAACAGCAACAGAATGAAACTTCAGTAGGAAAATTCGGTCACGGCAATAGAAACCAGCGTGGAAATACTCTCGTTAAGTTTGCAGAGGCGGAGGGTTTTTCATCTTGAACTCCTTTCCAAAAATAAGCCACACAGGAAATAGACATGGATACATCCAAATGGGAAGACAAGTAAAATTGATTTTATTATGTGTAACAAAAATTTTGTCATAGAAGACTGCAGTGTGCTAAACACGTTCAACACAGGTAGTGACCATAGATTGGTGAGACGTAAGATGCACCTGAACACTAAACTCGAACGTGGCAAGCTCATAAGGCAAACAAAATATATTGACATAACCAACCTTAAAAAACACCATAATACCTTCAAGTTGGAACTGAACAACAGATTCTCTGCTTTAGAAGGCCTAACATCAGAACAAGTGGATATTTCTGAAGTTAACAGAAAAGTAACCAAAGCTCTTATGGAAATAGCAACAAAATTAGCTGGGTCTAAGAACAAGTTGCATGTGAACAAATTATCAGGAAAAACCAAAATGTTGATACAAAAAAGAAGAGAGATGAGGACAACTAAAGAAGATGTGACTTCCAAAGTGGAATATACAGAGCTATGCAAGACAGTACGAAAAAGTATCACTGAAGACGTAAGGAAATTTAACTGTGAACTAGTGAGTAAAGCAATAGAAAACAACCAAAGCCTAAAGATAGCAAACGGACATCTTAGTAAGGGAAGGAATCAGATTATGACACTGAGAAAAGAAGATGGTTCTGTAACAAGAAATAGAGGCGACATTTTGACAAGAGTGAAAGATTTCTACTCCAAATTATATGAAAGGGATGATACATGTACTCCAGACATCATGAAAGGTACCAGTACCGGAGTTCTTCCAGTCCTCCCAGCAGACGTTGCACATGCAATCAAGAACATGAAGCGGGGAAAAGCTCCAGGAGAAGATGGAATTACTGTAGACATCATACAAGAAGCAAGTGGAGAAATCGAAAAAGTACTCGCCTAAATTTTTACTCGATGCCTTAATGCAGGGAAGATACCTGAGGATTGGAATAACGCTACAATTATCCTGCTACGTTAAAAAGAGACATTAAGGATCTCAGGAACTACAGACCTATCAGCCTCCTATCAGTGGTTTATAAAATCTTCACTAAAGTTCTTTCACACCGCTTGAAGGTAACACTGGACATGGCTCAACCGAGAGAACAAGCTGAATTCAGGAGTGGCTACAGCACAATAGTTCATATCCACGTACTGAGAGAACTAATTGAAAAGCGAGGGAATATGAACTTCCATTGTGCATGGCTTTTATCGATTATGAAAAAACCTTTGATTCGGTGAAACCATCAGCAGTTACAATGGCTCTAAAATCCTGCGGTATTGAAAATACATTTATTAATATCATTAATAACATCTATGAAAATGCAAGTGCAAAGATTCGGCTGTTTGAAAATACAACACACATAAAAATTGGAAAGGGAGTGAGACAAGGTAACACATTACCTCCGAAGCACTTTAATGCCACATTAGAAAATGTCTTTCAATCACTGAACTGGGAAAACAAAGGGATAAAGTTTAATGAAGATTATCTAACCCACCTTCGTTTTGCTGATGACTTAGTCATTTTTGCAACTACGCCATCAGAGCTGCAGAGTATGATCCAGGAACTTGCTGACAAGAGTAAAGACGTGGGATTAAAAATGAACTTTCAGGAGACAAAAGTGATGTTCATTGCTTTTACAAGAAATGGATATTTATCGATTGATGGAGAAATACTGGAGATAACAGACACGTACGTTTATCTTGGACAGCAGATATCAAGTGAGGGTCACATTGATGAAGAAATTAATCGGCGTACAAAACTTGCCTGGAGAGCTTTTGGAAGAAACAGCATAATTTTCAAGAGGCCGTTGTGGAGTAAACTTGGGGAGACCTTCGTCCAGCAGTGGATTGATAATGGTTGACGATGATGATGATATAAAATAAAATGCGAGTACTCAACTTATCTTTTAATTGAATAGATCTGTTAAGAAAAATGGGGCTGCAGTCGCAGAAGAAACTCTCGGGAAAAGGGAAATAAATGAAATAGAAGTATTAAATATTTTTATGGAAGAAATATGGAGATGAAAAGAGGGAAATTTTTCTGCAACTGCCTTCGTACAAAGCATGCTGATTGAAAATTGACCTACTATTTAATTCTGTTAAATTAAAGAAACTCGTCTTTGTGTCTTGTGTGTTTTATCTACTTTTCATTCGTTACACATATTTGACTATCTGTTCTCACTGATATTTCAAATCGCTGCTATTTTCATTTAAAATAGCAAAGCACTTTTGAAAAGTCCTAAAATAAATTAATTTTTGAAATTTAATTTTTGTTTTCAGTACCACCTAATGAGAAATTTCATGTTAAAAATTTATGTCATATCCTTTAAATTATTTTCAGGTCGCTGTTGCAAACCGAAAAAATCAGTTTCACAGTGGAATTCCTATTTCTTTGAAAAAAATCGCATTAATTAATTAATTTAAAATTAAAAGATTGTGTTCCCGGAAGTAATATTTTTTCTTGTCAAGTTGATTACAGAAAGAATTACTGAAATACTTTAAAGTGTTCCTTCAGTTTTAATCGACGCATTTCGTGAATTCATGTTTCCAAGACAAAAATGTAGAAACTGCGATGACATCCAAACATCTCTGGTTCAATGCCATTGTCCGAACCCTTTTAGCAGGTAATCAGTCAGAAAGGATTAGTGTCAACAATTCCCTTAAACGAGCAGTTTAAATAATAAAGCAAAGGGGGAATGCAACTTTTACTGTTGTCCGGAGTTCGAGGTCACTCGTTCGAGCTGGGTAATGCAAAGATTTTGTTCCCCGAGTTATTTCGTTCCAGCAGCTACGGACCAGAAAAACAAACCCCGAGTTACTTCTGGCGAGCCGTTCCGGGCCAGAAAAAAGTACCCCGAGTTATTTCGTTCGAGCCGCTTAAAGGGTTAAATTTTCAACGAGTGAATTTGAAAGTGAAAAAATGGGAAATGCAAAATGCGTTGTCACAAACAACAATATTATAATATCTGGACTGGTACAATGGCAAACAAATATCGAAGTTTCTAAACGTTATTGTGAAAATTATATTCTAGTACACCATCGTCTACAATACCCAAATAAAGAGAAAGGTACTGAAGCTCAAAAGTCATGGGATAGACGTATGGAATTTTTTAACTGGCGCTGCTGTCGTGCAAATGCTCCGACGTACACCACAAGTTTTATCAGTTGCGAGGGACAATCTCGTAAGTCAGGTTAAATAATCTACAGTAGGATTGACGCAAGCCGACGTGAATTTTCAAATTTTAAGCGAGGCATGTTACTGGGAACCAGACGGAATGCACATTCAATTTCCGAATTCGTGCGAAAGTTCCACATTCCTCGATCCACGGTGTCACGTGTGTAGCGAGTACAGCTCATGAAACGCATCTGCTGCTAAATGACCGAGACAAGCCGCGGCTGACCGTGATTGTCCATGCTAACAGACAAGGGCCACTGGATTAAATAACATCCACATTCAATGCAAGAGGTAACAGATACATATCCATCAGCTCAGTGGAGCGTAATGTAGCGTCCATGGGCTGTGGGAGCAGAAGACCCTCCAAACTGCATTTGTTAACACCACAACATCGGACGCATCGTCACAACTGGACTCGTGAACACGGTAATTGGACATTGGAAGACAGGTAACATGTGAGGTGTTCCAATGAGACACGCTTCTAGTGGTTACGAGCTGATGGTAGGGTTTATGTGTGACGCAGACCAAATGAGGCCATGGATCCAAGCTGTCACAAAGGCATTGTGCAAGCTAGTAGTGGTTCCATACATGTGTGGGGTGTCTCGCTTTGTTGCTCCGGTGGGTGACTATTTGCAGCATTTCGTTAACTTTATGTACCCCAAAACGATGGGATTTTCCAAGCGGGCAATTAACCATCTCATCGGGTCTGAGTTCAGACGGATGATGTGGCCACTACTTTCACCCGACATAGACCCAAAAGAGCACTTTTGGGACGTTATGGAAAGTACCCTTCGCACACAGGACCCTGCACCTAAAAATAGCATGGAACTGTTGGAGGCAATTCCGAGAGAATGGCTCAATATCTCTCCAAAAGTCCCCCGGCCACTTGTGAAAGCCGCGCCACGTCGAGTTGCTGCACTTTGCCGGAATCTAGGAGATACCACATGGAACCAAATATGATATGAATCCTATGACTTGCAGCACTTAAGTGTACACGTAAGAACTGCAAATTCAAAATGCAATAATATCTATAAGTCATAATAGCACTGCGATTCCTTTTAAGAAACTTAAATGAACCCTTTAATTATTTGTACCGTACTAACACAAGACAAATACAACAGCGGATGTTTGTGACAGCGAACAAGGATTTAAAATCATGAATACTACTCCTGGTTTGTTGGAATATTTTACGACATATGCTGTGAAATATTTTTTTCTCCACAAGTGAAGATATTTTTATTAAATGCGATAAAATAAGATTTTGAAGTGTGAAGAAAGAAAATATTCAACAACTTACTTTTTCAAAGGATTGTATGTAAATTTTGAAACTGACAATACAAGAGAATAAAGACTATTTTTTTTATTATGCTGGATCAAACAGGTAAATTATCCTGATTTATAATTTCTTTCAGAATCTCCACTGTAACATCTCCCAAAACTAGAAGTACACTATTTTTAGTATTTTTGGATAAAATTAATGATTCGTTCTTGTTAATATGTATTTTACCTATAGGTAAATTGTTAGGATATTTTCGGATAAGAAGTCGATCTCTAAATTTGCCTATTAGGGAGATATTGCACATATTGTATTTGTGAAGCTTTTAACTTTTGGTATTTGACTGTTGACTCCTGCTGTAAGGCTTTCTTAGAACCGACGCCTGGTGAATAGGCTTTAGCAATTAGTGGTTTGCTAATATCTTCGAGAATTCCGTCTACACCAAAAGAAGTAACCGGAAATTTCCTGATTAAAATGGCTGGGTGACTGACACTACGTTTTCTGCTCAAAGGTTTCACGACAGTCTCATTAACCCGGTTCGAAGCTTTAACATATACAGGGTGATTCATCTAAGCGTGCACAAACTTCTGGGAGGGGTAGGTTGCACAGAGACTAATCGGAATCACGTAGGAATGCAGGGTTGGAAACGCCATCTTCATACCGTAGATCGCGTTGTTCGGCGGCGAGACTGCTCATATGTTCTTTCAGGATACCGTCACTTACACAGGAAGGATGCTTCAATGCACATAATGCGCATTTATGGGCGGTGGAGAACCCCCATGTAGTACGACCTCGTGCAACACAAAACCGTTTTGCTGTTAATGTTTGGGCCGGAATTGTCAGGGACCACTTAACTGGTCCATACCTCATGCCTCCTCCTCTGGACGGAAGGAGTTTCCAGATATTTCTGGAGGACGCCTTGTCAGATCTCTTGAACGAACAACATGTCCCTCAGTCGCTACGCTGTGCAATGTGGTTCCAGCACGGAACCACATTGCACAGCAGAGTTCCCGGGTATTTCTGGAGGAGTCAGAGGTATTGAACGAACAACAGGTCCCTCAGTCGCTGCGCTGTGCAATGTGGTTCCAGCACGGAAACACATTGCACAGCAGAGTTACCGGGTATTTCTGGAGGACGTCTTGTCAGAGCTCTTGAACGAACAACAGGTCCCTCAGTCGCTACGCTGTGCAATGTGGTTCCAGCACGGAACCACACTGCACAACAGAGTTACCGGTTATTTCTGGAGGACGCCTTGTCAGAAGTATTAAACGAACAACAGGTCCCCCAGTTGCTGCGCTGTGCATGTGGTTCCAGCAGGTTTAAGTGATGACGAACGTCACTGCTGAAATGGGAGGGGCCCCAACGATTGGGCCACCGCCAGTTTCTGCAATGACGTTCGTCATCACTTAAACATGACATTTGGACATCATTGGATTGAGCGTGGTGTTCCCGTTCATTGGCCTTCAAGATCGCCGAACTTAAACTACCTTGACTACATCTTCTGGGGTTACATCAAAGGACTGGTGTACGACACTCCCGTTGAAAGTGATGAGGATATGTAGCTGCTTCGGAAGTCCGAGACACGCCAGAAATTTTCCAAGATGTACGTGATTCCATGCGCCGACGATGTCAAGTGTGTGTTACAGTTCATGGTCGCAACTTTGAGCACTTTCTGTTACCTTAATGCATTTCTCAAATGTCTTGTAAGTAATAAAAAGCATTTTGTTCTCTTACGTGCTTCTCTTTCATTTCTCGTCCGCTTTGTACACTAACACTTGAAGATGGCGTTTCCGACTTTGCATTGCTATGTGATTCCGATTTGCAATTGTGCACCGTAGCCCTCCCAGTAGTTTGTACACGCTTGGCTGAATCTCCCTGTATATTGAAAAACATGCTCCGACACTAATTGCCTAATGACAGTTAAACGTAACAATTACGATATCATTGTAAATGCCGAAGGACCTTTTTTTTTTATTTTGGTTTACAGGAAACTTAGTTTCAAATTTCTGTTTTTACAGTAGTTAACACTGAAGATTTGTTTTCGAATTATTGCAGATTTAGCGCGCAAGTTGAAGATATGTTTGCTGCAAAACTGGTTAATGATAAAAAATCTTTATCAATGAGCATAAAGATCTGAAATTTCTCCTTATCATTCACTGTACTATATTTGGCTTTCCAACATATCCCCAAAACATCAATGTAACGTTTTTTTGTCATTACGCATTAACATTAAGAAACGCAATGTAAGTCGCCAACATTCCACTATTGCAAAAAAATGTTGCTTAAATACGTTTAAATAATAGGTGTTTCAAAGTAGCTTTATCTTTTCTTAAAATGTAAAACAATATGTAGCGCAAAAATCAAATTCTGCGTCGTTTATGAGCGGTTTTTCATCATCAAATGTTATATTTTCCTTAAAACACGTTGTGGCATCAATACCCTTGTAGGAAAGTGATTCTGAGATAAGTCTCATTTTAACAATCAGTCAACAACAAATGATAAAGTGCGCAAAGAATGATTAATAAGAAAAATAACACTAGAAATGTGTAAAAACGTCATATGTGCATCGCAAGCATACATAGTAAGAAAATACAGGAATATTTAAGTTAATCAAACAAACAATTACGTGTGCTTTCCTTAAACCGAAAGTAGATATTGCATCTCATAGGAGAATGCCTAAAATTGAAATAAATGACGTAAAAGTTGAAATACCTGCTTTTCTTTAGAACCTGGATGTGCCTTAGTTTTTTAGTATATAGAGTTTAAAAATATTAGATAAGGAAGAAAGTATAATTACACAATATCGGACAAAGAAGAACTGCAATTTTCACACACTTGTCGATAAAGCTTCGTATGAAAGAGGTAAAAGTTTGGAACGTTTAATGATACTTCCAGGTAACACACGAAAAGGAACATCTGATTCTACATAGGTAAAAAACGTATCGCGTTAAATTATTTGTTTGATGAAATTTGTACATTAAATCATAACCTTCTCATACCCTCTTTTTGCTGGTTTAATTTCAAAGGCTACTATGAAAGTAGCTAACCTCAAATAAACAAAGGCTGATCCACCAGTAGGGTTACATGGCACGTACAATTTTTTTTTCTTCTGATTGGGGGTTTAACGACCACCGTGAGCAACTCAGTGGTCTATAATAAATCGCCCGTCCCTTATTTAGAGGCACTGTTTCCAGGGAAGGGAGAGAAACAGTGCTGTAAGACAAACACAACATTCATGCGTCACGGGGAATCGAACCTGGACCCATCTCGGAAGAAAAGAGAGAGAGACCAGTCCTTTGACCACTGCGCCACATGGGCGGCAGTACACTATTGCGATGTTCGTTTGATAGGTCTGTAATCATGATGTGAAAGTAAAGTGCGCAGCAAATAAAAATTCTCCAAGTTTTAGACTACATAAAATCAAGAGGAACAGGAAATAATGCTTTTAATCACTCATCCCTTATTGTATATTCAGAAAAATGTAGAACAAAAAGCTAAAAACCCTTTGTTGTTTATTACATATTATGCAGTTATGTAGCCAATAATTTGATTTTAAAAATCTGAGTAGCCATGAATATCTGCAATTGCGGTTTCCAAAGAAACAACTGAAAGGTAAGGTTCCGCGTTGTGTTTTAAGTAAAAGTTGACCGCAATATTTTGTTGTATACAAATATTTGAGGTAAGGTGGCCTCATCGAAAAAAAGAATATCGCTTCCGCTTTAAAAAATCAAAGCTGTATTCGGCACTGTAAATGAAATCAACAGAGTAGATAAGAACATAGACGAAACTGGTTTTTCAAAAGGGCCAAGTGAATGACCGCAATGGCAGGGTCTTCTATGCCTTCATAACGATGAAACATAATCATTGGAGAGAACACATATTTGTTTATTTCAATGTTGGCTACATATTCTAACGTAATATTTGAAGTACAGCTCTCTTTGCGAAATCAGCTTGCCCATGCCAAATTTTCTGCTTCGTTCGAAATGGAAGTATTTCCGTGTTTTTAAATTTTATTAAACAGTGAAATTAAATTCAATAAAAAATGTTTCCAAAAGTGTTGTTTCCTCACACATATGGAAGAGTTTTCATCTGCCATGATTTTTCATTAATTACCAACCGTAATCTCTTATCAAAACGATTTTGAGGTGATGGCAATATGCTGTGATTAACAGATATATCTCTATTCGATTATAAAATTTTACTAGAAGAAGCAATTAGTAAACTAGTGAAAAATAAGTATTAGCAAATTACTAAAATATGTTGTGGCTTAAAAAATTTCTTTATTCTCATTATAAGTGGTGAACCAAGCAAGTACAGGACGGAACAGAAGGACTGTGAAAATGGGCAGACCGGATATCATCATCATATAAATAAAGACCTTAAATAGGCAAAATTCTACAAATGTAGCAAGATGAATTGATCAATAATGGTCTGTTTGAATACTAGATACGATACCAAGGAGTAGGAGGAGACGAAAAATAAAACCGCAGTGGGGGGTGTGTGCATGAGATTCGAAAGCATGAGGAGCGTCATGTGTGAGAGTTTAAAAAGGTAGAGTGTTATTGAACACACTCCGGAAATCTCCATCCAGTAAGAGATTTAGAAAAATGATGATTATGACAGTTATTTTGATGATCATGAAGTTGACGATGATTAGGGCAGCTATTAGATTTTACCTTAAAAATTACTGGAATCTATAATTACATTTTGAGGATTTCTTTCCTTATACGTTTTGTAAAAGTCGTTTATTATTTAACTTTCCTCCAATTAAGTATTTCAGCTTTACATATATTAGATGATATACCTCTTTAATCTAAATCGTACAACATTTTCACTTTTATATTCATAAAACAAACAATATTTAAATTTTAAGTTAATTTTCATTGCAGGCAGTTGGCCTATTTCTGATAGTTAAGTTTCTCCTTTTGTTAGGCAATTTATGTGGATAACCTGATGTTTCACTTGGCAATTATCACAACGCAGGAAAGCTGTGATGGCTTATAATTCTGACTCAGAAAAAGAAGTCAAGGGTTTGTTGCTTGATGACGATAGGTGAAAGATCTGTTCCATACTTGTGGACTTCAATATCGCTGAGACTTTGTTTGAGTGTGAAAGAAGAATATGGAAATGCTGAATAGATAAGCACTATCGCTATTCGCAGAAAAGAGTATACAACAAAGACATTTTCAATGCCATAAAGTTAAGTATCTGAATTTTTTTGCTTGGTGTAGGCACATCAAGCAACCCAAATATAATGGGCCATGTTGATGTTACGGATGTCATGAACCACACAACAATTTAAGCTTTCAGTCGGTGAAAACCCAAACCAAAGGCTTGGTCAGAAGAAATATGAATATATCTCTGGGTAGACAATCAGATAATTTCACTCGTCAAAAGTGATATACCTGCATTACTTTCAAATAGTATTTTCTTAAACTGATTCCAGCATGATCACCTTTCAGAGCCATTGATCTGAAAAAATAAAAGTTAACGAAAGGAGTACCTACTATTAAATAAAAGGTGTTGATCTTCCTTTAAAAAAAACGAAATCTTTAGGAAAATCGATGAAGTGTTGAAATGCCAGTAGATTGTTTGTACAATAAAGACATACCATATTTCTTGACTCTTTGGTTTTAGTCTTACTGAATTGCATTAAGAAAGTCTCACGTCGTTGAAAGGTATAGGTTTGCTGTCGGGTAGACAGAACATATGCAATAGGCCGGATGTGCAAGACGAAACGTCGGGAACCGAATTTTCTTAACGTGCCATAATTATAACTGTGATTTATATATCAACAGTTTAATTGTTAGGAGAACTTCTCTTGGATGAATTTAAATATGAAATCACCTGATAGTAAATAATCTGGCACCGTTTCAATAAAAAAAATGAGAAGAAATTTAAATTTATGGAAAACGAAATCCCAATTCATCTTGCGAAATTAATTTATGAATTTTTTTATTCAAAAATATATGTTCAAGTGGAACTTATTAGCTTTCGGTAATGTAACTGTTCATAACAGGATATCAGTTTTGTTCCTACCTGCTAGGGTATGAAAAAACTTAGTTGAAAATAAAGTACAAATATGTAGTGTATGATTACTTGCACTTTACTTTTCGTAAAATTGGAACTTAGTTTTACGTTAGAAGTTTTGCATATGATTTTCATAAAAAACTGGTTTACATTCTTTTTTCATAACTACTAAGTTCAACAATTGTAATATCTCTGGATCTAACTGCATATTAAGTGGTGGTGCTTATCTTATACGAAACCGCCGTTCATTGCATATACTGAATTGTTTATATCAGTACTGTTCATCGAAAGTTTGAGTGCCTGTACCTGAACGTCTTAAGTAGCAGCTTCAAAATTAAATTT
Organism: Macrothele yani; assembly: GCA_039090855.1. Taxonomy (NCBI): domain Eukaryota; kingdom Metazoa; phylum Arthropoda; class Arachnida; order Araneae; family Macrothelidae; genus Macrothele; species Macrothele yani. The sequence goes on along the minus strand of CM077016.1, from coordinate 28,184,325 downwards.
TCCCTAGTAAAAGCGACGCAAAGGAATATGGTTCGCAGAGGATGCATTTATTGAGACGTCGTATTTTCTTTACGTTACTCTGCTGAGAGGTAAACTAATCTCATGAGAATTTCTTTTCTTGCTGGTCAGTATTCAAGGTAAGATTAACATTAAGAGGAATATTGCGAATTCGTATGCAATATATATCTTAGTTTTCTCTCGGACATGGCTCAACGGAGAGAACACGCCCGATTCAGGAGTGGCTACAGCACTATAGATCTCATCTTGCACTGAGAGAACTAATTAAAAGACAGAGGTAATATGAACTCCCATTATGCGTCACCACTATGGACTATGAAAATGCCTTCGATTCCGTGAAATCATCAGCAGTCACAACTGCTTTATATCTTGCGTATTGGAGATGCATACATTAGCATTATTAATAATATCTATCAAAATGCAAATGCAATGGTTCGGCTGTTTGAAGATACAGCACAAATAAAATATGGAAAGAGAGTGAAACAAGGTGACACCATATCTGCAAAACTCTTTAATATCACATTCAAAAATGTTTTCAATCATTGAACTGGGAAAACGAAGGGATACAGAATAATGGAGATTGTATAACTCGCCTTCGTTTTGCTGATGACGTAGTCATTTTTGCAAATGACACTTAAGATGTGTAGAATATGATCCAGGAGATTGCTGACAAGAGTAAAGAAATGGGTTAAAAAATAAACTTACAGATGGCAAAACTGCGTACAGTGATTTTTACAAAAAATAAAGATTTATTGGTTGATGGAGGATAGCTGAAAATAACCGATACCTACATTTACCTTGTACAACAGATATCAAGCGAAGGTCGCAGTGATGAAGAAGATAATGGGCGTATAAAACTTGGTTGGAGAGCTTTTGGAAGAAACCGCATAGTTTTTAAGAGCAATGTGGCATTACGTCTTAAAAATAAGGTATTTAATCAATGCATTCCTCCAGTGCTTACAAATGGAGCAGATACGTAGACATTAGCCAGAAAAACCTACAAAAGCTGCTGATCCCAGAAAAAAGCATGGAGTGATGCATGCTTGGTGTAACCAAGATAGATAAAGACAGGAACTCTTGGATATGGATAATGAAAAAAGTGAAAGACATCTTGATCAGAGTAAAATGCTTGAAATGACGGTTGACTGCACATATTGCCAGTACGACGGAACACCGATGGACAACGGAAATTCTAGACTGGATTCCAAGGAACAAGGAAACGACACAGAAGAAGACCACATGTGAGATTGGTTGATGTAAATCAAAAGTATGCCGGAGTAATATGGACAAATGTAAACTGTATATGGTTTGTTATTATTATTCTACTTCATTTTATTTTATTCGTTTCATTTCTTAATTTGCTGCGCTGGACTATTGTACAGAACTGCTTTTGTACTATGTAATCAACTTATTTAATATTTCAGTAATTTATGCAGGTCATTGGAAATGTTGATGTCCTATTTTCACCTAGCCATTATTTGTGTACGTTTGCTGGATTTTTGATCCGAGGGCAAAGATATCGGGCTTATATTTGTTTGGATGCTATTAGTTTATAGTATCACTTCCTTATTATTTTTTGGTTTATTACATTATACCATCATACTTAATTAATTATTGTTTTTATTTGGAAAAAAAGAAGAAATTATAAGGTGTATAGAGGTTATTTCCATGAACCTAAGTTCTATCTTATATTTGCATGTTATTGTAGTTGATTAATGGCAGATTCCATCACAGTCTTTAGCTCTTGTTTAATCACTGGAATTTGGGCATGGGAACTCATGGGTTTAACTACTTGTCAAATTTTTGTAATTATTGAAATTTTAGTATGGTAATTGGAAATTTGAACTATATTTGGTTAGCTATTTTTGTACTATATTTTTTGATTACCTACCATTCTTAGTTATTATACTTGACTGCTGTATAGTGGCTGGGGATCACTGGGAGGTATCAGGGAATTTGTACTGTGTATGGAGGTTACTGATACATATAGTTTTGACTGTCATTGGAGTTCCTGGTGACATGTTCCTCTCCTGTTATGTGGGCATATCTGCTGGAATTTTGGTATGGGAACTGAAAAACTTGAATTGTATTTGGTTTTTACTATTATTTTTTATTAGTATATTTCGTTCGTTAATTTACAGATATGTTGATCATTGGGAGGAAGTGGGGAATTTGTATTACATATGGGACTCTTCAAATAAACACAATCTTTATTTAATTTCTCTATGTCATGAGAGTGCTCATTGACATTCTTCTATCCAGTCACTGCATATGTTTAGCTACTGGAATTATGACATGGTAACTGAAAAAATGAATTGTACATGGTCCCTTACTATTACTAACCTTTTTTATTACATTCCCTTCATTGCTTGGTTTATTAATTGATTATAACACAGAATTGTTGATTATTGAGGGAAATATAGAATTTGTATGTGTACTGAGGTTATTAATATGTTTATAATTTTTTATTGAGTTCTTATATGTCAATGATTAATATTATTGGAGAATGTCTTGATGTTTACATGGCACTTTAAAGATATTATGTTATGCAACAATAATTAGCTGTTAGAATTTTTATTTTTTTAATTCCTTTGGCAAAACAAAAAAAGGAAAATATATGTAGATATAAGGAGATAAGGTCAATTAATTATTAATTGGTGCAAGGCGTGGCCACCATTTTGTGAGATTCTCAAATAGTGCTTAGGGGAGGGGACTTAATCTTACAAAACTGCTTGAAGTACATTGATATATGACTATTAATTATTATTCAGTACAGCATCTTAATGATACAATATCTAATAACCCTAATAATTCTCTAAATGTTATTCATCTTAATGCCGGATCATTAGTCAATAAGATATCTGATCTGGAGGCATTAGTTAAACTATTAAATTATCAAATAGATATAATTTGCGTTTCGGAAACATGGTTTCCTTCTGAAGACTATTGTCTACATCTCCCATTCTATCAGACTTTTAATAAAAATAGGACTGAGTCCAGAGGAGGAGGAATTGAAATTTTTGTTAAAACAAATAATTTGGACTACACCCAAATTGAAAAATTGACATTTATTAATTCTGATATTGAAATTATTACAATTGAAGATCAATATAATACAATTTCAGCCTGTTATCGTCCACCAACAGCGAACTTTTCTTTATTTATTGAAAAATTCACTGATATACTTAATTATATAAATTTTACAAGGAAAAAAGGACTGTTACTGGGAGACTTTATCATTGATCTGTCACGGAATCTTTCATACCCACGAGAATTTAATTCTGCAATTGCCACTGCAGGATTCTATAACACTATTTTTTCAGCTACAAGAATAACTCAATATTTGGCCTCAATTTTGGATCTATGTATAACAAATATACCATCGGACTCAATTTTATCAGGTATTCTTAATTTTCATTTTAGTGATCATCTGCCAATTTTCTTAATTTACACATATAGTGATATACACACATCTTGACCAACAAAAACTATCTCTCGAATTATTAATGAGAATAATATGAATCTATTCATAAACCTAGTGCAAGATACGAACTGGGATGAAATAATGCAAATTTCTAATCCTGATGTGGCTTATAATTTATTTAAAATAACTCTGAAGAGATTGTACAATAAGGCTTTTCCATTTAAAAGAACCACGTCTAAATTCAAGAAAGAGCGGAAACCTTGGCTAACAAAGCACTGTCTTAATCAGATAAATAAAAAAAACTGTTCACAAAGTTCTTAAAATCAAGGTCACAAATAGATTATAATATTTTTAAAAAATTTAGAAATAATCTTACCTCCTACATTAGAAAATTAAAAAGAGATTATTATTTTCATATTTTTTCTAAAAATAATCCAAAAGTAACCTGGAAGCACTTAAACATATTATTAGGTCGTAGGAATGTACCAAAGACTTCGATTCACCTCACTCGGGGTAACATCAAAATCACCGATCAAACTGAAATTGCTAATCAATTTAATGACCATTTTATTGTATCACCACAACGTATAATACAACAACTTCCTAAGCTGAACAATCAACAATTATCTCATTACTCCAACTCATGTACCTTAAATTCAATGCATACTTTGGAAATTACTAGAACCGAATTAATCTACCAACTGCAAAATATTAACCTAAATACTGGACCTGGTCCAGATGATATTCTTCCCAAAATTTTAAAAACTATAACTTTTTTCATTGTTACTCCCCTATTATACATTTTTAATTCCATTCTAGCTACAGGTATTTTCCCAGATTCGTTAAAAGTTGCAAAAATTACTCCTGTCTTTAAAAAGGGTTCTTTGACAGATATTAATAACTATCGACCTATAGCTAAATTATCCATATTTGCTAAAATTTTTGAAAAATTACTATTTGTTAGATTATTTGTTTTATTGAAAAATATAAAATTCTGCATAAAAATCAATTTGACTTGTTACCAAATTCCTCAACAGAAATCGCTCTTTTACATTTAAAAGATAAAATTCAATCTAATTCTATTAATAATAAATTTACATTGGGACTTTTCATTGATTTATCAAAAGCATTTGATACTTTAAATCACAACTTATTATTATCAAAATTGTATGCAATTGGTATTCGGGGCACATTACATAATCTCTTTAGAAACTATCTCAGTGATCACCTGCAATATACAGAAATTGAACGTACCAAATCTAAATTACAATCAGTCATTTCAGGAGTCCCTCAGAGCTCGGTACTTGCTCCATTATTATTTAATATTTATATTAATGACTTCTGTACCTGTATACGCAATTCAGATATTATTATATATGCAGATGATGCAACCATATTAATTCATGGAAATGATGTTGAGACACTGGTGCGACAACCACAAGGCCGTTTTGTATCTATTACTAATTGGTTAACTAAAAATGATCTGGCTATTAATATTAACAAAACAAAAATAATGATTTTTTCAAGTACGTCAACCCCTATTTCCTTAATTCAGAATATTAATTTACTCGGATCATCTGTAGAAGTGGTTAAAAATCATAGTTATCTTAGTATCATTATTCAGCATGATTTAAAATCGAATTCACATGTTGACTACTTATCTAATAAGTCCTCAAGAAATATAGGGGTTATTAGTAGTACAGTGGCCAATTTAACCCCAAAACTAATGATTTTATTATACTTTACTTTAATTCAGTCTCATTTGATCTACTGGATATCTGTATGGGGATCGACTAATTTATATAATATGAAAAAACTTCAGTCGTTACAAAATTGATTCATGAGACTATTACAAATTAAGCTACAATATACTCGATTTTCAAATACAATCTTTCAGACTAGACTCAGTCCAAATGATTTTAATATACTAACTATTCAACAATTGCATATCTATAGTATAGGTAAACTGATGTTTTTAAGAATAAAAATTGGTTACTACCAAGATTTAATTTCAATAAGTACTCGTGGTCATGATTACTACACAAGACAAAAAAACAACACTTATCCCCATGTTTACACTAATAGAACGATTTAGATCATTTATTAATTATACTGGTCCGGCAATATGGAATACATTTCCTACTGATATTGTATCACTTAATAATATTAATATATTTAAACGAAAACTCAGGTATTTCTTACTGACCAAAAGTTCATAATGTATTATCACCTTTATTAATTTATAGTACCGCCCTAGCTGTGTTTGATATTGTGTGGACTTGTTTATGTTTTTTTTTTTTTTGTTATTTTCCTGAAAATTGTGATGCTTTGGAAGAGGAGGGCACGTCAGGCCTATCAGGCCTTTTCCCTCCTCATTCCCTGTTGTTACAAAAATATAATGTGTGCTATATATTTATGATTGTGTAATATCATGTCTGTAACAACTAAAATGCTATAAATGAAATGAAATGAAATATGGAGACTGGCTCAAGACAGATAGTTATTGAAGGGTATCGCAACGACCTTCTTCCAGAAGTGGGCTCGTAATGGTTGACAATGGCGTTGATGATGATGATGATTGAGAAGAAGGTGGATACCATGGATTCCGGTGATTGTCTCCTCTCCAGGTTCGCTGTCCGATGCCATCCGTTTTAGAAAACAAACCTTGCATAATTGTTTGCTATTCTCAAATGGTGACACCATCCACCAGCAGTGAGCAGTTTTACACTTTGTCTCCTGAAGAAGAAATATATGCCTGCTTAGCAGAAACACTGCTTCTGTCATCTGCGGACATATTTATATACTGGAAGGTCAACAAAAAATACCAAAATTTGAGGAAACTTTCTAAAACGTTCTTAATCACACCACCATCGACAGTAATGTCAGAAAGACTATTCAGCACATCAGGGGTCACAGCTGATAAAAAACAAAGTAGTCTAGACACAGAGCGAGTTCGAATGCTTGTATCTTTAATACAAACCCCATTAAAAATTTCTGATTTTCTTACATTGCCCTGAAAGAGTTCGGTGTTTAGTGTCTTTATTAACTCTTAAAACAAACATGTTTTTGGTTTTTCTAAATTTTCTGGAAGGAATTTACTCAATTTAGTGTTCCGTTTTCGGTGTTTATCTGCATTATCTCTTGAAATAATACTCTTTACTTGCTTAGATTTAAAAAGGTTCTGGTACTTTTGTTATTAAAGAAAAATGTCCAAAATGTTAATAGTTAGTGGAATATTTTTTTGTCAAATTATGTTCAGAAAATGGAAATGATCCTCAAGACTAGTTATGTACTTCATTTAGTATATATAAATTATAAATTTCATTTGTATCTTTTTCATAAGTATTGATATTTTTTTTTAAAATTCTGTTCTTTAATTTGTTTTTCATTAAATACAGATTTCAAATTTTGCTTCAATTAAAAACGTTTAATTTTAAGTAGAAGTATTTTCGTTTCGTTCTTTTTCTTATAATTATTCTTATATGGAGGATTTTAGAGAATTGAGATTCGGAGATTCTAGAGATTGGAAAACATTTTCGGCCTCGGATTAGGGTTTAGATTTGAGAAAAATTACGATTCGTCCCATCTCTACTCAAGAACAAGAACATCTGCTTTCAGGGAAGCAAAAATTCTAAATGGATACCTAGAAAATATAAGGTCATGAGCAAAGAGAGATATGTTTCTTCTTTAAATGATGTCATACTTTAACCAAGGCTTTCGATTTGTTTCTAATGCTCTCCTGTACGACGTCACGCAGATAACCGACGTATCAGGGTGTGTAACATGGGCATGACATTACGAACTGAGGGGAGCGAACTCATCGCTCTAGTGTCATGGCTTTGTATTTACTAGACGAAGCATGCATGGAGAGATGATAAACAGATACTAGATCATTGAATATAATTGATCTCCCTTTGTTTTTGGTTCCTTGGGATACATTCTGGTACCTCGCCGTGTATGCTTCTATTTCAAGAAAAGAGATATATATAGTGAGGCTACTACTTATTAACTTTCAATGGTGTGAAAGAACACTCACCTATTCTTAAGAGTTATAAAAAAATGTTGTTTTTAGTAAAATAGTTGTAAAAAAAAATTACGTACAAAAATTACATTTATTAATACAGTACGATGGTCTCACTAAGGATGGACAAGTTAAATGAAATGGCAGAAAGCCATGTTAAATCATAAAACTTAGAAGTTGTTTCTAGGCGTTGCTTCACGGCTAGAGTTGGAGAACTATTGTTAGTGTGTTGGCAAAGTTTCTTGGGAGAAAAGTGTTTGGGATGGAAAATTATTTCTGACAAGGATTTTTCCTACTTTTTCACATTTCCATATCTAAGCTCCGATAAACATCTTTGAAACTAATTTTGTGTGTGTGTGTGTGTATGTGGAGGGGAGGGTGTTAAACGGCCACCGTAAGCAACACGATGGGCTGTAAACAATCCGCCGTTACTGATTTAGGGCCACAGGTTTCAAGGAAGAAAGAAGCCAGTGCTGTAAGAGAAACACAACCACAACGTCTATTCCTCACCGGATTCGAATCTGGACCCATCTCGGACGAATGACAAAAGCCAGCGCTTAGACCACTGCTTCACTTTGGCGGGGAATCTACGTTTTGATGATATGTTCCCGAAGTGAGTGAGCAAAAGTCACGAAAAAAATGTTTTGTCTGAAGAACAAGCTAATTCACGGCTCCTCAATTCTCATTTTCTGTTTGGATTGTATAATTTTGTTATGTTTCTTTTCAAAAAAGCTAAAGAAGAAAATTCTGCAGTTTTGTATGCAGAAATATTTTTTTCTATAACGGTAATAATTCGTGAGAAATTGAATAAATAAAGTTTTGAGTGGGCTGTTTTTCAATTTTTTTTTTTTTTTTTTGTTTTTTGAGGTGGGGATTCATTTAAAACGATAGCAGCTGGATGCAGTCGTTTTACATTATCCATAAGAATTGACGTATTGCCAGACGTTTTGTAGTTTTTTCCACAAAGCCTATAATTCTGCGTAGACCTTATCCTTATTAAAAGAGAAATAATGCTGCACAAAAGTTATATTAGGTTTACGAATTATTGCTGATTACATACTTTAAACAAAAAACTGTTTCAGCACCTTTAAGCTTGCAGTACCAACAACAAGAACAACGCTTTTTGACTCGGTCTTTATCGGACTGAAACATACACTTTCGCTTTGAGCTTTACTTGACATAAAGAACAACAGAGTGCAAAAGCAGCATACCCTCCCCGTTTACTCTTTTGATTATAGTTAACTTTAGTTTCGCATTTTCATCATGTACCAATATGGCCGGACTCAATGTTTTCGACACCAGTATAAATGAGGTGAAAATGAGCCTTCCAGTCGTAAAAGTCATCGGTGGAAGCTGAATAGTTTACACCATCATAATTTATAATTACAGCACTGAAAAACGTAAAACTATCAATGCACTATCGATGTACTGAGCTGGACAAAACTATCGATACTATCGATAGTACCTCCATCTTTATTCACGGCTTAAATATTACAAAAAGCTGAACTGAGCACGGAATAATTAGTATTCCGAAAAATTTCCTAACTCAAACCAGGGCCAATGAAAGGTGGCAATAAAACTATTTTGTTCGGCACACTATATTCTCCATTTAGACAATCCTCTTTAAGAGTTTCCTTTCAAAGTAAATAGCACTGGACAACAATTTTTAACAAAAGGCTTGACCTCATGATTAAATTAATAATTGCTTTTATATTGCGAGGTGCTGAACACGAATATGACACTGAAAATGCAAAAATTGAACGTTATATCCCTGACATTATTCTGTTAGAATCAATGAACCCCTTTGAAAACTTTCGATATTCTTTCCGCGTAACACCGCTGCACCCTTAAACTGTGAAGTCGGAAATCTGATTTCTCAGGTATGTTTTTGAAGAGAAAAAACGTTTCAATAATAAACAGAGTCTTTGGTGAGCTACACGAAAATGTGTGTTTCAACTCGATACGTGTGAAGTGTAAATTGGCAAATATCATAGCAAAATAACGTCCAAAATAATTTTTATTAGGTCAAAAAGACTGAGTTTTGATTGACTTCTAGGCTAGAAACATCGCGTAAAACGCGGAAAGCGAGCGTGAGTGCGTTGGCTTTGATTTGTACGTGCCATTAAAATAACTTTTTGTTTTTGGATGTACTTAGATTGGATGGTTAATAATACGCTTAAGTTCTGTCTAACGTGCTGGAGAACAGCTGTAATGTTAGGAAATAGGATGTTTTTCATGGATTAGTGATTCCATCCCTAAATCAAAATGAGTGTTTTCATGTTTTTACAGATATTATTTCTAAATGATGCCTATTGAATCACCAAAACTCTGTTCAACGCGAAGGCTATAGCTCTTGCGGAATTAATATTCAATAAATCAATTTCCAACGTTCTCATTTCTTTTCTACTACTCACATGGCATTCCAGGGTCATAAACCGCCCTCCCGCCCTATCGTGTGTATCACTCTCATAAGATCGACAAAAGTATTGCACACATTCGTTCTCTGTCATGGAAAGCCTACGCTGTGGTAGGCAGTACATAGGACTACCATCATTATAGATCCACGTACTCTCTGACCAGTTCCCTGCAATACTGATACCAGAAAGTAAGTGTATTTGCTGTACACCTGATGAGAAGATATTGAATTGCTATATAGGTTTAATATGAGAAATGTTCAACACAAAGTTGCGCTTCGTAATAATTACGATCTCAATGAAAATCTTTGCATAGAAATACGTATGTTCCAAATGAATATCCACGTTGATGAATTTTCCCAAAACAATGAAAAATCCTACATGCCATGGCCCCGACAATATGCTAATTGGCAATCTGGAAATTTCTTTTGAATCCCTGTTAAACATTTTAGGACATCGGCAGCCTGCCATTTCTCGGTCATCAATGAAATGCCCATCGCATAAGTCTCAATAATCCCTCGGTTATAACCCATGAAGATTTATATGTTCAATCTCCAGAACGGCGATTTTACTTTTCGTCTGTTTCATAATTACAGATCATGGTCAGAGGAAGCAAAATACGCTACGGGATTCCAATAGACATAAAAAAATCCACGCAAAGAGTCACGAACCCCAGTTGCTTGCATTGATTGCTACGGGAAGGGAAAATATTCAGCTTTAGCTATTGCAGCTGAAGAAGGACATAGCATCCCCTTTTGTAACTGGATGTAATTGAAACCTCCAAAAAAAATGCGACGAAAACAGACCAAAATAAAATGGGAATTTTGCTATTCACAGACAGTTGCCTAAAAGGAGTAGCTATAGCAGGTATCAGTACCATAGCATAAAACGGAAAACTTTTCTCCTCTGTACGAACATATGGGTCTACGAAACATACTGTTGAAAAAATAATTCAACACTTTAGTTAAGTGAAATCATAAAAGATCTGTCGATTTGAAGCTCAGGGTGACATAGAACAAACAAAGCAAATTCTGTGATCCAAAATCCATTTTGTTGCTGGACCAAAATTTCAAGCAGTTTTTGATAAATTATATTGCTGGACTGAAATTTCAAGCAGCGTTGATGAATATCTATGATACAAAATTGTCTTATTTTAAAAGTTCATAATTAATAATATCATGAGTACATTATTTTAAAAGTTCATAATTAATAATATCATGAGTACAATGCACGCTCTGGATTTTCATCAAAATTCTTCTCCCTATTTTTGTAATGTTTACGTATTTTCTGAAGACCTCGCTGTTCGTCATGCATTCTTTTCAATTTCGGTAAATATTTATAGATTCATTCCAAATATGTATACCCGTTCTGCTACTTGAGAGTTTTGGTGAATGCTATCATATACCTTGTTTACAACGCAATACGCATTTAAATGTCAGCCTACCGCATAGTCAAATGCTTATGAAAAATTCTGTTTTTGGAATATATATTTAGTTCACACACGCTTTTGATTTCCTTAAAACCATAGAATCTGGGGTAATCTTCTAGTAGAATCTATGGACACAAAATAGCTGTGTTCAAAGACACAATAAGCTATGAACGCTATAGAACGATCTGGTTACTTTTTATTAGAAGTGTTTCACAAACAGTCATTTTAAAATGATAATGTGAATAATTGTACTTGTCTACAAAATTTAATTCCAAAGCAAACAAGAGGTTTTAAGTCTCTTCCAAGAAATATTCGAAATATTCTTGCGTTCAGTATTTTCTTGAAGTAACTTCCAGATACTATATAAGCACTTGGAAAGGTATTGACTGTTGGAAGCGGTGGTGATGCAGTTCTAGATAGGCCAGCGATTGGATCCCTTCCCAGGGTCTATGATTGGCAGATCTGGCTTCACTATCTGCTGAATGCATGTAGTTGGTACTCCCGTGGTTATACAGTGAGCGCCATTGTACCAAAATTATTATGAGGTATACCTTGGCTCATAACCGTTTCTGAATGGAAAACTGCTGGATGTCCTTTACACTGCTTCCGAGTCATGGCACTGTCGGTGTGGTACGACTTCATTTATACTATAGTATCTTGAATTGACCGTCTTATTAGTCTTTGCAACCAGCAAATTAAGATTATTGCCAATGTGGAAAGATTTTTTGTCGTTTGCGTCACGTCACGCTCTCCTCTCTAGAGTAAATTATTCTGAATTTAAAACTAATGAGGTACACCATCTTCACTTCTTTCGGTACTTTATTATGTCAGCAAATAATCAATAAAAATATGGTATGTGAGGTTCTACCGTGATATTATATGAAGCATACGCGACATGGCAGACAATGAACGCCAACAATTACCGGTGCGATACACCACTATGCTGGTTTCGATTTTAATTAATCCAAATTATTTGAAATATCAGTGTGTACTTCTTTGTTGAACGTTGAAAGTTTCAAAACTCACGAATCTTGGAAGTTACCATTCAAATGGTTGATGATGATAGCCATTTTCTCGTGCACATGGTATTAGGTGCACGTGATTCTGCCTGAGCGCAAGTTTTTGTAGAGTTTATAAAGAAAACAAATTGCCCGGTATTGTGTTTCGAAATTTAGGGGAAGGTTGCTTGGTTTTAGGCAATACAAAAATTGCCAAATCATGAAGTTATGTTATGAAATTCAGACTTTGGCAGGACCGACAGTTTATAAACTATGATATCTTTTAATGGCGAATGTACCATATTAGCTGGATTTATGAAGTACTGTATGTCATTATTTTTTTATTGTAGAGGTTTGGCATCCCTTCCACGGAAGATAACATATCATTAACTGAATTAAACGATTATTCAGGTACGCAAAAGATGTTGCAACCACTAATTCAGTAAATGGCCAAAATAAACATCCACCTTTTAATTAGGATGTATATTTCTCACATTTCACCTAATTACATTTTATTGTGTAATTTATAATACACTGGCGTGCAAAATTTAAGGACGAGACGGTTTTTCGAATGTAACGTCATGCATAAGCGCTCAACATCGACACAAATCATACCATAAGCTCCCCAAGATGTAAGAGTATGGGACAAGTGAGCAAAATCGTCGAAACAAGGAATCCAAAGTATACAAAGGAACTTTATAGAAAAGGTAGCTTCGAGCAAAACTGGACAGAAGACAGAAACGTCCGTGTGACAGGCGAATGCCAAGAAAAATCGTCTTTAGTAGGGGATATGATCACCCCTGACTGCATTGCAGGATTTACAACGTCTGCCCATGTTGAGGATGAGGTTGTCAATGGAGCTATTGAGGCATCACGGCCCATTCCTCTTGTAGCGCCAATCGCAGCTGCGGAATCGTTGCTGCCGGCTGGTGACGTGCTGTCAAGCGTCTCCCGAGAAGGTCCCATACGTGTTCGATTGAATTTAGTACTGGGGACCTAGCCGGCCAATCCATGCGTTGAATATCTTCACTCTCCAACAGCTCTGCGACAGTCACTGTACGATGAGGCGTAGCGTTGTCATCCATGAAGAAGAACTCAGGACCCACAGCACCTCCAAACATATGCACGTGAGGCAGGAGAACCTCGGTACAATGGCGGACACTAGTGACTTAACCTCCTTGGAAGATGTGGAGGTCAGTACGGCTATCAAACATGATACCGCCCCAAACGAGAATTCCGCCACCTCCAAACCGGTCCCTTTCGATGATGTTGAAAATCTGATTGCGTGTTTCCTGCTCTCTTCAGATGTGTATACGTCCAGAATCACTCGTCAGAATAAATCGGCTCTCATCCGAAAAAAAAAAACTCGACCCCATTGCTGATGTGTCCAGTTCTTTTGTTCCTGGCACCACAGAAACCGCCGTCTCCGAAGAGAAGGCGTTAATGGCACACACCGTTCTGGCCGTCGTGAAAATAGACCACCTTTGTGCAGAGTCCTGGCCACGGTAAAACGCGATAACGGACGTCCAGTTGTCTGTTGCATGTGCCTTGCAATTTCTCCTGTTGTCTGCCGTGTGTCTCTTCTCGCCTGTAGGACAATATACCGGTCGTCCGCCGCCGTGGTTTCCCGTAGACGACCACTGCTAAACTCTCGAACAGCTGTTCCTGTCGTTTGAAATGCTCTCCAAGCTCGTGAAACGATGCTGTGAGCGATCCCGAACTCCTCGGCTACACTAGTCACACTTCCACCTTCTTCCAACTTCCCAATGACGCGACCTCGGGTAAAGTCATCCAGATGTTGTCTACTGGATTGCCTGTTGGCCATATCATACGGTGGCAGCACCTCGACGTCGTTCAAACCGATGTACACCGTGGAATAGCTTTTACCGTATTGCTGAGCGTACACCGCCCGTTTGCTTTATACCCTTCCAACACTCCCCATCCCCCATACGTCATGCTGCATATATGCGCATGCCGTACCGTACCGGACCCTACTCTATCTCCTGAGTGGTCTTTCGTTTATCTCTGCCTGCTCGTCCCGCTGTTATGCTAATTTCTCCTCTTCGTCCTTAATTTTGCACACCAGTGTAGTAGCGGTTATTCATTGCATATAAGAACTATTTGATTCGTAATGAAGAACGGATACGTTCTTTTGAAATATTTTGTTTTGTGAATCCACAAGCATACTGCAGGCTTCACTGAAAAATTATACTTTGTATTAAATTTTTTAAAGGAATCTGTCTTTCCTTAAATATTAGTTTGGTTCCAAACAGTAATTCTGATTTTTTCACTATTTCATTTTAACACTAGCTAAACATTCTGGTATCTGCCATTCCCGGAACTGACAACATTTATTGTCAATAATTAAACTTGATTAGGAAATGGGGGAGATGTTAACAGTCGTATATAATTATTTTGTATCTGAATGATTCTTAGAGTTCTACATAAAATTTGCTAATTCGAAAAATATAGTGAACTGGAAAACGACGTAGCTCCCTGAAAAGCAAAAATACACTTTTTCATGAACTGTATGGTAAAACTTTGCTGTTAAAAAGTACTATTCTATAACAATAGCTTTATACAATATGTAATGATTACCATATTCTCCGATACTAAAGGCACATTTTTTACGACTTGAAGATTTGCCAGCATGTTGATTTAAACATTGCCTTCAATTTCAACTAAATATTCTTAATTAAACTTGGGATGTACCGGTCTTAGTCAAATATCCGCGTGATGATTGTTCACATTACAAGCAATAAGAATTCATAAAACTTCCCGTCTATTATATATACGTATATTTTTGAAAACAAAAATTGGGAATTCTTTTTAATATTTTCATTGTACAACTTTTGAGTTGCAACAATGTTAAAGGGGTAAGTTACAAATAGACGCAAAATGCAATTTCGTGAAAAATCGAAGATCCTTGTGCAGATTTGATAATATCAACTGCAAGCGTTTCAAATTGAGACGTTAGGAATTTAACGTAGATTATGTGAAGCAGTATATTTGTGAAGCAGTCCGAAAGGTATTAGAGTAAATCAAAGCTAAAAATCGTGCTGATTTTCTGTTCTGCTTCCAAAAACTTATGAATCTTTGTTTATGTAGTAACACATGTGCTCCTATTATTTTCCTATCACACGAGGACGACTTTGCATTCTTGCGTACCAAACCGTCGCGTAATATCTTACTCTAATACGTACAGTTCTATCGCTGTGACACTGCAACTAATATAAATCCATTTCTAAGCAAAAGAGGCATCTTAAATCCTAAAAAGGCTGATACTTAGGGAAAATTAAATTTCAGGAGTACTCAAGAAACACGTACAGCGTATTAAATCCGTTTATTTTTTTGGGGCACTAAGCGCGAAGATTATCCAAGCTTTAGCACTACACTCCCTCTCTGGGAGGTTTTTTACAGTCTACCATTGCTTTGAACAAGCCTCCCAGTAGAGTGCGAAAGCTTGGCGAAAGTTTTTTGCATTTTACATCACAAAAACAAACGGATATAAAACGCTATATGCATTTATTGACTATTCGCAGGCTGGTATATTTAAAATAATGTTAAATTTCCGGAGGTAAACTTTCTTGTGTAACAAATTAGTTTGATCTCTTTTAAGTTGCATATTTATTAATTTATGCTTACATTCTTGCAAAGGAATGACATGAAATCGCTTGCGAAAAGTTAGTTAATGCACAAGTTCTGACCAAAATTTCTTTTTCAGATCGGATTTATGTCCTTCTCCATTGTTCGCCAGTATCTCTTTTGGAGTTTATACATGGAGTTATTTAAGTAATATGTGACTTATAAAACTCGCGATGTTAATCATCAATTCAGTTGTTTAATCAAGATTCCTTTCATCCGATGCCAATCAAAATAATTCTTTTTCAGTCAGCCAAAGTTAAATTTCATATCTAAAAGCCGTAGATTCACCCTAACAATGACACTGAAAAAAAAAAAAGGTTAGGATGTAAATTTTTACCTAGAGATCAAGCAGGAGGAAATATCACGTCGACTGCAATAATCTTACTTTCCGGTACATTAATAAAACCTGGATCACCTTCCGTTAAAGTCGCTGTCCCGTAGGGCTCCATACATGGAAGAAGAAATACATTTTAATGTAAAACAGTAGATGCTTTTGATTCCAAATCCGATGACAATGGGAATGACACAAAAATAGTATTTCAACAATGAGAGTTCTTAACATTTTTGTAAATGTCACAACGTGCCCTTTTTTTGTGTAATGTGGACACATTGCCAGTTCGGGCTAACTTTTCTTATTGTTTATTTGCTTAGGAATTGGTCTAGTGGTCAACGTTCGTGACTGCAACTGAGGAATCTCACGTTCGATCCCCAACAGGTACAAACGCTCGAACCACTAAATATCCCCGTGCGTCTGGTGGGCACATTAAGCCTCCGGATCTCATCTATTTCGGAATAAAAATTGTTAATTTTTTGTTGTTCTCTTTTTCTCGACACTAATTTTTATATCCATAAACGATAATTCTCAATACCTGGAAGCAAATTTGAGAGACAATCTTAGCAACGAAGATAATACTCTGGTTTTCACCTTTTAAAGGGCTGGTCCCTAAAATCTTGGGTTACTCTGTATACCATAACTCCCGAAATTGTCTGGTGCTCTTTTTGGAAGTTCTCCATTCCCTTTACAAGTTGAAAGAAACTATAGGGCTGTGCCACCATAAGAAACGTCTGGTTTATAGTCGTCATGTGCACTGACCTTCAGATGTTTCCCTGGAGGAGATCACTGCATTCTTCCATGGAGAAGACATGCGATGTCATGAGGGTAAATAACATGGACCCAGGAGAAACCAACGCCATTTTACTTCGTAAAGAACAGTTATTGTGAATCCAAACTTAGTACGATCAATACTCAGTTTCATACTGCAATTAAAACTTTATTTACCGATTAAAAACTAAGTAAATAATTAAAATTGCAAGACCTTTCGTGGTCGCAACGACCACATCATCAGGCCTAAACATTCGAACGTAAGCCAACAGTAATGTCTATATAGAGAGATAACATACGGAGGATAACGCCGTTTATACCGTATGCAATGACGTCACGAAACTTCGGTTCGCGTCACTTTTTTGTCTGCTGTTTTGTTGCTGAACAACTGGTGTACAAGTGAGATCAAAGATGCATTGCACGGGCTACGTAAATGGCTTATCTGGTGACCAAAACAGCCTTATTCTTATATATTAAAGTTATTGGGCAATTGTGGGGACCCATATGATATTCCATACTCAATTTTCCTGAACAATATTGAAGGAAGGGTAATGTTTTTGCTTGAAAGGAACTCGAAATTCTGCATTCCCTCACAGCCACCGACTTTTGTGTTAACAGCATACTCACACAGTTTATTAAGATAAAAAAGTCCTTTAATCTTTGGCTAATTATTAAAGTTAAGAGTTTACCTTTCAATAATTTAGATATTCCCCAACCTGAAGCTTTAGATAAAGTAAAAATCCTGAGCTTTACACAAGTAAGGCTATAATAATAATAATAATAATTCTGACAAGTAGCACTCTCTGTACCTTATATATAATAATGACAATAATAATACTCTGGTGAATGTTATCATGAGATCGTTTTTCCAAAAGCGGCCAGGGAACCCAACATATGAAGGTTTCATAAGATATTCACTCCCCTACAGCAGTGGATATATTCACGATAAAAAACAGCATGATCTTACGCATGAGAAAAGTTAATTCTAGTCTAAAGATCATCATATAGTTTTTCAGATAATGCATCAGTAAATGTATGAACATACTTGTTACAATATGTAAACTACACACTCCAGTGTTCCTTCGTTTCCTGTCATCAATGTCAACATACGTGATAACCACAAATTTTGGCGCTTCTGAATTAAATTTTCATAATTCTGATTCCACTTCGTTCGTTCAGACGGTAATCTATAATAGGACACATGTTTATATTTCCCACTTCGGTTACTTCAGCTGAAAAAAGCACATAACACCCTTTTCCCTAACGCTCCACAATCCAAATCCAAGCAGAGCTTGTACACCAGTTGATCAACAGGGCGTCTGCTACGATGGTTGACCTTGCTGTGACGTCATATGTATAAGGTATATAGCCCGCAACGTGAATCTTTCTGACCATACCGTCCGACTATGTTGGCAACAGTGGACACGTAACTGCACTCCCACACGGCGGATAGACTCCGGGCTGACCAGGAGGACCAACAGTAGAGAGGATCGCTCGGTCTTACGCCAGGCCCAAACGGATCCCAGGGGACACGGTCCACTATACAAGCAGATGCAGCGGCTCCTGTGTGCTCACGAATTATTTCCCGACACCTGGAGGAAGCGAATCTGCAAACTCAGCGTCCCTTACGTGTGCTGCCATTAACACCGGAACGTCGCCGGCTCCGTTTGCTGTGGTGCCACGCAACAGCGACATGGAACGCCACAGACTGGCGACGTGTTGTATTTAGCGATGAGTGCCACTTCATTTTAGGGAGAGATGGCCATCGTGTCCCGGTGTGGAGGTTTCCTGGTCAACGGCACAATCCCAACCTCGCTATCGAGCGCCACACCTCCCTAACTGCAGGCTTTATAATCTTCGCAGCCATTGCCTACGATAGCCGATCAGCTCTAGTTGTGGCAGGTGTATCATTGAAGGGCCAGTGGTATGTCGATGAGATCCTACGGCCCCATTAGCTACCATTCCTGGCCGGGATTCCAGGTGCGCTATGCCTGCAGATAATGCCCCTGCCCACATACGCCTAGGGTAACCCAAGACTGCTTACGTCATATTGTGAAGCATGTGTAGCGGGAATACGAGAAAAAGTTATGATTTAAGCGACTTTGAGAGAATCGCTGTGAACGTAGGAGCAAACATATCGGAACGGAAAACCGTTTTAGATACGCAATAAAATGACAACTGCAAAGAATGTGTGTAAGGAGTGATGCATAAAAAAACAAGCAGTTTTGGGCAGATAAGCAGTAGAAAATATTTCCGGTGGATGAGGCACTGGTACATACTGGGGAGAATCGGCAGCTGGAGCTGATTTTAAGAGATGACAAACGAACTCCAGAACAACAGTGCAATCCAGAGAAAAACTTAGCATGCACGATCAGCCACACATTGAGATAATTAGCTAAAACAGCAGACGTCCTCTTAGTGTACCACTGTTCTCTGCTAAAAACAGAATAATTCTGTCACAGTAAGCGGGAGTTCTCCAAAACTGCATAATTACTTTCCAGTCCCTTGAAGAATGAGAAAGTAAATATGTAGATGGTACGATGAATCAGGTGTTAAGTTACTACACGCGGATTGAGGTTCAGAATATGATGGCAACACGACGAATTGGTGGATGGCAACTACCTACGACGGAAGATGGTGGAACCAATTTTTTGTCTGTCTTCATGGCGGAGATTAATTTCCTCAGTCCCTTTGGAAACGCATTTAGATGTCACAAGGCATCTTGATAGATATAATAATAATTATTATTATTGTGAACCCGGTAGGCCCATACATGTCTTTGGCGTTTCCTGATGCAATGTGATACATCCTTCAGGTTGATACGCCTTGCCATACGAATAGCATATTCACAAAATGGTCCCATTATTTCAACAGTGACTTCGAATTTCTGAGATGACCGTCACCGTCCCCAAATCACAAACGAATCGAACACTGTTGGGTACAATTGAGACACAGATTTGAGACACAGGTTGTCCTCCGACATACATTCCTCAATTGAGAGATGCCATTGTGCTTGGCAGAACAATTGGGAAGAACGATATGGGCATCTCTTTGAATCCATGCTATATTGAATCGTGGCGTTTCTGAACGAAAAAAGCGAGCCAAGGTGCTGTTCCTAATAATTTTCTAATTTAGCATCTTATTATGTTTCTCATAACTGTTTCTGTGGGATTCAATATCCATGTTTCCTGGTGTAAGTTGTTCTTAGAATCTCATTGAGCCAATTTCTTTTTCTTTCGATACCCTTGACCATCGACATCATTTGACATCCATTTCGATATAAATCTGCTTCTAAACCACCAGCATAGTGCCTTTCGTGAAACCGTTGTGCGCAGTGTAGGGAGCGGACGTGTATGACATGTGTTCGAACCCCGGTCCTGCCGACTATCTAGTCTGAGTTTTTCCAGCGTTTTCCTCAGACTCCCCGTGTTTGGGGACGTCAATGTGTCGATGGTTCCCCATAAACTCAGGCCCGGATGCACTTTCTACTTGGACTCGCTTCCCTCGGATACCAGAACCTCGACACTCGGGTTTGCCTGATGAGTGTCAAAGTTCTGGTAATAAAATTATAAGACTATTGAAATGTGATGCACCGGATACCAACGGTAATCTCGCCCATGGTTGTTGATGATGATGATTACTTGCTTCTAAGTTTTTAATATGAAAAAAAAAGTTGCTACACCACAGATGGTGTTTGTGGCCTGTAGCATTCTTCATTTTGTATCTATTTGTAGCCGTTGGTAACTCACATTTAATCAAATGGGGCGTAAATACACATTTTGGTTTCCCACATATTGTGTTCATATCTATGCATCTAAAATCATACCTGAAAAATTTGACAGGTGCTGCTCACTACCGAAATATTTTACTTTTTTTTACACCTAGAAATAGCACATAATTATTACGTAATACCTCAAATGTATAAATCATTTTTTCTTGTAGATGGCCTTATTGAAGAATTCTGTTTGGAAGGAAAATCGTGAAACATATTGCGAAATTTAACAAGGTATGCATAGAAAACCGCAACAATATCCTGTATCTTGGCAAGAGATGCAATCTCACAAAATTTCGACAATTGTGGCTATAGAGACACAGAAACAGCGAGTAATTTATTTACTATTTTATGGGACATTTGAGGAACTTATATTTTGAAGAAATCATCATAAAACTTTTTGATCTACATATCAAGGAAAATGCTATCTAGGGCCACCTTTGCCGTAGTATTACATAATCCCGGATGATATGTTTGCTGGATGAGGTTATTTCTTACAACAATTGGTGAAAATATCATATTTATTGTGAACAATAGCATAAAAAACATTTTGTGCAGTTGTGTTCAGAAAAAACTCTAGAAATGATGAAATGTGAATTTTTAAATAATTTACTTTGGTTAGTGAATTCTGGTATTAAAGAATTCCTGGAATTTCATTGATAAAGTCCATTAAAACACTGTTGCGCATTTTCCATTATTTCCAAGTCCAGAGACATCAACTTTTGGAAACTGAATAATTTTTTTAAGACATGGGCTTTTTAGACTCTTGAATACCAGAGAACACAAGAAAAAATTATTAAGATTTGGACATCAATACTCAGAAAACATTAAATTGTTTTTAAAATATATTTTGCTAATGAAATCGAACTTTAATATTTGTAATGAGTTTAGGGTTTTTAAGATTCACATTAAGGGATTGATTCCAATAAAAAAAGAACGTGTGCTTCGTGACGGTAGCTATCTTTTCTATGTAGCAAATATAATTTAAAATTAAGACGCAAAAATGCTGCAATAGTCTTTAACTCATGTATTAACAAACTCCCTTTAGTTTTCCAACCTTTACTATCACAGTCACTACTCTTCTGATAAACATTTCCCACTGGATTATGATACATTGCTGTTCGAATTACCTTCCAGTTCACCTCAAGAACATTAATGACGTGCGATCACAAATGTCGGGTTATTAGGCCTGGCTCTCTGCCCGCGTCACAATTCAACCCAAAGGTAAGGTACTCAGTGAAGTGACATTAGGTTCTGTACAAGCTCGTCAAGTTCTTCCACACCAGTCTCATCCTGTCATTCCTGTAGGGATATCATATTATGGACGAGGGCATTGTGATTTTGGTAAAGAAAAGTGCCTTTACCGAACTGTCTCCGAAAAGTTGGGAGCACAGAATTGTCGAATGTGTCACGGTTATCCACAGGTTTGGTTTACAACCACATTTTAATAGCACAATACCTTTAGGCTCGCGTAAGGGCTGATCTGCTGCAAAAAAACATTCTTTTCAGATTTCAACAAAGGCTTATGATGCTATCTAGGATTCCAGAGTCGTTTTAGAACTCGTTAGTGAGTCTTGTAATCGAGGTCATCCGATTGTGTAGCTCCATTCGCCTCAGCACTCGGCCGTATCGTTTTGCTATTTTATGTGGCTTACGAATTCGCGATTGCGCTTTTGTTTCTCCTAAGCTGTTCGACTTCATAATAACATCACTTACAGTTGAACGAGTAGCTGCAGCTAGGCAGAATATTTCGGATCTGACTTGTTCTTGAGATGGCATTTCATAACTGTGGCTGTTGAATGTCACTAAGCTTTGCCGTTCTGCCCAATTCTGCTCTTCATGCTTGTATATGATTACCAGGATATTTGCAACTTTTTTATACAAGTGCGGCCTGTGGTTGTGACAACAGTGGTGTCCAGGAATTTTTTATTTTGCAAAGTGTGATGTAGCAGGTATTTTTACTAGTATTTTGTAATTATCAAAATGTGAGTGCATGAAGTATAAAGTACAGCAGAATGTGACATCAAAATCAACGACTCCTGTGAAGGATTTTATTATACATACGAGAAAAATGTTCTTATTTCTACGCTGAAAGCGTAAATATGCTGCAACGTATTTTTCTGAAACCCACGAAGTCGTTCTTATAAAAATAATATCAAATAGTTCAGCGATATTTTTAAATTTAACAGATATTGATGATCAGTACTTTAAAATCTTAATAAGGAATGCTTAAAGTAATTTTTCATTTTTAAAACCCATGAAGCAGAAACCCTTCCGGACTATCGATAAGTTTATAGATTTGCAAGTAAATCTAATGCTTTTAAGTTAGTTGTCATCAGAATAGAATAGGAATAAAGGTGCAGCCCATTTTAATCCAATTTTTTTAATTTAAGTGATGTAGAATAAAATTTAAACATCGCCTTTGTGAGTCTTTTTTTTTTTTTTTTTTTTTTTTGATTGGAGGTTTAACGACCACCGTGAGCAACTCAATGGGCTATAAGCAGTCGCCCGTCCCTAATTTAGGGTCACTGGTTCCAGGGAAGGGAGAGAGCCAGTGCCGTAAGACAAACACAACATCCATGCCTGACCGGGATTCGAACCCGGACCCCTTACGGACGAATGATCAGAGGCCAACGCCTTAGACCACTGCGCCACCGGGGCGGCTTGTGAGTCTTATGCATGGGAAACATTCGATTTCATCACGAAACTCTAAACAACAAAACATCATGCATAATTGAAACCCTGACTTATATGCTAGAAAGTTCTGAAACTCGTGCATTTTTAACTCTCATATAATCATCCTTTTTGTGGATACAATATTGTACGAATTGATCCCAGAACAACATTTTCTGACGGAATTTCATTCCAACAGATATCACTAATTGCGCTTCCTCGGTAATGTGAACAGCAGATATAAATCCAGTATTCTGAAATTATTTGCTTACATAAACTTTGTGTTTCTTAAATCCGAAAAACACATTCGGATATGTTATTATGTTATTTCGAGTAGCTTTCTTTTATAGTGACTTGCAATGAATAAGTGGTCTTCGAATTCAAAAGAACGCTGTCTGGCATTAAAAGCGTATATATTTCCATTGAATACATAAAAATAGCTGTGAAAATGAATGAATCAAAAGCACAGTGGCCCTTGACTGCAAATGATAATTTTGAGTTATATATATCCAGCATTCTTGTCGAAGCATTATCCGCTGAAAACAGTTCCTGAAAAATACAGCAAGCGTAATGGAGTTTCCGGGTTGAAGCAATCGGAGTTACCTTGTGTAGTAGCACCCGATCATTTCTCATTGTGTTGTAGATAGACTGAGCCAAACTCGGCGGCACCCGCAGAAATATTGGATCATCTCCCCGGCGGACAGGGGGCCAAGGGAGCGTCGCGCACGGTGCATTGTGTAGTGCGCAAATTGTACTCCATGCTGTTTTAGAATATGCTGACAGGATTAGTGTACGGCACGTATTTTTAACGCTATATTGTTTGGAATTTGGACCTATATTTTTCAAAGGAGGGCGACCGTAATTCTTCCATACTTTCCGCGGAGTTAGACGCAGTCCGAAGTCAAAACTCTAGAAAAGATTTCTGCATTCAAGAAGTCTGATGATTTGAATCCCACTCGCCATATCGTTCAGAAGGGTTAACCTGAATAGGAACCGACATCATTTGCCATGATCGTCTGATCAAAGTGCGTGTGTTTTCTTCAGGAGACGAGTACCAGTACAAACAAAATAAACACGGATTCTCTACGTGTGTACATCTTAAGAAAGGGTAAGGAACCCGCAGGTCTCCCTCCAGCATTAGGGAAATTGAATACTCCGGTGATCGGGAACTCCTGGCTTGGGTAGGCATACGGTTGGATTGACGCACGCCGTTGCACGTGTGTCCAAGAGACATCCGGCCTTCTTCACACTTTAGGGATGACTCCCTACATTCCTATTTACAGATTTTCAAGGGAGCTGATGGCTCCCGTTTTCTTTATGGACGATAATGTTAGTCCCTTTAGGGATCGACTAGGCGGTGAATACCTCGATAATGACGGTATTCGCAGGATGAAGGGGACCGCAAAGTCCCCGGATCTAAACCAGATACAGCATATCTGGGATGCTGTAGGAAGAGCAATTGCAAGCCAGCAGCCACTTGTTAGAATCCTCGAAAGACTCCGACGCGCCTTGGTGGAGGTGGGACACTTGTCTCAAACGCTAATTCCCAGCCTTGAAAATAGCACGTTGTGAAAGTTGTTGCACTATTTAACGTTATCATACTTCCTATTAGATCCTAGAAATCCATGTCACTTGCGTCATCGCTTTAATTTTGCGATGCTGTCATGCGAATTATCCCTCCTCATGCGTAATGCCATTTACTTTCTATTTACATATTGGTGCGTTTTCGACATAAAATGTAAGCCCGTACCAAGTAAACTCTGTCCAGTAGATTACGTGTCATTCCTGACTTTTACATTGATTTTGGACTTCAGTGCACACAGTGAATTGTATACAATTAGTTTATATGCAATTGAATCTCTACATTCTGCAGTCTGTGTCAGTAGTGGCAACAGGTAGGTAAACCTTTTATGCAGACTGAAGGTAATGTGATGCTTGGAAGATTTCTGCAGAAAAACTTGCCAGAAGACGAAATCAAAATGATTCGCATTTATTATAACGTCAAAGTCTACATGCTGAGTTCATGATAAGCAACTATATTTTTTGCGCGTACATATCGAACTGACGGTGAGGTATGCTCCTTTGTTTTCACTGTATCATTATGTCTATCTTTTTGATATGCGGTTTTCATCACTTTTACTTCAACACTGATTAGTGCAGCTGGTCTAGCAAAAGAACTGCTTAGTAACAGTATACTAAGGTGTTGTAACAGTATGCTTGAAAGATTTCTGAAGAAAAGCTTGCCAGCAAACATAATCAATAGAATTAGCATTTATTACGACGAGAAAATCTACATACAGTGTACATGATCCACAACGACATATATTATTAACTGCGCATATATATCGAACAGACGGTACGGTATGCCAATGTGTTTTCACTCTAGCATTATTTCTCTTCTAGGATAAGCGATTTGCGTCGCTTTTTCTACGTTACACGACAACTTCATACATTGAAAAATGCTGCAAAGCGCAATTTATATAACTTTTATTTTAGTGAATTTACTGCATATGTATTTCCAAATCACAGTCAAATCAAGAACTATAAATGTCACTTTGAAGCAGACGTAAATTCAGACAATAATTCTATTATAATGACAAGTAATTTGTCCCTTAAACGAGTAAAAAAACCAGGCCACGGAAAAATGGAACTTAGTAAAAATTAAAACAGAAGCTAAAGCACAAGGACATTTCAGCAAAAAAAGCCGGTTCGCTTCAATGTTCACATTAAGGAAGGTACGAAAGAATTTGCTGAAAACAAGCCGGGAAAGATTTAAAAGGCTTTTCCGAATTTGGGTTCCTAGTTCCAAGCAAGGGACAAAGCCACTACCGTGACCCAAACCCACAATTAACCAGGATTCGCATCCAGAATTTTGTCGGTCGAATGCTTAGAAGACCAAGCATTACGTCGCCACTACGTACCACGTCGCCACCAGGGTAGCACTTTGGCAAGATGAGATCATGAAATGTGGAAAGGCGCAAATCAGGATTAACTGAAGATATGTCGATATGTACTAGAAAAAACCACTGTTTTCATTGTTTGCTGAAAAATGCTGCAATATTAAAATAATTGCATTATTCTTGAATGCGACTATTCTCATTATTCTTGAATTATTCGTGTAGTAAGATTACACTGATAATTAATTGCTCCACAGAAAAAAATAACATGGAATATAATTAATGACCCTATATAGGTGATATGCAATAACCTAGGGTCACGTTTCTTCTAGCGTATGTATCTTTCTTAGTCAAATATATTTTTTATTAAATGAAGAAAGAATAAAATAGCAGATTTGGTGAGTTTTACTGATATTTCGTTGCACACAATTTGTTTGTTCACACAATATAACAGTGTTTGTGACCAATGTCGCACAAAATAGGATTTTATTTCACAGTGTTGATTAATTTTTCGCCAAAAGACATTTCTGAAGTAGATATCAAAAGCAACTTCCAAAATTTCAGAACAATTAAACGATGATAGTTTAGTTCGGGGCAAGAGCTTTCACGAAGTAGGCATCAGAAGCAACTTCCAAAATTGCAGAACAATTAAACGAGGATAGTTCAGTTCTGGGCAAGAGCTTTCACGTCTTGCGATGCGCGACAAAGTGAACACAACTGGCCTATGCTCTTTTGATTAAACGCATGTGTAAGTGCTCCTAATCACCAGGAAGTACTTCGGAATAAAATCGCTTCGTAAGAAATGTTCTCAGAAAATGTTCATAACTTCCGGTTCCACACAGACGTTTTTCCATTCAAGAGGAAATAAACTTTTCCATCATAATAAATGTTTTCGAGTAGGGACACAATTTTTTTTAAAGGGCCAATAGGGATAATTACACAACTCACGTGAAGTATATTTTCGAGCAGCCGATAATTGACAGTAAGATACCGCTGACACATAAATCGCAGAGAGCAGGCCGCAGTTGGAAGTATAACCGAAGTTCTTTGTAACAATGGTAGCTACAGAAGGGGATTCGGTTAACATGCTACTTAAGTTCTACGAGTCCCCTTATGCAGCAAGTTTTTTAAAAATGTTGAACAAGTTGTTTCTAACAATTGTAGGTACACAAAGGGAGTCAATGAATATGCGACTACCTGGAGTATTTTATGTGTGGGCTTTTCTAATTTACTGATATTTCAAGTACTTTAGAGTTCAATTCCAGTACATCAAATGGACGTATTAGTGTGTGGGAGGACTTCTACAATACTATGCAGTGGATTCTATTAATCGATTTCGGGAAAATTGCGAACTCTTCAGCAACGTTTATACCTGCCAGTAAAAGACCAAAACTGACTGTTGACTTTCGCTGTTCAGTCCTGCTTTCTAAACAAAATTCTCTAGTGAGAAGTGAATTTCCCCAGTTTCTTAAAAATTAAGTTTCAGAATTATATGCTATCATTAAGATTTCAAAGATACTTTACTGTACTTTACATTTTGAATGATAAGAAGGTAATTTCTATTCGAAACGAATAATATGCCAAACATATTTCTCGGAATCCTATCATACACTATATATCCAACAGTGTTATAGGTATGATTTCCATTTGATGCATAAACATATGAAATTATTATAATAATAATCACCTTCAGGTACCTTAGCCAAACGATTTGGTGAGTTCTAATACGAAGTACATTACCAAGATGAAAAAAAATAAGATCAAAACCTTAGGAAGCTATGATACATGATTCTAGATGTCACACTGCCCTTCTTTTAAACCTTGCCACACATTAATTTGGAATTAAAAACAAAATGTCACAAGAGAATCGTCGAAAAATAATGTTAACCATTATTTCCAACGCAAAGTTGCATAATAAGTCAGAAAACCATCAATTTTTTTGTTTCAAGAACGAATAATTCCTGTGGGAATCCTGGATGTAGTTCGCTGAAAATGTTTCTTCGAAGGGATTTTATTCCAAATCATTTCCACAAGCGGTAAATCAAGGATATCTTACATCTGCCGCATCTGTTCTATGTTTCATCGTTAAACGTGCAGTATCTTACTTTGACCTCATCTGTCTGCACTTATTTGATTTGCCTTTTTAGAAGTTTCATTTTAATTTTATTATTCTTTCAGAATTGTCATTTGACCATTAATTAATCAACCCAGTGTTAAATATTTCATTTTTGTTTACATTGGTCATAAATATTGTTACACTACTAAGAGGAAACAAATAGTATGTATTCAAATATGAGTAAGTCTCACTTAAACTTCCAAGTGAAGAATTATTATTTTCTCATTTGATAAAAAAAAATTTAAATAAAATAATACATATACAAAAAATACCGTCCGTAGGGTAGTGCATAACACTGCTATACGATCATCTAATTATATAATATGTTGTTTTTTTGTTATTTTAAGTAAAATTTTTATTGTCCCTTCATTCGGACATAATTCCATTGTTTTAAAGTCAACAGCCTTTACTGCCAACAAAGGAAATATTTCTTCATTATACGTGTACATATTTTCACTTATTTCTATTTTTTCCCTATCTTCTCTTCATCATCTCATTTTTCAAGATATTCGCATCAGTCGCACAATGGTACGATGTGCTGCTATCTATTCAGTCATCCAAGTTAGAATCATAGGCCGCCCCGGTGGCGCAGTGGTCTAAGACGCTGGCCTCTGATCATTTGTCCGTAAGGGGTCCGGGTTCGAATCCCGGTCAGGCATGGATGTTGTGTTTGTCTTACGGCACTGGCTCTCTCCCTTCCCTGGAACCAGTGACCCTAAATTAGGGACGGGAGACTGCTTATAGCCCATTGAGTTGCTCACGGTGGTCGTTAAACCTCCAATAAAAAAAAGAAGAATCATAGCACACGCATGGATGGTGGATTTGTGTTACACACTGGCTCACTATTTTGCCTGTAACTAGTGGCTCAAAATTCAGGGCGGGTACCTACATTTAGAGCTTTCTTAGATGCTAACGGTAATCTTGAAATCCGTAAGAAAATCTTGACTGGCTGCCCTGCCTTCTCAAGATTTGAACAGCATTTTTAAATGTTCTTCTATGTTGAAATCTTTATGTGGCCCATCATCGCTTACACTAGGCCGACATCTCAAATTTGTCAACGATGTAATCCAGACATTCACCTTGCAAACGCAGACTTGTTGGTCTGGTTGGAAGGCCTCCAAACTGAAGTTGGCACTTGTATAGATAAATAGTAGGAAACGGATGTGTTTGCAGCTGCAGAATACAAATGGGCAGCGGCGGCTCGTCTTAAGGAGCACGTGAGCACGTGCTCTACCCATAAGAAAGCACGGAATAATTGATTCATTAATACCCACAACACGTAAGGGGAATATTGGTTTACTTAAAAAAAATGTCAAATCTATAATCGAAAAATAGATCCGAAAGGAATTTTAATTCAGTTGAAAATGTCAAATCTATAATCGAAAAATAGATCCAAAGTAAATTTTAATTCAGTTAGCTGCGAACTTAACGCCAAAGCGAACTTTATGCCAAGCAGCTGTTCAAATCGCCTTCATCGTTTCATCTCTGTGGGCACAATTTTCCTTGGCTCATCGACAACACAGCTCAAAAGTTGCTTACGCATGCGCGTTATAGATCAACTGAGGACATTTCGCAAAGCAGAAAAAGTAGCGATGGAGCACATGGAAAACTGGCCCGCGCGTTGAGTCGTGATTGTCGTCGCCTCCTCGGTTAAACAAACAAGTAGGGAAGCAACCCTGCACTCCGTTTTACGTTTCTTTTCTGTCAAGATTTTTGTGGCTGTCTTGGTGTCGTCTGCAGTTTCATTTTTCTTATAGTTTACAGGATAAAGTGATAAGTATTTATTTATGCACATCAATGAAATATAAAGTGTTACAATGTTCTCTTTTTTAACATGAATACTGTTGATTATTTACTGAAACATTCGTTCGCCTCTCATTCATTGGAGCAAAAACTGGAAATTAAAATGTTAGGCAGGCCCATGCCGGATCTTAAATTACAACAAACTTGTAAAGATAAAAATACAGAACTGATTAGAAAGTTTAACTGTGACACATCTAATAAGAATGAATGGATATGCGGCTGTGATATAAAAGATGCTGTATTTTGCTTCCCGTGCTTATTGTTTACTGGTGAAACTTCATGAGCTAAAACTGGTGTTAAAGATTTACGCCATTTAGCGGACAAAATTCAGAAGCATGACGTGTCTTCTGTGAATTTGGCTGTACTGGGAAGAGGGAATATAAGGTCCCAACTAGATTCCTGTTACAGGTAGCAGATTCAACTTCAAAACGAAGAAGTAAAACAAAATTAGAGAGATACTATCGCTTCTCATGAATTGTATCAGATTCTGTGGTGGGTTTGAAATTGCTCTGCGAAAACATGATGAGTCGAACTCTGCTTCCAATCCTAGAATATTTCGTGGTCTGGTCGATTTTAGCGCACAGTTGAACGATGCTTTAAAAATTCATTTAGACAAGCTACAGTATTCAAGCGTACTTCTAAAACAATTCAGAATGAACTTCTGGACTGTATGCTTGAAATCTGCCACGAAGAGATTTCTAAAGAAGTAATAGCTTCTGAATGTGTGGCTGTCATTGCAGAAGAAACAACGGACATCTCTAATGTTTTTCAAATGGAACTGGTTTACCGCTATATAGTTCACGACAAGGTTGTGGAATGGTTTTGGCGTTATGTAAATATTTCTAAACACGATGAGGCATCATTGTCTTCTTTTATTCTGAAAGACCTAGATGACCATTTGGAGAACACTCCAAACAAATTAATTGCTCAGAGTTACGATGGAGCATCGGTCATGAGTGGGAAATGAAAATGAGTGCAGACTCGTGTCAGGGAACACTACCCTTTTGCTTCTTATGTGCATTGTCATGCTCATCAGCTGAACTTGGTAATGTCAAATGCTGCGTCCATAAATCGTAACGTTCGTATATTCTTCGCCAATCTGGGACAACGTGCACATTTTTCTCCAAATCACCTCAAAGAACCGAAATACTTAATGAAATAGTTAGTCGTCGTTTGCCGAGAACATCAGACACTAGGTGGAATTTTCAAGCCAGAGCAGTCAACATTGTGTATGAGAATCGTGAAGAACTAGTCGAATGTATGGAAACAATAGAAACAAGAGATGATATAAAGCAGCCGTCTACTATTGATCAAGCCAGTGGTTTAAAGCATATAATAAAGGACGAGGACTTCATCCTCTGGCTTACTATTTTTCATCAAATAATGCCTCATGTCGACATGCTATACAACCAAATTCAAAAAAGGGCAATTGATCCAGCTCAGATTAAATGTCATATTAACAGCTTCCAGTCGTGCATGGAGAAAACAGAGAAAACATTAAGATTGTGACCTCTGATTCAGAAACTCAACTAACTCGGAAGAGAAAACATCAAACAAATCATGAAAGCAGAATAAGAGAAGCCAAAGAAGTATGTGATGTCATCCTTATGCAAACGAAAGAACGATTTGACTTCGTAGGTCATCTATCTGCCGCTAATTTGTTTCTTTCAGACAAGTTTCCCGAATACGATAAAGAATTTCCTGTTGGATATCTGACATCAACAATTAAAGCTTTCCCTTTTCTGGACAGAAAGAAATTGGAAACGGAACTCCAGTTAATTTATCGAAGAAATTAATTTAGGACAGTATCGGGAGCCATTCCATTATTGTCATTTTTCATTGACACAAATCGTGTCACTAATTTCTCTGAAAGTGTATTACTGCTTAAAATTATTGTTACTATTCCCATGTCAACTTTTGAAGCGGAACGTTGCTTTTCAACTTTAAAAATAATTAAAACTTTCTTGCGCAACACAATGCTTTAAGACAGACTATCTGCTCTTGCCATGCTATCTATAGAAAGAGACTTTATCACGGATATGCTTGGCTTTAACAATAAGGTCACTGATAAATTTTCTCAGAGAAAAGAACGAAGAATGAACTTCGCCTACAAAACTTACTCATTTGTGCATTTAGGATATCAAGGGCAGTTTCTGTTTAAATGCTTTTTCCTTTTGTGTACTTTAACTGCACTTCTGTGCTGCACGTTTGTATAGCAAAATTATGATATATACAGTATGTCGCAAAAATAAAAAAGCTGCCTGTTTGTTAACAGAAAAAGCGCTTTCTGTTTTTTATGTTTTGAAACAGAAACTTCTCTTTGTTGTCGAGGGAATTTCCCTTTTTTTCCCCAGATAACTTTGAGACGGTAATTTTTTGTTTCATAACAAAGGAGTGTTTCTGTTTGTACACTGTACTGTTTACAAGCAGGCTGCTTTCTGGGTTTTTTTTTTTTTTTTTACGTTTTTCTTTTTTTATATCTAAATATACTATTTCATTAAGTGTGGTGGTGTGTAGTGTGTAATGCGTAATCACTGTGTTGCAACCCATATTAAGCATTGGTTTGTTATGTGCACTATCTGCTTACCAAACCACGAGCCGCCACTGCGAACAGCACATAGAGTGTCAGTTTTCTCCACGTAACTTTATTTATCTGGGCTTACATTTAACGTCTTAAAGGATATGATAAATTAACTTTAATTGAAATACATCAGTTTGTGTTAAGTTTCTGCTTTACAACGGAACCGATAGAACAAAATTGTAGGAGACACGAGATATTAATTTTCAAACTTCCAATGATCTCTCTTTAATACATTATTTTACAGCGCTCATTGCGTAATAATGTATCAAAATTTAAATAGTTTTGTGTGCTTTGGATATCGAAGGACACAATTTTACCCCACAACTAAATGAAATCATTTAAGTCGTTATATACTTTCTGAATAATTATAGGGAAAACCTATTACTTAATACAAGAATATGTTACTTTTAGTATTTTATCTGGACAATTTTTAATATATATATGAAAATTATATTTCTTAATTCTACTACATGGAGTAAAACGTATGTGAAACACCGGTTACCAACATCACGTATAAGGCGAAGGCGCCCCAAAACAAAATATTTTATTTATTTAAGCAAATAATAGGCCAACTTAGAAACTGTTCCAGCCAAATAACTCGGATACGAAGGCTCCACAGTTTTGCCAAAGAAGTAGTGCGGTGGTTCTTGAAAATATTGCTGAATTCTGTTTTGTAATATTTAATCATTTTCTAGTATATGTAATACACGTTGATAACATTTTATTCGATTTTTTTAATGAATGAGCCATGCTCCCTTGTAAAAGTTAGCGGATTGCTGAGGCAATAACTTATTGAAATCTAAGAAATTTATATATTATTTGTTTATAATTTCTTACTGAAAATTAATTCCATAGTATACAAATATCATTGCAAGTAAGATTTCAATGCGAAAAAAAAATTCCAAGCACATTTTTCTAATTTTTTCGTATTAACAGGATTTTTGTACATTTGTCAAGAATCCAAGTCCAGGTTGCACCGCAACTGGTTACTGAAGAGAGCACTCGCACATTTATCAGAGGTCTAAGGGTGATGTTGTAGGGACAAATTCAGACGGATCTTTCTGTGCAGTATGGCGAGTGCAATACAGACTACTGGTCGTCTTGCATGTATACATCTCTCGTGGAATTTTGTGTAACCTGTTTGCCGCGATATCGCGGTATCCGTAGCACAGGAAAGCTTTTTTGCGTGTTGCTTGGTTGCCGACCTACTTTGGTGGTAAACTGCTAGAGACAAATATTGATCGTCTTGCCCCTTTGTGGCTCGCACTGTTCTGGCTGTTTTTTGTATATGCTAGAAGTATCTCAAAAATCGGAGAGGACTTGCTACGAAACATTCAGCCGTTTTGCTATTCCAGATTGCGATCGACTTGTTTCCAATCTTTGGTGGCTCTCCCCCGTACGAAGTACGCTACGATATGGTGCGGAGCCATTCTTTCTCTAGCAGTAAGACTGATGCTTCAATTGAGCGTTTCGTTCAGAATGAAGTTTGTTAAAGTAACGTGTCTGCCAACTCGATGACGTAGGATTTGCATATTTCCCTAGCAGCTAGAACAATATTTCCAGAATACTGCGGCTTAATGTTCCCCTTGCACATTATTTCGAAAAAATCTTTACAATCATTCTTCTCGTTTTGGATATTTTCACGAAATTGTATTTGTCACAGTAATTTTGCAAAGCAACTTATTTCTGTCCTCAAATTTTCGTTAAAGACAGTATGGAAGTTATTTACTAAAATCAATAATGCCGATAGCGTTAATCTATATTTTAATGTTTCAAATCACTTTCACTTCTCTCAAAGTCGTACCTTTTTTTTTAAATTCCTTCTAAAATAAATTAAAATTTTACAGAATTATTTTTAAATTTAGTAACCACAAATACGCTTTGATTAAAATTACAATATGTATATATGCAAATGCCACTTCTCTACAGGAAAAATCGTTGCACAATCGAGCATAAGTTGATACCGCACTCCATTATTTCGTCGCATTCAGAGCTCCACAATTTTTGCCGGAAGCCATAGAGCAGCATGTATCGCCTTGGTATAGACACATGTTGCAGCTAGAAGAGATTAGTTTGATTAATAAAGTTTATTTTCTAACATGTTATAGGTTTTCGAATTTTCCACCGGTCTTCCGATATTTCATCCAGGACAGTATACATTTTATGTTCATATGAACATACCCAACTTTGCTTTTCAAAATATTTAGAAACAAATGGTGTTATAATGCAGTTATAATAATTCACACAGGTATCTACAGCGCAAATCTGCCTCGACTGCATTCTTTCCCCAATTTAACGTTAAATTTCCTCCTAGCATTTACGTAACGCTCCAAATAATTCCCTGTGTTTGCTAGACGAATTTAATTGCAATTGACAGAATTTTACGTTTCTGCATTTGGATTCAACGTGTTTCGCCTGACTTTGGAGTCCATGGCTTTGTGACTCCATAATTGTGCAACATCTCAAGAAATTGTACATACAGTGTATAATATTTTTTTTACGAACAGAGCATTTGTAATGACACTATAGGGTGTAAATTTAGAGCCGAGAAATCCCAACTACGTATAATTTTGACTGAGAACGAATTATAATTCGTTTCATAAGATTTTAGTTGAAACTCTGGAGGAAATATTACCCAATAGATAAATATAAATAATTAATGTTTATTATATTTTACTGAACACAAAACTGCCCATATAAATAAATCCTGGAAGAAGTGGACTGCCACGGAGAAGACCTCGGGTTCGATCCCAGCAGGTACGAACGCTCGAATCACTAAATATCCGCCGTGCGTCGGATGGGTACGTTAAGCAGTCGGACCCCCGGGCACTGGCCCCCGGTAATAAATATAGGCGTCTTCCTCCTCTTTCTACCTTGTTTCCGTGTCACTTTCCTATCGAGCACTCTAGTTCAAATCTCCTAGCTTCCTATTTCTAAGGGATGTTTAAGACCTGGTTTCAGACACTTCCTTCCTAAAATCCTCTACATATGAACTGATCTGATCTAGATGGATTATCTAAAACATGCGTATAGTATTTGTGGAAATATAAAAACTATCTGTGCACTGAACTTCTATAGATACCAGTAGTTTTGCAGTTCAAATAAATTAGGGATATCAAACAGAGGCCATCGCTCTTTCCACGTTTATAAGTGAGTCACGGCAATATTATTTTTCCGTGACTAACCTATAAACGTAGAAAGAGCGATGACCTCTATTTGATATTCCTGGTACACGTCAAATGTCTGTATTATTTAAATTAGGGATACTTTGGGAAATCAACAGAAAATTTCAATTTACTATGACCCATAGTTGATGGAGTAGAACTGCCTTCACAATGGTTAAATAAATCAAATCTCATTGGGAGACAAATTTTATTTTTGTAACGGTCTGCAACTTTTAAACTGTGTTTTAGGTCGCAAAAATACCTCTCCTGTTCAACACTATTTTCTTTCCTGTTATTATTTTTTCTGAACCTTATGGAACTGCGAAAGCATATTTTATGTCCTTTCATAGACAAACTGTTCTATCAGTTGCAAAAGACTATACACCATTTGTAAAGACAACAGTATCTTTAATGGCATAAAAATAATACAATATTTAAATCGAACTTTCGTACTCCACCCTGGAGACTTTGGCTGGGCTAGTCATCAAAGAAGTGAGTAAGTGGGCGTTGGATATTGTCCCGGTTGGTGAACCGCCGTTTGTCCAGGAAATGATGCAACAACCAAAAGAAAGTGTTGATAACCTTTCCCAGACGAAGCTTCTCAGTTGAGTGTTAAAGCTCGGCTTAAACTGGGTATTGAGTTTACGCCATTAAAGGAAGTGTTGTAGTTCGAAATTACAGTTTTAGTTTCCTGTCAGAAAAACTCACTAGCATAATTAGTATTCTTTCCTCATAACGGAGAATCTTGTCGAAATGTCAGTCAAAAAATTCTAAAAGCCGAGAAATCTTACCGAAATGTGATGGCAACACATAACCAAAAAATGTATTAATTTTTGTTAATATGATGCTTTATTTGCATTTGAATCAGTTTTATTTTTGTTAACATGATGCTTTATTCGCATTTGAATCTGTACATCAGTAGCTACTGAAAATATTCGTCATGGCTTCCCAAAAATTTGTTGATCGAAGTTTTAACCAATCTTTTGGGTCGTGTGTTTGAATTAACATTATTTTTTGAGTTATAGAATTTAAAAAATAATAATGATCCATGAGCGGACAATTTAGAGCAATGGAAGAGCCAATCATTCTTAACCACTTTTTCCAATACGAATGAAATGCTTCTTCTTCGCGCTGTATTTCATGAACAATAGTTCAACCGGGAGTAGAATATATATCATAGTGTGATAATAAGGAATCGCATTTGCGTAGCAATGAAAAAAAGAATCGGAGAAAATTAAATAATTACATTCTAACAATGACAAAAAATTAGAATCTTTGGTCATACATGGTATGTTGTAAAAAACAGAATCTCAGATCTGAGAAATATTGGCAAAATACACTTATTTAAAAATAAAGCTAGAAGAGATTTGTTGGAAATCAGGGAAACGTTCTCAACGGTTCATTGAAAATCAGAATTTTTCTTGAAAAAATGACAAAATCGATCACATCCATGAATAGATTTATTCTCATGAAAGCAGGCTGTTCCGGGTCCAAACAGATGGAAACAACGTGAAACCGTAGGTCCAACCGCCATTGAAAGAAGGAACGAAAAGAAGTGTAGATTGTTCAGTAATAAACAGAGTAGGAGGGAAAGTGGAGAGCTATGGAAAATATGCATTGCCTTAAGCTTATGCTGATGAAAAAAGGAGTCTGAACTAATCCCATACTCAAGTCGGTTTATATTTCGGAGAGACGGCATTATTTCTTTCTAATTTGTGGGTCTCATGGTATTGAAAAATTTTGGTCTTTCTCTATATATTTAAAAAAATTTAATAAGTAATTATATATTATATATACTGAAGTGCCAGAAAAACTGGTACACCAGTCAAATACTTGGTAGGTCCCCCACAGGAGTGCAGGACTGCAGAAATACGACGAGGCATGGACTCCACTAGCATCTAGAAATATGCTGTAGGCAATGCACACAATACTTCCTACACAGTGTTCCACAATTCGGGTGTATTTTAAGGTTTCGGATTCCTGTGTTCGATAGCGCGTTGCATGGCATCCCAAATGTATTCTATCACATTCAGATATGGGGACTTGAGTGGCAATGGCAACACACCGAACTCAAATGAATGCTCCTCTAACCAAAATGAGGCGTTCCGCCACTTGCGTAGAGGGGCATTGTACTGTTGGAACAGGCCCAACCCACCAGCATGAATGCAGGACATGAACGGGTGTACCTCTTAAGAAAGGATGCGCACATAGTTTTGGCCGGTCACAGACGTTTGTAGACTTAACAGGGGGCCCAGTGAAGTCCAGCTAAAGA
The DNA here is from genome assembly GCA_039090855.1 of Macrothele yani. NCBI lineage: Eukaryota > Metazoa > Arthropoda > Arachnida > Araneae > Macrothelidae > Macrothele > Macrothele yani. The sequence goes on along the minus strand of CM077016.1, from coordinate 28,145,996 downwards.
CAACCCACACCATTACGGACCCTCCCCACCACCAGCCGTTGCAGTTCCCTGTTGACAGGCGGGATCCATGGCTTCATGGGGTTTGCGCCACACACGAAGCTTTTAATCTGCCCGATATAGTTGTAAACGCGACTCGTCAGACCAGGATACTTGTTTCCAGTCATCAAAAGTCCAGTGGCGGTGTTGTCATGCCCAAGCGAGGCGCATAGCTTTGTGCCGTGCTCCAATCAAGGAGACTCGAGTTGGGCGTCGCTCCCAAAGCCCATATCGTACAGGGTTCGTTGCACAGGCCGCACGCTGGTGCTTGTTCAGGCTTCAACATTGAATTACGTACGATGATACCTGCGAGAGTGTTGCATGCCTATCGCGTGAAACGATTCTTGACAACCGACGATGATCACGTTCACCCAATGTCTTTTTACGGCCACACTGGTATCGTAGGTTGGAGGATTTGCAGGAATTCTTGTAGTCACCGTACACCCTTGCAATGGTCGTCCGTGAAAATCCAAACCTCATTTCTACCTCTGAAATACTATGGCCGATCTCACGAGCGCCAACTAGGACACCACGTTGAAAATCGTTTAAATCGTTATTACTTGTCATTCTAATGCCAAAAATAGCTCTGACAGCTGGCAAGGGTGTCTATCGTTTTATATATGCACTGGCGGACGCAACCGAGTACGCGCATACGTGACGTTGCTATGTATTTTGCATAAGCTCGTCTGGACCAGTTTTTCTGTCACTTCAGTGTATATATAATATATATTACTTATTACTTGTGTAAGATATATATATATATATATATATATATATATATTACTTGTGTGTGGGTTGAATATGATTGACTCGTTTTTCCAATTAGGTTTTAAATTATAATGGTGAATTTTCATCATACCTTCTTTTTTTTTCACTAATTTTGAAAGTGATGTTAATTAACTTCTTATTTACATAAATTATTTTTTCTCTTATTTTACTGCCCTATATTATTACAGTTGCACAATATGTTGTAAGTTACACATCATTGTATTTTTGGCTTATAAATTGTTCTGGACTACAAGTCAAATACCTTACATTTTTCGATTTCTTTTCCTTCATTCATAGATAATTCGATCCTGAGTATAAAACAATTCTTAAACAAATGCATTTAGTGTATGAGTTCTGGAATTATATTATAAATGTTCCAGAAATGATTAAAATGAGGAGAAAGATAAGAAACTTCCACATTTGTTATCTGGTAAAAAAGTCAATTTCTTAATTTATTTATTTTCTTATTACTTAACGCTACAGCTTTCTTTACTTTCAAAAAAAGTGTCCGAGAAGGCACTCAGCTAAGGTTAAAACCTTTAAATCAAAACAAGATCGCGTAAGTGTACAATGTCGGAGTGGCTTGCTCTAGGAGTTATGGTACACTACCTTCTCACAGAATCCTTTTAAAATCAAACACCAAAAGCACTTTTGATTCCAATAAGAACAATGAAATTAATCAAAATAAGTATAATAAATGAAATTAATCGCTGGTCTTAATTCACTTGTAAGATACACCGGAAATATTGGAAAAGCAAAGAAAGACTGTCATCCCCAGCTGCTGATCTTAGGTAATTTTAAAGGGCATGCGTCGACGGATGCCCTTAGAATCATGTGCAAATGCGAGTGCGAGGCAGCGCTGCTGAAATGGAATAATCTATTCGTGCAATTCAGAGAAAAAAATTACTAAAGTAAAAATTCGTAAAATTCAGATTATGAGCTTTGTGTCTTTCCTCACTGTACAAATAGAACTCAGTATCTCGGAATGTGCTGTTCGTATACAGCACATTCCGAGACTTGAAAGTGTGTAAATAATGGGTTAATGTAATCGTATAAGAAAAACAAACAACGGAAAAAAAAACCCCGTAAAGTATATGATTTAAAAATATATTATTTTATTTGGGGGGGGTACGCCCACATCCCCATTAAAACTCCGTATGGTGGCAAATGCGAGTGCTGTAGCCCACGTAATGGTGCGTTTGTTCAACCATCTCATTTGCCGATTTGTTAAATTATATTAAGCTATGATTTCATTGTGTTTCAACCAGAACAAAAAATTTCTGATATGGGAACGCCCAAGAGATGAAAAATTGCTCAAAACGAAAGCAAATATGAGACATAACAGTTCGGAAAACATTTAGATGCTTTCTAAATGTGTACCGAATGTGTTCCATTCTCACCCATAAAATGTTCCATTCTCACGCGCAAAGTGTTCCGAATGTGATCTGGAAAATAATATGTTCTAAAAATTAACACTAGAGCACATTGTACAGGAGAAGAACACATTAGGAACATATTTGGAGCGCATTGGGAACACATTTGTCGTCAGCAGAACACAACCGAAACACATTTGGAACGCATTTATAAAAAAAGCGTTCCCAACGTGTTCCAAATGTGTGCCGAGCGTTTGCAGTGAAGACGACGTCGAACGGTACGCGCTGACACAGGTTGTTGAGCAACACACCCTAATTGCTGCGCTAACGTTCGTGATGTGGCGGTGCGAGCCGTCAGTGCCCGCCACACAACATGCCGGTCCTCTCGTTCGGTGGTGTGCCGCTGCTGCGCCAATCGCTTACGTCGGTACGTCCGTCACTCCTGCACCCACCGAATCCATACTCGCCTCAATGTGGCTGTATGTCGTCCCGCACGGGCGCCGATGTCTCCCTACGATAAACCGCTGTCGCGATAATCCACTATTCGTCCTCTGTCAAACTCCGAAACGTGCTGGAATGACTGCCGTATTCTGCGACGATGCATCAGGGAGCTTCCCACGTACAGGTCCGGCAGCACAACACATTTCCACTATTTACACCCCGCCTACTGTGTACCCTTTTTGTAGTGCTTCTCGGTGGCGTGCCGGGCGCGCATGATTTACATATGCCCTGCAATGCTAATCGTTTTCATGTCCTCTCGCGGTTGGCTCATACTGCGAATTTCAGGCCAATCGGATGCTTTTTTCTCGGTGCTGCATTTTGGGTGGCCAGCAGTGTATTTTATACTTTTTCTTACCTATCAAAATAAAAAAAAACAAGAAAGATAACACGGAATTGTCGGGTGTGATGAGCAAGACTTTTTGAATCCGTTCTGATGCGAATTACATTTGCAAAAGCTATTCAAACTCAACGGAACTGGTATGGAAAGCAGTAGTATCTTACTGAAGAAAGTTTTCTAGTCGGGTTTTTATCCTGTAGATACTGCTGTAAACGAAAACTTCATCTGACGCTTTCTGGTGGCAGACTTGTGCGTTGAGGAAAAATTCAAATTACATGGAAAACATTTCGCAGCGGAAAAGCTCTCCAACG